>JAWNKS010000007.1:0-1200000 GCA_035771495.1 Cladosporium oxysporum
CTAATCTAACATAACCCTATAACCTTACCAACCCTTAAATAACCACTTAAACCCTAACCCTAACCCTTAACTCACTAACCCTAACCCTTCACTACACTAAACCACTAAACCAAACACAAACCCAACAACACCTAACACCTAACCCAACCCCAACCACTAACTCCTAACCTAACCCTATACCACATCCACATCCACAACCACACCCACACCCACACCTCTCATCTTCCATTTCACTCAACATTTCACCACTTCCCCTTCCCTCCCTAACCCTCCCTATTCACCCTCCTCACTCCCTTCCTTCCTCCCTTCCTTCCTCCCTACCTCTTCTCAAATCCCCACCTAACAACCTCCCACTTCAACTAATCCACCCTTATATCATACACCTTACCCTTTATCTTCAACCCTCTCCCTACCCCCCAAATCTTCCTTATCCTCTACTAAACACCCTTATCCTTAATCATCCCCCCTTATAAACAATCCCTCTCCCCCTTCCTAAAATTCCCTCCCTACTTCTACTCCCTACCTCTCTTACTACTTAATACCTAAAACCTAACTTTCCTATATCCTCTTTCACTTTATAAACATCCCTCCTAACTCCTATCATCCTTCACCTTCTTTACACTCTAACCTTCACCTACTATTTCTAACCTTCTATTCTACTTCCCTTTCTACTATACCCCTAAACCACTCTTCTTTTTCTTTTCTTTCCTATCTCACCCCTCATCTCACCTACTAATTCACTACCCATTTCACACCCCTAATTTTCTATACACCCTAACCCTCACCACTTTTCTCTTCTTCTTTCTTTATTTACTCTACTCTTCTTACCTACTTTTCTTTCTTCCCTCTTATCCTAAACCTTATCATTATCCATTTTACTTCCTATTTCACTTCCTCATCTATACTCCAAACTATCTCCAACCCTCCTTTTCTTCCTCATTTCCAAATTTACACCCTTTAATCATCCTATATCATCCCCCCCATTATCCCTTTCCTTCTTCTCCTTTCAATCTCATCTCTCTTACTACCTAACACACCATTTCCATCCTTCCTCTTCTTCCTCTTCTTCCTCTTCTTCCTCTTCTTCCTCTTCTTCCTCTTCTACCCCTTCTTTATTCTATCAACCCCTCTCACCAACCTCAATACACCCTAACCCTCCTCTCTTTACCTCTCTCTTTCTCCTCATATTATATCCACTCCCTTCACTTCTTTCTCCATCATCCTCTTCTCCCTTCTCAAAACATTTCCAAAACATTTCCTCTCACTCATCCACAAACCCTCACATATAACTATCTCCCACCTCACCTCCTTATATATATCATACCATACAATTCTCTCATTCTCAAATACAATTCCCCTTCCCACCTCTATCATACCATACAATTCTCTCATTCTCAAATACAATTCCCCTTCCCACCTCCCAAACATCTTAACACATCTCATTCTTTTTCCTATCAAACCCTACACTTCTCCTTTTTTTTGTTCATCTTCTCAAAATCACATCACTCACCTTTTTTTTCTCCCTCACTCTAACATTACAACCTACCTACATCATCAATCTTAAATCCCACTATCCTTCTTTCAATTCAATTTCCATCTCATCCTATCTATAAACTCTCCTGTTCCTGTTCCTGTCCCTGTTCCTGTTCCTGTTCATGTTCATGTTCCTGTTCATGTTCATGTTTGTTACATCATCCCAAATCTTTCTCCTGTTTATGCTCACTTTTGTCCAAATTTTCTCCTATTGTCTCTCACACTCATATTCACTTTTCATTCTTCCACCTGTCCATATTCCATGTTCATATTCATGTTCATGTCCATATCCACATTGATGTTTATAACCACATTTTATGTTCATGTCTATATTTAAATGTCCCTCTTGATCCCCTCTTCCCCCATCTCTTTCTTCTTACCCATTTGTTATCTTGTCATGTCCTAATGTTGGGGGTTGCTCCTACTCTACCTGCTTGTGCCCTCCTTGTCTTCTTGCCCGTTTTTCATCTTTGTCTTCCTGTCTTATTTTTGTGCTTGATTGCCTTGTTTTAAATTTCTTATCCATTCTTCCTACTGCTCCTTTTCTTTTCCTCCTTCCCTTTCATCCTTTTTGGCTTAAACTTCCTGCTCTGCTGCTTCTGTGCATTGTTCTTTCTTTCGTGGCCTTTGACTGGTCTTTAACCTCATCTCCTTGCGAACGCTTTCGGAACGTCTTGCTGACTCATCTCTGCGTTCACGCCCCGCTGACATAATACAATCTTTCGTTCTACGAATTGTACCTTCATGACGTGCAAATTGGAATCTCCGCTCTGTCATTGATCAAATATCTTCTGTGCAATACATGAACGCCCGCCCGATCCGACAACCTAACCCTTCATCACCTTCTAACGATGACCCCAAAAATTCCACCATGTCGCCCCTCCATCCCCCGTCCTTCTTCGCCGCCTCAAACCACCTCTTCCATATGTCCGGGTATGCGTGTTTGACCCCGTATATCACTCCCAACAAAACCCCGTAAAATTGACATTCCACTTCCCTTCCTTCCTCGTCGTAAACCCTCGCTCGCCCATCGCTACTCTATCCGTCGCAAATCAACCGGGGCACATCGCATTTGAAACAAACCCGTGACTGCGGGGACTTGACTGCTCGTTGTGCGTACTTGCGTTCTCGCTCCGCCTTGACGCTGTCTCCTGACGGGCAACGGTCGATTGTGTGCATGCTGTCTCTCCCTTGACTGTGACATACCACGCAAACGTTCTTCCACCATTTCGAACCGTGCATCTTGCTCTCTTCCCAATTTTCCGTCATGCCACTTCGTGCCGGCCTATGCCTCCGTGGGGCATTCCACCTACATACCCAATCCTCCTCAACCCTCACCCTGACACTTTCTGATTGCTTCCTCGACATCCCCTTGCCTGTCGTGCCACTTCGTGCCGTCCTATGTCTTCGTGGGGCATCCCACCCACATATCCCGTCGCCGCCGACCCGAACCTCTGTCAACCCTCACCCTATCGTTCCTGTATGCTTCCATCGACATCTCCTTATCGTTTCCTAATGCCTTCCTCGACATCTGCCTTCTGCCTTCTGCCTTGCCTGTCGTGCCACTTCGTGTCGTCCTATGCCTCCGTGGGGTACCCCACCCACAAACCCAACCGAACACTCGACACTCGTTAACGGAACACTCGCGAACAATTACGGACTTGTGAATTTTCTGCTACCGTCTATTCGTGTGCATGCATGCTTCTCTCAAAATGTCCATGAATCCATCGAACCCCGCCGTTTTCCTTCCTGTAACACTCCGCGCTCTCTTTCCGCCCATTGATGAAACAACCACACCATCCCGCTCATCTCCACCCCGTCCTCTTTGATCGTCGTGCCTAACCATTCGTGTGCCTCCAATCTCCCTTCCGCCTTCTCGATCTCGTCGAATATCCACGTCATGACTTCATCGCCGCTGTGGAACATGATGATCGCCACCGCTTCCATCAAACAACCCCGGTACTGACACCTCCCCTGCCCGCCTTTCCTGTATCTCGTCGGGCCATGCTCGTGTACGGCTTCCCACGAATGGCATATCGCTTGTGGTGCCCAACAATTTTGGCACGCCGTCCACGCCTCTTTCCATCGTATGGCACTCAACCAATTGCACGCCTTGCTTATTTGCTCTTGGTCCTCTGCCGATGTGCATCCGCATATCCGCCAACCCTTTCTTCCCGCCGCCCTTCCGTTGATCCGACATATGTTGCAACCCACCCTCCAACGATCGAACAACTCGATCAATCGCTCCACCATGCTGCTGTACACGACGTTGCGGTGCTGTTGCTGTGCCTGCATCGAATCTCGTTCTCGTTGCTCCTGCATCCATGTCGCTTCGGCCGCTTCTCGTCCCTGTGCCTCCTTTTGCTGCTGCTGTGCATCTTGTTGTCTTGCGTGCTCCTCCTCCTCTCGCTGTACGGTCATATGCCATGCCTGCTGCTGGGCTGCTTGCCGGTGTCTGGCGGGGGTAACGTCTTGCAATCGTGCCCTTTTGGTCTGGTCTTCCCCTTGCCTGACCTGCACACGAATCCGCTTCCGACCCTCGCCACGACACACGTCGCAAAACTGCTCGCCTGCGCGGCAACTCGTCCGTGTGATGTCACCGTCCATGTCGGCGTCCAACACCGCCCTCCGACAACGCCTGCCCTCCAAATATTCCATCATCTCCGGCTCTTCCCCTCCCGTCCTGACCATATACGGTTGACCTTGCTGGTTCACCCTCTGCGCCCGCAATACGATGCTCTCGCTTGCGGTGATGCCATCCCGCCCGGCTCGTCCACTCTGTTGTGCGAAATCATCCAACTTGTCGATGCCGCCGACGTGGATGACCACTCGGATGGTGCTGGCGTCGATCCCTTCTCCCAACGCACTCGTCGACCAAAACAATCGTTCTTCGCCCTCGGTCAACATCGCCACGATCTCTCGCTTTCGCTCGATCTCTCCCACGCCGCTGTAAAACACGGCACCCCCGATCTCATCGGCGTATGATTGCATCTCTGTGATCTTGTGACAATAAACGACGATGCGATCCTCGGCGGGGTACTGGGCCAACTTGCCGTTGACGATGTGCCGCAACGTCTCCACCTCGCCGTCGTACGTGATCACGCTGTATCGAATGTTTGGTCGCACGGTGGACTCTCGGATCATGCGGACCTCGCTGGGCTGCATGTCCATGGTCGACATGAATGCTGGCTCTCGCCGTGGCGGCAACGTTGCTGTCAAACACACCACCTGCGTCTGCCGGCTGATCAATTCGCGTAATTGCAACACCTTCGGGCGGAACTTCTTGGTCGATTGCAACACGGAATGGCACTCGTCTATGATGACTCGCTCCAACTGCTGGTTCAACATCTTCGCGTTGATGTAATCCGCGAACGACTGTGACACGGCCGACTCGGCAATAACGAACACGATCTGTGCATCGTACGGCGGCGCTCGACCATCGCTCCAAATTGCGCACCGGATTCCGTCCTTGCGGCACCGGTCGGCCATGTCTTCCTGCAACATGATCTTCGGCATGACGACTATCGTGACTCCATCTCGCGACGCTGCTGCCGGCAACATGAACAACAAACTCTTGCCACCGCCGGTTCGCATGACGACCACGATCCGGGGTTGGCCACTGACGATGGCATCTAATGCCTCTCGTTGTTTGCCGCGGAACTGGGCTTGGGCTCCATACATCCTCTTTAACTGACCTTCAACGTCAACCTGCCGCATCTGCTGCCATCGTTCGAATTTCCGGCTGTCCTGCTCCTGTTTGATCCTTCGCTTGATGTCGGGACTGACATTCTGCACCTCGTACGACGACGGGAACTGCATGAATCGGTGCCAATCCACGCTCACCTCGCGAAACGCATCCTGCTCTCGTCTCATGGCGAACGGGTTCTGCTGCAACTGACGCCCGTAAATGCTCTCCTCCATCTGCGGGCTGTGGCCGGACTGCCTGGCGCGTATCGTCTCGCGCGTCTGCTCCTCGCTCATCTCCATGCCCTGTTTGAACGGGTTCTCGTTATCGTATATGCGCTTCAATGTGCCCACGACGTCCTGGTTGATGGCGAACTCGCGGTGGATCTCCGGATACGCTTGTCGCCAATCCGACGTTCCAATGGGAACGCCAATCCTCTTCTCGCTCTCTCTGCGCATCACTCGGCGTATTCGGTTCGTTTCCCAATACCCATCGCAATTGCGTGCGACCGTCGGTGTGGATTGCTGCTCGATGAAACGTGCTTCCGCGCTCTGATCTTCGGGCATCTCGGGCATATCTCTCTCCCCTTCGCCTTCGTCTTCCTCTGCCCACTCTTCTTCCTCGTCTCCCCACTCCTCTTCTGGTGCTGGCTCCCAAAACCATGGACTGGACGTCATCTGGCCGCGACTGCTCTGCAAAATTCGGACGAACGGCTCGATCAACCACAAATAATACACCACCAATTCGCCCACTTCCTGTGGCACGAACCGGTGTACGCACTTCTGGCTTTGGCTTGCGCTGAATCCTTTGTGGTACGACGTGATGAACGCCACCATGCCCTGGTCGATCATGATGCCTCGGTGGCAACGTGCATTCTCACCGTTGACTTGTTGCACGCTGACCAATTCCGTGGCTCTGGCCGGTGCCCCTGCCGACATGTGCACCAACACCAACATCTCCTCCTTCCATCTCCTCACTTGCCGCAAATACGACTCTACTGCGTCGGGGTTGAATTTTCGGCTCTCGATATCCTCCATGAATCGTGCTCGGATGTGGGCCTCGGTGAACAACCGCTGCCCTAACCATCGTTTCCCTTCTACGGGCCACGGGTTCCGGGCGTCGTGAACGAAACTGAAACCCTCGTCCATGATGGCGTGGTTGTCAACGATGCTGGCCATGTCGAATCTCGGCATGTCTTCTGCTCGCCAATCGCCGACCCCGGGAACCATGAACATCAACTGCTCTACCAACCGCTTGCGGGTGGTGGCTAACAACCCGTGCACTACCGTCCGGATCTGGCCCATACTGAACTGCACTTTGCGCACCACAATGACGTCGTGGTCGGGCCCGGACCACCCTACCTGTCCATCCGCGTTTGTCGTGTATCGTATCTTCAATCCGTACATCTTCTGGGTGTGTATGGTCTGGATGGGACTGGGCTGACCGCCATATTCCGTCATGGTCATGAACTTTGCCACGTCCTGCTGCACCAAATGATGGATCACGGGTGCATCTTGCTCGGCCTTGTCATGGTCCACGCCATTGCTCACTTGCTGCTCGATGTAATCCATTCGCTCACGCCATGCCCGGCGGACGATGATGGCTCGCATGCTGGTGATCATCGCGGCCAATGTGGGCGTGTAAAATATGGCCGGCACCCATCCGTTTTTCTCCCCACATGTGCCCAAAACGGCCAACCCGCTCAACATCGCGTTCTCGTATTCGTTATCCTTCAAATCGTGATCGAACATTGCGACCCAAAACTCCGAACTCGCTCGGATGACGTCCTCTCGCCCGTGACTGCTCGAAATCCGTCCAGACGCCGCGTGCTGCAATCGTGCCAATGTCTGCTGCTGCACATCCGTTAATCGATACTTTGGCCGCTCCGGCATTTTTGCCGTTCTCCAAATATACCTCAATATCTGCGTGAATATGTTGGCGTATTTGCGGATCGTCTGAATCTTTTGTTTGCCGTAAAATGGCTTGTCATTGTTCGGCGCACCGTTCTCCCTCCGATTGACGCAATGCAATGCATGGCGCCCGACAATCTCCACACGGCTGGTCTGGAACGAACGGCGGATCAACAACACGGTGCCCTCGCATGCACGCGATAATGCCTTCTCTTGGGCTGGGGCAAATCGTTCATCATCCTCCCCCAATCGTTCCTGCAACTTTTTGGTGTTGGGTTCGGCTTTGACGAATTCCGTGATCCATTGTCGACAATCGCTCGTCAAATGACGCTCCCATCCGGTGTGCTCCAACCATGGATTCGGCTCGTATCTGTTGCGTTCGGTGCGGACTCGTTCTTGCTGCTGATCCATGTCTGTAAACAACTCATCCATCCATTCATTGGCCTCGGTAACGATGTTGACGGCGACTACTGGGTCTGAACGTGACACTACTTGGACCGGGAATATCTTTCGCCATTTCCCCGATTTGAACAACTCCTGGCATGTTTGATCTTCGACCCATAACCTGCTCCGATCCGTGTCTTCCGTGGGCCGACCCCTTCCGCGTGGATTTTCGTAATTGTGTTCTATGCAATGCTTCTGCATGCCACTACGCTCTCGACATGTGTAATTGCATTCTTGGCCTGCGGGACCTTGGAAAACACATCGTAATCCATTCGTATATACCGGTATACCTGGGATTGCCGGACTGTTGGCGCTGGGATATTTCACTTCTTCGGGACTCCGCGCGATTTGCGATAAATTGTTGATAAATGCAACGCATTGCGCGCATTGTTCTTTCGTCACGGTTTTGTGTTTCCTCTGAATATGGCCCTTTACACTCGCTGGACTGACTGCAAATTGACATCTTTTGCATACAATGATCTGGCAATCTCGTCGATGTGTGAATATTTTCTCGAATGTATCCATTGTGTGTTGCTGCATAATAAAACATGTCTGATGTGCCGGAATGTCTCTCGCGTAACGTAAACAAACGGTCGCAACTTTGGCGCGCTCCTACTGGCTGTATGATGTGGTCTATGCGCGAACTTCACTTTTGTTTGCGCGTATCTTTGGCAGCGACGACAACACGCACAACTGCAATTTTCCGTGCTATAATCATATTCGGGGTTGTCGCAATGATATCCCCTATCTTTTGCTGTCTATTCTGAACTAAATGCTCTTCTAAATAAAAATGTGATTGATAAAATGTGATTGATGTTTTTCGGGTATAACCCGTATCCTATTCGAGTTAGTAAATATATGTGATTGATACAATCACGTTTAACAATTGTGGGTAGGCGAGATGACCCGTCAGTAGGTGCAAACAGAAGCAGCATTCTGAAGGAGACTGCGCCTGATTTGACTTCAATGCACAGGTTCTCTCACTCGTTAGCGAGCGTCGTAACAGACACTGCTTCAGAACACATGGCTGAAGCACTTGACAAACGGTTCCACTTATGCGTCGAATAACGCGGTATGCGTAATGCAGACTTTTACCACTCAATGTCATCTTACTTCGCGAACAAGCGGGCGTAAACTGGCACGGAGCCTTCATTTGCCATTTATGAGCTTAGCCTCACCTCGCTAGAGTCCGGCAAGGTAAGGATACTGGACACGGTCTGGCATCACCAGGTTATCCTGTTATTACGTCGCCTCGCAGCAGATATGCCCACGACGTGTCTCAGACCCGTTGCTGTCGACTAACATTGCAATAGTAGGACGTCCATTCGTACAACAAAGAGCGTGCATTTGGTGACTATCGCAGGAATCTCGTTAACTTGATCATGCGCGGTGAGCAATTTTCTCTCCGGAAAGCAACGGACCAGTATAGAGCTTATCTACGAGGTACGTTGGTCTATATTTTCTTTGTATCCTCAGGATCAGGAACATCTGGACAGTATTAGGAACTAGATTCGGAGTGCAGTCCGTCAGGATTCCCAGTGTGATAGATAGTGTCAAAGGAAGCGAATTCCGAGGAACTCGCCAGGCGAGAGTTCTACGCAAGACGAACTCGGCATACATTACCAACAAGCACGCGTAGAAGGAGAATGTCGTGATTCTCCTCATTAGGGCGTTAGAGGCTGCTACTTAGCATAATTCATTAAACAAGAGAACAGAAATGCTATGCTTGTCCTTAGCAGAAAGATTTGAGCTTTTGCATTGGTGGATCTTTTTTGGAAGCGCAGGTGGAAAGATTTTGGGTATTACATTACATTAATTTAGTTGTCATTCACGTCACCTCATATCAAGTTTCTCATCGCCGGTCGTCATCACTGTCGCTGACTTGCTACAGCAGCACCATTCCGAAGAATGCACCTACTGCGAGCACGCAGACCAGGTTGCCAGAAATGGCAGGAAAGACAGCTACTCCGCTGCTCACTGCCTCAGATGAGCTTGCATTTGTGCTGCTAGCGACTTCGGTGGGAGTGCTGCTTGCTTCAGCAGTTGGACTGATGCTCGTTTCCATTGATGTTGCTGTGCCGCTGGTATCTGATGTAGTGAATTCAGAGCTGCTGGTAGTGTTGCTCGACATGGAGCTGCTGATTGTCGCACTCGCAAGAGCCGCAGCGCGCTGCGAGTAGGAGCTCGCCGTACAAGCAGAGAAGGATGTCGAGCTCGTCCAAGTGGTGTCCAGCGTCACGGATCCAGACGGCGTTGCGGTAGGGACAGTGGCGTAATCCTGAGCGGTTCCTGACCGACTGATAGGAACAGTGGTTGTGAACGAGCTGTCGGTGTGGGTGAGTGAAGCCACGGACTTGATCCAAGAAGCGGCGGATTGGGAGTCGACGTTGAAGTAGTTGAGGTGATCGGTCGCACCGCGAGAGGTTGATTGTTTCGCTGCGCAAATCGGGTCGGTGTCGACGCACCAGTTGCGCATTCGGTCAGCATAGGCTTGTAGGTTCGCCACCTGCTTTTCGCTGCGTGGGAAGTAGCCATCGATGCTGGAACCGCTTCCCCAGTTGTAGGATTGGTCTGCGACGTGTCGAGTATCGCCGAAGATGATGATAGCGGCGACTAAGAGAAGTCAGAATTGCCGGCAGGATTGGACATGACGAAACTCACTCTTGTTGCCGGGGCTTGTGTCCGGATCCATGGCAGGCGTGTCGGGCTGCAAGCAGCCATTGAAGGACACCCCTCCGCCGCCACCGAGAGTATCGCCAGCAATTTGCCCACCTTGAGAGTAGCCAGCAAGAATGATCTTAGAGTGCGGGCACTTCTCAGCATATGCGGTCATCTGCTTGTGTCCCGCCACCGAGCCATCGTAGGTCGTCTGACAGGAGAGATCCGTGTAGAGCGCCGAGTAGTGGAGATCTTCATACCCGCAGCTTGCCAGACCGTTGCAGGTCGCTTCCACAAGCATGCCCTGGCGACCAGGATAGGGCTCATTGTTGCCTCGTGCCAGAAAGAAATGTACATCGTCGCACACAGCGCAAGGATCATCTTCTTGCTGGGCGTGAACGAGGGCTGTCCAGCATAGCGACAGCAGCGCCGAGTGCGAGTATCGTGAAGTAAGCATGCCTGGCGTGTTACAGGTACAAAGTCTAAACGGTGGAGGTGAGGAAAGGAGAGAGCGCGAGACCTACAAAGTGTGTACGGATGACAGGATGTCCCCAGCGAACTCGTGCTCTTACCGAGCGCAGCGCCCGTTGCCACTCGGAGTAGCACAAGAATAGACCAGGATAGTGGCGGGCTAGCTGTCAAGCGGCTGCATTTCGACAGTTGACAGTCGAGAGATAGCGAGCTGCGGACGCGTATCTGGAGGAGGATGCTTCACTGTATGGGGCTAGTCTGCACGCTTTAGCCGGCGACTGTGCCTTGCATGATGGCGTCTTTGCAGCGCTCGAGCCGCCGGGAGTGATCCGTGGCGTGCGTAGCGTGAAGTGGCGCAAACATGTGATGCGTGTTTAGCGAGCTGCAATCACCTCCAGAAGTTGTACGCGAGCTGCAGACAAGGTCCCTAGCAGAAGTTGCACGCGAGCTACAGATAGCGGAAGCTGCATGCGAACACGTGATGCCAACTCGACCCGCCGCAGATGGCATGAAAGTGTGCGCATACAAGTTACTACTGTACTTTGAGTGTAGCGCCGGTCAGTGCGAGGTACATGTAGCGGTGACGAGCTTGATTGTCGCTTGCTCGAGACGCCGCGCGTAAGATGCTCGAGGTAGAGCATGCGAGGATGCATATATGATCAGTCAGTCTTACTGCCAGACAACCAACTTCCATTCCTGCGAAAATGCAAGGTGGTTGTGCGTGCTATTCGATGCAGCCCTGTCACCCTCAGACGGACGCTTCCGCTGCCCCGATGTTAGTCATCAGGTTGCTGGCCAAAGCACCGTCGATCAGTTCAGCAGGGTCCAGCTCGAAGCAAGCCCGTGAAGCTTCTATCTATGGCGTCCCGATCGACAGTACTTTGATCGCAGGAGGGTTGTGCACGATAGAGCACCCATGGATCCATTCACCTAGCCTCAGATGCCTTCTCCGGCAGGATGTCACGGACTCTGCCGCCTTGGAGCATTTGGACTTATTGCTATCGCCCAGATCTACGAGAAAATCGTCGCTCCTGATGGATATATTGGATATCGTACGCGGACGTCGTGTAACTACCCGGATGCCTGGGCAGCACTCGCATTGACAGTCAGTGATAACGTGGAAGACACTATGTGTCGGGCGACTGGATGAAACCCTACCTACCTGCTTTCCTGAACGAAGTTTCCAGTCGCCACAGATCAATTTAGGGACTGAACGGTTGAACGCTCCTGTCATAATAAGCTTTCATTGCGCAAGTCACATTTAGCACATGTCTGAAGGCGCACATTGCGGAGATGTCAGCTGCAATTGATGTGCTGATGGTGCAGATCTGCACGGTCGGGACGAACCGTTCAGAACTCGAGACATTGACCGTTGCTGGTGTACAGCGCATTGGATCAAGGAATTCGCCGTACGACAGTCGGAATCTTATGCTAGGCGCGCCGTTCTCTTATTGGCTTACATGTTACTTCTTGCCACGGAACTCCACCAGATCATAGGGAACGGTGGTTTGCATGCCGATGATCAAAAGCCCTATGGGTTAAGGCTCGACTGAGAAGCAAAGTGTGAACCCCTACGACACAGATACAAAGATAAGACGAGGGCTACGATGCGCACTCCCTGGTCAGCACAATTTGTGGCATCAAACTTCTCAAACAATGCCTGCAAACATCTATTCCACGACCCCAACAGAGTTCGCTGCTTGGCCATCACCCAACTACACCAACCCAGAGCGGCGAGCCTGGATTGCCCCTTATGCGATCATCACGCAAGTTGCTGCTGTTGTCTGCGTTCTTGGCCGCATGCTCGTGCGGTTTCGTGTTCGGAAGTACACCGCAGGAGTGGATGACATCTTCATAATCATGGCCCTTGTAAGCTCACACTTGAGGCTATTGTGCTGGCTTGGATACTCACTCCACAGCCAGGTCTTCGCAGTGGCATTTACGGGAGTTGCCTGCCTCGAACTCACAGAGTACGGTGTCGACCGTCATACATGGGATGCTCATCCATCAATGTATCCACGTGCGGCTCTTGTGAGACCTCCAATGATTTGACTTGCAGCGAATATTCCCACTGATATTTTTCTAGATCACATGGATTGACTTCGTTCTGTCGCTCTGCAGCACATGCAGCACCAAGATCTCGGTGCTCTTGCTGTATCGTCGCATTCTGACGCCTCAGTGGAAAACCGGCTGGAACGTCGCCGCCTGGGCCGCAATTGGTGTCACTACAGCCTACTTCGTCGCAGGAATCCTTGCATTTTGCTTCATTTGCGACCCGCTGTGGGCATACTGGATGGCATTTGACCCAGAGTGGGATGTGGCCTGGCATTGTGCTGATGGCCAATGGTTGAACTATTTCATTGGGATCGTCTCTGTGCTGTCGGACTTGTACGCGATTGCGTTGCCCCTCATAATAATCGGGCAAACCGAGCTTCAGATCCCATGGAAGCAGAAATGGACGACGTACTTCTTCTTCTGCCTCGGCTTCAGGTATGTGGACCGGAGGTCCCCCGCAGCAAGAACAATAAAGCTGACATCTTGAAGCGTTGTAGGTGCTGGTATTGCGAGGACATACTGGCTGGTGCAGCTTGGGCTTCGCCCGGATACTTCTTGGACCGGAGCCAATCTCCTCATCTGGTGCATCGCGGAAATGCAGCTAGCGATCGTTTGCGCCTGCGCACCATCGATTCGATTGTTATTCATATCTGCGCACCAACACACGCGCAGCCTGAGTCGTCAATACAGACAGCGCAACGACAGCGAGCAATCGCCTATCAAACCGCAAGACGAAGTTGTCGCGATGGATACTGTGAGGAGCGCTCAGACGATCTATATCTCATATTCTCCAGGAGCGGAGCCAAAGGATCTTTGGACGTCACTTGAGACACCGCAGGGATGATGCTCGGGGCAGACGAAGCGAGGACGTCGTAATGCGATCTGGAACAGAGGATTAGTATGAGAAAGATAGAGACAAAGGAAATCCATATATGTGTTACATATGACGCATGAGAAAACAACCTTGGTAATACATGCACATGCCGATGCTCGGAAGAAGTGTTCCTTATTCCCATTTCAACTACATGAATCTATAATCGCGCAACTTCTTACGGTAGCGCAGCGCTCGTGCGCATAAAGACAGTCCACAGTATTTGCATTCCAAGAACGCGCTCATCGTCTAAAATTATGATCTCTTGTCCGTCTCAGTGTTATCTGTCAAACTGTTCGAGGCTCCCCATTCTAGCCCTATGGAAAGAACGTTTGCCTCAGTAGCTGCCGAGCCGAATGTATACACAGGAATCGCCGGATGAGTGCCCGCGGGTGCGCGGAGCAAAGCCTTCTTTCGTGCATGTGAACTTTATGCAGGTCATCACACACCTGTTTAACTCAGTAAACCAGGCAGGTTCTGCAACTCTAAACTATCCACGTTGAGCAATGTATCCCGAGCCCTATGATCAACATAAATCTTGGTAAAACCTTGTTGATCGCTGTCAACGAGCACTGACCATCTTGCCAATGACTCGCAAGCGCATGTGATGATTACAGGGGTCAAAAGATGCTGATCAACGTTGCCATCAGGTCACAGAACATCTCGTTCGCTGTGCACCCTAAACCCCTCGACTTAGCATCTACTGCAGCATAGGCCAAAAAAAGTGCCAAGAAACCGGAAGTTTGAAGATGCAATGCGAGTCTGGTAGCGACCGCCCGGCGCGGACGAGTAATCAGGGCTCAGTCATGAGAGTCAGGAAAATGGAGAAAGATATAACATCGCCCAACAGCCCTGTGTATGTAGAATAACTACATCACCATCTTCACCGTGACCACCCAGGCCAGGACAATGGCGCTCAGACATCTCATCCTTTTTTTCAGTCTCACTACAGCCGTTCTAACAGCCACTCTTGACAATGATCATCGCAAAGCAAAGCGTGCGCCCTCGTCATTCGACTATGTGATCGTTGGGGGTGGTACTGCAGGTCTTGCAATCGCAAACCGCTTATCTGCAAATGCAAGCATTGAAGTCGCTGTCATCGAGGCAGGTGTTCGCTACGAGGTCGCGAATCCGTTCCTCAGTTCTACACCCGCTGGCGATGTTTACTGGGCTGGATCCAGTCCGTCGGACAACAATCCTCTGGTCGACTGGAGCATCGTCACACAGCCACAAGCCGGCGCCGACTCTCGTCGCATTCGATACCCACGCGGCAAGTGCCTAGGAGGATCCAGTGCAAGGAACTTCATGCTCTACCAGCGCGGCACTGTTGGCTCCTATGATATGTGGGCAAAAGACGTCGATGACGAAAGTTACACCTGGGATGCTCTACAACCGCATTTCAAGAGAAGTGTGGAGTTCACACCACCTTCGGAAACCATGCGCGCTGCAAATGCCAGCGCCGAGTATGACGCAGAAGCCTTCGACAGCACCGGCGGGCCGCTACGAGTGTCGTACGCAAACTATGCAAACCCCTTCTCAAGTTACATGGAAGGCTCTTTGAACGAGATTGGAATAGCCGAAGCGAAAGATTTCAACAGCGGCAGCTTGATGGGTGCGCAATATGCTTCGAGCACGATCAACCCTGGCAATGCGAAGCGCGATTCTTCAGAAACGTCTTTCCTGAAGGAGGCTTCATCGAGGCCAAATCTGCATGTTTTTAGTGCAACCAAGGCCAAAAAAATCATTTTCTCTGGCAAAAGGGCGACTGGAGTCCGCGTCGCTAGCGGCGTCTTGGGTGTTCCGCGGACAATCAATGCTCGCAGAGAAGTCATCATTTCCGGTGGAGCATTTCATTCGCCTCAACTCCTTATGGTATCCGGCATTGGTCCATCTGACACGCTGCAAAGGTTCGGTATCCAGCCCGTCTCTGTTCTCCCAGGTGTGGGCCAAAATATGTGGGACCACATCTTTTTTGGACCGTCCTATCGTGTCAAGGTTGATACATTCACACGCTTGGCAAATTCCCCAGTCTACGTTGCGGCTCAGTTTATACCATTCTCCTTACACCAGAAAGGACCTCTCACGAACCCTGTCTGTGACTTCCTGGCATGGGAGAAGGTTCCACCAGCACATCGTTCCGGCCTCAGCCAGGATTCACTGGACAAACTCTCACAATTCCCTGCGGACTGGCCAGAGATTGAATATCTCTCGGCTCCTGGCTATGTCGGCGACTTTTCTTCTCTTCCTTTCACTCAACCAAAAGACGGCTATCAGTATGCGACGATCATGGCAGCACTGGTCGCTCCCTTGTCAAGGGGAACAGTGACCATCTCCTCGGCAGACATGGACGATCTCCCCATTGTGGACCCCAAATGGCTCACAGATCCGGCAGATCAAGAAGTCGCCGTCGGGGCATACAAGCGACTCCGCCAAGCCTTTGCGTCCAAAGCAATGGCAGCCGTGTTGGCGGATCCTGTCGAATATTTCCCAGGACCTAATGTAACGACTGACGCCCAAATCCTAGACACAATTCGCAAAACCTTGCACACGGTTTACCATGCTTCTGGAACTTGCAAGATGGGCAAAAGTGACGATCCAACAGCAGTCGTAGACAGTGCGGGCCGAGTCTTTGGGACCCAAGGATTGAGGGTTGTGGACGCCAGTATATTCGCTTTGCTTCCTCCGGGCCATCCGCAGTCGACTGTTTACATGCTTGCTGAGAAGATTGCGACAGAGATAATTGCAAACCATTGATCAGTAAAGCGAGTGCAGCTAGAATAATGGCAGAATGTACCTAATCATGCAAGGTGATCATTTTCCTCGTTAGACATTATCCCATGATTTCGAGCATGAGGGATGCGCTATAGTCCTACCGGCGAAAAAGTGATGAGGTGCATCTGTGGTTGCGGCACACCAGTTGAACTGTTGAATCCCGTATTTACCCGCTTACAACTCGTTGGCAACAATCACAAGTCAGTCGAGCAGATTGACAGGAAGAGCGAACCCATAGCGGTCGCTATCTAGGATACAAAGGGCGAATGAAGCCGCCATAGTAGAGAATGATTTTCGTTATAGAGGCGTTCATGTTGTACTGGATGTGGCTAGCGAAGACGAAGGTACTGTAAGGCAAGATGTACCGAGGTCCTGCCTGATACGGCCTGATTACGGCCCGCCACAGCGCGGAATGACTAAGGGCCGTGAGACCGCCTTATCTTGCCTCGTGGCTTCATACTCCAAGCGAACCTCACTTGCACGGTCTAGGCTCCTCTATTGAGGCTCTTGACACTTACATACCTTCTGCTCTGTTCTACTTCTCGTTGTTTTGCGAGCCGCCTGTCTGCTAGCAACCGCTCGCGTCCCCGTGATTTGCACCAACATCGCCACACTCCAGAATAGCCACTATGCCTAAGCCTCCGAAAAAGTCATCAAGCACACCGGATGAAACGCCAGCAAAGCCACTCACACTGAACGAGGCGCTGGTCTCTGAGTACCCCGACGACTTTGTCGTGCAATATGTGTTCGCGCCAGCTGCGAAGACTCCACGGCGCATGCTCAGGTACAAACTTCCAATGCGCACCACATCGCTCGTTGTGAATTAACGCGACAGCAGAGCCGTACTTGCCATCGGCACGGTTATCACTGTGTCCCGCCAGATCTGTGACTTGTCGCATCCTGTGGATGTGTGCAGCGCTCGAACGAACTACCTTCTCTATATCATCGAGTTTCTGCTCATTGCAACGATCAGCTACTGTTGGTACCTGAGGAGCAAGATGGTCAAAAAGACACGGCTGTCTGCAAAGACCAAGGCTTGAGCAACAACATTTAAAGGGCATATGGCATCTACGCAACGCGTAGAATTCCTGCAAAGCAGATACTGATCAAGTCTTCAATCACCGAGCTCCATTCTCACTCCTAATAAGCTTCCAACCGCATTGCAAATTGTGACCGAAAAGCAGAAGCCAGGCGCCGACGCCCGCTCAGAGTCGGCATAGATGCTTCCATGGTCAAGGAGCACAGCACTCTGAGCTCGCTCGGTTCAGCACGCAATGTCAGGGCGACATGGTTGGGCCCCCTGTGATTCAAGATACCCTCCGGCATCTGGGCCTCAGCTGTGGCCCGACCGAACGCACTGTCATCTTGCTAGCAGGAGCCTCGCATGAATGAGCAATTCCGAACTCAGAGAATTCACAAAAATTTCCGACTTGGTAATCGTTGACGAACAGCTGCGCTCTATAATCAGCCTCTGTTATGTTGTGGAGCACACTCGATCGGGATGTCGTACTCTACAGGCAGGCCAAGCTGGAAGGACACAGAACCCAACTCCAGCGTTGCGCAGCCCGGCGTCCAATGGAGAAGAGCTGTTCCAGGACTCTGTCGGCGAATCTGGCATGTGACAGCCTGGTCGCTCAGGGAACAAGTCGCCTTCTTTGGCTCTCTAGCCCGATCGTGGAATCTTTTACGCACAGGTTTCCGGCCATTTCCAAGACAAGCTCGCTATGACCATAAATACATGAGGCCTTCTCAGATGATCTGATTCTGACTCATTGGTTGCTGAGCATTGTGAGCACATACCGCTTGCCGCAAACGAGCGAAGAGTATCATGATCCTATGATTTGCAACAATCGATGCCTAGACAAGGAAGGTTGACTTCAGCCACACTGACCAAATATTGGGGCCACCTCCAATCGCATTCAAACGTAGTACATCTTATTTTCCACTCGCTGTGGAATGACCTCGATAGAGCCAATGTCCAGCGAAAAAGCCATAGTCTCCCGCCGCCAGAAATCTCCGCAGCGAAGTGCTCGAAAACGTTGACAATTTGCAACTCGCCCATCCACGTGCTATCGTCGTAATCGGCGAATATCTCAGGAAGCGTATCGGGGTAGGTATGATCACTTCGCAGCTCTCAAGTCCGGTAACCAGGCGCGTGGCACAACGAACGGCGCATGCAAGGACAGCCACGGCTTGACTTCGTAGAGATCCCGTTGAAGCTGATGGACTCGACTTTCTTCGTAGGATCAAACAACAGTGCGAAGTCTGTCGTCAGATTGACGTCGCCAATGAGTTAGAGTTCGCAGAGTCTCTGCACCACACAGGATGTATCCGCCATTGACGATGACAGACTTTTTGGTGCGTGATGCGTAGCTGCCGAACTACTCAAAACACATTCCTTTAAAGTCCAAGCTTTGTGGGAAGTCTCATAGGCGTCTGCGAATACTAGGTAGGACTCCATCATTAGCTTGAGACATCAAGAATAAGCTTTTATTGACAGAACTGTAGTGCTTAAACAAAACTGAAAGCATCTGATGGAGTCGGAGAGCTACATTTTGAAGCAGGTACTCAGTCAGCTCGATTACAGCTCTCGGCGTCATCAAGTATTTTCCAGCAAAATACAAAGCGCACCTTGAGCCTCACTCGAACGCTCGTTGACGTTGCCATATTAGAGATAGTCTAGATACCATGCTATAGATACAAATGAGATGATTGTACAGCGCAACTGGTTTGTTACAAAGGAGAATATGTTCCCAGTGCTGATCCGAGAAGACAAGCAGACCATTGAGCTTCATGCGAGCACTAGCTTTCTGGCAACTTCCAAAGCACACGGTATTGACCGGTGCTCGGAAGCCCTTTGATTCGATTCCATTTCCAGACACATGGCCTATTCGCATGACCAGCAATCAAGGCCCATGCCAGCGCACGCGGTATCGAAAGTAGGTTTGGTTGGCCAAGCACATAGCTTCTGTTCTTGGGTAGAATTGTCCGCCTTGGTGATGGTGACAGGGGAGAATGAGGGTGCTGTGCCGTTTTCAACCCAATCACGAAGCTGATCGAACATGTGGATGGGCTGTCCACCGTTTCCGCCGAAGCAGTGGGCAAGCCCGGGGACCTCGAAATAGCGATAAAAATCGCTAGTCTGATTGTTGGTCTTGGAAAGGTACTCGTAATAATTGCGAGAGCCAACAGGAGGGATGGATTGATCAGCCTATTACACGTTAGCGTTTCATGCTCTGATACCGTGAATGGCAAAGAAATCCTACCAAGCCGTGGAAAGTCAGCATTTTGCCGCCGACGCGTTGAAATTCGTCAAGGTTAGTGATGTTGGCTTCTGCGTTGCCCGCAAAGGTCTTTCTGATGTTCCAGGCAAGGAAGTCGAAATCCTCCTGTCCAAGGGTTTCATTGCCGAAAGTCTCATCGGTGCCAATGAAGAGTTCGTACATGAAGTCCAATGACCCTGCATTTCCAGAAGTGCAAGTACTATTGTCACAGATTGTGGGGGCAATCTGTTTGAGATCGGAGCCAATTTCGAAGCCATACCACATGAAGTCACCCTTTGTGGTGGTGGGCCCCGCCCAGACTGCGTTGGCAACGTTTGCGGCGCCGTAGGAAAGCTGCATATCTTTTCCGATATCCGCACAGTGGAAGGTTGTGTTGACGTGGGCGTACGGGTTGAAGGTGGCACGACATGCTTCGGTGTCCGCGATGAGACCGTCCAGGACGCCATCGAGCTTATCACAAGCACGGATTCCAAGCTCCGTGAGTTGGTCAAGCTCGCAAGGGTAGGGGTACTGCTTGTGAGCATCCATGAAAACGCCTGCCCAGAGAGTGAGGATGACCAGTTCAGCCCAGTACATTGCGGGTGCAGCGGCAATAATACCGTCATAGTCGCGAGGGTAACGCTGGGCTGACTGCATTGCTTGTCTACCACCGTTCGAGCATCCGTTCCAGTAGGAGTACGCAGCTGCTTTACCGTAGTAGTCTGCAATGCATTTTTTGGTGATCATAGCCTGTTCAAGAGTTTAGATTGGAGATCCTGTCGTTTGCGAGTAGAGGCTGATTTCGAGGGGCGGCCGTACCTGTTCATGAAGAGCCGTATGTCCGAAGCTTTCCAAAGCGGCAAGGTTAAGATTGCCATCCTCGTTCATAATCCACGACGTGAAGTCTGCTGTTCCGTCCACACCAGCGTCGGTGGAAACCGTGGCATAGCCGTCGGCTACAGCGCCTAGCATACCAGCATAGGTCAATACAAAGCGGCCGGCCGCCCATCCACCGCCACCGATAGCCTGCAGTCTCTCATTCCAACCTTCCAAGGGGAACCACATTTCAACGCCGACAGAGTCGTTGTACGATGGGTGGGTGTACGTGATAGTAACGTTACAGAAGCTGGCAACTGCGCTGGGATCGGATTCCTGAGAATATCTCCAGCCATCAAGAATGGGGTAGGTGTAGTTGTTCACCGTCGTGACATAGATGTCGGAGATTGTGACTCCCTTGAGCTCAGGAGGAGTAAAAGTGGACGGATCGCATCTGCTAACATTGAAAATGGTCGCAGCCATGATGAAGAATAGCAGAGATTGAAGAACAAAAGCTGGGTGAAAAGAAAGATGATAATGAGTGATGCGGTTTTTTGCAATAACGAGATGCTCGTGCTGTTATGTAACTGCGGTTCTCTGGCGATGCCCTAAGGGACTTTACCGCTATGACTAGGGCAGTGCAGTGCAACGAGTCGCCTTGATCGGCGTACACTTGCGAGTGACAGACAAATAAGCACGGGTGCATCGCGTGAAGAGCTGAGCATTCGGTGGACGGATCGGCAGCAGGTGACTGCTACGGCATGAGCAAAATACATCGGGCGTATTCGTACTTCCTGGCGCAACCATTCCAAGATCTGCGATCTTCTGGCCGACATGGGATACGTGCAGGTAGCTTTGCAGTCGGAATGAAGCTTTGAGATTTTTGACAGGTAGCTGGGGGACGCGAATCAACTATCAGCATTTACCCGACTTGACAGGGTGCGTCATTTGCCTTCATCTGTGCACTCAGGATCACTCACCTTTCGGGCCGACCACTCGCTTTTGGAACTCCCAGGGCATGCTGTTGCGCGCTTCAAATTGTGCGCGGCTTCCAAAGCCTCGAGGCTGGCTTGAGCGCGGTGGAGACATCCAGTACAGACTTCAGAGTGCGGCAAGAACGATCAACCCCCAGATGATGGTTAGCAGTCTTCTGAGGCTTCGAACTGTGTATGTCAAGTGAGCATCAGGACTTTGTCGAAGCAAAACTCTGTACCGATGAGTGAGCCCAGCCAAGCCCAACCATGTTCTTCTAGGATAAATTGTCTGTGTCTTTTGTCTCCGTGAGCTGTAATTTCGAAGCATGTGAACCTACAGTTTCCCTGTAAGAAGCCCGCAAGGCTGGAGGCACAGACCACTCCACATAGGGCTTAGCAATGAGAAAAGCAAGCTTTTCTTGACGTGTGGGGTATGTGATGCGAATACGCCATTCGAATACGAATACGAATACGCGCGAGGGAACGCATACGCATACGCAGACAAGTACTGGCGGATGCTATGAAGACCAGTCGCAGCGTGACTATGCTTGATGTTAAATGCATAGCAGCGAAAGAGTTATCAACTTATGATCAGTGCCTTTAACAGAAATCCAAATTGCTCAGATGCCAAACTCCAATCTTCGGCACGGTTACAACGTATCGGTGGTGGTCTCCTGCTGATATTATTCACAGGCATAGCTCGCGAATGCGTATGAATCGCTTGGAAGCAGAACAACGCAAATGGCTGCGAACAGGTTCAGGTTCACATTAGGCTCGACAGTGAGTCTGTGACAAAATACTGCAGAGGTCATCACTGTCAGCAGAAGAAAATCTTCAGGAGAAGTATGAAGCAGCGTAAATGATACATAGTCCTCGTGTTTTCAACCATAGGGAATTCTATAAGAAAACAGAACCCACTGTCAGCTGATCCCAAAGGACTTTTCAGCGTTTATGTACTTTGGTTTCTTCTTGAGCTCTGATTGGTGGGAATCTTAGAGCAGTTGAAATGATCACTTGGGTCGAAAAAGGTCTGACATGGCTAAACAGCATCGATGACTATGGCTAGAATGGAAATAGTTCATTGTCGCGAGGTGTTTTGATCTAGCATTATTGGAGCTAATTGTCAACAGAAACAGAGCTAGGAAAAAGCTCACGTATAAGTCTGGATGGCTTAATCCAATAGGCACTGCGGTACATATGAAGACATATCAACTAGGCAACGAAGTGCTTTAACCTCTTGTTCATTTTCAGCTCGTCGCAATGTTGATACCACCATCAAATAGTATTTGTGTCAAAAGCAAAGGAGGAAGCCAGATGAGAAATTTGCTTGCAAGAGGGACATCAGGCCGAAGAGCCGCAGCATAAAGCTCGAGTACGACAGTGCTACGACATATCTCGAGCATTCTTCCCTGGCGGTCAAGCCGTTGCTTCAGTTATGTCGTCGTCAGCATGAAAGAAAATTGTAATCAGTAGCACTGTCAAACCCTATGCGCATTGGCGTTCGCTCGGGCCCATTGGATGATCGTGGCGTGTCATGGTTTACAGCAATGGCCGAGACAGACCGACGCCTGAGCGAACTTGAACCTGAGGCGATATTGAGCCCCGTCAAACACGCGGCACTTATTACCTTGTCGAGACAAGCGTGGTTGCTCGAGGAGAAAGTTGCTAAACGCAACCCGGTCGTAAGCTATTTAAATTGCCCAGCTCCGTCCCGAACTCATCACCACTTCACAAAGTGCTTGGAACGATCGACTTGTACATTCTTTCAGACAACCCTTTTCGATTATTCTGTCACAATGTCGGCTCACCAACACAATGAGGAAGACGGCGATTGGAACAATGGACTTTGCAGCCATGTTTGCGGTGGAGACTGCGGCACCTGCGTATGTATCTGAAACCAGACAACAAACAGCCAGACAACTGATGGATCCTTTTGTAGTGGGCATCGTGGTGCTGTGGCTGCTTCGTCTTTGGCCGTACCAGCCAACTAAGCGCACAGTTTCCCAGTACCGACCGGTCTCAGTTGACACTCCTCGATGGTAACTGCCTGGTGTTCTTTGCTACCGCGCTATTCGGATTGCACTGGATTCCAATGTGGATGAAACGTGGAGAATTTCGCCACCAACACAAGATTGCCGGCAATAGCTGCACCGACTGTCTAGTAAGTAAAGCGCCGAGCGCAAGGCGGGTCGCAGGTGGGGAGTCATGCTAAACTCGGATTTTCCAGGTTTCTTGCTTCTGCACGCCATGTGGACTTGCACAAATGCAAACGGAGGTCACTGATCGTGCAGAAACGACGCACTTGCTTTCGCAAACCGATCAATACACGACCCAACATCAGGGGATGCATTACCAGAGCCAGATACCGCTGATGCCTCAGAAGTAGTATTATGGGAGGTTCCAGTGCGTAGATATCTAGCATGTTCCAAGAAAAGAAGATCATGTCTCCTAACATTAAGCTTCTCTCTTACACTAACTGCTTGATGTTCAACATCATCATAACTTTGATTTCGCGGTTCACATTGAGTGACAAAACCTTCTTTCCCACTTGGTACCCTGGGCTTACAGTTTCAACTCGCGAGTGCTTCCACAAGGGCTCGCAGCACGGCGTGCGGTGTTTGGTAGAGTTACTGCATCCGTTCATCGCCCTCGCGCAACACATAAGCCACGCTGTTCATGCCCATTCAACTTCATGGCCTTTTATTGCTTTCTTCGCCGCCGTCCGCATTAATTGTATTTTCGTCACACGATGTAACACCTTCAGCAGGAAAACACCGGATTTCCATTGGTAGGAGGCCTGACTCTTTGGTCTCAGTATTTTCGTTTTCTTTGCCGTCATTATCACTGCCATCGAACGCTCTTTCCCAGTATTCCGAGTGTTAACACATTCCTGAATCTCGGACTCAAAAACAACCCTACCCTTTTCGGGTGCAATGCGAGTAATTTCACCGACAATTCTTCGCCCCCTCCATTGATCGTCTACCTTTCTGATGCATTGGATGTGCACAAGTCAAATGTTTCCACGTTTGATCCTGCAAGCAATATATCAGAGCGAGATTCGCTCGTGATGAATGACTACAACCTTGCCACGCAAGGCAAAAGTACTTTGAACAAGACTTGAACCATGTGCGTGGGCTGTGCGATCTTGGCGAGGTCGGTGGGAAGGACAAACAGGTCTCTGTCTGATATATGTAGCGATTGTTTTGAGCGATATTGCTGGGATAGTACGATCGATGACCAAGAGCCTGGAGACTATATGCCTGCGATGAAATTACAAGAAGCCGGTGTCAAGAATGCAGTCTCAGAAACTGGAACTGACACAATGCTATTGACTCTCTTGGCTCTGGACTCGGCCGAGCTCCTTCTGTAGTTATCTCGTCTGTCACAAAGATGGTACAATTATCTCAATCGCAATTTATAATTCGCCTCCTCCACTCGTGTAGCACGATTATGGTCGTTGTGGCATCCCTCAATCTCTTGAATTTTGTGTAGCATGTAAGGCTTCGGTGCACAGTGCAAAGAAATATTTTGTGCAGATGCCAGTATACAATTGAGCTACCGGACGTGTCCTGTATATGTTGTTAATCGATACTAGGAGGTAGCTCGGCTCTACAGGGTACTTTTGTTGGTAACGGGCAGCCCGTAACCCTGGAGCGATTGCGTCAGGGGAGCGCAAACTCCTCCCGCCTGTCCCGCTAAAATTTGCAGCACTTCTGTAGGAAGAGAAACAAGGGAACAAATGAGTGTCACTCTGAACATGCTTTCTATAATGGCCATTTGAACTTCGGGATAACAATCCATGATACACGCCAGCTTTTCACTTGGCACCAATGGGATCAGGACCAAATGTCCCGCCATCGCAGGCCAAGTCCTTTGTGCCGCGGAAGTCACATCAAAAAAGCAGAGCAGGCTGTGCGGCCTGCAAGCAGCGGCGCATCAAGGTATGACACCAATTTGTGTTTTTCGCCCTAAGGCAAATCAAAATCCAGCATTCATCTTGGATTGGCCTTGATACGCCACTGCATCTGCGTTGAATGATGCCTCTGCTGATGAAGTCTTCAAGTGCGATGAGCTCAAACCATCATGCTCGTCCTGTTTGCGCCGCTCCAAGGAATGCCACTACTACCCAGTCGTTTTGCACAGCGAACCGGAACGTTCTGCAGCTTCATTGACACCCACAAGCATATCGTCAGTTCCAGCTTCAGACGCTTCCGTGGAGCAAATTTTAGGCCGCACAAGGGCTGATCCTCAGACAAAGGAGCCTATGCAAGAGAACCGCATCGATGGGCTTAGTAGTTGTGCGGCTCTTCAAGACACTCTTGATCTGCAGCTCCTTCAGCACTTTACGCTCGACGTCAGTAGAAGCCTGGCTGAAGAAAGTAAAGACATCACCCTGTGGCAGCGTCTGGTACCTTCAATTGCCTTCGAACACGCCTTTGTCATGCATGGGCTTCTTGCATTATCGGCACTTTCATACGCCCGTCATAACCTCTCTTTGAAAACGAAGTGCATCGCGAGAGCCCAGACACACCACGCTCGCACTCTGCACAAGTTCATACCTGAACTCAACAACCCGGACAATGCGAATACTGATGCTTTATATGTAACTTCTGTGCTACTTAGCTTCCACCATTTCGCTAAAGGTCCTCGATCTGGAGAGTATCTCGTGTTCGGCGATCAGGGCCAGCCTGAATGGCTTTGGCTCCTAGGCGGTGTGCGCACTATACTGGAACAGCGAGGCCGAAAGCCTCTTGAAGAGCTCGACACTATCCACGCCGACAATAGCAGTTTTCCATCAGAGCTGCTCCTACAGCATGTGTATGTCGCTGCTCTGGAACACGCAGAACTGTTGCAGCGGCTCCGACGACTCATATATGATTCGGCCGTAAATTTCAGTGCTGCTATCGATAACCTTGAGATGTGCTTCACGCATGCGTTCGTCGATGACGGCCGCATGGATGGAGTGCGACCACGCAACCATCTCATCATGGCGTGGTTGTATCTGGTGGACTCAGAGTTCCTGGCAGCGGCGCAAGCGAAACAACCTGTAGCACTCATTATCGTTGCTCACTATGCGGCGCTCCTTCATCAACTAAATCATTGTTGGCTCATGTATGATTGGGGTCTACACCTCATGGATGGCGTGAGCAAGCACCTACCTGCAGAATACAAGCACTGGCTTGAGTGGCCAGCTTCCGCAATGAATTGGAAGTAACCGCTTTCTTAGCTTTTCTTTTGGTTGTAGCTAAAATGAGTGTTTGGTTCAGCCCCGTGCGTTCCTCCGCCGCGTCTCATCTCCTGTTGACAAATTCATAACATCCTCACTCCAGTCACAATCGTTGTGTTCGCAAATCATAAGGACACAGTTCGTCTCATCGAGATCACCCCTCGCAAGCAACGCTGGAGCAGCCGCAAGACTGGGCAGCATCTTTCTCTGTGAGTGAAGTGATGTCAGTATTGCCTACACATTATCATTCCGTGTCGCCTTTCTAGTAAGAGTCTAAGACAATTACTCAAGGTTAGTCGAGAATGCCTAGCGAAGTGAGGTCAAGCTACTCTATAGCAATTATTTCTAGCTCACCCAGCATATAAACCGCGTCATCTGGACTTCAAGTCAAAATCAGCCTTTCTTATCTCAAGTAGTCCTAGCAAGACTGCTTATGGCGTGTGCCAATCTCCGCTTCCTAGTAAATCTTGTTAGACTCTACGAATCATTCTGTCAGAATGCTGTTTTACAAACTCAAAGCAACTGATAGCGTTACGTCCAGACATACAACAATACCTTGCACTAACACAAGGCTTGCGTCAAAAGCTTGCGAGGCTTCTGTGACTTTAGTCTTCGTAACAGTACGCCACCAACACACACCTAATGCTTAATGAGTGGTATACTCCGCATTCTACGGCCCACCCAACCCGCGTTAGCTATCCTGCAACTTGTTTCAAAACCCACTAGGAAAGAGAGTCACCCAACTTTGGTTCTTGTAGCGCAGCCACTTGGCGCTTATTGGAAGTTAACTTGCTCCGGGATCCTGCAGGAATGAGCTTCCGGATTGTAAATTTTTTCCCTACGCAGATTGAATCTATGGGCCGCGCAAACTGGTTCCACACTGTCAGTGTCACCTTTCAAGCGACTTCTTCATCAATACATAATCGCCAGACACGAGCATCGGTGCAGTAAACTCAAAGTCATGTTTCCGTCTCCCTAGGATGTAGAACCTCTCTGATCTAGCATCGCTGTGCTATAGAGATGCTCCGCGACTGCGGACGTGGACAACTGACCGCATACAAGAGCGTGTACTGTGAGATCGCCAGTTCGCCGTCGCCCCTTACGTACTACGAGGTCAAAAAGCTTTTTAATTTGTTGCGTTAAGTAGTGTCGACCGATCGAACATAGTCTCTCCGTGAGTAGGCTTTCCATTCATGTAACATTATCGATTGTGCTTTGTGCCAGATCGGCGTGATGTTTGTCACGAGAACCGATGCGGGGTGCGAGCGCCGCACACTTTACAAGCGAATACGAGCACGGCCTTAGCGAGATCGTAGGCTTTGCTTTCGCTGTGACGAATGCCACTTATCTCAAGCTAGTGCAGCTTCAACAGGTTGTGAAAATTACGTTGCACTATGTAAATCGGAGATGCCGAAACAGAGTTGCCCATCTCTGACTAGCTCCTCATCCACATGACAGTCAAAGACGACGAGCATCGTAGAAAAGCGGGTGCCTATAAGTACACGATACTCTGTGCAGAAAAGAACATGGGCATCCGGGCTTCACACACTCTTGTGACTTTGCCCACTATGCCTCAAATCAAAACCAAAGCTGTTGACCTACTCAAAACGGCCACATCTGGAGAACCAATTCTAAACCTTCACCGGAGTGTTGCAGCAGAAACACTCTGGCCTACTACGCTACAGAGTGAAGCCGACAAAGCGGCGAGAATTCTGCGATCATTCTTTATCGATGGATTCATCATCCCCTACAGGACCTTGGGCAAGTGTCCTCAGCGGGTAGGATGGTAGCCTAGCTCGACGAATATGCTTCATGATTAACGGGATGCAGGTACTGAGGGTTTGCAGTGGACTTGCTATTCTCCACGTACTTCGCTCTGGTCTACACTCACCATCTGCTAGCGGAAGCGGCGTGGTCGTGTCCCAGTCCAGTGCTGGGAAGTGGTCAGGCGCTTCTGCCATTCTGGTCGATTTCGACCTTCCTCCAGGCGTCGACGTAGCGGACATTGTCATCGTACTCAATCACGAAAATCATTTGGACGCTCTTTCAAGCCCAAATGTGATGCTGGGCAAAGCTCTCAAGATCGAGTCTGGCCCAATGCCACAAAGCGATACGCTCTCGGGCCAGCTTCATAACATGCCTCACGCAACAGACAGAGCTTTTATCTATGCGAAAAGCCAAGGTCAGTTGGTGGAATTGGACCTTGGGACCATGATTGTCCGTACTGCTGATGAAGAAAATGAGCGATTTTACGGAGTACACGGTGTCTCTCAGACTCAGATCCTGTCAGGACAGGTCGGTACGCCATTTGATGCTTCGGATCATCTTTGCAGTACTTTGGATGCTCTAACTCAGCAGAGTATGCATATGAGCGATTTACCGGGGTCTGGGAAATGTCCAGGAGACTGCCGGGTGAAGGCGCCAGTGACAACGGAGGCGTAATCCAAGGCGAAGCATCATGGCGCTGCGGATTCCTGGCGTAGTCCTTCGTATCTAATGAGCAATAAGTTCGGATCATTTTCTATACACGTTGCCTCAATGTGCTTCTGCCTACAGCGTGGTTGGTCGTATTGTTGTGACAGAAGAAGGTCTAGCCGTATATAGTCTTGTGTGGCGCTCCGAGTTTGCCCTTGTGGAGGAGGCTGTGCCAGGCCTTGGCGTCGTCAGAGGCAGAGGCACTGGTAGCACCGAGTGCAGCTGAGCTGAAGAGCTGGCAGCATCGGAGCTTAAAGTACCCCGGTGTGCGACACAGAGATTCGCATGTTCGCAGACGGCGCTGCAAGTGGCGGCTTTACGGCGCTCACTCTCGTCCGCCCCAGCCCGGGGTCATGTCAGTTACAGCGCATGTCGGTCTCATAGACCAGGAAGAGAGATGTACTAGAGAAGACTGTTCCCTACTTCTTGCCTAGTATCTACGCAATTCATCACATCAGGACAGCGAACGCACGGTTACTGAACAGGATCACACCAAGCAATCCCAACTCGACACGATGTCTATCAAGAACGTCGTGATCCTAGGAGCCGGCCCTTGTGGTCTATCCACTGCCATCGCACTATCCAAAATGTCAGCTCTCACTCCCGGCCTTCCTCCCCTCCGCATCACCCTTATCGAGACACGACCGAAGCTGCAGACAATCGGAGGCACGATCAACATGACACCACTAGCAATGCGCTACCTCGACTACCTTGGTGCCAGCCAACAACTAAAGCAGAACTCCATCGAACTGATCACCGGCGTGGATGCCATTTCTCTACGCTTCGCCTGGCGTCTTGGAAACATCTGGGGAGGCGTTGGCGCACGACGCACAGCACGGTACGAGCTGGTACGGAGTTTGCACGACACCATCGGGCGTGAACATTCAGACTCTGTTCACATCGAGTGGGGAAAGCGAGTGACGGAGATTTCAGAAACGCACGACCAAGTGCATCTTAAATTCGAAGACCAAACCACACTTGAATGCGACATTCTTCTGGGTTGCGACGGCATCAACTCCGCTGCCCGCAGCATGTGGGTAGAACCGACTAGGAAGAAGGAGTACACCGGCCGTAGCGTCGCTATGGGTTGGGCTGAAGGAGCTGCGAGCCAGCTCAAAGATGACGCATCATCTCCAATCACATTGCCAAATGGCCAACCAGCTCTGCGAGATACCGCCGTGTTCAGCGCCACCGGAGGCACACTCATCACGTCCTATTTCGAGCCAACCCGCCAGGATATCTTCTTTGCTCATGTGAGGAAGATGGCAGAGAACGATGCGGTCAACCGGGACGGCTGGCATCTCGTTGGAGAGGAACAAGAAGCAGTGAAAACAGAAGTGATTGAAGCCTATACAAAAGGCAGAGTCAACGGCATTGACGAGGTATTCGAAAGATGCGACAAGTGGCAGATATATCCCATTTACAAGCTGCCGCCACAAGGTCGCTGGCACAAGGGGCGGGTTCTTCTGCTTGGAGATGCGGCACATGCAGTGAGTCTTCTACCTTTGAACAATGCTTCGGCATTCTCCAACATACAGCCGCTGAAAAAGTGTTCCGCAGATGCCTCCCCAAGGCGAAAGCACTGGAATCGCGATCGAAGACGGCGTTCTCATCGCACAAATTCTCAGTCGAAGCGCATCAAGGTCGGTGGAGCAGCTATTCTGCGACTACGAGTCTGTTCGACGGACAGACATCGAGAAGCACTACAAGGGTGCCGAGAAACTGGGCAAGATGGTGACCTCTAGGCCGCCGGGAGTGAGGGGTCTAATCATGGATCTGTTCACCATAATCTTCCTGTTCTTCAAGAAGCGATCTGGCACTGATCACTTCAAGGGTGACGTGAGGAGCATTCATTTGCCTGTATGATAAGACGTGGACGAGATTAGGTTTGAGCTCTTTGGCAATAGGGTTGAGGCATGCGTAAATGTTTGGCATCCGTGAGTATTTGATGTAGCAAATAAGGTGGCCCTGGCTATTGAAGAATTTCGAATGTGAGCAAGCAGAGCAATTCTGAGTTGGTGGAGGCCAGACTGAGAGCCAGATATTCATGTTTGAGGGATCGCAAGTCGTGAGTTAACAGATGCTGCACAACATAAATGTCCACATCGCTTGTGCTTGTCGCAAGAGAAAAGTATAGTATTCCGGGCTTGATTGGACAGCCTTTCTCAGCAATTCGAACGACACCTGAACGGGCGACTGCGGAGCGAAAGCGAAGGATTCCTTGGCCAGCTCAGCCCGAAGGATTTCTGAGCTAGCTCAGCTGCCAAACTCGATCTGGAAACATCCGCCGCTGTCAATCTTCTTGTTCTGTCGCCAACACCTTGTCGCTTGTGACTATGGTTCCTTACATCATAGCGAGCGGCGTATGTTGCCCGTAAAGGAACAATGGGCCTCTTGATATTGAGGCGCAGACGACGTCACAATATGAGAGTATATTCCACAGTGAGATGATGAATCACTACAGGCAGATATAAATTACAGAGGTGGGAGCTCTCCGAAGTATTACCCACAACCCAAACCCCATCCCGCTTCTCTCACGTACATCTCTACCGCCGAAAACAGAATGACAGCGCTTAAGGCATTGGCATTACTAGATGTCCTGCTAGCAGTTCAGGCTCTACCTCAACACAAAACCCCGTCAGGCCTCATTTGGCACCCATGCCCGGAGGTCAATCAGCAAATCACTGCATCAAATGGTATCGCAGGGGCAACTTTTGACTGTGCCCATCTGGAGGTACCGCTGGACTACACCAACTCGAGCTCAGCGCCTCTCGAATTAAGCTTGTTCAAAGTCAACGCTACGCAAGAACCGAAATTGGGCTCCGTCCTGATCAACTTCGGAGGACCTGGAGGTACCGGTGCCCAAAACCTTCCCGTTCTCGCTGCTCAAATGGCAGCCAACATTGGACCGCAGTGGGATCTTGTATCTTGGGACCCCCGAGGTACCGGGAAGACTATTCCCTTTGATTGCGGAGTCAACCCAGCAGAGCTATTGCCAGCTCCAGGAAATAGCCAACGCAAGCGTGAAGAGCAGGATCTGGCTAGTGGTAATCTCACGGACTACTTCCTGAAAATTGGTTGGGATGTGGCCGGAGCACAAGCAGACGCATGCTACAATACTATGAGGGAGACTGGTCAGTATGTTGGCACAGCTTTCACTGCGCGCGACATGCTCAAGATTGTGGACTCGTTCGGCGAGGATGGACTCTTGCGCTACTATGGGTGGTCATATGGTACGATCCTTGGCGCATACGCTGCGGCAATGTTTCCCGAGAGGATTGACCGCATGGTCCTCGATGGCAATATCGCTCCGGAAGACTACCGAGCTGGACACTATGGAGATTTTATTCGTGACTCAGACAAGGCGTTCTTTGGCTTTCTGCAAGAATGCTTCGACAATAAGCCCAAGTGCGCCCTGGCTCAATATACAAACGCGACATCCGTTGACGACCTCTTCAACTCTGTCAACGCATTCTTGGAAGCGCTCAATACCACCGATTACTACAGCGAGTCTTTCACCAGGGCAACTCTCTTATCGTCCTCAATCTTCAGCGATCTCTATTATCCTGGCACCTGGCCCGTGCTTGGGGATCTGATCGTCTCGTATCTAAATGGAACAGCATCTCTGAACGCCTCACTATCGACGCCGCCGAACACTACCGCAGAACCGTATGACCTTGGAGCAGGCTGGTCAGTCCTCGGCATTCGTGCTGGTGACGCTCTGTGGCGCGTCGACACTGCTGAAGAGTACCTGCCGCGAGTCGAATATCAACAGAGCGTCAGCTCGTTCAGTTCCTCGTATCAAGCCATCTGGCCGTCAGCCCGCTGGAGGATCAACGCCAAGGAGCGGTTCACAGGTAGCTTCCGGGGCGTCAAGACCAGGCACGAGATCCTGTTCGTCAACGGAGAATATGATCCTGTGACACCGCTTGCACATGCATACAGATCCAGCGCAGGGTTCGAAGGAAGTTTTGTACTACCCCATAGTGGCTACGGTCACGGCGTGGTTGTCAGTCCATCCGCTTGCGTTGCTCAACATGTACAGGCTTACTTTAAGGATGGCGTTTTGCCGGAGAATGGGTCGCATTGCGAGCCTGACAACCGGCCGTTCGATAGGGCTCCTGCGGCAGATGCTAAACTCAAGTAAAATCTGCAAGCTAGAGATGAAGCGATGATGAGGCGTATGAATGTTTACCTCGGAGAGTTTGTTAGATATATGGATAGCCATAATCGATTTCGCCTCAATCACAGTGGCTCTTGCAATTGTTATTAGCGAAGAATCTCCTAGGACATAGTTCTGATACCGTAAAGAATGCAAAAGGTGTAAGTTCAAAACAAAGCAGAATAGTATCCGGCCTAGTCTATAGTGGTATCAGATCTGACTTCAGTAGTCGACAGTAAAACAAAAACCATATACGCAAAACAAAGCAAAGCAAAGCAACATCTTCCCAGGGGCGCAAGGCTGTTTGCGGCACCATCCACCTCCACGTCCGATGAGTTCCCGCAACGAGCCCAGCTCGCTTCGCGCACAGTGCAAGATAAAACAGCCAGTTGATCCGTGGATCTCCATATGAAAACGCCATAACACCAACGACTATGCCAAAAGGGGAAAACAAGCAATCAGGCCTCAGTTCCGCGGAGCATTCGTCATGTTCCACCTCTCAAACCAATCCAGAACGACAGAAGTAAAGTCCAAGCCTCTGAAGCTGCACCCGTTCTCCCTGGCGCCGGAGTCAGAATTGTTGCCGTCGGCGCTGGGCCAGCAGTGATTGAGGTCGGGGATGTAGTAGCCCTGGACGACGTTGTCGTAGCCGCCGCAGGAGTAAGAAGTGATGTTGTAGCCGTCGTGGCCGTTGTCGACGGCCGGCTCCTCGCCCTTCTCGCAGCCATCGCGACGCGCCCACCAGCTCAGCCAGTCCTGGATGTCGGGGGATTCGCCGCCGGTGCCCTTCTTCTCTGACTGGCCTTTGTAGGGCACTGTGGTGTCTTTGCCGCCGTGGGACTCGAGGATGGCGCGGCTTTTGATGCACCTGTTGACGGCCTTGTCTCTGTAGGAGGTGTCGCTGTAGAGCGCAGCCGAGGCCATGGCGAAAGCGGCGAAAGAGTCGCCCAGGTCGGAGCAAGCGATCATGTCGACGAAGCCGCCGCCGTTGGATTTTCCACTTGCGTAGACGCGGTCCGAGTTGATGCAGTAGTTTTTGTCGAGTTGATCCAAAAGGTCGCTGATGAATGTGAGGTCGTCGGCACCCTTTTCGGCATAGCTGGCGCTCTCCCATTTGCCTCCCATGCCTTCTGGGTAGACGACGATGTATTCCTCGCCACGGGGTTCGGCGAAGTATTGTGAGTTGTTGTATTGGTTGGCGGCGTCCTTGTTGGCGCCGTGGAAGTCGAGAATCAAAGGCCAGGGTTCGTTCCTCCTGTCGTTGTAGTTCTCCGGCACGTCAATGGTGTAGTAGCGCGTGTTACCAGCGACTTCAAGGTTGTGAGTAGACTTTCCATTGCTGTAACCTCCAGCGTGAGGTGTGCCACAGCCCGCTCTCATGGTAGGCCTATGGGGAGCCGCAGATAATGTTGACGAAGGACTGCCAGAAGAACCACCGTTTGATCCAGAAGTATTGCCAGAATTTGAGGAATCTTTGTCGTCGTTGCCAGTCAGTGCTACAGGTAGAGCAATGGCCAACACAATGGCTATAATGATTGAAGCAATGATCGCCAGACTCGTCAGCGGTCTGCTACGCATTCGGGTCAGGAGAGACGGTTTGCTTGAGACCTCTGCGGCCGGCCCACCGGCTTTGAGATCATCGTCTGACAACATTTGAAAATTGGACGTTCTGTGACAGAGGGTTAGCTTGTTGTGACGAGGAAGGAGCAGGAATATATCTCCACGGACTTGGACACGGATGTAGGTCTCGGCATGGTGGCGCCGGAGAAGGGCTGTAGCTTGTAGGGGTGTACTGTAGGATGTCTTTGATATGCCGGGTCGGCCTGCAGGAAGGGCCGATGGCAGGGGCGTGTATGGGGAGAGCGGGAGGAAGCGAGTGTGGTAGTGTCTCCTATTTGTTGGAGATGGTGATGGACGCGTGGGATGTGCTGAGGGGTGGCAATAACAACAATAATGATAGCAACAACGGGCAGCGCCAGGCCTCGGAGAAGGAGAAGGATTATTTTACAACGTATGAAAGGCAACGGGTGGTGGTGGTGGCAGCGGGCGTTTGCGCGTCGCCATGCAAAACGTTGAACTCTGTGATGCGTGGATCAGCAGGAACACAGCCCGCGTATCTCTTGGCACTTCTGGCTCTGCTTTGACAGGCCTGACGTGGGTGTCTGCACGCGCTGTGCACAAGGCCAATTGGCGTCGTGTCAGCGCGCCAGTAGTGGCCGTTGGGTAGCCGTGAAACTCTCGACTACTGCTGCTCTTCTTGTTCTCGCGGGTGCGGCAAGCGTTGTGAGGTGGCGCGCAGCCTGAACCGGCGGCAGGGGTGAGATTGCGAACGGCCTTGAGATTGGCTGGTGCTGCCCATGTTTACGTCGATGTCGCTGGCAATCTACATAACACACATCAAAGAGTAGACATGCTCTTCTTCCTCCACGTCACGACAAAGCGTCATTGGCAGTCCAGTCCTCGTCACCGGCCCTGCATGCTCCGAACGACGGCTCATCAGCACCAGCACCACCCGGCTGCCGAACAAACTACACGCTTCAAGCGAAGATCTCGTGCTTATGCAGATCGCAGCAGAAAACTCCACTGCCGGCTCGCAAGGATCCGCTCTGTCAGGTACCCGTCCGGCCCGCTTTTAGCTGACAAGCACCTTGGTGGTTTCACCTCTCCTTCTCAAGCACTCCGCATCCCCTTCGCGGTCTGATGATAACAGATATCTCAGACATATAACACCTCCTGGGTTTCTCTTACGCTCTTGGGGTGTTTTCCCCCCTGGCAGTTGTACTCTACCCAGAACTGGGCTGTTCTTAGAGTAGGGAGAAGTCGGGGCAACAACGCTCTACCCGTCACACTCCATCTATCCCGGAGGCAACTCCTGTTGTTCTTGCGCGTTCGTGTTGCGCCGTCGAGTTGGCGTCCGCGGAATGCGAAGAATTGGCCCGCAATACCCAACCTGCAAGACGCTCCACTCGCTTGTCGTCGGCTGTCCAGCGCTTAGCAGATCCTGCCAATCTGCACGCTTTGTTTTGACCTCACCTCTATCGGCGCGCCTCAACGAGATCCGAGCGATCCTCCTTCCTTCCCTCCGTCCCTCCCCACGGCACATCCTCATCCTGCCGCTGTCGGTCCGTTTTGATGTAGTAGATCTTGACTGCTTGTCAGATCTGTCTTGCGAGATACTCTCCCATTGCTCGTGATGACTCCACCATCCATCCTGATGTCTTGGTCGTGTCGCTCAGCTGATATTTCCAGCTGGCTCGAATTCGTGGAATCAGCTCCGTGCCATGATCCATGTGCCGGGATGCATGAAGCAACGGCGTGTTCTTGAAGCGGGACCTCCATGCAAAGCCACACAAAGTCATGTAAGATCGTTCAAAGCCACCTCTAGTCCTATTGGAAAGTGAGGCTTCTTTCGACACGCCACTACTGACCACCCGTATCTTCCACGCGAACGGAGACCCCGAATCTGCTGGCCAGATCATCAATATTTTCAGCCACAAAAGCCGGACGAATTGTTGGAAAACGCGAACGAATCGCGCTACCCGGCAAGTCCCGCTGCCCCGCCAATGAGCTTCAAGATGGAGTGTTCCAGCTTCGTCACATGCTTGGAGCATCGTCCACATTTATGAAGAACTACCCACATCATTCAGACAATGCCTTCAGCACAGCGCCTTGAGGCGACGACATCAACAAGGCCACTCCCAGAAAAGCCATGGCACGCCCACATAACCATTGACCTGCTCGTCCTCGTGCTCACCCGCTCCGTCTTCCACCCGTACATCGCCTGGCTGGTCCCGCTATGCCTGCGCTCGCTCTCATACTCCTACTCACATCCTCACTTCCAATACGCATGCGTGTACGCGACATGCGTCTCCACCTTGGCGCTGCTGCGCGTATTGGACAAGAGACTGGCTTGGGGTCCTCCGCGAAAGCTCAACTGGGATGAGGAGGTTGTGGTCATAACAGGCGGCGCCGGAGGACTGGGCAAAGTACTGGCCGAGACGTACGGTATGCGAGGCGTCAGCGTTGCCGTCTTGGACATCCGTGAGCCAGAAGAGCAGAGCGAAGCGCTGGAGAGCGTGCGCTTCTACAAGTGCGACGTCTCCCACATCGAGGACGTGCAAAAAGCCAAACTAGCAATAGAGCAAGACGTACGTAGAAAAAACAAAAACAAGAACACCACAACCTCCCAACCCGCCGCTCTCTTCACTACCAGAGAAAAACTAACACTGCCATCCCTCCCAGCTCGGCCCCTGCACAATCCTCATCAACAACGCAGGCACAGTCTCCGGCGCCCCCCTTCTCTCCCTCAGCCCATCGCAAGTCACCACGACCCTCCAAACGAACCTGCACTCCCACTTCCACACCCTCCAAACCTTCCTCCCTTCGCTCCTCGCCTCTCCCTCAGGAGGCGGCACGATCGTCACCGTCGCCTCCGTCCTAGGCCGTCTCGGCGCCGCGCACCTGACAGACTACGCCGCGGCCAAAGCCGGGCTGATCGCGCTGCACGCCTCGCTGCGGGCGGAATTGAAAGCGAAGAATGCCCCTCGCGGAGCGGAGAATGTGAGGATGGTGCTCGTGGCGCCGGGACAGCTGGGCACGAGGTTATTCGAGGGCGTGAAGACTCCGAGCTCGTTCTTGGGGCCGGTGGTGGAGGCGGTGGAGTTGGCGCGGGAGATTGTGAGGGTTGTAGACGAGGGCGTCAGCGGGGAGGTTAGTTTGCCGTTGTATGCTAGGTGGGTTGGCGTGCTGCAGGTGCTGCCGTGGAGTCTGCAGAGGGTGGCGAGGTGGGCTTCTGGGGTTGATGGGGCGATGAGTGGGTTTAGGGGTGGTGGGAAGAAGGAGGCCTGAGTGAGAGGGAGAGAGAAGAAAGGTGTGTACGTTCGACCAATACGAGCCGATGAAAAGGATCCGGAAAGCATCATGGCCTTTGCGGGCTCGTGGGACCCATGTTCAGGTAATATCAGCGGACTTAGTGCAGGGCGCACCACTGGCCGCCACGGAGATGCTGTTGTGTACTCCGACGAGCTCGTGAAATTCTTTGCTCGAGATGGGAATGGACTGTTCGCTCGACGATGAGATACTAGGGAGTATAGCTTCTCGAACCTTGAGCTCATACGCTGATATCGCCCGACATAGACATCGATGCGGTGTACACTCCTGCGCAGTGAAGGCAGCTGTGAGGCAGCCACAGGAGATCAGCAAGACCGACAGGGCTGGGAGCAACAAGTGCAAGGCTGCAAATAAGGAGATTCAAAGGAAGGGTTCAGGGGTGCTGATGCTGATGGTGGAGGAGAGGAAGAACAGTAAGTAGGAGAATACAGTGTTCATTATAGTTTCTATTCGATCTGCTCAACGTGCCAGTCCTATCGCTACACTCGCTTCGCCAGAGCGTTGACCAAATCCTCTTCCCTAATGATGTCTTTTCTGGCCTGGAAGTGCTCGACGAAGCTGCGGAATTTGTCCATGTTGCCGAACATCATCTTCTCCTCCCCATTGGCGATGGACTGCAAGAACAGCTCGAAGTTGCCGACTGTCACCGATAGCTTCTTCGCACGGGTAGACGCGACGTTCAAGTTCCTGCCGTCTCGCATGAAGCCAACCTCGTGGCCAGTATCGTTGTTCTGGACCAAGGAAAAGAAGACAATATCGGCTTCACGGCCTTTCACACCGGAGATCGTGCGAACCTCCACACGTCTGCACTCAGGGTGCAGACTGACGTCCTTTAAACTCTCTTGAAGTCCCGTGAGTTGAGACCGGTAGCCGGTCACAACAAGCAAGTCCGAGGCCACGATGCGGCGAGTACCAGGGCCCGTTGGCCTGTAGCTAAGCAGCTCATTCACAAGCCATGTGACGAACTGGATCTCACCTACGTTGCGCATCGAAAAGTCGGTCCCAATCGCTCCCGAAGGAGTAGAGTTGACATTGACTCCCATGCGGTAGCATTGTCCTTCACGCCCAGGGATAGCCTTGACTGCATTGACGGCCTTGACAGCTGGCTGACCGCCTGCCGCCTTTTTAGCCTGCACCGCGTCGACAGCTGGGCCAGGATCACGCTTGAAGTACTCATGCGTGCTCGCAAAGAACTCGTCGATCGTGCGGCTGATGTCCGTCGGCATGGTTGTCGAAGGGCCATGCTCGATGCGACCATCGTGAAACGTCTCCGAGCTCCAGGCCATAATTTCCGGATGGCTGCGGTGCTGCACACTGAAGAAGAACAGGTGCGGCTGCAGGTCGGGGTGTACGACGCTGTTCCCTTGACCCTTTGTGTAACGGTCGAAGATTGTTTTTTCCATCTCATGCGCAGCGGAGTTCCTGTTGCCAGATACAAAGGTTGGCGCTGATTGCCAAGGATCGCCGAGAAGGGCTACCGACTTGACATGGTCCTGGTAAGCTACGATCGGGATTGCCATTTCCCTCGTAAGGGCAGCACCGCATTCATCGATGATGATCATGTCGGGGCGGAAGCTCTCTACCAGCGTCTCGTGTCCAGATGCGTCGCAAGTCGAGAACACCAACTCCATGCATGGGTAAAGCAGATATTCGTTGAGCTTGGCTTCATCCTCCAAGAACTTGGTCCGCGTCTGCTTGTTACCGCGGAGACCCATGTTGTTGTTGCTCAGAGCGTTCTTCCAATCTTCAGCAACCTTGGAGATACCACCGAACTCTGGGCGAACCGCGAGTAGCGTGGCCATTTGTGCCCGGCGGTAGTCGAAGTCATACTGGTGCACGTCTGTTCTGCTGCCTAAGCCCTGGTAGCCGCTCTTGGGATGGGCGCCAGTCCAGTCGCACCATTTTCCTTGATGGACCTCAGGATCGGATGCATCTTCCCAGGCCTTGATGAGCTGTTTCTTCGCTCCTTTGGTTGGCGTGCAGACCAAGACCTTGAAGCCCGCCTTAAGTGCGGACTGAACGGTGGCAATAATGGTAGTGGTCTTGCGGCTTCCTGGAGGACCATGCCCTATGGTGAGTGCATTCGCGGGTGCCAGGCAATTTAAGCTGAACTTTCGCTGTTCTTCGCTAAGCAGATCGAAACGCTTGAGCTCTTTTTCGAAGACCGCCCTCGTCTCGTCTGAAATCAGTCTGCGGTGGGCATTGACATCCCAATTGCCAGGCAGCTCGGCATTGAAGAGAAGCTGAGGCACATAGATTCCCTTACCGATGACCTTTGAACCATCGTCGCAGAAGCCGAGATCAGCGTCGCCGTCGGCATCGATTGCGTATCTGCAGGAGCCCATCATGGCCGAGAACTGGTGCCGGAAGATGGTGTTGTCTTCCGCGATCGATTTTTGTATGCACCCGTGCGAGACTCGGTGCTCGTGCGTGAGACCGAGGCAGTAAAAGAACTTGGCCTCTTCTCTCCCAGCCCACACCGGAGGAAGGTCGAGGGAGGTCCACTCAGCAGGCTCTGGAAGGGATAACTCTTCCTCCTCTTCGTCCTCGACCTGTTCTGCCCGGTCGATCTTCTTCTTGAGCTCCCACGAAACGACTGTCCAGCGAGGAGGCTCCATCACGCCAAATGGGAAATTTGGCGACTGCCAGTTTGCCTCAGGGGTTTGCTGGCGGAAGAACCAGAAGTGACCAAGGCGGTTGGCAAAGAGCATCACCGACTGGAAGTACTTGCAGAAGTGCTCGTGTTCAGGGTACTCCGCTTCAGCAATTTTGTGTCGGTATGTGTAGTACAGCTTGAAGTGGTGCAGACTTCCCGCGTACAGGAGGCCGAGGAACCTTCCGGCTTCGGTCATGTGGACAGAGGCTGTGACAGCGTCTTTGGCCCATCGCTGGTACTCGTGCCTGGAAACCTGACCAGCGAATTTGAGCCTGCCGGGGCGACCTTCGATGTCGGTAGTGTCGTTTGGGCCACCAAGGAGCTTCACGTCGATGCAAGTGACCTTCTTAGCCAAGATCTCTTTGTAGAGTTCTGATCGGCAGAGCTAAGGCTGCTCATGCTGCACCTGCGGACTGGCCATGCGTTCGTAGGCGTACTTCTCGATCTCGGGTGTCCTGCCGGTGTGCATCTCAATTGGAAGGACGCCTTCAGCCCGAGTCAGGTTTGTGCCGAAGATGAAGACACGAGCCTTGCGAGGTTGTTCTGGAGTACCGACTTCGGCCTTGAGCTCAATACAAGGCATCTGAGTGCCGCAGTGGAAGGTGGCCCTAATCCATGGTGCAGTGCCTGCTTCTTTGTCGACAGTCAAGTGGCCAAATGTGAAGTCGCGAGCGGAGGGAAGTTCTTCAGGGACCTTACGATCCATGAATTGAGGCACGGGTCCTTGGTGATCAGCGTCCCAGGAGTCTTGACGTCGTTGCTCAACAGGCAGAGTGCTGTTGACGACACACTGAGGGGCGAAGACCACGACCTCGCGAGCACCTTCAGTACGGAGGGTGCCCTTTGGTATCGTACCCTCGAGTTTCTTGCGTTTTGCGCGCTTCCAGCTCATCGGCACGTCGTGCGCTCTGAGCGGATCGGTGACAGTTTGCTGCCATTGCTCATCGGGAATGTTGAGCTCATCGCCGACAGCTTGGAGGGCGCGGTAGACTTTTTTGCTGTTTTCCGACTGCATTGTCGACTCGATGGACCCGTGGAGCGGCATATTTTCAGGCAGCAGGTGAGCGTCGAAGAAGAGAGGGAGAGTCTCGGCGGCGATGCATAGCTTTGCTTTTGGGCTGCGCAACGTGTCACGGGACGAGCGCAGTCACGTTGATCGGGCCTCCACCCGCTCGCTACCACACTTCGCTTCTCAAGCATCTCACCAGTCACCACATGACGCCTCAACACCCTCCGATATTCCCTGATTTGTCTAGCAATTCTATCACACCTCACCTCAACAGACACCCGGAGCAGATCCCTCGAAGGTTCACTACCCAACAACACGAGTTTTCTAGAATATTGGCATGTGATCCGACCCGATTATCGCTGGAGCGTAGCTGGCAATAATTGGGTCGGGTCACATGCAAATGGTAAGCCAGGTCCTTGGAAATTGTCATGTGATTGACTTGCATTCTTCCCACCGAGTCTGTACACAATGGACTGGGCACTCGCCGCTGAACTGCTAAGTATCTTGCTCTGGGCTTGTAGGCTAATACTGGCAGACATAGACATTTGAATGGTTTTTTACACCATTGAGATAAATGTCTTGTCTCCAAGTGGGCCCAGTGAGCTTTAGACTATCAGACTGAGCTTCGAGAGTTAAGATGGCTCTTTCAGTTACACGCGCAGCAGAGATTTAGAGACGAGGGTGGCGCCAGCTACTTGTGGACTCGCATGAGGAATAGATAGAAGAACGTGCCGCCCCAGGAATCGAACCTGATCAGGTGGTAATGGGTTGTGCTTGTGCGCAAGTAGCTACTCGCAGCTTGCATGCAGATAAAGACGTCCGCGATTCGTACGGGTAAAACGGCTAAAGACCTTTATCCTTATACACAACCACAACATCCCGCTCTGCCATTGAGCTAAGTGGCTTTAATTGTATTGTCCTGCAAGAGATGGAATATACCTTAATTTTAGGGCTCAGCGAGCTTTTTCTCACGAGCTGACCTCGCGCTCGTCGTCTTGACAGAGGCCGCCTGAGTACACTGCCATCATCGCCGACGAATCGCTGAAGGAGCAATTGACGCCCAGCAAGAGCATGGACGTCGACTCAGCTAGAGGCCGGTCTCAAGGCGAGTCTGCAGACAAGCTTGGGGATCTATCCTAGAGATCACCTGCGGTACGGCGAGTGAAAGACCAAGCAGACCAAGCGGACGGTTGCCAGAATCAGCGATTTCAACACCCAGCAGGATGCTAGTCACCAGCTGTGTCTCAAATTTCAGGCGCAGGACAAACTGTCAACGCTGACGAGGTGAGGTCCTCTAATACTATCGGCTGTCGTCCATCGACGATGGCTCCGAGATTTTCCCGAATGGCCCTCGAAGGCCTGGTCACGTGATGTGCTCTTTGGTGACAGGTTAGCTTTGGTGTGCCATGGAATGGCAGACCGCGAGAAAAGATTTACATGGAGCGACTAGATGTGCCAGCTTACAAGCCGCAAGGAAAGATCCGTGATGCAACGAAACGAGACTCACCCTTTACTCCACAGCATCTCATTGGCCAATGCACCGGGTGCTACCTTCAGCCTTGAAGACCGGCCTGCGGTACTCGATCTCATCCTCATCCTCATACGATTCAACGATAGGGCGTTGGCGAGGCGCAGGTCGGCGTGGTGCGCCAAGGGGGACCTGTGGTCGGAAGCGTTCTGGCATGCCACCCGTGCCGTTCTCATCCCTCTCATCATCATCGTCATCGGGGTGACCACTTGGCAGGCCTGCTGCCCGGAGGCGTTAGGCCCTCTTGGCCACGATGGTGCTGTTGAGGTCCTCACGCACCCTGTCTTGAACATAGTCCGATGCCTGTGTTCGGGGAACTGTGGGGCCCTCTGTGGTTCCCCCACCTGTGCCTTGTGCGTCGTAAGTAACAGCAATATCTGGAGTTTTTGTGAAAGGAGCTGGCAAATGATTGATGAACCGACTATAACGCAATAGAGAAAAAATGTACAATGCAGGCATTCCACTCATTTATCTACAGGAATTAATGCATTATCCTCCCGCTCACCAATAAACCGTCCCTGGGATTCCTTGGAAGCCTGGCGCGAGCCCTCTGTACCAATTCTGGCCAGTATAGTTGAAGGTGATGATCAAACCGTTGGTAATGACCGCTTGGTTGAAGGAATATTGCCGATATGCCGCAGCTGTGGCGAATTAGCGCTCCTCAAAAATGGTATTGCATGGGTTTGATAACGTACTGCCAGTCCTGAGATTAGATGCGATCCCGACCGTGGCGCTGATGCCCAAATCGGTCATGTTGAGGTAGCTGGATCCAAAGTCAGTCGCAAATTTCTGTGTGAAGATGTATAAGCGATGCAACGACTCACTCGTACGTGACCCAACTCGGCAACGCCTCGTAAAATGTCACCAAGAAATGGGCGTAGTTGATTGTGTTATTGTACTTCGTAGTGTACCACTCGAACGTGACGCTGCGATTCCCGGTAGTACCCTCTACCTGGTAGAAAATGCCCTGCGGAAGGCCCTTGGCGATTAGCAGGTCGCCCCAGAATGGGAACGCAGCGTTGACAGCAGCTCCGGTCTGTGCTGTTGCACCCATTTGAGCATTGGTGTAAGCGTTGGCGTATACGGGTGCGATGCCAACGATGCCGTTGATAGCAAGTACGCAGCTCGTGCTGCTTCTGCCGTTGAACCCGATCGCCCAGGGAGATGTGTACGTGTAATTGAAATCGTCGTATTCTGCAGGCGAGGATATTACATCGCCAATGATGGGGATTGGGCTTCTGAGTGCAATCTGCGGACGGGCCATTGAGGATGAAGTAGTAGTAGTAGTTGTCGTCGTCGTAGTCTGAAGCTGTCAGTACGATGCCTTTGGAACATGGGCTGAGGTCCTACCGAGGTCGTCGTAGTTGGAGGGCTCGGGGTGGTCGTGGTTGTAGTTGTAGTGAAAGGTATACTGCTCGATGAAGAGGGAGCGGTACTCGTCTGGAGCTGGTCAGCTTGTTCCCGAAATCATGTGTCGAAGCGAGACGAACAACTGCGACAGAGCCTGCGGTGGCTGTGCTTGCTTGTGGTGTTATCAATACCGCAGGCGAAGTCGAGATCTGCACTAAATCAGCTATGTTCAAGAGCGCTAAAGCATACAGCGGGTGTACTCACAACTGCTGCAGCTGTAGGCGACGGAGAACTGGTTGTCTGTCACTTACATGAGCTTCCGCATGCAGTACCTGGTGCCATCATCATCGAGCATCAACTCACCGGGCCCGCGGTCGAGGTTGAGGGCGTAAATGTTATTGTCATCGTGGAGACTTGGCCTTGGACACTATTCGTGTGTTAGAAATGCACTCTATGAAGTTTGCTCGGGGACCAAGCATCGGGAAGCTCACGTAGTAGTATAAGTCACGAAAATCGAGCTCGCAATCGTATTGGTCTGCGTCACTACATTCGTAGTCTGCACAGTAGTCTGGATGGTTGAGAATATCAAGCTGGTCACGGTACTGGCTGGAATGGTTGTGTATAAAGTTTGGACGATAGTTGAAGCAGGCTGAGTCGACAATATCGTTGTTACGAATGTACTTGCGGGCTGCACGGAAGTCTGAGTGATTGTTTGCGGTGATAGAGTCTGCGTCGCGGTTATGAAGGACGTGGAGGCTCCCTGGACACTTGTGTAGCTAGAAGTCAAGTCAGCAAACTAAATTTCATTCGTCGATCGCTTTCACGAAAATCGGATCCCAATTGCGTGTAGCACATCTAAACTTTATGAGATCTCTACAGGAATCAATGGAAATGCCGGAGCTCAAGAGATCGTCTCTCTGCAATGATCTGGCAAGACCGTGAAATATCGAGGCCGGAAAAGCCATGAATATTTGAGAAATCCATGTCGTTCATGGGAACAGTAATCATGTAGCCAAACTTGCAGTTCATTTGAGGCGTTGGCCCAACCGTACACGGTTGCGAGACCTCGGAGGCTTGGAAAGTGGTAATGAAAGGACACATACGTAATTACCGCAGTACTGGCTGCCTGCGTTGAAGTCTGGATCAGAGTTCTTTCTGGAAGAGTACTCGTGGCTGTGATGTAAGCTGTCGAGCCCTGAACACTTGTATAAGTGATTACAGCCGTGCTGGCGGGTTGGGTGGAAATTGTGAGTTGTGTGGTCGTGATCTGTTGAGTCGAAATCTCGAGCTGGGTGGTCGTGATTTGTTGCGTTGCTTGAGGCAAAGTGCTGGTTGCTGTATCTGTAGCACGAGGGAGCGTAACTAAGGCAGTATCCGTAGCTCTTGGAAGTGTACTGAGAGCCGTCGTAGTAAGAGATAGAGTAGAAGTGACGATCTGGGTACTCGTGCCTCCTGGAAGAGTGGACGTGAAAATTAACACGGTTGTGGCAGTGGCAGTATCGGTTGCGCGTGGGAGAGTTAGGGAGTAAGTGGAAACGATCGTTCGCGGTGGCAATGTAATCTTTTTTGTCGAAATTTCAGTACGCGTGAGTGTCCCGGCTTCAAGTGATGTCGTCAGAGTGTAAGGATAAGACGTCGTGATTGTAGACGCTGCCAAAATCGACGTCGTGGTAATTTTCAACACAGTAGTCTCTCTTTCCAAAGTGACAGGGTATGAGCTCAAAATTGTCGAAGCTGGCTGGAAAGACGTCTCGATGAGCGTAAGAGTCTCTTGAGCCAGAGTCGAGACAACGGTTTCGTAGATTAATGAAGTGTCGCCGGGAAGAGACGTTGTTACGATTTGTGTGAACACCTCAGCAGGTCGTATCGAAAGCGTTGTCACATAGACTGTGCTAGGAGGCTGAAAAGATGTCTCGGTTTGGACGGGCAGTGTTACTGGATAAGAGCTCAAGATTGTCGATGCCGGCTCGATGGAGGTCTCAATTCGGGTGAAAGTCGCTTGGGGAAGTGTGGAAATTATAGTGCTATAGAGTGTCTGTCCGGGCAATGATGTTGTGATGCTGAGGATTTCTGTGATGGTTGTAGCTTCGCGGATCGAGGTCTCGGTGAGATAGAGAGTACTGGCTGGTCGCAACGATGTCTCTGTTATCGACAGAATTGTGGTTGCGGTATCAGTGGCTCGAGGCAAAGTGGACGTGAGATAAATCGTACTGGCTGGCTGAGTTGATGTGTCAACACGTGTGAGCGTCTCTTGCGGAAGGGTGGACACAATTGTGCTGTATTGCGTCGACACAATTGTCGCTCCTGGGAGCGATGTCGTGATGCTGAGAATTTCTGTGATAGTACTAGCTTCGCGGATCGAGATCTCCGTAAGATAGAGCGTACTGGCTGGCCGTAAAGATGTTTCCGTGATTGACGCAGTGGCTTGTGGCAAAGTGGATGTGATGAAAAGCGTGCTTGCCGGCTGGATTGAAGTAAGAGTCAAGAATTCGGTCCTTGCCGCCAGACTCGTGGTCAAATACACAGTTTCTGGCGGCAAAATGCTAGATTGGGTGATAAAATTGTCCAGGGTCGTGATCAGCGTCGAGGCTTGTTGAGTTGAGATCAGCACCGTCGTTGAGGGAGGATAAAAGCTGGTAAGAGTCAAGGTCTCTGTAGTTGCTGGGAAATAGGATGTCTGAATCTGCACGGTTGTCTCTGTGCCCAACTGCGTAATGTACAGCGTACTAGTGGCAGTCGATGGCGCAAGCTGGGTGGTCTCTGTTCGGAAAAAGCTTAGGGTCTCTGTTTGAATCAGGGTTGAAGGTGGGAGCAGGGACGTCTCGAGAATAGTGCTATAGATAATGGTGGTTGCTTGAGGGAGAGTCGAGAGTAATGTAATTTCCACGAGACTTGTTTCGGTCGACGCATCGAGCGTAGTAGTTCGGAATTCCGTCGTCAAGAGTGTACTAACGATTGGAGGCAGCAGAGAGGTCAGGGTAATGTAAAAAGTGCTCGTTTCAGTAGATGCCGGGAGCAGACTCGTTATATACGCAGTGCTGTAGAAATAGGAGGTCTCTGGCGGCAGCGTGAGAGTTGGCTGATCTAGTGTGGTTGTCCGGATTTCCAAAGTCGTGAAGCCCTCTAGAGAGGTTGTGTATGTCTCGAAATAGCTGCTGATCTCGGTCTGTGTCAAGCTCAGCGTCAAAGTTGGCTGATCAGCAGTTATCGTTTCGAACAAAACAAATGTTGTTGGAATCGCCGTAGTCAGAAGGACAGTGCTGGGCTCTGGCGTGAAAGTGACAGTGGAAGCATTGAGAAATGTGGTTTCAGGTGGAGGTATCGACAGCGTTGTGAGGATTATTGTGGTGTAGCCAGTGAAATAGGCAGTTGACACCAGCTCAGACAACGTAGTTTCCGTGGCTGTGTAATATTCCGTGAAGTTCTGGCCCGGGAAAGAAGCTGAAGAATGCAGTCAGTGATTCTGTACCTAGGATTCTCCAAACAATCGGTGGGCAACGAGTAATTTGTACATACTTTGTTCGGTGCTAATCTGAGTGATAGTCAAGAACTGCGTCGATATCTCTGGGCTTGCTGTGATCGTGATCGTGGACGCGCTCAGGGTCAAAAAGACAGTGGAGGGCTCAAGCGTTTGCGTGATGTTCAGGACAGATGTCTCAGCAGACAAAGTAATAATGTCAGAGCTTAGGAAAGTCGTAGTGATGAATTCCGAGGTAATGAACGTCGAGGCAGGAAGCGTTTTTGTCTCGATCTGAGTCTTATTGATTGTAAAAGTCAGAGTCTCTGGAGGACTGGATGTCGTGTAAGTCAGAAGCAAGCTCGAAGTAGCCGTGAGAGTTTCGTAGAATGTTGTGAAGAGCGAAGTCGTGACTGTGTTCTCCAAGATCGTAGTAGTCGTGGCAGTGGCTGCATAAGCTGTCAGTGAAAACTTGTTTGCGCACTCTCGCCGGCAATAGATTCTGAACGTGACGTAGGAAGCGATGATGCCAGCGGACAGGGCTGGAAATATTGAAAGAGTGGCTGTCTAGCTCTCTCTGGCATTCAGTGCTCGAGATGGCGTGAGGGCTGTTGATAAGACCAAATTGAATTGTGTTTGAAGATGGAGATACTTACTTGTCAAGGTCTGCACATCTGATACTGTCACGTTCTGCAAGCTCGTAGCCGTCTCGAATTGCGTTGTCAAAACCGTCGTAGGCTCTATCTGCCGAGTCGTCAGTGTCCCAAATGCCTGGGTGCTCTCAGTTTGCGTCAGAGTCTGCGTCGCGTAAGCCGTAGTTGTCACGATACTAAATATAGATGTGGTCACCGTCCGAACACTGCGCGGAGTATACACTGAAGATGGGCGGGATGATGATGCTCCGGAAGTTGCCAAGGAGCCTGTAGTTGCGGGTCCGGTATCCGATGGCGTAAGACTTGCTGGCGATTGAGAAGAGGCAGGCGAAGGAGTCGGCTGCGGTACGAAGACTGGATCGACGCGGACGTTGTCGAGGCCAACATAGGCTTGACCCACACACTGTATGCTGAAAACACCAGCTTGGCCGTTGACAGTGCTTGGCGAATTGTATGGGTAGGTGAACGTCGAGAAAGTTGTTGTCAAGGGATATGACGGACTGCACATGGACTCGACGCATATACTTAGTATGCAGCTCGGTGGCGTATTGCCATTCTGTGCCATTGCTGCCGATGCGCTAAGATTGTACACCCCGCCGGCCACCGAAGAGAAGTATGCTGTCGCATTATACGTAAGTGGCTGCTGGGAAGCCTGCCTTCTTCGCAGGCCGCTCCCAGTGCTCATGGCTGTCGTAGACGAAGCACCAGTCGCGCCGAATGTGACTAACAAGAAGCTGGAGTTGCTCGCTGGTGGTGCAATAGGCGGGCTGTCTTCGGGGCTGACGACCTGTGCGACTACGTAGGGATCTGAAGCAGTGCCTTGCTGAGCCAGATCGGTAGCATTTGCTACGACGGGCGTGGGTGACGGCTGAGCCGCCACTGAAGATGCAGGCGGCTCCCCAGTCTGGGCTGTCTCCGCGGCATCTGTGCTTGCGGTGGAGGCCTCATCGGAAGACGGGTCCTCATCTGGAAAGTCGTCATCTTCTGGAGGCTCCTCACTTGGGTCAGGGAAGGGTTCGCTCTCATCGGTTTGAGATGCATTGCCTGGAGCAGTCGCAGTTGTGATCAACGTCGAATACGCAATAATTGTCCGGGTACGCGATGCATATACGGTCACTGTCGAGCCGCGCCGTGTGACAGTAATCTCGGGCACTTCCCTGGTGGTAAATTGATAATCGCAGCTGGATGGATACACGATTGAAGTCACAGTCGAAACGGAAAGTGCATCAGCGGAGCCAAAAGAGCAGTTGCCGATCGAGGTTTCTGTCACGGTCGAAAACTCGTACAAAGTTGTCGACATAATCATTAACTCGTCTGTGTTGCCCGTTGGGCTCGCTTGCCCGTAGATGAACGATGTAACAGTCTGCGTGGCAAGCTCAGAGGGACCAGGCGACGAAGCAGCGGTAGCCGTACGCTCAATCAATGATGTCCGATAGACCGTACTACCATCTTGCGCTTCAGTGAGAGTCACCGTGATCAGATCCTGTGAGATTCCCGCGGTGCCAATAAAAGAAGATGAGTCGAATCCATAGACGAAAGACGTGACAGTGCTGGCAGTCAAATTTGCCGGACATTCGGTGGCGTTCATGGTTTCATACATCGTAGACGTCACGGTTTGCACAGATGCATTGACAGGACTCGGCATGTTTGCATCTGAGCCGGAGATGCATGAATAGATGGTGGAGGCAGCTACAGAGAAGGCTGATGTGGGGGCGGGCTCTGCGCCAAAGGTAGAATCCAATGTCCGTTCAACCAAAGATGTGCGATACACTGTCTGGCCGCTCTCCGTGAGAGTCTGCGTTATCACCTCTGGACTAGGCGTTCGGTCAATATATGCTGTGCTATAAATCACAGATCCGCCTTGGAAAGTTGTGTAGGTGACAGTGAACGGCTCAGGAGTATTCTGTACAGTAGAGAAGGAGTAGACAGTGCTGGCTTCCTGAACGTCCGTATAAGTTATCGTTATGGGCCCCAGAGTGCTCTCAACGGTCGAAAAACGATAGATGTGGATCCTTCGCGCTCTTCTGTTAGGACTATTGTTACCGGTTCCGGAGTAGGCGTGAAAATCGTAGTAATATAAGATGTGCTGCCACCCTGGTATTCGGTGTAGGTGGTCGTTCTCGGCTCCGGAGTCCTCTCAATGGTTGAGACTTGGTAAACAGTGCTGCCGTCTTGTGTCGCGATATTGGTGATCGTGATTGGCTCTGGAGTGATGGATGTAGTAGCTGTGCTATAAAATGTGCTGCCGCCAAGCACCTCGGTATATGTTATCGTGGTCGGGCTAGGCGTTTGCTGGATTGTGGTGGTGATGTATGCGGTGCTAGCTTCTTGGAATTCCGTGTACGTTAAGGTGGCAGGCTCTGCCGTGCGCTCGACAACAGACTCACGATAGACCGTAGTCGCTTCTTGCAAACTGGAATAGGTGATCGTCACTTGGCTTGGAGTGCCCGGAATAATTGATGTCAAATAGATAGTAGATCCTCCTTCCCAAGAAGTGTACACAACAGCATCCTGGCTGACGGTCTCTCGAATTACAGATGTGCGATAAATCGTGCTGCCATCTTCTACACTCGCAAAGATTATGGAAGACGGCCCTGGGAAGATCGCACTTGGCGTGCGCTCGATTATCGAAGTGAGGTAGATCGTGGTGCCGCCTTCTGCTAGAGTGAGAGTTATGGTCGATGGGTCAGGCCAGGCTGACAGTGCCGTACTCTCAATGATCGAAGTTCGATAGATGGTGCTCCCGTCTTGCCTCTGAGTGAAAGTTGCCGTGATGGGATCCTGGGGAGCAGGAGCGGCAGTAGCTGTAGCGGTGCGCTCGATTACTGAGGTACGATAAATCGTACTACCATTCCACAGCGTCAAAGTCACAGTGGGGAGATCTACTGAGCTTGGATTTGGCGTAGCTTCTAGGAGTGAGGTCAAATAAACCGTGGTACCGTTTTGCAAGGTTGGGATGGTGGCGTATGTCGGCGAGCTGCCGCCAAGGCTGACGGTATGCTCAACGGTGCGTTCGATGGTAACAGTGCGCTCCAACAAAGAAGTGCAGTATCCCAACCAATCTTCCACAGTCGGCTTCGCAGGCAACGCGTTAGGAGTTTGTTCCAGCAATGATGTGCGATATATTGTGGACCCATCCTGTAGAGTAGTGAATACCAAGGTCTCGTTCACACGGTCATCGAGAGTGGATACCAGGCTTTGAGTCACAGTACGCTCTTGGAGAGACGTCTTATACGCAGTAGTGCCGCTTTCAATCGTCGTATATGTGATCATGATCGGACGGGTCATCTGCCGAGTCCTCGTGATGTAAGAAGTTCGCCCGCTCTGGACAAGAGTCTGAGTTTCTAGCACTCCACTTGCCACAGGGCAGCTGGCCATGATATAAGACGTCACCGTCTTTTCGAAACTGGCACAGGACGCATCTGGAAGTGTTGCGGACACCGTTATCGTGGACGGCAAAGGACAAGTTGATCCAGGTGCTGCCAAGTAAGGCGCAGAAGATGATGTACTTGTGGCAACAGTGGAGGACGAATCCTGTGTACCTGATCTTGGGCCATTACCAGCACTGAATCCAGCCCCAAGGCCGCGTTGAGAAGTCGTTGAAGGCTCGGAATCGGATGTAGGTGGCACTAGGGTAGCGCTTTGAGCAGTCCCGTCGGTATTGGCTGTAATCGCTGCTGGGACCTCCAATCCTGTGGTGCTGGCAAAGGCTCCGGCAGCTCCATTCGACATCCGCGGCGTACCTTCAGCGCCAGTTGCAAACCCATCATTGCTTGCCGCGGAGATGCCGGTGTCGTAAGCCTCGCCAACTGAGCTCGAATCAAGAGGCGTGAGCGCGCTATTCGGTCCGGGCTGTGGGAGCAAGAACGTTGTCGAATTTGATGTGTAGACAAAAATCGTCGATGGCCGAGTTGTACATGACCGCGTGGAAGTGTAGGTAATCCAGGGCACCGCTGCATTTGTCGAAGATGAGGTCGGGTCTGCGAGCCCCTGTGCTTTTGTAAAAGAGAGTATTGCGCACCAGACCGACCGGGAAAGATGCATCGCATGACGAATTGAAAGCTGTCGAACAGCCAGTGCCGCGATCGACTACGGTGTTAGTTGGACTGCGCGAACGAGGTTTCCGTTACGAAAGTCGAATAAACCTTAAGTTGGGAGGGAAGAGTAAAGGGCAAATCTAGCGAGCGATCAACAAATGGCGACACGTACTTCGCGCGGCAGTGAACACATTCCAGGCGGCTCATGAGATGACCTCCCAATATGGCGGAACTGGCCTTTGCTCGACTCACAGGGACTCCTGCAGTGATATGTGAACGGACAACATTATTGTGCCACAAGGAAAAATGACCAAATAGCAGTACGGTCGAAGAACGGTTCGCATCTCGTAAAAACAAAGTCGACAGTGTCATTCTAATCCAAGTCAGCCATGCGTTACAACAATATTGCGCAAGGGATTTGCCGCAACGTTACCAAAAATCCTATACCGTACTGCCGTTTTGCCGCAGTCGGTACCTTCAGTGCGCGAGCCTGCGTCAAGGCAATTGCCGCGTCACACATCATTGATAAGCGCCGTGGCGTCCGGCGACGAAAGGTGTTGACGGGGAACCGGACATGCACCGCATAGAAGGAATGCTTGGGCGTGTATTCGCAATCTGTAAGGGCGATTGGAGGTGATGAAGTCCAATTCGATCATGGTCAGATTCAGTTGTGGATTGCCTCGTCGCAGATTTCTGAAAAGACCTCGAGCTCGAATGTTGTGTTCCGAAGACTGAGAATGCGACGCAAATCCCGAAGACTGTGAGGCGCAAAGTCGTTCTTATCGCCGTGGTAGGCGGCCAGAACCCCTGTCAAATGAAAAAAGAAATAGGCATGCCGGTGGCTGATGATTGTTGCTGCAAACATGTGAGTGCCGCGCCGGAGTCGCACGCATCCTCTCAATGGTGTGAATGGAAGTACATCAAGCCTGGACCATAGGATACCAGCTGATCAGACATCGAGGTGTTTCAAAGTAGACTTTGACCTTTCTATGGCAGATGTACTCGTCCATATGACTACGCCGGACAGTATTTGCGTCTTTAGGTGATGACGGACCCACGAGATGGGCGTGTGTAAACGGCAATTATCTCATGGGATAAGAACAAAGGTAAATCATGAGCGGTGGCTCGATGAGCATTGCACAAGAGGATACAGCCAAATTGTTCATCACATATGTCACTTCAACAAGATGAAGTGAGGTCAGAACAAGAACTTGATCACGAGAGGAACGCGTCTGTGGCTTTATATAGGATGGCGTGTTCTTCTCGGCGCAGCTCGACTGACTCCCCGCCGAAGGCACTGGCGAGTGCGGGCCGATGCTACGATATTTGACACGTCACCACCGGCAGCCAAAAGTCTCGGTGAAACTGCCTCGCGTGCACTCCGGCATCACTGAAGTCAACCGCCACAGATAAGGCATTGTTGTCGCCGCACATCACACCATGTGGTCACGTACAGCGAGCGCTGCATCACGCAGTGCCCGGCTACGACCTCGTCAGCCGCTTCTCTTCACAAGAAGCTACAATGGAGCCAACCAGGGACCACCGAAGACCTATTTCCAAGCACCGCAACAACCTCCGAAACCTCCCAGGCGGATACTCAGAGGCTTCCTACTGGGAACCACATTCTTCGTCCTCGGATTCTACGGCCATGCCTATCTTCACGCCAAAGCTGTCTCGCTAGGCATGCAGATCGGCAACGAAGAGGATCTGCCTGTGCTGGAGGAGGCGCTGGTCGCGGGTGCCGCTGAGGCGCAGGCAAAGACTGTCCATGCGCTGACGCACGAAATGGCCACCGACATCTTGCAAAGCCGAGCCGGATTCTCCGTCACACCTAACGCTGTCTCGCACACTTGCCAAAGTGCCTCAAACCTTCCCTGCGAAGACACATGGTCAAGTGGCACTTTCACTTACTTCAACGACCCGGCTCGCGATTGGAGTGAATGGGCTATTTTCGATGGACATGCTGGCCCCAGGACTTCTCATGCCCTCAAGGAGTACCTGCCTGGTCTTGTTGGCGAGAAACTGTTCGACAGTGGTAGCATGAACCGACACTACGTTCCGGACGATGTTCACATCCACAGGATCATTCAGAACGCCTTCCGTTATCTCGACGAGACCGTCTTCGGCGAAGCGGTGACGCAAATGCGCGCCGGCAAGCTGAGACGCGCAGAAATCGTGAGCTTGATCTCGAATTCGCTGAGTGGAAGCTGTGCCCTGATGGCGATATTCGACCCTGCGAAGGGCGTGCTGAGAGTTGCCAACACTGGTGACTCACGGGCTGTTCTAGGCAGGTGGCAAAATGGAAAGTATGTTGCAGAAGCAATGAGTTCGGACCACACTGGTTTCAACCAAGACGAAGTCGAAAGGCTGCGCCGCGAGCACCCAGGTGAGGATGTCATCGACGAGAAGACTGGACGCATTTTCGGACTTGCCGTGACTCGCGCATTCGGCGACGCACGATGGAAGTGGAGCGAGGAGCTCACACGGAAAGCACACGAAATGTTCTTTGGCCCCGCCCCTCGTCCCAACGGTGTCGTTAAAACACCGCCTTATCTCACTGCCGAGCCCGAAATCAAGGAGACCAAGGTGCAGACTGGCGCACACCCCGACTTCCTCATCATGGCCAGCGACGGCCTGTGGGACCTCATGAGCAACCAGGACGCCGTGACATGCGTGCAAATGTGGCTGGAGCAGAACAAGCCCACCGACTTCATCAACAAATACCAGGGCACCTCCGGCAAGATGGCATCGCAGGAAGCTCTGGCGGATTACATGACGCCCCAAGACACGTCTCCGGACAAGGATGACGAGACCTACTACGACGCAGACGAGAAGTGCCTGAAGTGGCGCGTCAGCCCGAAGCACTTTGTCGTCGAAGACGAGCACGTCGGCGTGCACCTCATCAAGAACGCCCTCGGCGGGAACCGCAGGCGTTTGTTCGAGGCCGTGATGAGCATCCAGCCGCCCTTGAGCAGAAACGTGCGAGACGACATCACCGTGCACGTCATCTTCTTCGGCGTCGACGCTGGCGATGCCGCCAAGGAGTTGATGGCTGCGAGCCAACAGCAACAGCAAGCGTTGATGGGTGGGAAGTTCTAGAAAGTCTCGAATGGCTTAGCTTAGCTTCGAGGCGTGTACGATAGTGGCGGAACCGCATTTCGGGTGGCTTGCGCATGGTCTGAGTTAGCACATAAGCATGTGTGCTGGCGATTGCATAAATCTGTAGCATAGCAAATCGACACCAGATTTATTTTCGACAAGTCGAGCTGGAACATGACACCAAAGTGAGACTGACAGGGACCCTGCACCCAACTCCTTGTTCATACAACTGCACACCTGTCCATCCCTCTCGAATCAGTACCGCCATGAGTCGACACCTTAATGCAATCGCATGCCGATTGAGACACCACCAGAAGGAAACAACAGTATTCGGGCCACCGTTGCATATACTGCCACACAAAGTACCTAATAACATACGCATACTCTGTTGTCATTGTTGTTGTTGATGATGATGGCATTTCAATTCATACATTCAGTCATAAAGAAGAGATAATCTCGCGCTAACCGGGCGTCGATATCCAGAAAAAAGCCCAGCCTTTGATTCCCAGCCTGGATCGTTTCCAATACCCACCGCGACAAAAGAGGGCCTCCCTGCGGCCGCGCTGCTAGAGCGCCTTGCTCGTCGATGCCCATCCCATCCCATCCATTGCTCCTTCCATCTATCTACATCTAGTAGTGTTTGTTTTTTCCTCAAGGAAAAAAAAAATTGCGAGCAGCTGAAACGTGTTGCACATCCACTCCAGCAGCTATAAAGTTTTGACCATGACCACGGACGTGCCTGGAAAGAAAAAAAAAAACATTGGCAGGCGCGTGTGTAGTTTTTGTCATTGTCCATGCCCGGATCAGCCCAGCCAGCACAGCTCACACGACCGTGCAAGTCCTGTCGCACTTCTGCGGGCAAGCCTCTTCCTTGCCGCAGGCGCCGACGATGGAGCAGAAGATCTCGCCCTTGGGGCAGTCGCCGTGGGTTTGCAGCAGCTTGATGTCGCCGTCGACGAAGATGCTCTCGCACTCTTGGAATCTGTCGGTCGGTTCTCGTTAGCATTTCGTTCACTCACGATATTCGTTTGGCTGGCATGAAAAAAGGGGATCGGTCCCAACTCACCTTCCGCAGTTCAAAGGATCGACGAAAGTACCGGGCCTCTCGCAGACAAAAGGCTTGCAAGCCTTGCCCGACTTCTTGCTCACGTTAGTGCCCGGCCTGCCGCCACCGCGGGTCTGCAAGTCGGCGTCGCGGCAAGGCTCGGAGCAGGCCCAGGGGTGCACGCAAGCGATCTGGCTGGGGCAGTAGATCTGATCGGCAGGGCACTCGAACTGGTAGCGGATGAGCTCTGAGCTGCCGGGGATGGTGCGGGCGCAGCGGTGGAATTGCTGGCAGGAGACGGTGGAGCGGAAGAAGCCTTCCTTGGTGCAGGTGTCGGCGAAGGACGAGTCCCAGGTGTCTCTGGGGTTGTCTGTGGCGGCGAGAGGGCGCTGGGAGGCTCGCGGGTAGGCGAGGGCGGCGGTGGCGGCCGCGAGGACGGTGCCGAGGATGAGGGTCGCGTGCATTGCGTTGGTGAACTGGACGTGGGAGCGGATGGAGTTGAGGAGGTCGGTGAGCTGGCGTTTGGTGTGGGCGAGGAAGGCCGTGATGGAGTCTTGGAAGGAGTCGTTGGTAGCGTTAATCGTGTTGGTGGTCGTGGTCGGTTGGTAGTAGGAAGCCTGCTTGGATTGAAGGTCAAAGTCGATAGAGGACGCCATTTGCACCGGGTCCCGGATGCAGGACAGCGCTTATATGTCTACGATACCGCTGCTTTCTCCCTGTGCTCGCGGGTGCGTGCGTGCGTGCCCGTTTCGCCTTCAGAGCAGGGCAAGTGCGGGCATATACTATCACCAGCCATTCTCAGCCATCCACACCACGGCGGGCCGGCGACACACCGCTCGCGGGCTCCAACGCGTTGCAGCGGAGCACGGGAAGCGTCTTGCATTGTCGTGAAGCCCAGCCATTTGGTGGAGAGCACCAAGGAGACGAGGTATCGAGGCCATAGGTGCGTTCGCGCGTCTGAGACATGGCGCTTCCACGCCACGCCTTGCCCCATGCGGATGCAAAGTTGGCTATATGCGATGTCACCTATAGGCGGTCTGGCGCTGCGAGCACGTTAGAGCTCAGCGTCTACGGCTGGTAGGTCGTCCCTTTGTCGCGTGTGCACTTCTGGGTGCACGTCTCGGACAGTCTGATCTTCAATGCTTTGGCCGAGTCCCTGTCTGTCCCCTCCTCCTCGTGGCAGGGCATGGCAAGGCAGGGACTGGATCTCAGGCTCAGGTGATGTGTATCCATCTGGCCTGATGTCGGCAGCAGTACATTTGAGTCGTCAATGATTGTGTGCCAGAAGATGTGGCTGTCCGCTTATCAGTGTGATATAGACACCTCACGATGAATATGCATATAGGTGGTGGTGGTTGAGAAAGTCCGTAGGCCATCGCGCCATTGCCTGCCTTCAACTTCGGGGACCCGCCCGCCGGCAGTGGAGCGGCGGCGAAACGCACGAGACAAACACAACGCATGCTGGTTCGGACGGTTGGCGACCACCCGGACAACGTACACAACGCAGATTCAGGCACAGCCGCACAGGTACAGGCTGGAGGATTGAAACGCACCACCAATGGCACACATGTTTGATCAGCCCTGCTAGAACCATACAACAGACAAAAGAAAGATTACCACAGCGACACGCAATGCGTGACTCGGAGCTTGGGGGGAGCGAGAAATGTGATGGTGTGTCACACATCATGCAGCGTTCATACAGCCTTGTTCATTTTTCTTTTCTTTAATTCTATACGTCGTCAAGGCATATCTAGTCCTCATCGCCACCTGCACCGCCGGTGCCCATACCCGCCGTCTTCGCAGCCTTGGCACCGACAATGTCGTCGACGCGCAGCAGCAAGCACGCGCTCTCCACGGCCGTCTTGATGCTCTGCAGCTTCACGGCCTGAGGCTCCCACACGCCAAACTCCTTCATGTCGACGATCTTGCCCGCATCGCCGTCGATACCCCAAGATCCGCCGCCTTGTGCGCCGGTCTTGTTGGCGTCCTCGGCGTGCTTCGCGCGGAGCTGAGTCAGGACACGAATGGGTGAAGAACCCGAGTTCTGGATGAGTGTGCGGGGGATGACCTCCATGGCCTCGGCGATGGCCTTGTAGGGCCACTGTGCAACACCCTCGACAGCCTTGGCCTTTTGTGCGAGACGGACGGAAACGGCCATCTCGGTGGCACCACCGCCAGGGCTGAGGAAGGGGTGGAAGATGACGTTTCTCGCGACGGCCATGGCATCGGCCAAGTTGCGGTCAATTTCGTTCAGAATGTCCTTTGAGGGTCCACGGAGAAGGATGGTGCAAGCCTTGGGGTCCTTGCACTTGGTGAGGAAAGTGAAGTACTCGTCGCCGATCTTGGAGATGTCGAAGAGGCCGCACTGAGTGCCGACGTCTTGCTCTGTAAGGTCGTGGACGGAGTTGACAATGTTGGCACCAGTGGCGCGGGCAATGCGGTTGTTGTCGGTCTTTCTTACACGGCGCAGAGCGGTGATGTTGTGCTTGAGAAGGAAGTGCTGGGCGAGGTCTGAGACACCCTTCTCGGTGATGACAAGATCGGGCTTGACAGCAATAATTGCATCGCACATGGCCTTGACCTGCTCCTCCTCGATCTGCAGAATGCGGTTCCAGTCCTCCTCCTTGGTAATCTCGATGTTGGTTTGCGACTCGCCCTTCTTGTACTCCAGAGTGCAGTCGAGCAGCACGATGCGCGGGTTCTCTATCCGTCTCCTCATCTTGGGGTGTGTGATGTCCTTGTTGAGCATGACGCCGTCCAACACGCAAGAGTCCTCAATCTCACCACCAGGCACCTTCTCCACACGTGCGTAGCGCTTGATGTCCACCTCCTGCTTTCCACCGCCTGCGTTGTGGCTCACCGTGCGCACAGCCTTGAGCGCGAGATCGCACATGAGATCACTCCACCTCGAAGTGAACTTGGTGCCGAGCGAAGAACCAATAAGCTGCCTCATCTGTTCGGTGTTGTCGACGTCCACGGGAATGGAGACTTCCTCGATGACCGAGAGCGCATCGGCGAGCGCCCTCTTGTATGCCTGGATGATCACGACCGGGTGGATGTGGCGGTCGAGTTGTGGTAGCGAAAGTGCGAGCATCTCTCCAGCAAGGATAATGACCGTGGTTGTGCCGTCTCCCACCTCCTCGTCCTGTGTCCTCGCAAGCTCAATCATGCTCTTCGCCGCCGGGTGGGCGACTTCGATTTCTCTGAGGATAGCGTGGCCGTCGTTGGTGAGGACGATGCCGCCCATGGGATCCAGAAGCATCTTCAACATGGCCTTGGGGCCCAAGCATGATCGGATGATGTCCGCGACGGTCTTTGCGGCGGTGATGTTGGACATCTGAGCCTGGCGGCCGGTCTGGCGCTCACCGTTGCCAGTGTCTGTTTCGAGTAGTCAGTGACCATGCCGCTTCTCGTCATTGCTTGCTTGCTTGCAGGTAGAATAAATAACTTACTGACAAACATCACTGGGGCCTGCATCTTGTATATGTGTCGAGCGCTTTAGCGCGTGTAGGTTTGGATCAGATGCGACAGAAGCCTTCGAATGCAGCTTCTTTCGGTTTAGCAGGACCAGATATATATTGGGTGTATACAACAAATGTCTGTCAGTCAATGAGGGGTCGGCAGCAGTATGTGCTCGTCCTCCAAACGTTTCCATACGGCTTGGCGTTTCTACAAAAGTTCCCCGGGCGGGCTGGCTGGCTGGCTGGCTGGCATGAGCGAGCAAGGGTCAAATGTCGTGTCTTCAACTCCGCTCCGCATTATTGCATTGGGTTGTTTCGCTGTAGAGAGCTCTCACTTCACTTCACTCCATTGTGAACAATGTACCAAAATCGGCAATGCTTCGAGCATTCTATCATGACCTGAAGAATACCGCATATCCGTACATACTAGGTAGGGTCTTGTATCTCCCTCGTACTGCTATCGTCTGCTGTAGACCATACGAGATTAACGCAATCATCGCTCGTATTCAGAATCATTCCCAACTTCACCATCGTAAATATCATACAAACCCTGCTTGCCATGACTGCGAGACTCGCCATGGATTCGTTTCGACTCGCTGTGACCGAAATAGCTACTGGGGGCACATAACGTGAAACACAGAGCTGTCCGCGGCCACCGAGCACTTGGCACCCTAACCCTTGCAACACCATCTTACTTCCATGAATACGTCCTCGTGAATGGAATACCCGTTCAAACTGTGTCAATGGATTTCAGCGTTCAGTGCAATGAATCCATAGTCACTCGTCAACAACTCGGACCATTGCAAACAGTCAAGTTGAGACTTTCAGTGAAGATGACACTTCTAAATCGACATGCTAGTCATTTAGGGCTCATTCTCGTACGGATTGCGGCTGTGTAGCTTGGTCTTGCAAGTACTTCTGGTGCAAAACCTTTCCAACCCCGTTGCCTATTCTATATTCGGGTAACCAATACGTTCTTTTCATACGGGCCAGCGAGTTCCGTTGTACCAAAATATTACTTCATTACACATCGTCATCAGGACAACCACAATGCAATCAGAAGCAATGGCGGAGCGAAACCCCGACGTCCAAGAGAAAGGACTCTCCCAACTATCGTTGAGTGAGGATTCCAGCAAGTCACAAGACGAAGCCAACACATTCGCAATCGACCCGCGGGGAGACCTCACATTGAACATCGGCCTCTCGGACTCTTGCAAAAAGTTCATCGTCTGCTCTCGCACTCTCTCGCGGATCTCGCCGGTCTTGGAACGCATGCTCTACGGCTCATTTGCAGAATCAAAATCATCGTGCGCCACCGCCTGGACAATCGACCTGCCAGATGTGAATCCCCTCCCGTTCGCTCTCCTGGCCTACATCTCGCACGGCGAATTCGGAAGCATTCCGAAGACTCTCAATGTGGACGAGCTCTTCGAGCTGATCATCCTCACGCACTACTACGACTGCACGCAGATCCTCGCACCGTGGGCAGAGCGCTGGCTGAGCAGTATCAAAGAGCCGGCTTCCCACAACGAGCTCGAGATGTACAAAGTCCTCTTCATCTGCCAGGAGCTCGGGGACAAGCGCACCTTCGAGATCACCGCGCGGAGACTAGTGCTCGAGAGCTGCCTGACGATCGAGCGCGAGCGTCTGCACGAGCACCTGGGCGGGCACTTGTACGCGATCGTCGAGCGGGTCGATGCCATCCGCGAAAACACCATCAAAGCCATGCTCGGCCTCTTCCGCGACCTGTCCGACATCCTGGTCGTCGTCGACGAGCAGCCGCGCTGGTGCCGGTACGCGTCGTACATGGGACCGCACCGGTGCGAGTCGATGATCCTAGGCTCTGTAGTCTTCTGCCTGACGCGCGCGAATCTCTGGCCCATACCCGACGCGCAGGAGATTGACGAGAGCGTGATGGCGCTGTATCGGCAGCTGGCGAGTATTGTGATTCACGACATTGGGCAGGGGGAGAAGAGAGGGGATGATCATGCAAAGTGCAATCCGAGACAGTTCTTGCTGGAGAGGTTGCAGCGGATTCTGGCTGACATGGCGGATCCGTTGGTTGAGGGTGAGAGGGCGTATGTGGCGAAGCAGGGAGTGAAGCTTGGGTTGTCGAGGGGTGGGAGTGCTGGTGATGGTTGATTGTTGAGTTGTAGCTTCATAATTGCGTACAATCTGCCAAGTGATCGTTATACTACCTTGATATTCATATAAAAATGTGCACATGTATCTGTGAAGCCAGATCTTCTCCGCCAGGGACAAGGCAAGATAAATGATAGATGATAGATCGGCGCTAGTGCCGGCAAGATCCGCATCCGGCCGGTCGGTCGCGCGAAAGGGTTCGGGCAGTCGGGCTCTCTCCAGCTTTCGCGACGAGACTGCTGCCGCCATCATCCAACATACACCAGCCAGCGGCCTGTCAACTTTTTTCCGCCCGGCATATATTCACTCACTGCAGTCACTCCTACTGCTTCACTCACCATCCCTGTACAATATCAACGCCATAGTTTGTACCACCTGTCCTTTTCAGCATCCTACGACTCGACCAGCCCGTCGCATTCGCGCCTTTGCGCCACGACTAGTCGCAAACAACATCAAGAGCCCATACCAATCGCAGTTTCGCGAAGATGGGTGTTCCAGCATTGTTCCGCTGGTTGAGCACCAAATACCCCAAGATCATCTCTCCCGTCATCGAAGAGCTACCCATCGAGGTCGACAACGGAGATGGCACCCAGAGCGCAATCCCTATCGATGCGACAAAGCCCAACCCGAACGGCGAGGAGATGGACAATCTATACCTTGATATGAACGGAATCGTCCATCCATGTTCTCACCCCGAGGACAGGCCACCGCCCGCGAACGAGGAGGAGATGATGATTGCCGTCTTCGAGTACACCGAGCGCGTTGTCAACATGGTGCGCCCGCGCAAGCTGCTCATGATCGCCGTTGACGGTGTCGCTCCTCGCGCAAAAATGAACCAGCAGCGTTCGCGCCGTTTCCGCTCGGCGCAAGAAGCCGCCGAGAAGGATCAGGCTGTCGCAGAATACCACGCCATGATGAAGGCCAAGGGCGCATCCGTGGAAGGTGAGGGCGAGAAGCCCAAGAAGACTTGGGATTCTAACGCCATCACACCTGGTACACCTTTCATGGACATTCTCGCAGCCAGTCTGCGATACTGGTGTCAATACAAGCTCAACACCGATCCCGCGTGGGAGAAGTTGAAGGTCATCATCTCAGATGCTACTGTTCCAGGTGAGGGAGAGCACAAGATCATGAATTTTGTGCGCTCGCAGCGTAGCTCGCCTACACATGATCCGAACACCAGGTAAGTCGTTGGCATTCCTGTCTTAATTTCTGTTGTTTTCTTCGTTGCATTCAGTCAAGATCAGGCAAAATACATACAACAACCGCTAACACAAACAGGCACGTCATGTACGGTCTGGACGCTGATCTCATCATGTTGGGTCTTGCGACCCACGAACCCCATTTCCGCATTCTCAGAGAAGACGTGTTCGCCAACGACACAAAGCCCGGCCACTGCAGGAAGTGCGGACAACCCGGACACATGGCAGACAGCTGCCGTGGCACAGCACCAAAGCCTGACGAGACGGCAAAGAAGCCGTTGAAGCCCTTCATCTGGCTTCACGTCAGCATTCTTCGCGAGTACCTCGCTATCGAGCTGAGTGTGCCGAACCAAGGATTCACCTTCGATCTCGAGCGCGCACTGGACGACTGGGTGTTTATGTGTTTCTTCGTCGGTAACGATTTTTTGCCGCATTTGCCATCTCTCGATATCCGTGAGAACGGCATCGACACATTGATCGCGATTTGGCGGGACAACCTTCCATTGATGGGCGGTTACGTTACAAAAGATGGACATGTGGACCTGCCCCGTGCGCAGTACATCTTGGAGGGTCTCGCGAAACAAGAGGACAGCATTTTCAAGAGGAGGCGCCAAACTGAGCTTCAAAGAGAGGAAGCGCAGAAGCGTCGTGCGATCGCAAAGGAGCGCAGAGATGCTAGCAAGCGCCAGCGTTTCTCTGGTGGCGGCGACAATGGCTTCTCTGGATATGACGAGACCATGATTACGCGCGGTCCCCGTGGTGGAATCAAGCGCGGCGAGCAGGCGCCAGACATCAACGCTCTTCCGACATTCGCCCCAGGACAGGCTCAAACGATGAACGACCCGCGTTATGCCAACCGCATGACACATGCCGATGTCGTTGGTCAGGCCAATGCTGACAACAAGTCAGCTGCAGCTGCCATGAAGGAGCGGCTGGCAAACAGCAAGAAGCCGGCTGACAACCAAAAGGCCGAGGTCGAGGCTCTGTTCGCTCAGAACGGTGGCGCTGAAACCTCACAAGTGCTCGGTAAACGCGCACGTGACATGGTTGATGAAGCCAAGGATGAGCTGAGCACTGCACCTACAACACCCGGTCGTAGCACACCGGACAAGGAGTTCGCTGATCCCATGAACAAGGGCACATCAGGCGCACTCGGCGGAAACTCCGAGGATGTCGATGCTATGCCAGAAGACACCGTCAAGCTCTGGGAGGATGGCTACGAGAGCCGTTACTACGAGCAGAAGTTCCACTGTGCACCCGATGATGAGGAGTTCAGACACAAGGTCGCCAACGCCTACGTTGAAGGTCTCTGCTGGGTGTTGCTGTACTACTTCCAGGGTTGCCCCAGTTGGACGTGGTACTACCCCTACCACTACGCACCCTTCGGTGCCGACTTCAAGGACATTGGAAAGCTGCAGATCGATTTCCAGAAGGGCAAGCCTTTCAGGCCTTACGAACAGCTGATGGGTGTCATGCCCGCCCGCTCAAACCACACTATTCCTAAGGTCTTCCACCCCCTGATGACTGACGCCGACAGTCCGATCATCGAATTCTACCCTGAAGATTTCGAGATCGACTTGAACGGTAAGAAGTTCAGCTGGCAGGGTGTTGCACTACTTCCCTTCATCGACGAGAAGCGTCTCTTGGATGCCATGGGAACCAAGTACCCTCTCTTGACTGAAGATGAAGTCCGCCGTAACGAGTTCGGCAATGAAGCACTCATCTTCAGCACTCGCCATCCGCTCTACAATGAAGTTGCCCAAAACTTCTACTCGAAGAAGGCAGGCGCACCCAAGTTCAAGATCGACAGCAAGATCTCCGAAGGTCTTGCTGGAAAGGCCACCAAAGCAGAGTCCTACGACCCCAACGGCAGCCTGGAGTTCCCTCTCCCCACTACCCAAGACAAGTTCACCCGTCTCGAACAGGATGAGAGTGTGACAGTCAACTACCACATGCCTGAGGTCCGCGGCGTGCACAAGAGCATGCTCCTCCCAGGCATCGTCTTCAACCCCAGCGCCCTCGACTACGACGACGTGCAAGCCACCCGCAACCGCGCCAATAAGACTGGCCGGGCCCACGGTGGCGTCGCGCTCACGCAGAACGGCGGCCGCTCGGACGGACAACGCATCAATTTTGCTGCCCGCGACAACGGCCCTGCCCAAAACAGCGGTGGCTACAATCCTCACAATAACGGCTACGGCGCAAACGGCGGCTACGGCGCGCCCCAGCGCGACAACTTCGCCGCTCTGCCGCCTGGTCTCGCTGCGCAAGCCGCCGCGCACGGCATGAATCAAGGCCCCCCTCCTGGTTTCCAGCAAGGCGGCCCGCCTCGAGGAGGCTACGGCGGCTACGACCGCGGTGGTCGCGGTGGCGGCTACGACTCAAGACCAAGGCACGATCAGCGCGGTGGCTACGGGCAGGGAGGATATGGTCGTGGCGGTTATGGAGGCTATGGCCAGCAGGGCGGAAACGGCTATGGCCAAGGAGGATATGGAGGCAGTGGTGGTGGCTATGGAGGCGGGTATTCCGGAGGAGGGTACGGTGGTGGCCGCGGTGGAAGGAGATATTAGGCACGATGAGACGAGACGAGGTGGAATCGATTGAGTCTTACGCTATGCGAGCGGGATCCGGGCGTGTACTGAGTGGAAGGACATGCGCTGCACGCATATCAATGCAATGACAGGAAAAAATAAAAACAAAGGGCATGTGTGGTCCCTTTTTTTTTTTTTTACTTCGTCACACCGCCCCTCGCGCGAATGTCCACAATATTGCATGCCATGAACCCGTTCCCCACTCTCCACCTCATCGCTTCAATGGATATGCCGTTGTGCGGTAGAGGCCAATTCGCAAATCGATGGGGACATGGATGGACGGATCGATGATGGCCTGAGGTACTTGAGGATTGATGAACTTGGAAAGACGGACGAACGGGTGCTTGCGGTGAGACTTGCAGTAGCTCATCTTCGCCGCTGACCGCGTGAATCTGTTTTCGGGGAGACGCGATAGCAAGACAGAAGGTGGATCAGTGGACGAGATTGAAACAAAATCAAGAATTCCCGTGGGAGAGCCAGAGACCGTGAGCTGATGCAATGTTTGTTTTTGAGATGTAGAGATCATCTTCACTTTACAACACGAAGAGGTCAGATATACGGTACTGCTCCAACCTGCGCCGATGCCAAATGCGAAGGAGTTCTGAAATGCCGGCTATAAGACAGGACTTGGTACAAGATACGGCTATAGACGTCGTCCTCCACAACAATCTCCCTGTTCCTACCCCATGTCACTCCGTCAGGACAAATGAAACCTCGATGCTCTCCGACGCCAGCTTGCACCATCCACCCGTCTCGCACGTAGCCAGATTGATATGCCCAAAAAAAGCCTTGACGTCAACCCCACCACAACATGAAGTAGACAGCGGTCAGCACCCCATACAAGATATTATAGACGAAGCTGATCTCCGCCTGAGCCTTGTTGAAAGTCGTGTGGGCTTCGAAATCGCCTTCGAAGGTGAACTTGGTCTGTAAGTACGACAGCTCGATGCTCCAGGCCCAGTCTAGCAGGTAGCCGCAGAGGGTCAAGAAGCAGATCAGGAGGATTACTTTGACCACTACGTGGTACAAGAGCGGGAAGACGATGTTCACGAGATCGTCTTTGACTTCTGCGGCTGCGACAGGAGAGCAGGTTGGGGGTTCTGCGGTTGCGACCGGAGAGGGGAATAGGTCTTCTGCTGCTGCTCCTGCTGCTGCTAATGATGATGATCTCTGGACATGCTGAAGGACGGAGGTGGACGAAATGGGTTCATTGTCAGCGTCGGTGTTGGTTGAGCCTCTTTTGTCGTCCAGGATCTGCAAGTCGGCACTTTCGCTCTTCTTAGGATCAGCAGAAGGCGCTGTGTCCGCCTTGTCTTCTGCATGAATCGAACGCCCAAGAACCTGTTGCCCCTTGAATGCACCTTCTGAGATTTTTGCCATCCAGTTGGCGACGTCTTCACGGGAGATTGATGTGGTCGTTTGCCTGAGGAATCCCGGAAAGGAGGTAGTTCCTCTTTGCCATCTGGCCGCGAACAATGTATCTGGAGGGAAGTGAAGCAGAGGCTTGATGTCTTGCTGCATGAATAGCAAGACTTCGGAGCCATCGGTAGTTATTATGATATGACCGAAGTGCTCGAAGTCGATGTCTGCTCGAGAAGCGAAGACACGGAACGGATCGCTTGGGTCGGGTTGGCATCCCTGGAAACTATACATCAGCAGACTGGACATCGCCCCTCTTCCATATTCTGTCTCCAAGATCCAAGATGTGGACGTTAACCGACTACACGAGGTACTCACCTTGGAATCGGTCGTAGACATGGCCCCAACGACACCAGATCCACTGCTTGCGCGACGTCTTCTGACGGCTCTCTTGGGTTGATCTTGAGGTGGTTGTGAGGACATCAGGCTGAAGGAGCTCCGTCCCTTTCGAGAGTGCCCTGTGGTATGCGGGTTGGGAGCGTGAAAAAGGTTCGTGAAGGTCAATACACCTAAGGAAGGTGGTAGTGGAAGAGAAGGGCGCTGGTCGAAACAGCACGTCGCCAGTCTTTTATGTTTTCGATGAAGCGAGGCGTCTTGGCCACTTCCACCCCATCCAGTATCGCACTGGGATGAGTAGTTGATTCAGGCTACAGCTGATATTTAATTTAGCATAGGAGCTATGTACGCGAACATCCGTCAATAGTAGTGTTTCAGCACACGGGAAGGCAGGAAGAAGCGGGAGTGACAAACGAGACACATCACACCATGAGATCGTTGCTGTTATTCACAATAAGACAGTTTAGAATGTAAGATAGAGTATCAAACATTCGGGACATGTGTTGCAATTCGAATGTGTTTGTAATTCATCAGCGTCGTGCGAAACACAGCTCGAGCTGCTCATATACTCAGATTGGTAGCTCGTAGAGGAGGCTACCAGTGACAAGCGGTGCCGCATCTGGCTTTGCCCTGACCATCGCCCTTCATGCCTCATCGGAACTTACCAAGTATGTCGAAGTACGTGCGGCTGGGTGCATGGATGTCTTGCAATAAATGGTAGCACGCTTCCACAACCACGGACCACCACCATCAAACAGATGAAACCGCCTTCCAATGGGTGTTCGAGCCAGACCTCCATCCGTGAGCACTGTTGCAGGAAAGCTGCAGGAATGGAGTTGGGAACTGACCCGCTGAATAGACGGATCAAGCAAATATTGATGACCGGAGCAAAAGTGAGTTAGATCAACATGGATGGATCGCGTGCTAGTAATAAATTCATCCGTGCTCAACTGCTGTACATATCACTGTGATATCAGTCAACCGGGTTGCGGCCAATGAGTCGTATCGGGCATAACGTGCTACTCACCACGAGCTGGCCTGACTGAAAGCCATTACAGTTGCTGGTAGGCCAAAGTCCACAGCACAGACAAGGTGGCGAATGGCCATGGAGGCCCCGGAGATCAAACACAGTAGGGTGAAGCGTTCATCGGCCAGTGAGACAGTTCCGAAGGGACCCACAGTTCATCGAAGTATCTTACGGATGATATCCACCATCAACCTCAACTTTTTCTCTTGTCAGCCGCTTGTCGTATATCTCCATCTGGCACTAGCATCGACAGGCAGTCAATTACCAGCAAGGAACCTCCATCTCCACCTTCAGCACCTCGCAAACACAAAGATGTAAAGCCCCATCATCACGCCCTTGCCCATCGTCTCATACTCCCCAAAGAGTGAAGAGACCAAGCTCACAATAACCCAAACGACCATCGAGGAGCCCATCCCCGCCACGAAGCCTCGTTTAAAACCCAGCATGAAGTGCGTCTTGTCGCGCTTCGTCAGCGCTTGCTCCAGCGTGTCCGCCAGGCTCTCGTCATCGTGAAAGCGGGCTTCTTCCGTGGGCGGATCTGCGCCAAGTGGTAAGACGGTGGCGCCTGGAAGGGTGATTGGATCGGTGCCCGGGGTGGTTGGTGAATGCGCGGACATTGTGCGTGAGGTTGCTGTTTGATGGGAAGTTGCCGCGCAGCAAGCACGGTGAGTTGTTCTGGATTCTGAGTCGCTGGCGACGTTGTTGATGTTGGTGTTGGTGTTGGTGTTGGTGTGAGTGTGTGGAGATGTGTGAGGGCGCGGCGCGCCGTGTTCACCTTTCACTTGTCAAGGCAGAAGCATTCGTCACACGGCCGAAAGTGCCCGAGACTGATGTAACGACTGGCGTGAAAACGCAATGGAAACTCAAGGTCTGATACTGCCTTCTCGATAAATACTTCAATGCAGCAGAATTGAAGTCACTTGAGCAGATGGAGTGACGTGTGATAGCCAACAACCGAAGTGAAAGAAGTGCTGTGGCGTTGTGCATTTCAAAAGTGGGGCAGCATCATTCAGATGTGAGGACTGAATGTGTAGTGCTGACTCGAAATGATGTGAGGCCCCAGGGTGGAATATGGAAGCATGAGTTGAAAAAAAAAAGTGACTTGACGTTCATTACACCTTCCATGGAGCAAGCAGAATGTCCATCGTAGACCTGCTGTTCGTGGTGCAGCATCACTTACCGAATTGCTCGACGAGTCAATACACCGGCCAGCCGTACACACCGAACAACGACAGGATTGTGAACCAAGCCAAGTACAGGCAGCACAATCCGAACTCCATCCCGATACAGTGTAATGTAATGCTGTGTATCCTCCCACTGCGAAGATGCAGAGTCGCACCTGGAGACTCGTTTTGCGGGTCAAGCATATCGAAGTGTTCGGCTGATGCCGTAGGCGGCGCATGAGCGCGGCTTCTTCTCGCAGTCGTCCCCGGACGTCCGTCTCGATGCCACACATGAACCTGAGGGTAGCGAGCGGTGCACGCACGAAAGCGGGGACTACAAAAAAATCCATCACGGAGTGCCTGGTTGTTGATACCAAAGGAGAGTCTGATCAAGGACCAGGCCACATGAGCCTCGTACACTCCGAATGGAGAGGCCAAGAGTCTCGTTGCCTTCCAGAGCAGGGGGAGAGCGAGCGATGTCCCTGGCACAGACTAACGATCCTGGCAGCCGTTCGAAACAGGGCCAAATGCTGGTGCAGAGACCTTTCCGTCAGCGCCATGAAGAAGTATACATTTCTTCAGATGAAAACTTGTAAGATAGAAATTTTTGACGGCGGGCCTTCGTGATTCTGGCGTTGGAACGAGCGAACAAAAGCCGTATACAATTGCAGGTTACATTGAGGCCGTCCTACAGTGATGTTGGGGTGTTCTCGATATTTGTGTGAAGCGCACGCAGTATTTGCGCCAACCCGTCATTCTCTTTACCAGAGGAGAAACGGACTGAGTGGTTGCGTTTGCCGTAGCTGTTCATGATGTTTGTTTTCTGGGGTTGACGTAGTGTTGATCGAAATTGACTTGAGCCTTTAGTGCAATGAGAAATCTCGCCGGTGACAGGCGATGTTTTTCCCTGGTGAGACCGGCAGTTGTGCGTGTGAAAAAGTGTGGTGTCGCGTAAGAGCTTTTGCAGTTTTGCAGGCGCACGAGCTCGAACGACGCCAACAAACGCCAAGATTGCAAATGCAAGTGAAAGCCAAAACGTCCGTGACTGCATCACCAGCCTCTTCGCTTCAAACCTCCACACACCACTCACTCCCCAAAAGAATTCGCGCTCAAAATCGCCATCCACCAAACGTAGAAAAACCTCTGCCCGGAAGGCGAGTCGCCGTCACGATACGAGCTCTTCCTCGTCAACCTCGTGATGACGCCAACAGCCGACAAGATCAGGAACGCCTGCTCCAGCTCGTTCTCCGGAGCCTTCCGCCACTGCATGAATGTCTTCCCTTTACCCTTCCGGCCGACTGTCAGCGTAGCGAGAGCCTCCGCTCCCGTGGCTCCCGACACCGAAAGATCGTAGTGCACCGGCGCGACGTCATGAGCAGGATCTCGGTTCGCCCACTCGTACTCCTTGACGCGGCCGGACGTCGCGCCTTTGAAGGAGAAACTGCCCGGGTGCGGATAGCCGACTCTGGCCTTGACGTCGCTGAAGGCGAACCCGTTCTCGTCCATACCGCCGGGCCCGGCTTTGCCTTGCTCGCCGGCGCCAAAGTACAGGCGGAAAGCGTTGTGCGAGGCCGGGAACGTCAGGTAGCCGAGCGGCGGGTTGTGCGTGGAGGCGCCGGCGTGGATCCAGACGCGGGCGTCTTTGCCGGCGGCGAAGCAGTAGCGGTCGACGCCTGCGGATTGCACGAAGACCTTGGAGCTCCAGAGGTTGCGGCGGTGGAAATTGTGGGTTACGGGTGAGGTGGAGGATGCTGCTTCGGCGTAGTGGGGAGGAGCGGTGGGGTTGGCGATTGTTTGTTGGGATGGGATGCTGGATGGGCCTGCTGTCGCTGTGTACTCCGGGAGGATAGGTTCGGGGTTGGCATCCTGTGTTGTGCTGCTGGATGGAAGGTTGGATTTTTCCATTTTGAGCGTGGATTCGATTTCGATGGTAGATTGTTGGAGAGTAAGGTCGAGTGCTGACAGGGTAGCTAGATGTCGACTAGGCTGTGAAATCTGGTGTAAGATCGTAGAGAATGCCTCGCTTCGTGATGTCTGCCTAGCGCACATACATCCGGAGGTGAGATGGACAGCGTATGCGGTCTGGCACGGTGTCAAGCGAAGACGCTTGATGCTAGTGTCTGATCAGTAGTGAGTTTTGGTGTTTACATCGTAAGCCTGTTACGAGCTGAACAGCGCCTTTTGTCACTTTCCTTAGCGGTCCATCATCTTGGTTCTATACGTGGTCTCGTGCCTGCAGTCAAGACGGGATCTTGGTGGTGGACTGAATGCATTGGCAATGCCGTCATAGTACAGTATCCAAGCTGAAGTCTGTGTACTAATGAAGCACCAGCTATGCATGTAGCTTTTCGACATCCCTCTGTACTATCTGAGTAACGCCATTGGAGAGATGTCTGCAGCCATGCTACCAGCTGAGATACTGTCCAATTTGCCTTTGCCTCTCCAGTCTGGTGCACCAGCCGCGTTTGCCTTGGAGATTCGATGACTGCTCTTTTCCCATTGAGAGTCTGTATACAAACTTGAGCTCGAAGCCTGTAGGCTCGGCAATCCGAAGTCTGACCGAAGCGGCCCTCCGCTTCTCCACTCACAATGGTAACAGGGAAGCGACTAGGCAAACTAAATGTGCGGAGGTACGGAGGTGTCCCTGGAGGATGAGCTATGCTGCCGGTAATTGTTGGACAGATGGTTGGATGGACAATTTGTGCGAGAGATTCTTCAGGTGAGGCAATTAGTTGATAGGTGCTTTCCGTATCCAGCTTGAGCTACTATAGGGGAAGTTTCCTCTTTGGCAGAGCTCAGTAAATTTACTGGAGCGGCTATAGCTGCAGTAGCATGTGATACTGCAATTGGCCTTATGAAGACCTACAAGTCCGATTTTACCTGTGGTTTTTGGTTTCTTTCGCGGTCGAGAGCTGCATACCTTACAATGTCCACTTTGCCATTTTGCGCTCCAAAGGCGTACAAGTAGTCCCTCACAGTACACCTTTGCTTGCTCGCAGCAGCCGATCGTTGCAAGTACGTCTCTCGATTGCTCTTGCTCTTGCGCACGGTCGACCGCCGATCTAGCATGGTATGGCATGACGAATGCTGGTGCTGTGTCTCTTCACCGAGGCGTGCAATTGCAGTGGTGGTCCGAATGCGCAGAAGGGTGGTATCCATCGAAAAGAGTCACCAACGGTATACAGCGACCTCGCAGACCGCATTGACACTCCCTTATACGGCAGCAGCAGATGTCTCTTCCAACCAGCAGTGCATATCCGCGCGGATGACTGGTTGCGATGACTGGCGAGCTGTCCGCTAGCGCGACCGGTTTCGGTGACAACGCGCGCTGATCACCCACCGCGAGTCTGTGCTAAGACTGAGCCGCCGAGACCGGGAGCAGCGAGTCTGGAGAAATCTGGATTATTACCTCTCCTGCCATTGCTCACAGCTGCTTCTTCCTCTCTTCATCACACACATCTCCGCTCTACGCATCCACACAGCAGAAATGGCCTCCCGCACCGCAACCAGAGCGCTCCGCAGCTCCCTGAGGCAAGCCGCCAAGGCTCCCGCCGTCCAGCAGAGGACTTTCGTCTCTGCCATCAACGCCGCCTCCAGGCCTGCTCTCGCCCAGGCTCCCAAGGCCGCTCAGCAGTTCGTCCAGCAGCGTGGTGTCAAGACCATTGACTTCGCTGGCCACAAGGAGGATGTCTACGGTATGCATAATTTAAGAAATTCGCGGCGATGAGACCCAATGGCTGACAATCCGCGACAGAGCGCAGCGACTGGCCTCGTGAGAAGCTCCTTGTAAGTATCAATGCATAAATGGCGCCATTGGAAACTCGCCGCTAACTGCTTTGCAGGAGTACTTCAAGAACGACACCATGGCCCTCATCGGCTACGGCTCCCAGGGTCACGGCCAGGGCCTCAACCTCCGCGACAACGGCCTGAACGTCATTGTCGGTGTCAGGAAAGATGGTGCTTCCTGGAAGGAGGCCGTCCAAGACGGCTGGCAACCCGGCGTCAACCTCTTCGAGATCGACGAGGCTGTGCAGAGAGGTACCATCGTCATGAACCTCCTCAGTGACGCCGCCCAGAAGGAGACCTGGTCCCACCTCAAGCCCATGCTCACTAAGGGCAAGGTGAGTCGAAAAAACCCACACCTCGGCGCTTTTGCGCCACAGCATCCCTCGACACAAAACTGACACGTACTGCAGACTCTCTACTTCGCCCACGGTTTCTCCCCCGTCTTCAAGGACCGCACTAACGTCGAGGTCCCCACCGACATTGACGTCATCCTCGTCGCCCCCAAGGGCTCTGGCCGCACCGTGCGCTCTCTGTTCAAGGAGGGCCGTGGTATCAACAGCTCCGTCGCCGTCTACCAGGACGTCACCGGCAAGGCCCTCGAGAAGGCCGTCGCCATGGGTGTTGCCGTCGGCTCCGGCTACCTCTACCAGACCACCTTCGAGAAGGAGGTCTGGAGTGACCTTTACGGCGAGCGTGGCTGCCTCATGGGCGGTATCCACGGTATGTTCCTCGCCCAGTACGAGGTCCTCCGTGAGAACGGCCACACCCCCAGCGAGGCCTTCAACGAGACCGTCGAGGAGGCTACCCAGTCCCTCTACCCCCTGATCGGTGCCAACGGCATGGACTACATGTACGAGGCTTGCTCCACAACCGCCCGCCGCGGTGCCCTCGACTGGTCCAAGCGCTTCAAGGCCAACCTCAAGCCTCTCTTCGAGGAGCTCTACGAGTCCACCCGCAACGGTACCGAGACCCAGCGCACCCTCGACTACGCCGGCCGCCCCGACTACCGCGAGGCCTTCGAGAAGGAGACACAGGAGATCCGCGACATGGAGATCTGGCGCGCCGGCAAGGCCGTCCGCTCCCTCCGCCCCGAGAACCAGTAAATTTGACCTTGCTGGTTTGGTGTTCACATCAACACCCTTTGGCGGCACATATAATCCCCCAAGGGTGGCGACATGAAAACAAAAAAGAGTCGGCAAATTACAAAGACAAAAGGCGACAACGGTACAGCAACACAACCTGGAGCCATTGTCCGCGATAATTAGCGCTGGTCGCAGGATTACCAAAAAAAAAAAAAGTCTCTTGAAATACCACAGTTCGCGTTTGGCCTGGCTCGGATTCCAAGGCCAGAAGGGATTGTTTTGTTTTGTTTGGGCGCGTTAAGACGGCGAGGATACCTCTTGCGACGCGCTTTTATGTAGCATATATCGGGATTGTAACGGTCAATGGCTGCCTCTGTTTTTATCTTGATATTATTCTATCACTGTCGCTCTCACCTTCATTTTTCACTCGTCGTTTGTAGGTGTTGTCATCCTCTCTGCTGCCTTGCAATTCCAATTTCCATCATGGCCATGCGCCCACGTAAGTTTCGCACCAGTGCTTCAGCGGCGAATTGTCTCCCGAACAGATAGTCGAAGCCTTTTTTTTCCTTCTTCTCACCGCTATCAGTGTACACGTTTTGTTTCGTTGCTCCCCCTCCGACATTTAAGAGGGAACACGCGAGGAAGCTAAGCTATCTAAAGTTTCGACGGAGACGCTCCGTGGCTGAAACTGAGGCCACCACCACCCCGAGGCATGGGCACGTGACTAGAATGTTCTTCGAAGGCGCCAGGACAGTCTTTTGGAGTTCTTGATGCTGGTGGTATCTGTATTTGTTTGTATACTCTGGAGAGAAGGGAGCACGGTAGAGCCGGCCTCGAGATCTTCTATTGGTACAGCATATCCAATCACGGCGCGCGCCGAATAACTCTCTCCGAAAAAGTCAATTGATAATGATTCCACTTCTTGAAACCCTACAGACTTTCGGCACGCTTGGTCAGGTGACTCCTTAGCGATTTCTTCTTCGTTTTGACAGGCAGTGCCGGTCGCGTGGTCGTGACAGGTTTTTTGGAGGGAGAGCCGGCGTTCTCACGCGCCTGGCGGCAAAAGCCTAATCAAACTTCTAGATTGCTAACTATTGCTTTTCCACCACCACCCGTGCCCTTGGGTTGTTCGGGGTATTTCCGAATTTCTGTGCTCGACTTCAGCGTCTTCCAAGGGGGCATCGTGTTTGTTTTGTGAGATTTGCGTTGGTCGCTGCGATGGTCAAAACCACGTGTTTGCGGGACCGATGAACTAGATTTTTCGTGTTTCTTTCTCCCTCTAGATCATTTATGCTCGCGGCGATGGTCACACGAATACAGCTTGGGGGTCTGGGAGGCGTTTCCTCCAATAAAGCAGCGATCCGCGGGGGGATGTGTTTCGATGATGATGCTTGCCAGCCACAGACCACAACTAAGAGCACCTGTGGCACAGCCAATCCTCCCCTGCCGGCATCGCACGTTGCGCTATGAAAGGCCAGCCGTGGCGATGCGGCTGTTGCATTCCGATGGTGGAACGTCAGTGTACATGCTGTTTGTCTGGAACATCCGTTGTCATCGTCCACGCGCATCGGTCTGTCTGTAGTAGCTGTTTCGTCGCAGGCGGTTTCCATAGAATTGCTTGTTCGTGTTCTGTCATCCATCTCCCGCGCACGCCTCATCTCGAGCATTTCGCTTGTCGTATACCAATACCGGCTACAGCCAGCCGAAATAATAAATTACATACTAGTTCGCCCCCTTCTTTTCTCCAGAAGACCCGTCCGTCGTTCACGCCCGCACCAAACGAACGACCCTAACTAATAGCGCGCCCGCGGCTGACGCTCCGAGCTGCCTGGACCTCCAAAAGTCTACCTCTACACCGGTCATCCTGGTACATCATGTGTCTCTAGCCCTTTTCTTGAGGAGAAAGACTAAAAGCTTGGGTACTTCTGTGACCTCATCTCATCCTCCCGAGAAGGCCGCCATACTTTGCGAAGGCGGCAATCGCAGCTCTGGCGTCTGGTATACCTCGCTCGCTCTTCCGTGCCGCAGCCACCGTCCACCTCCACTCTCTCTCGAAATGGCAGCCATGCTCGCGATAACGAGATAACGACGCGTGAAAGCAGCAGCACCTCTCTCAACGCAAAAAATCCACCCACGCGCGCGCAATCTGCACCATCGCTCGCCAGCCTTGCGGCACTTGTTTTTTATCTTTGCGCGCAAGATAAGACTGCAGAGTCATTTTCGTCAAAAATCGAATATGGCAAACCTGGCTGTCTTGACTATTAAGGATCCTGCTACTACCGCGGTGCATTCACGATCCTTGCCACTGCGAACTTGTAGTGCATCGGAGACCGCTCCTATGCCTGGCTTTGATGAAGGCAGGACTCGCCCGCGCTCGCGACACCAATCTATGACGGCCAACCTCACGAGACTGGTTTTGCCCAATGATTGCCAGCAGGGTGTAACAGAACCTTCATATATTCCGCAAGCTCAAAACCAGGAATCCAGACTGCAAGTCGATGCTTCAGCACTGAGAGTCTCGACAAGCGCTTTGACACCCCCTGCTACTCCTGGAAAGGCCCAGTTCTTGGACGACCACCACCATGGAACTGCGACTCCGCCGGAAATCCTCGAATACGATTTCTCCAAGCTGGATTACGAGCTCAACCGCGCTAGGCTTCTTGGTTCTGGGCTCTGGAGTGATGTCTTCCTCGCTGAACCAACGGCTCCCCAGACCTGCCGGCCCAGCCCTACCGCGCTGCTGACTCCGCCAGCAACACCGCAGAAGACTCCCCAGAGCGTACGTCCAAGCTTGTACGCCGTCAAACTTCCCACGCGCCCTGATGCGCTCGAAGTCTTCCGCCAGGAAGCGAAGGTTCTCACGCACATCCACCGAAATCCCGGCTCGGAAGGCCATGTCGTGCCTTTCCACGGCCAGGATCCACGGAACTCTGCATTGGTCTTTGCAGCGCTCCAAGCCGGCTCTCTCCACGACCTCACCTGCCGCATGGCCCAGATGACGGAGGTCTGCCGGCATAAAGAACTCGTCTCGCTGTTCCCCGGCCTAGCTAACGACCTCATCTCTGGCCTCGACTTTTTGCACAACGTCGCGGGTGTCGTGCACGCTGACATCAAACCGGCTAATATCCTCCTCTCAGCGTCGCCGTGCAATCCGAAAGTTCTACAAGCTCGCTATGCGGATTTCTCGGCTTCTTTTATTATCGACTCGCCGGATTCCACCGTCGACTCGACGGCCGCTGGAGGTGGCACATGGACCTTCCTCGCCCCCGAACAACTCCGCCTTTCAAAGTCCGAAAACCAACCTTCGTCCGCCTCGGACATCTGGAGCCTCGGTCTCACGTTCTTGTCACTCATCGTCCTGGGCTCGCCGTACGCCGCCGCCTGTGGCGACAACATGTTCAGACTGCGGGAGGGCATCAAGGCGGGCGATCCGTTGGGTTTCGCGGCTATGGATCCGGCTGCGAGGAAGAGGATGCAGGCTTGCCAGGGGTTTGTGGACTGCTGTCGGCTCGCGCTGCAGAAGGAAAAGGGGAAGAGGGTCGGCGCGGAGGGCTGGAGGGCTTGGGCTGGGAGGCAGGGGTGGGGTGAGTGAGCGAGCGATTGAGTGAGCGAGGGGTGTTTTTTTGCCGTTGCTGTGATACACTCACAGCGCAAACCGTGTTAGTCACATGCGCTGCGTTGCTGCGATGCTGTCGCTGTCTATCTGGTGCCACAGCCACAGTCACAAACTGGAGCGGAGCGACCCCGTGCACGTGCTAACGAGCCACTTTCATTTTGCCACCGCACGAGCCCTTTGCTTGCAAAGTGAAGACACTGCCAATGGTCCATCACATCAGCCACCGACTCGCGACCTGCTTCACGCCATTTGAGGACCTGAAGATTCCTCGATCACCACGGCGCTCACGTATGTCAACTGCGCGCGCGGAAGCGAGCACCTACGTTATGGACCATACCGAAACGTCCCGAGGACACGCGCGAGCTGATCCTGGATACTTGGCGACGCTTCGACACCATCGCGCTGAAAACCGACTCACGAAACAATGGATCCGAGAGAGGCGTTCGTGTGATTGTTTCTCTGGCACGTGTCAATCATAAGTATTCACGCCCTCACTCGCCACTCCAAGCGTACATTCACGTGAAAGTAGTGAATTGACCCGAAATTGATGGGGTCAACAGAGGCATGTATCACTCCACTTCGAGGGCAACTGGCATGTGATCCGGCAGATGCTCTCCTTGCACGCGGCTACAAGTACCTGGCTGCTGCCGGCAACTCTGGAGTACTTTGAACATACCAACCACAACCTACAACACTCAAACCCAGCCACGAAGACTTGAGTGCCTCGCCTGCACCATGGCGCCCACTCGCCGCGAAACCCAGGACTCGCACCACAAGGCTCCAGCCAAGCTCGCCGATGCTGAGGACACACTTCAAACCCTTGCCCTTCTCGAAGCCACTCTGGAAAACCTGCTCGATAGCACCAATGAGTATGTCGAGCGACTCCAGCGCGGCGACACTGCAGCATTGCAAGCACTTGGCCGCCTCGACCAGACACTCATCCAACACGACCTGCCTAAGAGCACCGCCCAGGAGCTCCTCGGCCCGATGGAGGATTCTGACGACTTGGCGGCCATTGAAAAACTTGCCAGCTTGGTCGAGATCATCGAGGACGCCCAGAGCGAGATCCGTGCGTTCTGCGCGATAAATGAGGAGATAGAAAGACTCCGCCAGGAGGCGGACGGCATCACCCGCCAGATCCACGACATGCTCGACGCCAAAGTCTTCCCCAACACCGCTAGCAACAACACTGGCATCCTCGTGGCTGAATGCCGTATCCACACAGTCACCACCTCCCGCTTCCAAGTCAGTTGCAGTACCATCGGTAGCAACGAGGTCTGGGTCCACGAACTTGAGCACCGTGACATCGACGTCACGCTCGCCATCATCCGTCTAGGTATCTTCGCCGGCGCCCTGGGCATCTCTTTCGCCGCTGCCGCCCTGCTCTGCGCCGTGCTTCGTCTTCTCGGCGGGCCGCAGGTGCGCGCTTTTCACATGACCTGGCTGGCCGTCGCTGCGGCTTGCTGCGTCGTCTGCCTCGTCGGCGTTTGAGCACGAGTAAAGACTACACCTGTCATGAGGACATCGTCGGAAATGCTACGAGGGGAGAAGTATTCGGCGGCGGCCGCGAGACAGAGAAAATCAGTCAACTGAGTCTGCGGGAGAGAAACGGCTTGGAGACGGGACACAAAAGCTCGGCCTGTCTGGCAGCATCGAAGGCTGAGATCGAGGGTGAATGAGCAGTATTCTGCCAACGTTTGCTTTAGAGTCTAGCTGGTCAGAATTTTAAAACAAAACAGTTGTCAATGCGTACTAGCGGGATGTTTCAATATCGTTGTGAGCGCCTCATTCCTGATGCTTTGATCTCACTGAACAGTGGCTGTGATCTCTACTCGCTAGTCCCGTTGCTTATAGTTGTTGAGAAACCACTGCATGCCATTGTAGACTTCACGCAGACGCCTAGTATGAGTGAAGTGCACTGCATTGGCTGGATGACTTGCTGACTCATACGCGAATCCATGTAAAGATCAGACAGCCACTTGCTTTCAATCAAGCAATTCCCTAGACGTGAATACTGAGCACATCGAAAAGCAGAAGGTCAAGTACGACTCCTGCAGTGCAAATCGAGATGGCGTCCTTGCAAAGAAGGTTGGATGGAATTTTGGAACTGGGGGACCTCAGAAGTGACCGCCACCGCTCTTGCGATTGCTCTGCCGCAGCCACTGGTTGGATCGAACCGAGGGGACAATGTGATGAAGGGGAAGCACTATGCTCACGGCTTGCGTGCTTGATGATCGAACGCTTCTTACTGCTCGGTTACTCGGAATGTAAATATACATACGAAGATTATAATCCCATGCACTCAACACCACTTAGGATGCAGTGTTCTCAAATGTGCACGAGGCACGACCGGTGCGCTGAGCGAGATTGAGATCAGGCACTGATGTCATGATTTCGTGTGTTGATTGATAATATGTGTATTCGATGCGCATGTGTCAAGTCTGCTTGAATATATCCGTTCTCAGTAGACAGCGAGTGACAACATTGCTTACCAATACTGTCAGGCGTTGGAGTGGAGGGTGAACAAATATCGCGCCAACATGCTTATGTTACAGCATTGGACGATGTCCCCGATGACATTCCGTGACTCACCAATCAGTGCGAAAACCTGAAGTCCAGCCTCTTGTTACCCTCATCCTTCGTGTTCTTCAAGTACTCGTGCTTCTCATCCTGGCTCATCGCACTCCACTTCTTCTCCCGTGTGTGGTTGCGCCAAGTGTAATATAACCTGGCGAAGATGAACAGAACAAGAGCCAGGGCATTGATGCCGATGAGCACGCCATTACCGCGGTGGTAGCGGGGCTTGTCGTCTTCGCGGTAGATGTTAGCCCCTATCACTCCGCCCAGCTGCACCATCATGTTGTAGCACGCTGCGGAGATGGAGCGTGTGCGCACGCCGCCCGAGTTGCGAGAGGTGAGACCGACGAGGATGGCGTGGCAGTAAGGGTAGCTGAGCAACACCGTCAGAAGAGCATATGTGCCCCAGGCGTCGATGGCGGCGCCGGACCAGGCGCGCAGTGCGATCACGCAAGGTAGTGTCCTGTCCTGTTGTTAGTGGGTTTGAAATGTCTAGATGTGGTGACTGGAATACCGTACCAAAGAGATTGGATTGCGGCAATGTACAATCGCTGGCCAGTGCGCTCGCTCAGCCAAGTTAGAAGGAGTAGATTGACAATGGCTACACATTGTGAAGGGATGACCATCAAGTTTGTTTGGAACTGTGAGATGTTGTCAGTTGAAAGCGTCATTTTGAGAATCGGAAGGTTTAACGCACTGTTGTGAAGCCTAATGATCGTAGCGACAACGTGAGGTAACTTTGGGGAGTCCCCATTGGAATGAAACAGGTGAGTCCGAGCGCATAGATCTGGAGGTGGTTAGATCTTGCATATGAATGGTTGATGCAGTGCAACTTACAGGCCACATATCATAGTCGGCAAGGGATCTCAAGAGAGACTTTGGCGTGATGCCTTCGCGGTTGTGCATGTCACCTTTGTTGGGATCATCCCTAAGAACGCGATTGACAACAATGCCGATTTCTCGATCATTGAACCAACCCTTGGGACGGAACCATGTTTTGGTTGCCACAGCAGACGAAGGCATAAGGAAGATGGCGGAGATGCCAACTGACAGGGTAATGAGACCCTCGATGAGGAAGAGCCTGGGTCAGGTTAGTGTTTAAAATCAATGTATGAATTTTTATAATCTTTTGATACCATCGCCAACCTGCCAGGCCACCAACACCCCGCATGTGAAGAAGCCCGAATGCTAAGATCGAAGTGATGATTTGCGTGCCATCCAGCGCAGTCCAGAAGAAGGAAAGTCGAATGGGCAGCTCTTTGCTCGTGTAGAAGTATGATAACCATAACACGAGATCGGGAATAAACCCTCCCTCAAGCATACCGATCAAAGCTCTACAGGCGTAGAACGATCCTCTACCGGATAAGGCAGCTTGCGAGGCGGCGACAATGGACCAGGCGATCATTTGCATAGGAATCCACCTGTCGGGGCCAAGCTTCTTCGAAATCAGCTGCGATGGAATTTCCGCCAGGAGGAAGGAGACCTTGAAGATAGTGTTGCCTGTGTTGTAGTCGTTCGTCGTTAAGTTGAGGTCTTTCAACAAATTGTCCGACACTGCTTGAGCCAAATTGCCTCGATCGACTTGAAGAGCGAAGAAAGCGAAGCATGCGAACGCACAAACCCTCAGGTCGAGCTTCCTCACTATCCTCTTCTCCTCCGCAGGCGTCCATTCCAGTTCCGGGTCAAAGGCACCGCGGCATTCGTACTGAGAAGTCTCATAGACCTCTCTGTAGAACTCAGCGACCTTCGGATCGGAGAAGGGATTCTTCTCGTCCAGGCTGAGCTCAGATGGCGTTGATCCATAGGAGTGAGACGATTTGAGGGCTTCCGAGATGCCCTCCTCCTTAGGATGAACAGATGCGACGGTTGGTTCCAATCTCTGAGCGACGGCGGTGGTAGTAATGGACTTGTCCGCGGAGAAAGCCTTGGAAAACGCCATAATGTTGTACTGGGCGTGCTTAGACGTAGACTCGGCGATCTTCGAGGAGTGCTTGTACACGTGGTATTCATAGCTTCTGTCGACGTAGCATTGATCCGCGTTACGATGGTGCCATGAGGGCTAGTGCTAGAGGCGTCCGCACTAAGAGATAAGGATACATGGTTATCTCGCGTGCTGGCAAGGTATGGACCTCAAGAGCGCACGCCATTTGCATGCGTGTACTGTTTCGCGAAGCCTGGCACATGTCTGGATCGAGCGGATACGGCTTGCGAGGTGCGGAGTCCTAGCACGTCAGAAATGATACCATTTGCAAGAGCCATCAAGGCCAAAGGGAGTCTGTTTACCCAGCGATAAAGAACGCCTGCGACCTCTCAACTTGCGAAGTTGTGGCCTTATGTGATTTTCGAGGTGTATGGCGAAATTTAGCGAGCCTTCTCGTGGCAATGGAGCCGGCAGCTGCGAAGTCAGTCGATTTGCTGAGCAAGCACGTAATTGAGAGCTTCTCACTCGTCAACATCCAAACAATGGACGGATATATAAGAAAAGGCAGTGTCGGCTACTCTAATTCTTAGCATAACAAACACAATCAATCTGTCTTTTCGCCACGACGCTCATAACCCGTTCGATCCTGCGATCGTTCAGTGCCTTGCATCTTCATAACTTCCATCGGCTACCCTGGAATATCAAGGCCCACAATGGCGACCGCCACAGTCCAGACTTCGGAAACTACTGCCGAGATTACTACGAGCAGCCCTGCAAGCAGCCCTGCCGCATCTCATAAAGAGCCGCTCCAGCTCAAGGGTGTGCTCGACCAGTACGAGTCGTTCGATGTTACTCCAATCATCGGGCGTGAGTACCCGACTGCCAATTTGAAAGAGTGGCTCGAGGCTCCCAATTCAGATGAGCTTTTGAGAGAGCTTGCCATTACCAGTCAGTTCTTGCGCTTTTCACAACGTGTTCCGACTTCTCCCATCGCTGAGACACTCGTCATGGGCCATTCGCGCCTCAGGCGAGGCTCTTGTTGATGGCGGAGCGCAAACAGGGACTGACATCGTGCAGTCTCGCAGCGCGGAGTTGTCTTCTTCCGCAAACAAGATGGCCTCGACAATGATCTACAGAAGCAGCTTGCTCAACGCTTGGGTGAGCTCTCAGGCAAGCCTGCAACTTCGAAACTCCACATTCACCCTGTCTCCAACAGCGGTCGAACGCTCGGCGGCAAAGACGATGAAATTTCTGTCATCAGCTCGGAGCAAGCCAAAAAATTGTACGCCGAGCGCTTCGGTAGTGAGAAAAGGCAGAGCAACAAGGATGGATGGCACAGTGACATTACCTTTGAGCCTGTACCGAGTGACTATGCCATCTTGAGACTCACCGAGCTCCCCGTGACCGGCGGAGATACTCTGTGGGCGTCTGGCTACGAGGTCTACGACCGTCTATCCCCAGCGTACCAGAAGTTCCTCGAAGGACTGACTGCCACCTATGCGCAGCCGATATTCAACGAGAGCGCTGAGAGAAACAACTTCCAACTGTACAGCGCAGAACGTGGCGCTCCGGAGAATATTGGAACAGACCTCAAGGCTGTTCACCCTGTCATCAGGACCAACCCGGTCACGGGCTGGAAGAGCGTGTACGCTGTTGGGCACCACGCGAAGCGCATCAACGAGGTGACCAAAGATGAGAGCGACCACCTTCTCAACTGGTTCACACAACTGATTGTTGAGAGTGAGTATCTTCGTCAGATTTTCGCCGATTGCAGAAGCGCTGACGAGTATTTAGACCATGATCTGCAGGTTCGTAACAGGTGGGCCAACCCCAATGATTTGGCGATCTGGGACAATCGCTCAGTCTACCACTCCGCGACTTACGATTACGATGGGCCGCGTACTGGTCAGAGGGCAGTGAGCCTTGGTGAGAGGCCGTACCTCGACCCGCAGAGTGTGTCCAGGAGGGAGGCGCTTGCACAGCAGCCTGCGACATCCTAGGAAGACATGCTGCATGAAATCGATGGCCTAGCTAGACCGGACATAGCAATGATTGATGAAAATGACTATCACGAGAGCCTGTGTCCGGTAGATTTTGTAGTCGGAGATGTCGTGGGCGAAGGATTAGAAATTCGTCAGCTGCAAGTTGAAAGACGTGATTGCCTCTTTGCCCCACGCAATTCGCAAGCGTGATGTCTCCCACGCTCTCAACAACCAACCAAACCTCATCAGGATTACCTTGTCATTCTTCAGACATGTGACAAGTTGAGATATGCTGACTTGAGCAGATTCATAGATAACTTTGCATAATCAGTGGAAGGGTCAATTTCTCTGCCCCTCGAGCTACTGAACGCCTTATCGGTCCAGTCGCCAAAGACTTGCCGAGCACGACATCCAAGGTTATGCTACAACTCTGCACCCGGAATCCTCTGCCGAATCATATTGGGAGTCATGGCTACACGAGGTGGAGCGTCCAATGAGGGTTCCTCCTCACTAGCCAGTCTCACCAGTCCAATGCACTCATAGGGCCGAACGGTAAAATCTTTTCCTCGTGCCTCGTGTACTTATCCACCGTCCAAGTGACGGCGCTCTGAAACTCCTCACACCATACATTTGACTTTGCTGTACGAGTCGGGGTCATGGCTCCTCACTATGATGCTGACATCGAGCGTGCTCACGCGCATGGCCAACAGCAGACTATACCGACTGAGCACGACAGACTCCTGGGCGACCAGGGTCACGATTCACTTTATCGAACTCTCAGCGTACGTTGCGTGCCCACTGGTTCCATTTCAGCCGCCACATGGATGATGGAGTTGTCAGCCTGGGTGCTATAAACGTGCGAACACTCATGCTAATCCATCGCAGCGCCGAAGTGAAGCTGAATTTCTCCCGCAAGATGACAGCGACGCTAAGATATCAAGACGAGAGTCCGTAAGCAGTCCCAAAAGAAGCCCTTGGGGGACACTGTCAGTCCTGCTACTGGGCTGCTTTATCGCCAACGCAGACTCAAGTCTTGTTCTCGCAACCTATGGCAAAGTGGCGTCTGAGTTCCACGATCTCGACTCAGGATCATGGCTGTTGTCTTCGTACATCCTGGCCATGTGTGCCGTTCAGCCATTGTACGGCAAGCTGAGTAATATTTTCGGTCGCAAGCCAGTGCTGCTTGTTGCCTACGCCATGTTCGCCCTTGGTAACCTGGGTGCTGGACTGGGCAGATCTTTGGGTGAAGTGATAGCATTTCGCTCTTTACAAGGATTGGGCGGCGCAGGAATGGGCTCAATGGTTGCCATCATTATCGTGGATATTGTACCAATGCATGATGTCGCCAGCACCAGAAGCTATGTCAATCTCATGCAGACTTCTGGTAGGACCTGCGGAGGTGTGATCGGTGGTTGGCTCACACAAACTTTAGGATGGCGATGGTGAGTGGGGCCATGCTACGTGATATGACAGAGCACACGTTGACTAGATACTCAGGGCATTCCTAGTACAGGTTCCACCAACTCTCGCTGCTCTCACAATGGTGGCGATCGCCCTCGAGCTCCCCGCTGGCAAAGGAACCGGCGACAAGATCCAGTCCAGCTGGGATAGAGTCAAGCGAATCGACTTCACCGGCGCACTTTTCTTGGGAGCCACCATCCTCTCGCTCTGTCTGATCCTAGATCTTGGTGGCACTCGCATACCATGGACTTCTTCCTGGATGCTCGTGCTCATCGGGACCACCATTGTCTGCGGAGTCATTTTCATCATCTCCGCCAAGTACGCCGCCGAACCGATCTTCCCTCTGGAGCTCGCAACGCATTTCGTCGTCGTCACAAATTACCTTGTCATCCTTTTGCAAACCACTGCACAGAGCGCTCTCATGATTAGCGTACCGATTTACTTCCAGGTGACTGCTGCAGCCACAACGTCAGAAGCAGGCGCGCATCTCATTCCTGCTTTCGCCGGCAACACATTTGGCGGTCTCCTCGCCGGATATTGGATCAAGCGAACCGGTTTCTACAAACCACTCACCGTGCTCTCTCCGACTATGGGAGTGATATGTACGCTGAACCTGCTACTCCTATGGAATGGCCACACAAGCCCATGGCTATCGCTGCTGATCTTCCCTGGTGGCCTTGCGATGGGTTTCTTGTCCAGTTCGGCATTCGTTGGCCTTGCAGCTGGTGTCAAGGAGGAGGATATCGCTGTCACCACGTCAGGAATGTTCCTCGCTTTCAATATTGGGGGCATCGCAGGCGTGAGCGGTGGCAGTGCTGTTCTTCAAAACGTTCTCAGAAGCAGCCTTGGACGTGCGTTGGATGGCGTTGATGGCGGCGAGGAGGCAAGAGCGCTTGTACTATCCGAGGTATAAATCTGTGCTGACATGTTTTACAGGTCATGAGGAAGGCACTTGCGGATATCGGATATGTTCAGACGGCCGGCAAAGCAGTAAGAGACTTAGTGATACCAGCCTATGTGGAATCTTTCCATTCTGTCAACAGTAAGTTGTGTTCCAACGAGTGCAAAATTTCAAGCTGACAAGTGCCCAGTATTTAGCATTGCATGTTCGCTGCTTGCGGTGTGCGCAGCGATCATTACAAGGGGAGGTCGAATTGAGCGGACGAAGGAGTGAGGCTTCTGGATGACTGCAATAGAATTCGTCCAAGCCATATTCTGCAGCGAATCGGGAATGTGATTTGTCATAACATGATCCATTAATGTAGCCACGCCTGAAGCTGGATTATGTTCTTATACGAGCGTTAAAGTATGATAAGTTCCAGCTACACAGCCCTTACGCTCAAGTCTGTGTACGACTTACGCACTAGCGTTTTGTCGATATTCCTTTATGCTGTTATTTTAGATTTTAGGCAATTTTAGGAGTATGCTAGCCGTTGAGATACTAATTACGCTGCCTCTACATCTCAGAATTCTGAAGTGCTGTACTATTTGCATGAAGACTTATAATATTGCTGTTACTATTGAGAGACCGTACACAAACTTGAGCACAAGAGCTGTAGTTGTAGGAAATGCGGCGCTTGTCTTTCCAAGGATGTAAACCCCTGTAGCTGTCACGAGTCATTTCATCGCATCACCTCGTTCGTGAAGCGAGAATGGGTACGAATATGACCATGTCGCTATTGATCGGATCAATGTAAATCGGCGCGATGAATACGCGCGTATAGCACGCAGAATGTTATGTTTCAATCAAATTTAGGGGCGATGACGTACTGGGTGTTTGCGGAGGCCGCCTTCTTCCCTAACGGCCAAAACGTTGCTTTCCCGCAGTCCAATTTCAAGACTAACTCATTCAACTTTCGATCGCATCTTGCTTCATCTTACCCACTGCGTCTTTTCCAAGGTTGTTATGGACATACGGCGGGAAGCTATACCGGCTACCCTCATCGATAGAGTGATGTACGATTCACTGACGCACATTGATCGGCATCGCAAGATCAACTCGAGGATCTTTCCCCTTTATCAGTCCATGACAATTCGTTGGTCCTGACCATCGCTCGCCTTCTGCAGAACAACGGCGTTACGACCACTGCACCGGTTTCCTGTCAGCTCGAAACGTACAACAATGAGTATGAGAGCTCAGAATCTTCAGGCTCCTACGCCAGTACGAGCATCGAATATTGCCAAACTTCAAACGTCTACAGTCTTACGATCGCCGGCAATGTTTTGCTAAATTTCGTGAAAGAGAAGTATGAAATGGCTCAAGTCTCGGCATTTGAGGTCATTCTACGGTACAACAACGCGCCAACGCCGATGCGCTACACCTCAAAGTCCCTCAATACTATGATGCACTCAAAGCTTTTCTCAAGCAACACTTGATGGAACGCGAGGTAGCCATAAGCTGATACAATTTCATCAGAGCTCCGCGCAACGCCTACTTTCAGCGTTGAGCACAGAATATCAAGCGCTAGTGATCGGTCCCTGGTAAACTTTCACACGCGCGACCCGTCCCAAGAGCCTCTTCCACCACATGTGTCGGGAAATGCGATCGAGGCGAATATCCACAGGATAAGTGTAGCTGGACTCTTTCTCTTTCTGATTTGAATCGGGCACTTCCAGGTGTTGGGAACGTCGCCAAGGATAGCGGTGTATCTCTACATCTGCCAGAGGTGCTACGCTTGGGTCAATACTCAAGAACGCTCGATATTCGACATCGAACTTCGATCTTACATTCGCCAAACCGTTTCGACGAGGTATCATCCTCCAGTGAAAGGCTGTAGTCCGTTAAGGACAATACGACAAACTCTTTTTTGTGCTGGCCAAGATTCGAGAACGTCTTTCTTGGAGCTGGATCCATCTGTAAATTTCTCATGGAGATATTTTCGTGGGCCCCGACTGTAAAAGTGTTTCAATTCATGTAACAACGCTACTTGGTAAACGATCTTGTTGATGAGCCTCGTGCGAGAGGAAAGAGTCGCAAGCTGACAGAGGTATAGCCTTGACCTTGTAAGCGCTGTGGCACTGATGACTATCCGTATTAGAATAGCTCACGTATCAGTCGTGTCACTGGTGCGTCAGGTGGCGTGTTCTCTCCAATCAGCCGCTGTAACACGACATGCAAGGCTGAGCTGTCTTGGAATGCTTTCCCCCAGGATTGCGCTTTACGCAAAACAAAACATGAATAAGAAAACAAGAAAACAGAAACTGGCTTGATCGGATCTGCGCCAAAAGTTCACGCGTTATGGGCTTTTTGTTGGACACTGATGTCGACTAGCATTCATGAGATGAAGATGCGGGGAACCTGCCGAGCCTGCCTGATGCATATGATCCCAAGCGGGTCATGGGTCTGTACCTACTGGCTGCATTCATCGAGGCAGCCATACTGCCGAGTGTCGCCTAACGTGCATGCTGAGCCGTAGTGTAGCTGCGTAGTTGTGCCCGGAAATGGCATGGTGTCATTGTACACGCAAGGCTGTCTCTATCGCAAGCCATGTGCGCATCTCTTGTCGTATGCCAGTCTGAAGACACGCTACCGACTACGCGACACGGGAAGTCCGAAGTTCTACTTCTGTCCAACCACAAGCGGATCACGGGAGGTCACTTAAAGAACGTGGCTTGTATCGTCAAGTCTGGGCGGATCTAGAGTGTTGGTTTGATGTGCACTGACTACCCTTCAAGACTGACATTGCTCAGAGTGCGTCTATCACCAGGCTCGCGCAGCCTCAGCCGTTTCCCTGCAGCAAGAATTGGCTTGCAACCCTTTTGGTGATGCCAATTGTAGATTGCGCATAGAACATGATGGCTAAACTCAGCCTGATGGGTACCGGCGCAATCATAAATGGCACACTGGGATCAGGCGTGATGATGCGCGGTAAATACATTCATCTCCCGTCGCTGCTGTTGGCTGCGATTCGTCTTTTTGCCCAACTCGCAAGCATATCTGAATACCGTCATCGATCGTAGACCCGTCCCCAGTATGTCCAGGGTTGATCCAGTTACGAGACATACCGAGTCTACGGCACAGGCGGATCGTCAAGCCGTCAGCAATGGAGCTTTACGACCAGATCCCGACCATTGCACACGTTACCCCAAGCTATTCGCAGCGAACAATTCGGATGCAGTGAGCCACAGCCCATGGTCATGCAAGATTCTTTTGGCCTTTGGTATCTGCCCAGATCTTGGAAAGGCGTGTGCATATCCGCTGACTAGACGCAGATGGCGGTGGAATCAGAGGATACAGTTCTCTACTCATTCTCCGTGAGCTGTTGCGCTTAATAGCCAAGCTTGAGACTGGCGGGACGCTAATTGATTCCGATGGCAATAAACACCAGATAAGTCGGCAAACACTTTTCAATGGACTGCTGGCCATCACACTGTGCACACACATGCCTTGTCCAGAGGAACTAATATATTACCTTCCAGATTACTCCGTGTGCAAGCAGTAAGGAATATCCATGGCGGTACTCTGGCCAGAGTGAGGCCCAGGCAACGAATTTGGTAGTCGGCGGCGTCCTTCCTCGAGATTCCAGCACCAACGTCGGTGGCAACGCATCAGATGCATCCGCAGGTGCGAGCCAAACAGATGAAATTCCACAAGCAAACCACGGACCCATTTCGGAGCAAGTTTCTCAACCTGCCACAGCCGATCTTGCTCCGCCAGTTGCAAGCACCGACTTGGGGGTCACTTCAAGAAATACCAGCGACACTTTGAATGTCAACGAAAACACTCGCCTCTCGAATTTTTTAACACATCATTATTTTGACTACGTGGCTGGGACGAGCACTGGCGGGTATGTGCATTCTCATCGGGCTCCGTACCGCATTGCTGACTTCGCTTCGATAGTCTCAGTGCCCTCATGCTTTCAAGGATGAAGATGGGCATCGACGAAGCCTTGGCGCAGTACCGTACTGTGGGCAACGGCGTCTTTGCTCATCCGCGAATTGTTCATGGAAAGGGTGTGCTGCGCGCTAAGTATAAGACCGCGAGGATGAAGAAGGCCTTGCATGAAGTTCTCACAGGTGGCTTGGCTGAGGAAAGCAAACGCACCGGAATGATTACAAGCGACATCAGGCTAAGGAACGAGAATGTTTTTGCGTGTCACACGTAAGTCCGAAGGCCGCGTATTGGGGCGATCCGCTTTTCCAGATTTTGACTTATATGCAGGGCAGTGCTAGCATGGGATGAATCCGGCGAGGTCCACAAGTCGCACATTTTTCGCAGCTACGACCATCCCAGGTTGGCCACTACAAACAAGAATGAGCATCGTTTCAACGACGAGCCTGCCTCGCTTGCGAGGATTTGGAAAGTTGCACGCGCCACGTCTGCTGCACCGGGTTACTTCTCGGAGCAAGACATAGAGCGATCTACATACAAGGACGGTGGCCTAGGAGCGAACAACCCGGCCTTCTTGATCTTCCAAGACATAAAGCAGATGCAAGGCGACAAATTTCCCGAAATCATCGTTTCGATCGGTACAGGCACCAAGGTGGCCGGCACAGGCACCAAGGTGGCAGAAGCTGTTTATAGTACCCCAAAAGAACGCGCTAAGAAGAGCAATGGTCGCAATCCACTTAAGAGTTTGAGAAGCATGTACCATACCTTCAGGGATCTTCCGGCGATTGCAACAGATGCAGAGACGGATCACAAGAAGCTCAAGGACACGATAGACTTGGCGAAGGGTGAACGTCAAAGGCGAGACCCGACCACCAAGCTCCCGCTTTACTTCAGGTTCAATGTGGACGGACTGGGCGCTGCAGTCGAGCTGGATGAGTGGGTCTCCTCGAATGATTTCAGCAAACCAAATGGCAACGAGACTCTGCGCGACCTCAAGAAGATCACCGAGGCTTACCTGAGCGAGCCCGAAGTGCTGGAAAAGTTGCAAGACTGTGCAATTGAGCTTGTGCATATACGTAGGAAGCGGGCAAAGACTGAACGTTGGGAAAAGTATGCGACTCAGGCCGTCTACAACTGCTCATCCGGCGACATATGCAGGCCTGTCGGACTCGCCAGTCGAGAAGAGCTCCGACGGCATGCTTTTGAGCAGCACGAATTGGTGACGCGATCAACCTGCCTGGACGAACGTGTGTGCACCTTAGACGAATGTGCATTGAATCCAGTGCGATTCCCTGGGCGCGAAGCTGGAGATTCCGCCTTGATCAAGCATTTGAAAATTCGTCACAGACTCAAGAACCCTACATTGAAATCGCCGGAGGAGCTCGAGGCTTGGCTGGATGAAAGGCGAAACGACAGGCAAGCAGCGACTCAACAAGGTGGGCTCGCTGGAAACAGTATGCCGAGGCCCCAACGACGAGACTCGCCCGAAGACATGAAGGATCCAAGTCCATCGTGGGCACCGCGGTGGTTGCGCTCACGGGACATTCAAAGCGAGGCGGAAGGATACGCACAATACAACCGTGGCTGAAAGTTGTAGTGACAGACATTGGAGGAGAAATAGCTTCCTGGGAGTCTTCATCAATTGTCAGATGTCTTTTGGTATGTCACGGACTGCTTTTTTTTGTTTGGGAAATAAATTGGAAGACCTTCGACAGAAACATTTCTCCGAAACATATCAAAGATGGAGCTGTCGTGGTGGCGTAAAATAGATGTCTTCTGTAAGATGGTCTCTCATCTTGGAGCTTGCTTACGCTCGATGCCACAGTGCTACTTCGATTCGATGACGAACTCAAGAAGAATTGTTTTGTCTCAGAGACTGTCTCGATTCTGCACTGACGCTACTGAAACGCATCTCTAAGAATTGAACATCAATATTTACATAATAAGACGTATACACATACAAAGATGGAAAGCGATAAACTATAAGGTAGGCAGCAATGACGCACTTGCGTCCAACGGCGGCCTCTGCGCCCCCTTCCAAACTTTAATCTCCGCGCTCCAAATTGGAGCATCCTTCTCAGGTCCACTTCCACTTCCACTTCCACCTTACTTTTCTTCAGATATTACTTGCACTTTCAACTTTGTTCAGAGGATGTGCTCAGATTGACAGGATCTCTAAAATGGCTATGCGTATGCGTGAGCCTGGCATTCAATCTACCCGGCTTTGACGTTCAGAGGTCGACAGGAAAGCCTCACCGCAACCATGCTTACATACATTCTCTCCCAATCACTCACAGTCATATTTCGGCGACCAAGCTACGGGGTACTGGATCATCAAACCATGCAGACGAGGATCTCACTGGTAGTTACACGGGGTCTCTGGCACACGCTCTTCACATTGTCAGGAATCGATGCTTGTGGATCACACAGTCTATTGTACAAGTACTGGACTGCCCGACTCTTGGACTCCACTGACTTATCGCGTCATCATGATCGGATTTGAACGAGTGCAGAAGAGCGCACCAGACACCAGCCCAACAGCTATCGTACTGAGTCCCGGACTAACTTCGACACCCACACCAACGCCCGGAAGTATTTCGTTGCGACAAGAGCCGACCTTGTTGAGAACAGATCCGCCCAACTGACACTCAGACTCTCTGGTGAACGATAGAGACGTATGTGGTTGATCAGAGCTTCGCGAGTGGACCTGTGTATACTCTGACTCCATCGACCAGCCCGAGTAGTCTTCTGATCCACATGTACCGTGCTGCACTATCTAAGCGGATGTCGACTGGATAAAAGCATGGCGATCTTGGCTCATCCTCGTCTGGCTCCACGAACTTCTCGTCTTGGGTTGAGGGTTTCGAGATCTTCAGTCGCATCGTTCTCTTGAATGGGTTGCGCGAAATGTCTTTCTTTTCGGCTGATGTGACCAATCCTTCGAAGATGTCAGTATCTTTCTCAAGCTCGGAGTCTGGACCACAGTGAGACTTGCCGTCTTGGAACCATTCTAGTTTCTCGTTGTGCTCGAGTGTCAATTTCTGGTCAGCAAGAGAAAGGACGACGAAGACTCTGTCTCTACTTCGCGTGGAACTCTTAGACGAGTCGGTGGGCGTATGTTGCATCATAGTTCTGTGTGTGCTATTCTGTGTTGGAGTTGCCTGTGACAGATCGACGGGCAAGCAGAGGGCACGCTCGACAGATAACAGCAGCGGATGCAAGGCTGAACGTCCAGCTCGGCTAAGCAGCCCGCATGCCTTTCCGCCACAGCCCACATCACATGCATGTATAGCCCAATCAGACGTCTGTGCGCACCACATGCTGGGTTCTACTGCTACACCACCGGCAGCGGATCAGGCTGTGTGACAAATTGATGCGGAGGTCGCGCTTGCGTACGAATACATGCATGGCAGAGCGAAGTTGCATGATACTCACCCGTGGTAGCCTTCACCACTACTGACAAGGCTTGAAAAAGTACCTTGTCACGCAGCCTCGTGTCTAAATTTGTTTTGTCGGCAGGCTCGAACGCCGTCTCCCGGCAACGCGGAAGCGTCAGGATTTTGTACGCGTCTGTGGGTTCGGCGTAATGCTCACATCAGTCTTATGGCCTTGAAGCATTCTTCAGGATGACATTACGAACAGGATGTGCAGAAAAGCCGTCGTGACGAGGTAGGTCTTAGTCCGAGGCAGCAAACGGCTGAATCGAGCGGCTCGAGACGAAAAAGCACATTCGTGCAGCGACGTGCCGCCGAGGCGCTACCCAACAGATGGGAGGAACCGTGAAGAAGGCATGGCGGCATGCGAGGCGGGACGGCGATGTCCTGAAGTGTACACTCTCATGTATGACAAAACGGGGTGGCCGAGCATGAGTATGACTTCAAGCCTCAGCCTGATGATACTAATCGCGGTACCCAAAGCTGTCCGTCCGGTACAGATTGCGGCGATCCAGTGTCTCGACCATTCAGCAAGGAGTGCGACAGCCGAATGGGGCGGTCTCGTCTGCGCACTGTTATCGCATGCCACAAGAATAGCCTCCGCATGGCTGTTGATTCCCAGGATACAGCCCGGCTACAATACAGAACGATGATCCTCAGCCTGATCGTCCAATATGCAGCTCATTGGCGCTGAAGGCGGCCGAAGCACGCGCTTCAACGGCCAATGTAGTCGCGCAGTTATAGTCTCTGGCGGATCCAGTCGAAAGGAATCGCTGGATGTCCGGTATTTTGTTCACAAAAGCTAAAACTCAGACTCATTCTATTGTTCGCAAATCAGCGTTGGAGATAGACTATGTCAGACTCTCCACTGCCTTGCCGTGACGGTCCACGTGGCGACTCAGGCCGCCCGAGCGCCCAGGGCGACAAATCGTTTCCGAATCGCCTCCCGATCGCCAACTCCGACGATGCACCGCAAAGCCCTTGGTTCAATAAATTAGTGTTATCATTAGGTATTGTCGCCCTGCGATTCAATGACTTGCGGTTCCTGCGTCTTCAAAGATTTTGTCGAACTGACCAATGCCAGACGGTGGCGGAGTCCGCGGCTACAGTTCTCTCCTTATTCTCAGAAGGCTGTTATGCATTATCGCAGACTTGGAGAGCGGTAACAGAAACGACCTACTTGAAGCAGATGAGATCCAAGACTGGATACCGGTATGTCAATCCTGGCAAGCATCGAAGTTGGTGGCATAACTTTTCTGGTCTTAGTGTTGCATACAGATGCTGACAGGGGTTCAGAATCATAGCAGTGCTGAGTACCCATGGCGAAATCCGCCCGGGGAAGCGAACATTGTTGCGCGTGGACAAGACCCCGAAAAACTTGGGTGTTCCGATGCACGTTCTGGAGTCGAGCCCGACAGTGACACGAGCGCAGTCTCATTGCAGAAGGAGCGCCCAAGGGACGGCGAAGCTGTGCGCAATCTGGGGCCGACTCTTAGGCCACCCAGTCACAATTCTGGAGCAGGCAGCAGGTCATCCAACACTTCATCGGGCATTACACCTGCACAAGAAGAAGACTCTTGGAAGATCGATACCCTTGTGAAGTTTCGCATTCATCATTACTTCGATTACGTTGTAGGAACCAGCACAGGAGGGTACGTACTACAAGTTCAGATCCCATGCTCGAACAAAGCTGACAACAGTAGTCTGAGTGCTCTCATGCTGTCAAGATTAGGCATGGATATCGACGATGCTCTGCGGCAGTATGCTACTGTGGGCAACGGTGTATTTGCACATCGTCGACGTCAGGTGCAACGTTGGGGCGGAATCATGAGGCCCAAGTATGCATCTGCCAACATGAACAAGGCACTGCAGACAGTCGTCGAACATGGCTCAAAGAAGGAGACCATTCGGCGGAAAGTTCCAAACCACGAGATCAGACTTCTCAATACCAGAGAGCTGAAATCATGTCGCACGTAAGTTGAGAAGAAGCTAGCTCCCATTGTAGTATAAAGCGAGAGCTCACACATTCACAGTGCTGTCATCGCTTATGGAGGTCCAAACAATGCGAGCGAGATGACATACGTGTTCCGGAATTACGATCGTCCGGGCTCCAAAACGGACGAGGAGACATGGCTCTTCAACACTGGCGACGCGTCGATCGCAAAGGTTTGGGAAGTAGCACGAGCGACTTCTGCAGCTCCTCGCTATTTCTCAAAACACACTATCGAGAACGGCACCCCGGGCACTTACATCGATGGCGGCATGGGCTGCAATAACCCTGCCGACCTGATGAGACAAGAAGTCGAAGGTATACACGGACGATCCCCCGAATTGATCCTCTCCATCGGCACTGGTAAGAAAGCGCCCCAACAAGTGAACACGAGGCAACACAGATTCTTCAACAACGCACGCAGCGTGTTCCATACGGTCAAGAAACTTCCCGACATCGTTACAGAGTCGGAAGAGTGCCACACTCGCCTGCAAACGTACGTAAAGGGACTAAGGCAAGGGCGTTCTCACGAATCGTCAATATCGAGCAAGTACCCGATGTACCATCGGTTCAATGTTCCCGGTCTCGGCACGATCGAATTGGATGCATGGGAATCCACTGACGGCAGCAAAAATCCCGATGGCGGGAAGACCTTGCAAGAGCTCAAGGCTCAGACGAGGACCTATCTCAACGACCCGGAAGTGAAGAAGAGCATGGAAGCTTGTGCGAAGGAACTCGTCTTGACGCGCAGAAAGCGAGCCAAGACTGAGCGCTGGGAACAGTTCGCCACTTACACGACTTACCACTGCCCGCTGGAGGCAGAACACCAGTGCAAAGACAAGCTTTTTTTCACCCGCGAGCAGCTCAGATCCCACGCAGCGGAGCGTCACGAGGTTGTCCCGTGGATCTCGGTACAGGAAAGGCGGTCCTCTATCGACAACGAATGTCCAGAGGACAGTCCTATCTGCATCATGGACCAATGTGCAGAAGCTCCCCAACTTTTCAGAGGCGCGAACGCCGTGAATGAGATGCTGCAGCATCTTCAAGGACCAGCGCACAACATAAAGAATCCCAAACCAAGATCGAGAACAGGTCTTGAAAAATATCTGGACGAAGGGCGAACGACTCGGGATGCAGCATTCCAGGAAGAGGCACCCTTGGCATCCACTGAGCAGCCAGACTCTGCTCAGCAGCCCCCCGAGGGCCAGAATGCCGGGGTCAATCAGTCGCGTTGGGCAACCATGTTTCGATTGGGCCGCCGCAAGCTTAGCAGTAAGGTCGATTCTCAATCGACTGAGCAATCTGCTAGCAACATGACTGAGGAATCTCGCGAGCGCAATGGTGGCGAAGAGCCGCCAAGCAGACAAGAAGGCGATGCTACTAGGCAGACCGACAACAACACGTCGGACTCTCAGCGTCGACAAGGCGTATCTCCGCCAGCTGAGCAGATGACTTGTGCTGAGTCTTCCAGAAGCCTGATTGGTGAGGCTGAAGGGCGCAGAGATGGCAATGTGTCAACACCTCAGCAACAGCAACCACAACATCGACAGCCGCAGGCCTCTAATCCTTGTGTCGACTGTAGTGCTGGGCCCGAGCCGTCCAATCCGAGAATTGACCATGCTGCAGACCGTCAAAACTGCGACACGACAGGTTTCCAGCAACAGACCCGAAGATCTTCAGTACAGCAAACTGCTGGTGCTGAGCAATCCTCCGAGCACAATGGCAACGCCCAATTGCCCATTGACCATGAACAGATCAACAGCAGCGGATCGACTGTCTCTGGTAGAGTTCTATCTTCTCTCGACCACGCTAGCAGACATATAACCCACCGTAGAGTGCAAAGTAACGTTACATGACGCTGCCCAGAGGGGAGAGATTCAGTTGACAATGGCGTTGGGGGACACGTTGAAGTATGATTAGTCTGCATAGTTTGAACAATCCAGCCTATGGCGATCAATCAAAACTTTCTATCATCTTGCTTCGACAATCAATCAGCGTCTTGACGGACCAAAACATATTATTGGATCGTACAACATCAGAGACGTGCTTTGAAGACCAAAATGAGCACGTGAAAGTCTACACCCCACCAAATTCTGCTTTCTATTCAACTGTCAATCTATCAAGGTCACAACGAGGTTGGTATGCCATGAGCCATGTCATTCTTTGCTCCCCACTTCCCGTCACCTGCATTGTCCAAGCCAATCGATTCCTCAACAGTAATTACTCTCACAATACGCTCGTCCGTCTCTGAGCCCCCGGCATACGATGATACTAAGTTGTGCATCTAAGACTGGAGCTCTTCCTGAACTTGTGGTTTGCGCCTATAGTCTTTACGCTCTGCCTGCGCTATGAGTTCAGGCACCGCCTCCAAAGCCTCGATAACGTATTCCAGCCTCTCGTCGGTAGGACGTCTGACGAAAGTATGTGATTTGGGTACCGCGCTTTGTTGACGAGATATTTGAGAAGGTCGACTTTTGCTCTGAGAGTCGCATGGCTGGGCGTTGCCGTCTACCTTGTATTGGTCAGCATCGCTGCAATCGCGGAACTCGAGTCGCATCACAAAGCCAATGCCTCCCGACGGCACACTGGCTGAGAATTCTCTCGCATGCAACAGACAGCCCGTGATCATTGTCTGCAGCGATTCACTCGAGTCTCCGCTGGATGCATCGTACAGGCAACGATCTCGCAAGTTCTTCAAGTGTTGGACAGGTTCTTGACGCTCTGGTCCGAGCCTGCCGGCGGGATGCCGTTTTCTACTTCAAGGCATCCTGAAGACCGTCAGAAGCTACAACGAACAAGCGTACATGAAGATTCGACGATTCATCGTGATTCGCGAAGGCGAAGAATACTGCCATGCCCTCCCGATCACAACGTATGGCGGTATAGGCATTACAAAACATGGAGTTAGAAAATCCGACCACTACATCGTCTACACCGGCCGCAACGCTCCAACGGTAAGATGGAACGAACATCTGAAGCCACGTGAGTCTGGCATGAGGCCTATAGCAATTCGTGTGGACCCGGATTCGTCGGCGGAGCATTTAGATGAGATGTCCCGGATTGACCTGTGTGGTATCACCCGCATTGAGCACGATGCTAGGTCCAGAAGCTATTGCCAAGTCAACAAGCAATGGATGCCAGATCTGTTCGAAGCCTTCGAAACGGTGTGGAGTCTTGACGATTCAGTGAGGAAATGGAAGGTTTTGATGACGAATAGGTTTCTGCTGGGAGATACCGATGGCGGACCCAGTAATGGCGGTGATGATGGTAGGGCGAGAAGATTTGATCCCGGCCACGAGGAAGACGATGACGAGGGAGGAGATTGGGATCCAAAGGATGTTGGGCGACATAATGAAAATTCCAGGTAAGTTGTCTCTTGTGCAGGAAGGCTAGCCAACCCTACTGACAATGAGTTTGAGGCATATCAAGGAGAAGAAGACTTCCGGGTCTTAAAATCATCGATCTATGGTTAAGGGTTCACCACGGGAAACCCTACACCATCGAACACAACGTTAAGATCAGACTGTTTGGCAAGGCAAGCCTCGTCTCGCTCAAACCTTTCCACAAACAGTTCACCGTGGACGCCCAAGAAGCTGGAAGAGTAGTCGTGGTTGGAGAATAGTTCTCGGCAGCATGCGCTCAGATCGTGCCTGGAGGATCATTCGGGGGTGATGATGATGGAGATGAAGACGTCGACGAAAGTGACGACGAGCAGCAGGGTAGCGACGACGACGGTTGGATTGCTAATGGGTAAATAATGCAACCTAGTGACTCGTCAACCACCAGCGCGTGTTTTCGAGAGTATTTTTCACAGAGTCGGTCGAAGCACGAGTGCTTCGACAGCCTCAGGCCCACTGCGCCAAGCCTGCGGAGATCAGACGACCGGTCAAACTAACTAAGTTACATGCATGCCGTATGTACAGACGATGCACATACGCTCCAATCATCTTGTTACGCATGCATACCGTATGTACTGGCCATGCAATCATCTTGTTGAGTTGTTTGAAAGGGGAAAGGTAGGGTTCTTTGCTGTGTTGCAGTACTGCATGGTGGTCTTCATATGTCTCTGCGTGTGCTCTGTTCCTTCTCATATACTACTTTCCTTCATACAATCGAATACACTTACTCAATATTGAACATAAAGACTATTTTAGACGAAACACTCGACCTCAATCAACTACCCGAGCAGGAATTCTCATCGTCGAAATGCAGCTTGCAGACCGGATCGCCATTCCGGCACTGATTGTCACCAGCATTGGTGTGGTGGCTACACTGTATACTGTCTTCGTGAGAAGGACAGCCGCAAGTGAGTCGTTCTTGCGTTGCACATTCAGGACTTACCAGTATGTCGTTGGACTGATCATGTTGCCAGACCGTGACTCTCGCGAAAGGCGCGATCATCCATTGCTGCCTACCCACAACGACATCTACCGGCACAGCCTACCCAGCAGCCGGCGTTACATCTTCATGGAAGAGACGAATTGGCCACAGGCTGGGAACGAGTGGATTCCGTTGAATGAATACGGTCGTCGTCGATTGTCCGATGTTGTTGATTGACCGTCCGAGGCTTTTTGTTCCGTTGATGATGACAGAGTCGTTGAGCGTGGCGCTTTTCGCGAAAATCTTGCACAAACTCACCGTACGTTTTAAGAAGATATGTCTTCGAGTATCCTATCTTTTAGCGATTTCTTTCGTGCGATCGAATCGTAGTGAGCTCGTTCGGTGACTTAAGCCGTCAGGTTTCAGGGATCTATTAAGCTAAGCCGCAGGCCACGGATTCGTGTGTCAATTTCCAACGGCTGGTTGCACTGCATACGCCACGCAAGCGGCTGTGCCGTCAAAGCGGGAGGTGCCTTGAAGCGATGATGATTGATGGCCACGACCTTTGGCGGTGGCCAAGGAAGGCATAAATTATGGCATTGACGGAGTCGCCCTTAATGCCTTCCGTCGGTGGCGTCTATTATACCGAGATAGTGCTACATGTCTCCTGGAAATAGCGGCGCACCTGCCATGCGAGAAGACGAAGAGGCTTTCTAGCCTACTTTGCTCCTTGTCCAGGTATTGGGTATGAGCAACGAGTAGGCACGTCCGGTGCACCTGGAGAAATTGGATGAACGACTGGTGGCTTATAGGACTTCAGGTGTCGGGTTATGATTCTGGTGCTGCAAGGATAAAGTGTGCGTACTTGTAGGCGATATCGAAGGCGGATGGACATGGCAGGTTGCGAATGAAGGCAGACAGATAGCAGGCAGAAAGCAGAAGGCCGCGGTGTTGGTTAGAGTTCAGGGTTCACCGCCCTCGGCAGAATTTCTTCAGTCTCGCTCGATGCGACGAAAGTTCAAGTCCTGCTGAACGAAGCTGCCCGCAAGAATAAACACCACCAACCCATACCACATACCACATACACAACAGCCATGGCCATGAAGCGCAAACTCAACTCCGACGATGTGCCCGAGGTCGTTGCACCTGAGGCAGGCGAAACCCAGACGGCGACACCGGCAAAGGCGACCTTCGACAGCCTCAACCTCGATTCTCGCATCCTCCAAGCAATCACTCGCGAAAAATTCACAGAGCCTACACCCGTCCAGGCTGCGACACTACCGCTTGCGCTGAGCGGAAAGGACATTCTTGGTATGTCTGGTAGACCTTGCAAGACTTGCATACAAAAGCTAACTCCTCCCAGCCCGCGCAAAGACCGGCTCTGGCAAGACTCTGGCCTACCTTTTCCCAATCATCCACTCCATCCTCCGCCGCAAGGCCTCTTCAACAAGACCCGCAAAGGCCGTCTCAGCGCTCATTCTGGTGCCCACAAAAGAGCTTGCGTCTCAAGTCACCTCCACTATCAAGACCTTCACAACTTTCTGCGCTCAAGAGATCCGAGCTGAGAACCTGACCCGGAAAGAGGATACTGCTGTCACTCGCGCAAGACTGCTGGAACAACCCGACATTGTTATCGCCACGCCCAGCCGTGCGAGCCAATGGATCAGCAACGATGCGCTCAAGGCTGGCGATCTTCTGCATGTCGTGATTGACGAGGCGGATCTGGTGCTGAGCTACGGATACGAGGAGGACCTTCAGAGCATTGCTGCTACTCTGCCCAATGGTGTTCAGACTATTCTCATGTCGGCCACTCTCCGAACAGAAGTCGACTCTCTCACATCACTTTTCTGCAAATCTGGCGCACCCGAAATTCTAGACCTCTCCGAGCAAGAAGCCACCGAGAAGCAGCAATTATCCCAGTACATCGTCAAGACCGCCGAACAGGATAAATTCCTCCTCACATACGCCATCTTCAAGCTGCAACTCATCAAGGGCAAGGTCATCGTTTTCGTCGCCGACATCGACCGTTGCTACAGACTGAAGCTCTTCCTGGAACAATTCGGCATCCGAAGCTGTGTGCTCAACTCAGAACTCCCAGTAAACAGCAGACTTCACACTGTCGACGAGTTCAACAGCGGAGTCTACGACATCATCATCGCAGCAGACGAGCACGAGGTTGTGGGTGGTCAAGAGAAGAAGCGCAAGAGCAAGAAGACTGAGGAAGCGGAAGACGCAGAGGCAGGCAGCGACCAAGAAGAGGATAATGAAGAAGACAAGAGCAAGGACACAAAACAACCACCCAGCAAGAAGCAAAAGCAATCTCGCGGCGGCGACCGCGAATTCGGTGTCGCCCGTGGTATCGACTTCCGCCATGTCTCCTGCGTCCTCAACTTCGATCTTCCCCAGTCTGCCAAATCATACACCCACCGCACAGGCCGTACCGCCCGCGCCGGCCAAAAAGGCATGGCCCTCTCCTTCTACGTCCCCAAAGACCTCTACAAGAAGCACAAATCCACCTCGATCGAACAATGCGAACACGACGAGAAAGTCCTCGAGCGCATCAAGGCCCGCCAGACCAAATTCGGCGCTTCCATCGACGAGTGGCAGTTCGACACGGCCAAGCTGGAAGGTTTCCGCTACCGTATCGCCGACGCCATCCGCAGCGTCACCCGCATCGCCGTCCGCGAAGCCCGCACCAAGGAACTCCGCCAGGAACTCATCAACTCGACGAAGCTGCAGCGCCACTTCGAGGAGCACCCGGAGGACCTGAGACACTTGCGCCACGACACCGAGAGCCACGCCGTGCGCCAGCAGCCTCATCTCAAGCACGTTCCCGACTACCTCTTGCCCAGCGGAGGCGCGGCTGTGCTGAAGAAGGACGTCGGACACGTGGGCATTCGCAAGGACAGCGCGAACAGGATCCGCAAGGCGAGAGAGTTCAACAGGAAGAGGGGCAAGGGCAGGATCATGGCGGGTAAGGGCGCGGATCCATTGAAGAGTTTGAACGCCAGGGGACGGGGGAAGAAATAGAGTCCTGTAAAGGAAGAGGATTTTTTGTATTAAGATGGTTTTATTTTTCATCCGGCTCTCGACGCCTGTGGGTTATGTCTACGCAATCGTGTTGGTGTTGCGATTTTGAGTACTGGCCTTGGGTGTTCTGCTACTGGCAATGATGACGACAAAACTGGTTGAGACATCGAAATGTACATGACACCCACCTTTCGCATGGTTCGGCCAGCCTTCCAACGGCCATGAGATTGCATTCGATGGCCGCAGCACGGCGGAAACATGGTCTTGTTCATCTTCGGTGTGTCCTCGCCATCCCTAGCCCGACATGAGCTCATACACCAAACAGCAGCAAGTGCCGGCCAAGGGCGAATCGGTGAGAGAGTTGACCGACCGTGAGAGGTCTATCTTCCAGCAAACGACATGGAGCCTGAACGCGCAACACATCCCTTTCATGCTATGTACTTTGCTGCATATGAGACAATGAACGCCGTCTCGCATTGCGCAGCTTGCTGTTTTGGTCAAAAGGACGAGATGCTTGGGGGATTACTGCTATCGTGCAGCAAACATCGATCAATGCGAAGTTGTTGTCATGCAGCACGTAGCTTTCCAACGCGGACAAGGTCTTTCTTTGACGAAAGCCCAGACAGCCAAACAACACGGCCATCCTTCACATTCGGCTAACCACTTACAGACCACCTCTCAGCAAGCAGTATTCTTTGGGGCACAATACGACACGGCTCTTCACTTTTCACTGCCAGCAAGCACCCATCCGCCGCTGCCTGTATCGCGAAAGTATAAGTTCTCCTGCCCTGACTGCTGTCATGGAGTTTCTTCCCTCCTCAGCAGCCGCAACTAGATCAGGAGTTGCCTTTGCTTTCTTCACTTCCTCTTCCCCGTTCCCCCTTCTCACCCGTTCTTTGAACAAGCCTTCGACCACTTGCCTGATCACGCACTACCACTTCCACTCACCACCACTCAATCGCATCAACCACCATCATGACCACCAATCCCATCCTTGTCCGGACCAACGTCCGAAAGTCGACGGTGGATGACTTGCCCCCGGCTGAGGATTTTCTGCACTGCCAGTCAACTATTGATGGCGATGCTACTTTCTTCAATTGCGAGCCCTTCACTCTCACTTCGAAAGAGGAGCAGACTGTACACACGTTCATTCTGGCGAGTCGTTTTCGCGATTTTGGGGACAAGTCTGAGCATTGCTCGCGACCCAGCAAGGACAGTCTGATTATCCATCCCAACGGCATCTACGAAGACCATTTCATCGAGACCAACGAAGACGTCGTCGTTATTCTGTACGAAGGTCCAGATGACGCTGTCAGTGCTTTGAACGGCGTGAATTGGGGTACACTCGAACTTCTTGCCAATCGGCCCGCCAGCAGCGCCAGCAATGCCAGCAACGTCGGAAGTCAAGGACGCACCACTCTGTTCACGGCAGAGTCGAAGAGCTTTCAACGCTCGTGGCTGTCAAGCAGCGAAAACGGCAAATACCGCCGCCGTTGGTTCAAGCTCCAACATGTCCACGAGGCTCCTGAAGACGCTGACTGGGGTCAAGTGCTTGCGAGCTTACATCGTTCGATCAGGGGAGATCTCTACAATGACGAGTGGTCCGGCAAGGTGCACTTGTGTCATTTGCGAGTCAAGATCAGTCGCCGAGTCATCTCTGCCCAGCAGCTTGCCCAGTGTGGCAACAATGCTGTCAGAGATTGCGAGATTAGCGACAGCACCGGCATCCCACTCTACTCCATCAAGAAATTGGCCGCACCGAATACAGCTGTCAACCACACATCGCCGACGCAGGTTCACTTGGAGGGAAGCTTCATGGGCACCGATTTGATTTCGGTGGTGCAGCGGAGCTTTTGTACAGATGACGACGACTCTCTCTACGTTTTAGAGACGCCACGCACCAACCTTGTCTACGCAGACAAGCCTTGCACGTTGGCAGACGTAGTGAGTCAGCGTCACCACCATCAATTGTTGTTTTTGCAAAGCCTCGAGGGCGTCGCAATGCTCAATGAAGAGTTCGGTCATGTCAAAGTTAGCATTCGCATCGGCAAGCGCACCGAAACCAGGACCATTGCAGGCTTCCGCGAAGGCAAGGCTGGCGATGCACCTTTGTCGCTCCGTCATTATGCTTGGTCTCTACGAGGTGAAGTCGATGGCCTATCGAACCTTCCTTGCGTCAATGTCGGCACCACGGCTGAGCCTCTTCTTCTTCCACTCGAGCTCTGCACCGTTCTGCCATCTCAGCGCGTTCGTGGCGCGATTGATGCTCCCTTGAGCCGCCTGGCCAATCGCTGTCGCCTGAGCATTGCCTCTCGGCTTCAGCCAAATCAATCCGAGAGCACGGCGGGCCGTGTTGTGGCGCCATCTTCTTCGCTGAATGGCCGTGATACCCGCCACCAGAAGCTCTCACGAGCATGTTCTCATGTCTTCCCAAACCTGTTGTTCGTCAGCGCCAGCAGTACGAAGGTCGGATCCTCAAACTGGAGGTCACTCGAAGGATCGGTGCGAGCTGTGATCAAGGAGTCACTCGAGGCTTATGCCGCGAAGTATGCTTCCAGCCTTCTACCAGTTCTCGTCCCGACTGGGGACAGCCCTCGGCTCAGTCTGTCATACAAAGACGACGCCGGTCTCAGCGACCGATGGACGGAGCAGCTTCGCAAGTTTGTCTCAGACAATGGTGGATCCCAAGATCAACTGACGCTTGTGATTGTGTACCTGCCAGCCGAAACCGCTCACACTGACATGTACAAAATCATCAAGAAAGCTTGCGACATCACGGTGGGCGCTCAGACATTCTTCATCAATCATGCTAGTCTCGAAGCCAGGGTGTGTCAATCACCATCGGAAGGCCTGTCAAACATCGCCGCAGAGTTGCGCCGCAGAATCTGCCTGCGCAATCCGCCAATGATGGCTGCGGCCAGTCTCAGTCAGACATCTCCAGAGCCTAAGCACTTGGTCATCGCCATGCACATCTCCCATGTTGGCTTGCCCTCGAAACTTCGCATTGCATCAGGTCATGTCACGGATCTATACATTGTTGCTCTGGTATCATCAGACCTGAAGACTGGTGGCCATTACCATACTGAGATGAAGCTTTACAGCGCCGATCAGGTGAACAATCTCAACATGGGAGAAATATTCCAACCTTTCATTAGCTCTCTGCCGACTCGAGTCAGACACGAGGTGACGATCTTGAGATCAGGCTACTTCCCCGAGCGTCAGGTCACATCAGGCACGTCCAATGTGATCAAGGCTCCCACCATTCCTCGCTCTCGGGATAAGACTGCTAAGGAAGAGATGACCAGCATCCACAGAACTTTCGGTCAGACTGTCGCCCGTCGCGGGTTCACATACATCACTCTCGCGGAAGACAAGATCCTGAACCTCCGCGTTGACACTGCGGAACTCAAGTTGCCAGCCTTGGTCCTCGTGAAAGACAAAAAGTTCTTGGCCAAGGACCACGAGTCCTGCAGATTGACCCATCTGCACCGACAGAATGTCAACACTGGCGTCATTGCTGTGACACTTCACCGACCCTCTCCTATGGCTGCTGCTCCTACCGTCAATGCCAGGCCCAGTCCCCAGCATACTTCCCAGTTGCCAATCGCCGTCTCAAAGCAGCGATCTGAGCTCAATCTCGGGCGCGCCTCCTCTGAAGGTCCCTCCACACCATTGCGCCAGGCAGACCGACTCCAGGGAGGCCCTGGTTCTGCGAGGAGCACTGCTGCTTCTCCCTCCGCTTTCGGGACACCCATCAAGACAACGCTCAATGGAGATGCAGCATCTGAATTCAATTCTCGCATTTCGTCCAGCGTGCACACCCCGCTTCCTCCTGACGACGAAGACCACGAAGAAGACGTTTCTGTTACCACGCAGCGTCTCGGTCAGATGACTCTCGAAATTCCTGAGCCTGAGTTGACAGAGGCCGATGCAGAATTCTTGGCCAAGTTATGGGATGGTCAAGAGCTCGAGCTGTCCGGCACCAAATGGCCCATCGTCACTCATCTGGCTCACTTGGCCGTCAAACGTGCCCACCTTCACCTTGGCAATAACGACTGGAATGGCACCGCCACCGCGCCGTACTTCCTACCTGTCGTACACCAGAACGTTCGCCACTCTCTTTACTACTTGTGAGCGTTGACAGAGTCTCGCTTCCATTAACACTCACTCCACAATTCGTTCAGACGACAGATCCAACTTTCGACAGTCTTTACAGATCACTCCCTTTTTCTTCGACAGACTTTCAACCCATGGAAGCCAGCTTCCCTTGGAGCTGTGTCGCAGCGTGTGCTCCTGCACATCAGCTGTCGGCATTCATCTCTCTGATTGACGGCCTTCACTTGTCCTTCATGTACCACTACAATCAAGACTCGAGTACCCTCACGGGAAAACAGCACCAGCTAGCTTATTGAACACAGAAAATCAAAATCGACTTTGTCTACCAAACTTACTCTTCCCTCCCATTCATCTCATTACCACTATCCATATCCTTACACTCTCCCCCTCACTCATATCTTACACTATGCCACCCTACCTCACCATTCAACCCTTCTTATGCCTTCCATCATCCCCACCCTCATAAGGCCCTCCACTCTCCTTCACAAGCCCCTTCTTCTGATTGTACTCCTTACTCTGCTGACTCCACTCCGGCGCCTCGTCCTTCCCATTCTCTTCTTCCTCGTCGCCCTCTTCCTTCGTCTTGTGCACAGTCCGACTGTCGTGCTCCGCAGGACTATACACAGTCACCAGCTCCAGCGGCTGCGTCTTGGAAGTGTTGATGAACTGGTGCTGCGTGCCGGCGGGCACGACCACGACGTCAGAGGCCTTGACGTCCTGTTCGCGCGAGGAACCATCAACGTCAGCAACGCTCACTTCTTCCGTACTGATGTGTGTGTTGGTTTGTGAGGAATTGTCAACAGCTCACCTGGTCCTTCCCAGCAACAGTCGCCCTCCCCTCGCCGCTCGTGAAGATCAACACCTGGTCCACCGTGTGCACTTCGTCGCCGATGTCGCCTCCCACGGGGATCTCCATCGACACCAGCTGGCTGAAGAGCCCCGTGTGCAGCACTTTCCTGAACTGCCCGAAAGCCCTCACCTCCGACGTGAGGTTGGGGAAGTACACCATCTCGTGCTTGGGCGGGGCGGAGGACATCTTGGGGTCTTTGCCTTGCAGTACAGGATTTGTAGAGAGGAATCTGAGGGCTTGGGGTGGTGGTGGTGGTTTGGGAATGCGTGAGGCTTGGGTGAGAAGGCGGGATGGGAGGTGGCGGGCGATGGGCATGGTTTTATGTATTACGTGCGGGTGTTGGGAGAGCTTTCGGGGAGCTTGCGTGGACTACGTGTGTTTATTAGGCGACGGCCGATGCGTCGCATTGCGGTGCTACGCTTTCGTTCGTGATGATTTGATGATGAGGAGGGGAAGGGAGAGCTTGAGCTGTCCAGCTGCCCTTCGTCAGCGCATCTACACGTCATGATCGAGGGACCCTGTCTCACCCCAGGGACATTCTCAAGATCCTTGCATTTTTGAATAGCAATCTGGCATCGAAAAAAGGGAGCGTGCTTTGGTGTAGAGGTGTAATAGCTTGTCTGAGTGGAAGCTTATCATTGTTACAAGCACAGAGTGGCGAACACTAACATAACAGCCCATCCCATCACTCCATCACTCCAAAACATTTCCAATCATCAACGATTATCGCAGAAAGTTCCCAGGCTGGTCCTCAGGCACATTTCGATAATCCTGAATCAGCTTATCCCAGAACAAAAAGTCCGCAGAGTCGAACGTGAAATTGTTGTCCAGTCCAAAATCAAAAACATCGGCATCCTGCTCCAGCGCCTTCAAGTCGCTGCTTGGTGAAGGTCCCATTGGCGTTGAGGCATCTGTTGTGCTCCCAGGCGCCCTCGTCCTATGCTCCGATCTTTGCCGTTTCCTGTCGCTTTGAGCCTTGTATTCGCGGAGCGTTTGCACGAAGGTCGGCTCGCCGTTGGCTGCGAACGCAGGAGGGTTTGCGTCCCAGGCTTTGAGTGTGATGCGGCAGACGGCGGTGCTGAGGAGGCGATTGCGCTCTAGAATTTCGGTGTGGTTGTCGAAGACTGTCTGTATCCGACGCCAGGCGGTTTCCAGTTCCATCGCTTGAAGGAGGTCTGGCTTGGTCATGCTGATAAGCATGCAGATTAGAGCATCCCACTGGAAGAAAGCTCGGATGTGCCACATAAAACGCACCAAACTTGGGTTGGCATAAGCCGCAATGTCTGTGTCGATGATCTTGACAGCGATATTGCACACTTCCCGCCGTTCTTCATTGCTCGCGGTATTGGCGTGAAGAGCGGGAAGTTTCATTCGCAAGCGTCCTGCGTTGGCTGCGGATCGCGCCATTATGAGCAGTAAGGTATGCAGAGGGTTCAGAAGATCGCAATATCGCAGATACTTGGCCTCGATCATTGATTCCATCTCGTCGACCAAGTCAGATCTGTCGGCTCCGCATCCGTCACGCGAGAATGCATTGTAGAGGGGCGGCTTGTCGTATTTCCCTTGCATGGCTTTCAAATACCAAGATCCTATCTCGGCTCGAGCCAGGAAGAAAATCATCTCTGTTGCGCCCTTCTGCTCTTCCGGCGTATGGGTCATGCCGGGCCAGATCTGATCGTCGTTGAGGTTTGAGGGCTGCTTCACATTCCACGACCCTGGCTCAAGGGTGATACCAGTACCAGATATTTGACTCGCGTATCCATCGAGAGGTAGAATCTGGCAGAACAGCCGTCGTCGCATTTGCACATCAAATGGCGGCAGGCCGAGCGACTCCGCATCCTTGTGGAGTCCGATACGCTGCGCGATCCGAACGGCAGCGCCGGTCAGCATCCAAAATGTTTGCGGATCATTCTGGTGTCGTGTTGAAAGAAGGTAGAGCACGAAGGCTTGCAGGACCGGGATTTGCGTCGTCCTTAGGAAAGATGCATTGATCAGGGCTTGTCGCAGCGCATTGTGATACCGTATGCGTAAGGTTTCGCGTGTCTGGCCAAATTTCTGCTGACACTCCGCGTCACTGAGGGAAACGACCGCGAAGTGATATATGGCGAACAGAATGCACTCGTCTGCTTTCGAAAGATAGTACGGATGTTGCGATCCATTCTCCACAATTGTCGCGACCGTGGGAATGTGCAGGACTTTGCAAATCGGCTCAACGTTTTCGGTATGGGCTTCCCACATGAGCTTTGCATGAGCCGCGCATGGATGGAAGTCAAGTAGATTCCGTGGCAGACCCAGGAAAGCGCCTGAGACAGGGTCGCCTGCCAATTGATTTTCTGAGATGGCTTCGATAGGTGCCACGTCCACCTCGTCGTCGTCGTCATCAGCGATGCGTGACATTTCTTCTTCTCCAAGATTTCGCCACAGATTGCTGTCGACGTAGCGTGTCGTGCCTCCGCCAGAAAGGAGTCTTCCATTGCGTTCGGGGTCATTGCGACTGTGCTGATGTTGTGGTGGTGCACTTTGTGGGGCTTCCTTGTGCGCACTGGGTGCACTACTTCCAGGATCCTCGGTGAGTAGACCATGCTGTTGCAGGATACGCTCGTAGTATGCCACTCGCTCGCCGAGGTCGCCACTCGTCTTGCGCTTTCGTTTGCGGGGCGGAGGTGCCTGATAAGAGCACTCGAGCTTGGCCTTATGGCAGGTAGAACACATCGGGCTCAGCTTGTCACATTTCACCTTCCTCCTGGTACACGTTTGGCAAGCGTATGCCATAGCCGCAGGTGCAGTCTGGCTCGCGGTCATTGTCTTCACGTCCCCGTTCGCGTGTGCAGGTGCAATGGCGATGGGCCTAGCATGTAAGTTGTCGACCATGGTTTCAAGCTAGAGATGGCCGGCACCGAGCGTATCGACTGCTGCTTCAACAAACTTGCCAGATTTCAAGTTGCGCTATGAGGGCCACGTTTGTTGTGACAGCACTAGAGCCTAGTAAAGGAGATGGTGGCGCCTGGCGTCGTTGTCACGTTGACTTTTCCGAGCACAGACGGACTGAGTGGCACATGTCAGGAGGTGCAGATCCACGTGTGACATGCGCGTTGACTGTTGCGAGTCTATGAAGAAGTCATGTCGATTTGTGCATGGAATGGTTGAGGTGGAACCTGTATCTCGACCAAGGCCAGATGCTTGTTTGACCAAGCTTTGTGGAGTCACGGCCCGGTCGTCGGATTCTCGGATTCGGTTAGACTCATCAGAAGTGGGGACATCTCCATCTCGCGCAGGTTGTCTGTTCAATCGAATGATAGCAAAAAGAATGTTCACGGGCATGTACCATTCACTTATTGTCTGTCCAAAGAAAAGAGTTGCCTCACATATGTCCATATGTAACTGTAAGCCTATACGCTCGAAAATTCCTGATTTGTTCCCACACCAACTCTAACCCTAGTATGTGCCCTGCAGCTGAGATACAGGCGAAATGATATGGACATGACTGCGAGCAGATTTTGTGGCCCATTTGTCTGGTAAAGCCTTGGTTTGTGCATCGACAACAAAAGCCGGAGTCTCGAAGATCGCATACTTCAAGGTCAATGATCTGCTTGTTCATTTCTCTATATTCCGCCCCCAACATACACTCGAGGCGATCAAAGCAAACGAGCACACAAATGGCTAGCAGCCATGATCGTACGAGCCGAGAAACCAAGACGTTCAGTGTTCCGACCAATGATTGAGCAGACGATGTAGAAGTTGTCGAAGGTAATGTCGCCGAAATTGACGATGATGAGGTGCATGATGAGTTTGCTCGTAGTAGATCTGGTCGAAAGTAGCTTCTACTTTCTCAAGATAGATGCTCATATCCCCCACACGTCCTTCATTGGCGTCAGTCGCGGGTGTATTGTTTGCTGGACGGAGAAGGGATTCGTACTCTTGAAGGGGGCTTCGCTCCTCGAAAATGACCCCAGATGGTTCTCTTCAGCTTCCTTGGCTGCAGAGTCTGGGACTTTGCTCATGACACGACGGAAAGCTTCATCTGGATGTTGTGCGCCTTGTCTCGCGGGCTTTGGTCGGCTAGGCGGCTTTACCATTTGGCGACCAACACGACATCTTGTGCAGTCGTGGCTGCAATGAGGAGCCCAAAGGCCACGGCAATTATGCTTCTGTTAAGCGTCGCCGAGAGCTTCAGAATGTTTGGAGAACATCAGCGATGAACGTGTCGCAGTCTCCAAACTTTAAGCTCGCAGGCCTACTCATCTTGAGTGGCGGAGTCGTCTAAACAAGGTCTGGAACGACCAGCGGCTGATCGAAGTACATGCAAGAAAGCGGCACGCATTCTACTGACCGGCTCAGCCTCCAGTGGACTATTGGCCATTCTGAGCACCGCGTTGAACGCCACGTTACATCGCAAGCCGCCCGCATAAATGCCTATACGGTCTGTGCGGCTGCACTATAATTCAGCCGCAGATAGTTGAAATCCTTCAACTCTCACACCGTGTTGGCGAAACCCAGCCACCGGGTCTCAGTGCTGATCAAATCCCGTTGCAAGATGGCCATGTCAAGAAAGTAACATCACCCGGTGCCGGCGTCAAAGCCGTTAGCCATTGTCCAGCCCGAGCACAAAAGATCGCGAGTATCTTGTCGCTAAAGTTGGGTGACGATCTCGCGACTACGAGCGCTTCGATCCGCTGAAAATGGCGCCTGCTCCATTCAAATACCGTGAACTCGAGCCTGGAAACCATCAGGTCAGATTGTTCTTTTTACATCCCGTGAAAAATCTGGATGATCCTCTGAGCGGGACCCTTCGACATACCAACCTCGATTCCACGTCTTTCCCGGCTTTGTCCTATGTGTGCGGTCCCAGAAATGCGAAGACCGAACAGGACCTGGAAGTCCGATACAAGAGGACAGTCACAGAGTTTGTCCAACATCCCAACAGCTCGTCAGTCACGTACAGCCGCAGGATCCAGAGTAACCTTGCCACGGCGTTGCGATACCTGCGCGACAAGCGTGATACACTGACGATATGGGCAGACGATCTGTGCATCGATGAGCCGAGTCACGAGGAAAAGACTAAACAGATAGCACTGATGTCCACACTGTATACAAGGGCGACGAGAGTTCACGCATGGCTTGGCTCTCCGCCCGGTGGTGGCAGGGATATGATCGGTAAAGCTCTTGATTTGGCCGAACGACTGTAGGATTTCGCAGTGCGCTGTTCCGCTGGCCGACGGCTGGAAGGCGAAGATGAATGGCTCCAAGCCTGTTTCACTATTGCCAAAACTTCTCCTTCGAACGTGGGTACAATGCAGAACGAGGTCGAACGCGCGTGGCGCGAGCTGTGGGACTACCTGCGAGATGCGGTCGGGCGGATCACCACGATCGAAGAGTTCCTTCTCGCCATGTGCGCTCTCTCGCAGAATCCATACTTCACCCGGGTGTGGATATTGCAAGAGACTGGCAAAGCGAAAGCCACCAACCTAACGTTCCACTACGGCCGCCGAACCATCCAGTATAAATGCGTCTTCCTCACCCTGAGTCTCGCGTTGTCCCTACGGGCTCCAAAGCCAATGAGTCCAAGTCTCAAAGCAGAGCTTGACAATTTCGACGTTCGCTTTCTCAGCCTTCTCACAGCGAGGAAAACCATCCAGTCCGGACTATCGATCAGCGCCGTCTTGAAACTCACGTACTTCGAACATGAGAACTTCGGGGCGCAAGATGCCAAAGATCAGATTCATGCGCGGCTCGGACTCGCGCGAGACAGAAGCGGCATCACCTTGAACAGCGCGTGGTCCGTACGCGCGGTCTATGTCGAAGCAACCCAGTGCCTCTTGCGCAGAGGATTCGCAGACATCCTCCTCTCGTCCAAGCCGTACGATTCGTCAAGACATCGCGATGATCTGCCGTCGTGGGTGTACGACTGGTCGACGAAGGGCTCCGATTCCTTCGTTCAGTATGCGGCCTCATCTCATGAGCGGCCGCAAATGGCCTTCGCCGGCACCCTTGAACACGACTCCAGGCTTGAGATGGTGGGTGTTCGAATCGGTCGTGTTCAGGTAGTCCAAGAACAATTTCAGAGCTGTGCTCGGGATGCGCTGTTCAGTGAAGTTGTTTGGCGTGCCGGAGATCTTCGCATGGAAGTGCGAACTCCCAGAGAAACAAGGCTGCGACTCGTCGAAGATATCGCGTACATGTATAGCTGTCTCCAAGTCCATCTGTCGAGCGAATCCGAAAAGGCGCTTGTCGCTGATTACAATTTCCCTGTAGCAAAATTCTGGAGCTGGTGGATGCAATGGGTGTCCAGTGTTTGGGAAGCAGATGCAGGGCGGTCTCTGGATACTGTTAACGAACCAGTCTCTAGAGCGGTGCTTGAGATCATCTTCCGCGCTGCTACGGTGCGACATACAAGTCTGATTGCGCGCTTCAAAGGAGCGAAAACTATGTCTTCATTGCTCGATTTTGAATCATGGTCGAGACTGATTTTCCACGAAAATGACCGTGGCCAAAATACCAGGGATCGTGCCGTGACAGCCCACGGGATAGAGCTGATGGATATCCTCTTCCGATCCGCGTGGGGAATGCGTGCGATCAGCGTCGAAGGCGGGTACTTTGGCTGTGCGCCTGAAGACGCCGAAGAGAACGACGAAGTTGTGATCTTCCTGGGCACGAAAGCACCTTTGGTAGTGAGGAGGACGGCTTCAGATGCAGCATGCTATGGAATTGTCGGCCCGGCGCATGTCAGTGGCATCATGGACGGGGCCATGGCAAAGCCAGAATTGCCTGTCAGAAAATATGTACTTGTGTAGATATGTGTGACAAGAACAAATTATCACCGAGCTAGTGTCGGCAATTGTTCTGATGGAACAGAAGACCCAGTCGCCTAGTCAATATCAAGAGGCACTGGGACTATTGTTGGCCGTGGATTTATGCTCTCGCTACTTCATTGCTCGAAAGTCTCCCATTAGTGATGACGGAGCTCAAGGTCTCGGCAGCGAGAGGTGGTTGGTGGGGGCTGGGGAGCAGCAATTGTTCTATCGGTCATAATGGTCCCGAGCACTCAAACACCACCCAAGACAGTTTACCTAGAGAATATTATCTAGTTGATGCAATGGCATCTGCCAATATCGCATCAGATAGCTCATTCACTGCGGAAAAACTCAATCGATCAACATTTCTCATAGCTGAGAAAGATGCCTACCGAGAGCATCCTCTGATCTATGTCAAGGTCCACCCAACGATACCAGTGGTCATCATCGGCGACACTGGCTGTGACCGACCCAGCAAATCTAGAGCACACGGTGAGTGATCTAATGAAGTTCCACTGCGACTGTAAACTTGACATTTGCCACTGCACCGGACTTCAACAGCGGCTGAATGGCCTTTTGCTGACAGAGGCAACAGCTCGATATACACATCTCAGAGATTATCTGGAACATTGCCCTCTCCCTTGTAACGGCAGCGCACCTCTCAACCCCGACGGCGAGAGACGATACCTGATCATCATCAGCCACTGCCACTATGGTAAGCAATCTTGGCCCGTGCGTTTAACAAAACAAACCTAACGGCAATATGACCACACCTTGGGTATTCTTCAATTCCTCCGTGGTGGCCAAACCGCCATCGTCGCCTCAGCAGCAGGCCGAGACTTCATCGAGTCAGACCTCGCAGGCAACGGACTCTACCGACCCATCGGAGAGATAGCACAGCCATGGAGAGTCACGCACTGGGCGCAAGCCTTCGAGAAGCTCTGCTGGCCGCTGCCATCGAGTACAAAATCGCTTGGAGGAGCATCCGGAGATCTGGGTATCACTATTGTGCACACGCCAGGCCATACGCCAGACCAGCTTGCATGGTACGATCACGACGAGATGCATTTGTACGTAGGTGACAGCTTTTACCAGCGAGGGCCGGAGAAGATGGACATCATCTGGCCTCCGCAGGGCAACCTGATCGAGTGGCATTTCTCAATGCAGAAGCTACAGTGTTTCGTCCGCTCTGAAAACACGCGTGCTGTTGCGGCTGCACAGGAGGAGGAGGATGGTGACGAGGCCGGGTCTGACTGCTGGGTCAATGTGGCAGGAAGAGTAAAGGTGGGCTGCGGGCATCAGACAGCTGATGCCGATGGAGAGATCGTGATGGAATCATTGGAGAAGCTGTGGTGGCGAGTGCTTCGTGGTCAGATTCCCGTCTCCGATACGATGACAATTTCGGGCGAAACGGTGGACAGGTGGATCGAGCCAGGCAGGAATCCGAAGTTCTCTTTTCGGGCGCCGCGGCGGCTGATTGAGGATGCGAGGATGTTCTTCAAGGGTAACAAGCTGGATTGAGAGACGAGTCCTGTGTAATTTGCCTGCCGTAACGTAATTTTGAGGGCCCGGCGGAAAACATTCATGATGCTAGGCAATTTTATAATTGTATTCCATCAATGGACTCTATGTCATGACCAAATCAGCTCTCCTTGCCCTCAAAGTCATATTTCGCCCAATACTGTGGCTGCCAGTTGACCACTTCATCTCCATTCTTCTTTGCAAATGCCACCTCATCAGCCTTCCACTTGAGATCATCTGCGGTCTTCCATGGCTTGACACTGACGTGCCGTCCCTTCTGTCCTGCCATTCGTGCCATATGTTGCCAGCGCGTGATGACATCGAGGTTGGTGCTAGGCATCAGAACAATGCAAACCTCAGTATCAGGCGCGATGTACTCCAGGTGGTCCTTGGAGGCGATGAGAAGGACGCGGGTAGTAGAGTCGGATTGCACCCAGCCGTCCTTCAGCGTCTGCTTGTCGATGGGCGACATGCCGTCGTGGAGAGCGGCGAACATTGGACCTGCGACCTCTTCGCCCCACATCTTGCCCAGACTCGTGCGTAATATCTTCAACAAGGCTTCACAGTCTGTTTGACTGTCCAGCAAGACAACGGCTTTGGAGTAACGAGACAAGCCGTAGTAGCCAACGCGGAAATGGTGCTCTGCGAACATCTGCTGAAGCACGTGAAGCACAACACTCGCGGGAGAGTCAGAGTTCTTTTGCAAGACGATAATGTTTGGTCTAGACATGGCTTCCAGGTTTTCGATCATGAATGCTTCTCTGTCTTTTTCCTCGACCTGGTGAGGATCGATGATGGTGTTGGTCGGATCGGCGGAGAAAGGTACACAGTGGTCTTTGTGGTCTCGCCATGCCGCTTTTTGACAGTCTCGCGAGCAGTAGCGGTCGACTTTGCATCTTATGCATCGTGATTTTCCAGGGTTAGAGCATCGTGAGTCGTTGCCACAAAGTCTTCCTTCGGGTCCATCAGGAATATTGAATGCATTAGAGGTTAGGAACATCGCAGGCTTGCTCAGCGAGATGGCGCCAGGCTTGTCGAATGCATATGCGGGATCCATCTTGTATTAATTTTCTTTTCAGTCGTATCGTTGGGGGCGTTACTGTGGTCGAGCAGGCTGTATTTCTCTGAAGTAAAAACACGAACGTTGTAGAGATTGTGAAGCGGCGTTCCGACCGAACGTGGGGCGTGCCTTCCATCTCCATTCGTCTTCCACCACTTCATCTCTCTCTTCTCTCTCAACATAAGGTACCAATATTGCACATCAAAACTTTTCGTGATTAGCTTGCGATTTAAAGATCTAAACACTTCTCACGAAATCCGTAGTCAACAATGGCATCCTCCGGCCACCAGCCAGCGAGCCTCCTAACTCTCCCCTCCGAGATAAGATCCTGCATCCTCGAATATGTCTTCGACGACAACCTCTCCCACACAGGCCTGCACAACAGCCTTGGAGACTCTCCCATCGTGATACACCATCTGTACAGCGCCCCTTCACTGCTAGCGCCCCTCTTAGCCTGCAGACAACTATATCTCGACGGCAACATCCCAGCATTCAAACGTACTCACTTCCTCGTCACAAACCTCTACATCGACATTCCCGAGCGTCTCGCCCGGCTCTCCAACAAACAACTGAACGCTTTACGATCAATCGCCCTGGTAGCGGACAGTCGCCACTTCCGCGGCATGCGAGCTTGGGGCAGTCATGCTTTCAACAACGCGGCCTTGCACCTTGACAATCTGACTATCATCCTGCATCAGACTACCCATCACTATCTATTCGATTTCACTGCAGACATCGCCAAATTACTCCGTCGCTTGCAAGGAGTCCGGCGCATAACTTTCGTCCGCAATCAAGCTTACGTCAAAGGCGCGTTCAAGACTTGGTGTAATCGTCTGATCGGCATCATCATGAAAATCGACCACTACGAGCGCTACGATGCAGAGCCACCGAATGAAGAACAGACCTGGTGGGCGTGGAAGTTCAATGAGGAAGCTGAGACCTTCTGCCTCGACGCCCGTCCCAGCAAAGAAATGGTTGACGAGGAGACGTACATGCAGCAGATCAAGCCGCTCGTGGATCAGCTTATGACTAGCATCGAGAGCGAGGAGTGGAACCCTGACCCTCGCACACGCAACGGTACTTGAAAATGGTTCTCGTTATCATTGCTATTTACATGCGTGTGTACTCGGCCTAAAGCATAGGTGCAGCAGCGCCATCACCCCTCTGGTCACTGCCCGCACTCCACATACCCTTGCCGTCGACCGGATCAACATGCCACCTGATCAACTGTCCGCGTCCAAACATCTTTCTGTCGTGGCCTTTCAGGACCTTCACTTTGTGGCCAAGCGCCTTGAGACCTTCCACTGTGCTTTCCGGAATGCCGTCTTCGAGGTAGACCGTCTTATCAGCTTCGGCGCCATCTTCGGGCATACCAGCGCCGATGCATATTCTGGGCGAGTCAAGCGATGCCTGGGGTGTGAGGTTGAAGATGAGCTGGTTGAGGAGAACTTGCACGTGGCCTTGCGGCTGCATGAAGCCACCCATCACGCCGTAGACGCTGTGCAGACTCTGGTCACTGACATTTGTCACCAGCGCGGGGATGATGGTGTGGTACGGCCTCTTGTTTGGTGCAATAATGTTAGGGTGGTTCTCCGGGCCAAGCGAAAAGCCTGCGCCGCGGTTCTGGAGTGTGAAACCGCAGCCCTTGGGCACGATGCAAGTACCGAAGCCGCCGTAGTTGCTGTTGATGAAGCTGATACCATTGCCTTCGCTGTCAGTAGCAGCGAAGTAGACGGTGTCGCTGTGCTGGTGTGCAGGCGAGCCATGGTCATGGTGGTCGCTGGCTTTCTTGGGATCAAAGAGCTTCGCACGTTCTGCGAGGTAGGATGGGTCCAGCAGGCCTTTCGTAGGTACCTTTGAGACCTTCGGATCCGCAACCCACCAGTTGGCGTCCGCGAAAGAGATGCGGAGGATCTCGATGACTGCATGGAGATATGCAGCCGAGTTGTGGTCTTTAGGCTTGAATTGGGGAACCTGGCCGGCATCCTCGAGCTCTTGCAAGATGCCCAACGCCATCAAGGCGATGATGCCCTGGCCACTTGGTGGGTGCTCCCAGATCTCGACGCCTTCGGAAGACTTGTCGTGCATGTGCTCGCCATGGAGCTTGTTCGCGTTCTGTCCGCGGAACTTCAAGCTGATGGGCTCAGTGTCTTCGCTTCCAAGATCTGCGTGCTGCTTCAAGTCCTCCAGCGTCAAGTGACCGCCCAAGTCGTTCACAACCTTGACCAGCTCCTCCGCAATACGACCAGTGTAGAAGCCTTCCTTGCCATGCTTGCCAAGCGTGCGGAACGTGTTCGCCAAAGTCGGGTTCTTCATCAACTCTCCAGCCCTAGGTGGCCTACAGCCATCTTGTGCCGACGGGTCCTTCTTGAGAATCTCGGCAAAATTGGGCGAAGCACGACGAATCAAACCCTCAGAGCCCGCCCAAAGACCAGCCGAAATCTCACTGACCGGGAATCCCTCCTCGCCCAGCTTCGCCGCTGGCTCCAGCACTTCCTCAAGCGTGACCTTCCCGCTACCAAACCGCGCAACCGTATCCGCCCAACCCGCCGCAGCGCCAGGGACAGTGACAGCCTGCACACTGCTCATGGGGATGCTCCCATGCGCGCCATCCTTGATTCCCAAGCTCTTCCTCACAGTCTCCAACGTGCACTTCGCGCCGGCCCTTCCAGAGCCATTGAGCGAGCTGACCTTCTTCGTCTTGGCGTCGTAGAACAAGCAGAACATGTCGCCGCCAATGCCCGTGTTGCCAGGCTCGGTGATGTTCAGGCCGGCGGCGATGGCGACGGCGGCATCTGCGCAGTTGCCGCCTTTGCGCAGGATCTCGAGGCCGCAGGCATTGGCTAGAGGCTGGGTGGAGGAGACGATGCCTTTGGCGGAGTGGACGGTGGACCGCCGTGAGGGGAAGTAAGAGTATTTTTGGTCGGCGGAGGGGAAGATGGAAGTGGAGTGGAGAGGCATTGTGGTGGGTTGTTGGTGCTGCGCGATGGCAGATCTGTTGGTGTCGGTGTTTGATACAGGAATATATATCAAGAGCTCAACAATGAGTAGGAAGGGGTTTCTGGTGTATATAGGCAACTACAAGAATGACTTATCAATAGGCCACCGGCTATTGCCAGAGCAGATAGTATGGCAAGGTAGGAATATGATAGACAATGATGTCGGGCAAGCACGTATGAGGGCGTGCGGGTATTGCGGGTATGAGGGGCCTACCTGGCTCTCGATATCTTTACCAGGAGCTCAAAACGATTGTTACGTACAGGCCAGAGATACCTAGGCTTATGATGGTCAACAAGAGCCGTGGAGGTGAGGGGCTGTCACGAAGTGTGCATCATCACAGCCTTCTCCACACTGCTTGGGAGATAGAGATGCCACCTGCCGCTTTCGGTCGCCGATATCGGTTATTGCGAGCCATCGGGAGATAGTAGGCCGACTGATGCAAAAGAAGAAGCAAGCTGCCACCGGCGAACTTCAATTATTGACAAGTCCGCGCTCTCCTCCGTCTGTCTTCATGTTTCCCCACTCCTGATTGGTGCGCAACATTTGACCCATGATGTCCAGCAATATCGCTTTCCCGTTGTCTCCTTCGCCAACTATATCATCCATCTTCCCACAGATCCAATGGCGTACACTCAGGATTGAGGATCTTAGCTTCCGGCCGTATTTTGGACCCTAACCCTGCCTGCACTGACTTGTCTGTCGGCCGTATGTCCCTCGATGTTACTTGTGGTCGTACAACTACGACAGTCGTTGGTTCGCTCAGATTGCTGGAGTTGTATGCCCACAAGGCCATGCCTATGAGGCGATGTCCCAATCAGTATCGCCGCAGTCCATTTTGGCATAGATAGATTCATTGACGGTAAGTATATATTGAGCGATGGTTTGTGGCAGATCGGCAACGAGCATTCATTATTTCCACAGCCTTCAATCCAAGAGTCACCAGAAGAAGTCTACTGTCAAAGATACTGACCAACAAGCTACCATGCTACTCTCACTCCAAGAGCTTGAACAATCTTGCATTCCATTGCCGGAAGTCCTCGAGGTATTCGACTTTCAGTTCTCAAACTCAGCTGTCTCATGCTGACCAACACAGTTTGCCGCGTCGAACCCAGCGCCTCCAGTTGACTGGAGCGATGTTGATGCGTTCAGGACTGGAATGACATCGGCAGTTGAAGCTGTCAATGCCTCTCTGCCGCCTGCACACGATATTATCGAGACAGAGATCGCTGTTCCAATGCGTTATGGCTACCAGGCCATCGCCAGGGTACGAAAGCCAGACTCTGTGTCGACTGAAGGCCGCCCTCTCATCGTCCTCGCTTTCGGAGGCGGCTGGATTGCTGGTGACAATAAGCAGATGGTCGCCGAAGCTCGGGCATTGGTACGCGCCTTTTCTGCTGTTGTAGTCAACATATCTTACCGCTTGGCTCCGGAATACAAGTTCCCGCAAAGCTGGGAGGACTCTTGGGACAATCTCGTTTGGCTCGCCACACACGCTGCGGAACTGGGTGCTGATCCCAGCAAAGGTTTTATCATGGGCGGAACCAGTGCCGGTGCAGGCTTGACAGCAGTATGCGCTCGCAAAGCGCAGGTTGAGCCGCTGGCCCACCCACTCACTGGACAATGGCTCAATGTCCCATCGATCTTAAGTAAAGCTCAAATCCCAGAGAAGTGGAAGCACTTGTACGTGTCCAAGCAGCAGAACGAGCATGCGCCGATCCTGCCCAGCTCGGCTCTCGATACTCTGCAGAAACACACCGGCTGGGACTTCAACTCGCCATGGCGATCTCCACTGAGCTCAACCCACTCGCTGGCTAGTTTACCGAAGACCTACATCCAAGTCGACGGCATGGACTGTCTCAGAGATGATGGCTTGTTGTACGATGAGATGCTGAAGGAAGCGGGCGTGGAGACGCGGTGCGATCTGTATGCTGGATGTCCGCATGCCCATGCGACATTCGTGCCTGGAACGGCTGCCGAGAAGGCACAGGTGGATCTGGTGAAGGGCATTGGGTGGATGCTCGGTCTGGAGGTGACTGATAGAGCAGCTCGGGAAGCATTGAGGACGGCGTGATGGGAGATCGGTATCCCTTGCCAAGTGTAGCACAGGTTAGTGAAGAAGCTGTACACATAAATCAGCATCTCCATCTCTTTGACCGCTTTGAGGAAAGTGAAAGCAAAGTACTTGGTGGTCGTTGCTGCCTAATGCGAGCACCCGTGCTCATGCAGCGCGTCGCTCGGGGCCAGTGTTTACATTTGCGTCAACATAAACGACAACCGACCACACTAAAAGAGAGAAGAGGTGCAGAGATACAGTCACAACCTCACATCACCTTCTAAGACAACATCGCAATCCGGAAACACTCTCGAAAGCATCTCTCTGTCTTACTCGAGTTCCCTCGCTCTCACCAGAAAGCCTCGAACTACCATGGACCCAAATCACCAGCAGCAACATGGGATGACAAATGTCAGCGCCCAAGCTGATGGGCTCTCTCCAGAGGTTAGTTGCTCAGTTCCTCACTCGGGCTTTCCATCGACTAATCGAATTACAGTTCCTGAAAATGCTAGAGCCCAGCTTTGCGCTCGTCAAACGCCACCAAACGGACCAGCATCGCCTTGAGGCTGAGAATGAGCTCAAGCTGCAGAACCAGCTCAATCAGTTTTGGCAGAAGATTGGTGACCTGGAGCGCCGTGCGCATCAATCTGATGTCGACAAAGCTGCTCTCCGCCAGCGTTTGCTGAAGGTCGAGGCTGAAAATACCGCGCTCAAGGACCGTTTGAAGCGACTCGAGAAGTCTATGTGGGCCACCGAGCGTAGCAGCAAATCACCTCAAACAGTCATTCCTTCAGGGGTAGCCACGCCTAATGTTATCACCAGAGGCCAAGAGACAGCGCATGTTGACGATCTCAGCGGCGCGCTCGATCCTGTCATACTCCATCCAACGCTGCCGAACCTCCTGTTCGTTCTCAACCCGGTAGACAATGCGCTGTCTGATGGCTCGGAGTTCCCTCTGAGCATGCTCTCGTCGCTTCGCTCGATGCTCGCAGAGATGCTTGACGACGAAGATGTTGACAAAGGACGGATCGCGCTCCTGAACAACGTGGCCGGGAATCCCTTCACCACGAAAGAGAAATGCCTCTATCGATACCTTCAGAAGTCTTTTCTTGGCGAAGCGAAGACCGTGTGGACCAAAGAGCATCGTCACTTGTATGCCTGCAGGACCTGTGTGAGCATGCGGAGACTATGCATCACCATTGACAAAGGCCAATTGCTTGTGCTGCCGCTCCATCCGCTGCTCCGAACTCTTCGCGGCGACGACAGGTTCTCAGGCAAGCAGATGTCCAACACGGACAAGGCTGACCCATATGTCCTTCCAACTGAACTCCACTACTGGGTTGCAACCAGGGCTTGGCTAACCTGGCATGCGCCTTACAACGCCGACATCTGGTCAGTGCCCATTGGCCATCACTGAAGGTCCTTTGGATCGACGCAACGACACAGATGCGGCCTGGGTTGCGCAGCCATCTGATTGACCGACATTGGCGTGGGCTCTTTCTGTTGCTCAACTCACTGGAAGGTCACTTGCGATCGGCAGGGTTAGATACGCCCAGTACTGAACAAGACTTCCTTGACCTTGAGATCTCGCGATGTGTGCATCAGACTTATGAAGCTGGCAGCTTGAAGTCCGGATGAATAAATCGCCGTCACGTCAAATTGGAAACATGAGTAGAGCCATTGACGATCAACCACGAGAAACAGAAGAATGAAGAGCCTTCTTGCGGGTGGATGGAGTTTGACCAGGCGTGGGTGGTTTCAGGAGATCGGAGCAAGAGCGCACCATCCAGGTTTCCATACCGAGCAATGATACAAACAAGAAATTAATTCTCTATCAATGGTATGCATCTACAAGTAAACATAGCAGAACGGACCTTGCACGGTCGACAGCAGATCGCGAATCGGTCTCGCAGGTCCAGCGGCATACCCGAACTCGATCTGATCATCGAGCGTGCCATTAGCGCTGGGTGGCGTGTTAAGGAAAGTCCGCGTTCCGGCGATGGCTTTGCTTGAGGATTGACGCTCTTCCGGCGACATCATCTGCCAGATCCACCAGACGCGGTCGATCATACCGTGGTGGAGGTAGAATGCAGGGTCGCCGGGGCTGGTGAATACATCGTCGCCGGGATCGCCGCCGAGGGTGTAGTGGCCGCCGCCGTGGACGCCGATCTGCAAAGCGGAGTCAGCATGGTCTGTTTCCAAGACGATGTTCGGATTAAGTCAATAAGTACTTACATCGCCGCTTCCGGGTACACCCTGCATTGTCATCTGGAAGTCGTAGACACTCTTCGACTTGGTGATCAAAGACAGCACCGACGAAGCGTTGGCGAAGCGCTGGTTGACCTCATCGACCAAGTCCCGCTTGAGGCAGCGAGGATTGTAATCCAAGGCATTGCCGCTTGGAGGACCAACAGACACGCCTCCTGGCACATCCAGAGCGAATGGGCCCAGATTGACAGACATCTTAGCGAAGGGACCCGACTGCACACATCCGCCGCCGTTGCCAGTTGGGAGGTATACTGGCGGCAGACCTTGAGATGCGCCGAGGATGATTTGCGTCTCGTTTGGGCCGTAGGCGTGAGCGCCGTTGCCGCTCATGGAGGTGTCGCTGCCATCGAAGATGGGGCTGGACAACAGGCCATTTTGGGCAGTCTTGGCCCAGTCCCAGTATGGCTGGTCGCCTTTGAAGCCGCACTCCTTTCGCAGCGCCTCCTCGTACAGCCAGGTGAAATACCTATGCCATGAGAGGAAGTTCGCGGTGTAGTGGATGGTCGTGGTCTGGTTGATGTGGGTGGCGACGAAGTCGTCGAATCTAGTCTTAGCTCCGGATGCAACAGTAGCTGGCGTACGTGCGGGCTTCTCTTGCAGACATTGGATTGCTTTGATGTAGTCCTTTCGTTGGCTCTTGGAAAGGGTACCCCATTCTCGGCGTACTCGAATGTTCTTGAGCGAACAGCTGCCGCCTTTGGAAGACTGCTTTTGTGCTTGAGACAGCTGTTCTGTAGTCTTGTCGTATGCTTGCTTCGCCAAGTCGGCGATGGCTGTGTCGTCAGAAGTCGTTGGGGCGCCCGAAACGGTCAAACCACTGATAAGTGCCGTTACTGCAACGTGACTGAAACGCATGATGTGCAGATGTCCCAAAGTATCTTGATGTGACAGAACTCTGAGGATCAATGGAACAAAGGAGAAGGGAAAGGTGAAGACGCGATCAGCAAAAATATCCAGGACTACTTTCCCGGTGCAGCGCGCTTAGGCTCTCTGTACCGTCTGCACTTATCTCGGCTGCTGCATTAGCGAGTCTTTGAGGTCGCATTGGAATACGGCCGGGAGGATTTCCGGGGAATATATCCGACTTCTACCATAGATCACCAAGTGCGCAAGTGCATTGATCGACAGAACAATTCCCCTTGAGGGCTGCACGGCCGTTCGGCAAGCCCTGTCGGTCAGCTGAACACGAGGCTTCCATCAGCCGCACTCACGCAATTCTGCCGCAAAATTAAATTGCGAATCATGGCATCCACGTTATCGAAAGTATGTGGGAGACAGAAATCTGTCGCTCGCGCGAATGGAATGGCGCCATAGCAGCAACGCGGTGGCGATCCGCTGATCCCTTCCCATAAAGCGACCAATCCGGCTGTGAGGGACGGCAAAAACAGCCCTGAATCTAGGCCTTCTTGTGCTTAGCATGGAATCTTGTTCTAACCGAGAGATAGAGAGCTTGTATGTGCTTTCGAGATGGACCAAGGATCGTTGGCCAAAGCCGAAGGATTGCGACAGTTGGTTTCACTCTCCACACCACTAGTCATTCCTTCCCCATGCAGACCACATGCCGAGCAGGGCTTTCCATACCACTGTTTTGCTACGCTCTTCCTCCTCTGGTAAGGCCGAGAGTCTATATGCGAAATTAGGCTGCCTAATGGACAGGTTGCAAAATCCCGCCCGTCTTCACGCGGCACCAGGCATTTGGATCAGGAGACTGAAGGTCGATGAGAGCGGCCGTCTGTTTCGGTACGCTTTAGCTGAACCTTTCTGTCGTACCGAGTGCAGCGCAGCATGTGCAGAAGGTTGGAAGGTAGGCAGGTATATCTCATGACAGCTCTACACCCGGCCGTGTGAGAGGTACCTCTCACCGCCTTTGATAGTTCTCTACTTATCCAGCGCCCTGCTTCAGCCACCTGTTCTGCTTCGGTGGCTGCTATTCACCATGGAAGCAATATCAGACCCGAGTGTTAATGAGAGCGCCAAAATTGTTGCAGCCGTCGCTATTGTGACTTCTGTTGCGACAGCCACAGTCATAGCAAGGCTGTACGTCCGTATATCTATGATCCGTAGCTTCGGATGGGACGTAAGTTGCTTTCCTGCCACCAGGTGGTATCCACGACTGACGCTGGGATAAGGATGCCATGATCACATTGACCATGGCTTGTTCGATTGTCGGCTTTGCATTGACGGTTGTGCAAGCCAAGAATGGAGCTGGCAGACATCGGGGCGACGTGCCACCTGATATATATCAGTACGGCTTGTTCATCAATTTCATCAACCAACCGATGTATCTCTTTGCGATTTGCTTCGCCAAGCTTGCAGTCGGGTCTGCTTTGATGCGCATCGCCACACAAAAAATTTACAAATACGTGATTGGGGGAATTATGGGATTCACTCTCTTCTACACCATCGCATGCTTCTTTGTAAGTATAGCATCTTTCTTGTTCTCGATGCTTGGCATTAGCTGACGATATATAGACCCTCATTTTCCAATGCACCGACATCAGAATATTATGGGACCCGACGGTCAACGCGACATGCTGGGAACCGACCACAATCAGGGCACTGTCATACACAAACGCAGCGCTCGGAATCGTCACTGACCTGCTCTTCGCCATTGTGATCCCGCTTCCGATGCTCTGGCGTCTACACGTCAACCTCCGCACAAGAGTAACCCTCATGTGTATTCTCGGCCTTGGCTTGTTCGCATGTATCGCAGCAGCTGTCAAGGTCTCGTACACGCGAAACTACGGCAAGAAAGGAGACTTCCTGTGGGATTCGCGCAACATCACTATTTGGTTCGCTACCGAGCTGAACATTGCAATCACGGCGGCCAGTCTGCCATGCCTGAAGCCTCTCTTCAAGACAGTGCTGGGCAGCACCTACGGCCGTGGCACTCGGGGATCGAGCAACGCACAACATCGTGGACGAAAGAGCTGGCACGCGCTGCCCGACTCAGAGCGGAAGAGCGCGAAGAAAGATGTTCTCGACGAAACGGGAAGCACTACTGTGTTTGAGCTCGAGGATAACCAATCGCATGCGTATGTTCACAGCAAGAGTGGAACTACAACCGAGATTGGTCAGGCAGACCTGGAGAGAGGAAAGATCAGTCCGCAAGAGGGTTTGACGCTGCCGCAGGGTGCAGAGAAGAGCATCCACGCGACTACTACCATGAGTGTACGTTACAGCGAAAGATGAAGTATAGCAGAGGCCGTAGCACTTGCTATCAATCGATTGTCGTTTTAGAGCCACACTTCCACAAGCTTGGCCCGCTACACGCTTCGTCCGACAATGCACGTGTCCAGGGTTCAATCGCCAAGATTTCGAAAGCACCTTCGATCAGAACTCTGGGCTCCGAGGGCGACCCTATGGCTGGCCAGTGCAGCGGCGGAGATATAAAAAGAGTCGCCGTCCAGCTCGGCGTGTGGCATCTCATTTTCTGGCCTTCGGGGTTATCGCTGTCAATGGTCAGCAGGATTCGAGCAATGTTACAAACTCACACGTGGCAGCATGCAACAGTGGTGCGACTCAGCACATTTCAGTGGTGCTTCACTGACTGAGGATGACCGCATGAGCTCGGGTTCCAGTGCCTGTCCTACGGTATCCACTACCCTAGGCCGTGGACATCATTCAGCCTTGCGAGCCTTCTATATGCAATGATATACATCGATTTGGAGTCCTTCGACAACGAACCAAGAGCGAAGCTCCAGACAGCAACAGGCGAGAATGTGTCGAAGAGGCCTTCGCCCTTCCAGGGTGACGGCTTGACTATAGCGCGCGATGATATGGTCAATCGAGATCGTAAATTCGCCAAAATCAATGTTCAGCCTTGCGTGCGATAATGCACATAGGACTACTCCAATAGCCGTATCAATATTCCTCCTGCCGAGCTCACGTATGCTTTCGCCAAAGTCGCTGCAAGTGACCTGCGAAACGACCCCACTCTCCGAGCCTGCGGCTCCATTGCTCATGATTCGTTCAGCCAGCCTTTCATGTCAGACGATATCCGGCCAATATTGTTGTATGGACGGCGATTTTCACGAAGTTGTGCTCCGAGCACCGTTTTCGTGCAGGCTGCGCTGCGGTGTGACTCTCGGCCGCCGACGCCTTTTAGGACCCGACGCTTCAGCCAATCAGCGTTCACCCACGCTCGGCCGCTGGCACGAAGGTAACATGTATTTGATCATCGCCAACAATTATATATCATTGTGGTACCCATTCGAGAGATGACATTTCTCATGTGTTCACATTCACTCATCATCGTCCCATAGAAGTCAACTCCTAATCGGAATACGATCATCAACATGGCTAACCAACAACTGGGCCAGCCGTCCGAAGATGCTCGGACCCAAACTCTGATCGATCAGATACTGGTCTCACTTACCGCTAAAGCAAAGAATAAAGACGACGACTCACATATGGTCTTGGCAATGGCCCATTCGCCCAGTCCGACGTTCGACGAAGATGAAGCCGAAGATACGTCCAACGACAACGATGAAGGATCCCGAGCCGCGGGAGCACCATTAGAAAAAGCCAAAACCGAAGACACAGTGGAATATCCTCCACCAGCACAAGCAGCGCTGGCCATGCTTGCTCTTCTATTAGCGTTGTTCCTCTCAGCACTCGTAAGTCAATCGTCCCTCTCGCGATTTGTCGAACTATATGAAACGATCGATGGACTGACAGCATCAGGACCGAACAATCATCGCCACAGCCTTGCCAGCCCTCACAGACGAGTTCGATTCTCTGAATGATATCGGCTGGTACGGGTCTGCCTTCCTCCTCACCTCATGCTGCTCCACCCTGTTCCTCGGCCGCATCTACACCTTCTACTCGCCAAAGTACGTCTACCTGTCACTCATAGTAGTCTTCGAGATCGGTTCCGCGGTATGTGGCTCTGCGCCGAACTCGATGGCCTTCATTATCGGGAGGGCAATCTCAGGCGTAGGTGCCGCAGGACTGATGAATGGGGGAATGGTTCTCATGATCAATGCGATTCCGCTGGAGAAGAGGCCCGCATGGATGGGTGCTGTCGGTGCAACTATGGGCATCGCGAGCGTTGTTGGACCGTTGCTTGGCGGAGCGTTCACGACGAATGTGAGCTGGAGGTGGTGCTTTTACAGTGAGTCTGGTCGGTCTGACATCTTGTTGGTTATATGATGCTGACAATCCTCCAGTCAACCTACCCATCGGCGCCGTAGTTATCGTCGCCGTCATGTTCATCCTCAAGCCGACGGAGCCTTTCAAGAAAGGCCTCAGTGCCAAAGAGAAGCTTCTTCAGCTCGACCCACTCGGTACCTTCTTCCTACTGCCATGTCTGGTCTGCCTTCTTCTCGCCCTCCAATGGGGAGGTAGTAGCCTGGCGTGGTCAGACGGCAAGATCATCGCTCTGCTAGTCGTCTTCGGCGTCCTCTTCGCCGCCTTCATCATCGTCCAGATCACCACACAGAAGACCGCCCAGATCCCGGCTCGCATCATCAAGAACCGCAGCATGTTAGCTGGTGGCTTTTTCGTCTTCTGCGTGGCTGGCAGCATGATGAACATGGTTTATTTCATCCCGATATGGTTCCAAGCCGTCAAAGGCGTGACCGCCGAGTCATCCGGGATCAGGACTCTGCCCTTGGTACTGTCGCTAGTTCTCGGCACGATCACTGCAGGCGCAGCTACCAGCAAGATCGGCTACTACACTCAATTTGCGTACATCTCAGCAGTGCTCACCCCAATCGGAGCCGGCCTGATCTCAACATTGCAAGTCGACTCAGGCCACAGTGAGTGGATCGGCTACCAGGTATTGTACGGCTATGGCCTCGGGCTAGGCTTCCAGCAGGCCCAGCTAGCCGCGCAGACAGTGCTCAAGCGCGTCGACGTTCCCACTGGCCTGGCACTCATGGTGTTCTTGCAGACCATGGGCGGCGCAATCTTCATCTCGGTCGGGCAGAACATCCTCACGTCGAATCTGGTCAGCGGGATCACGCAGATCGTAGAGGGCGTGGATCCTGCGATGATCGTCAACACCGGTGCCACTGAATTGAGGCATCTGGTGCCGGCGGATCAGCTGCCGGCTGTGCTCGAGGTGTACAATCATGCGCTGCGACAAGTCTTCTTGATTTCTGCAGGACTTTCTGCGACGGCGATCCTGGGTGCTCTGGGGCTGGAATGGAAGAGTGTTAAGAAGGATAAGAAGGGTGCGGCGCAGAAAGGTGCCACGAAAGATGCAGAGAAGCAGTAATGGGACATGATGGGAGACGATAACACGGAACCGGTTCCAAAGGGCCGTATGTATAATTTGAGAGATAACGACTTGTCAGCAAAACTAGCTGTTGGATAGATGACATACCACTTGATAATACATTTTCACTTCCACCACTGCTCACAGACTTATAAGAAAAGCCTTGATCGTACCAATCACCTTTTCCGGTTGCTCCTGCTGCACCCAGTGCCCAGCCTTGTCAATCAACGTCGAGCCACGGAAACACCCACTCTTCACACAAGAATCATCCTCATAACTCTCCAGCGCACCCGGTTGCTGGAAATTTCCCCAATCCTGCTTGCCACTAATAAACGCAACAGGCACCTCAATCTTGCGCCCAGCAAACAGGAACATATCCTTAGCACTCTGCGGCGTGGAAGCCGTCTGCGCACGATACCAGTTCAGAGCGCCTTGGAAGCCGGTGCGCTGCCATTCGCTCACGTACACGCCCAGGGCTTCTCGGGAAAGCCATGACTCTGAAGCGCGGAGGTCCTCGCCTTCCATGTTTCGCGCGATGCTTTCGGGGAAGGTATCGCCTTCGCGCATGATGTAGTACTCGGGCATCTCCTCGAGCGCTTTCGCGGACCATTCCGTGAGAGGGTGCGGGTTGTTCTGCGACCAGGTGGCGGATTTGAGGTGGAAGTAGCCTCGCAAGTATGTCTCTAGGCCTTGCTGGGGATTGTCCCAGTGTCCTGCGGCCTCGGGCGTGGAGTTGTACCACTTGTAGTGTTTGCGAGGAGGGTCGAGTTTGCGCAGCTCGGCTTGGATGTCGAGTTTGGCTTTTTGGGGCTTGTCCGGAGAGGGTGGCGTTGGAGGAGCGTGGTGGGGATGGGACATCTGGATGGTGGATTTGAAGATATCGGGTCTCATGAGAGCGGTGGCTGCTGAGGAGACGCCGCCGAAGTCGTGGCCGATGATGGTGTGCACTGTTTTGTAACCTAGGCCGTAGACGAGACAGACGAGGTCGCGGACCAAGTTTGTGATGGTGTACTCATTGAGATCGACTTCGTGGAAAGGTTTTTGATCCCATCCGGTCGTACGCCCGTAGCCACGCTGGTCCATTGCTACGCAGTAATAGCCCTGCGCGGCGATCGAGGGCAAGATCTTCCGCCATGAGAAGGCAAGCTCTGGGTATCCATGGCAGAAGAGGATGAGAGGATCTCCAGGCTTACCAGCTTTCAGCACATGGAAGCTCAGGCCGCAGGACGATGTACAGTCGATATAGTCTTCAATGACACCTTCTGGGAGCGGTAGAGGTGGGAGACCCGCTCCGCCGGGAGGTGTTTTGCTGGGCATTCTTGAGAGATGTTCAAGTGCAAGGATGGGCGAGTCCTACCAACGGAGCTGCTACGTGTGAGGCAAAACTACTTCTTTTTGATCTCAGAGGTGCCTCGGCGGCTCATCAATATGTCTTGATGGCTGCTGGAATATACATGTGAACGCGACAGAGCTCGGCTCTCTCGGCTGAGGGGAAGTTGGTCGGCCGGAGAAAAGACACGCCGAAACAGCATTGTCTTCTACATGCTGTTCATTAGCCCAAGGACACAATCAAGAGAAGAGATATTTGTGACTGTCGAAGATCAAGACGAAGCTTCCTAATACAGAGTAAAGCTGTTTCCAATTCGTGGTTTATAAAATTACGGAGATACAACCATGCTCACAAAAAGCTTCACTCCAATTATACAAATCGAGAAGACTACTTTGACTGAATGTAAATACGTTCAGCGCGATCCACATCTTGATCTGATTACTTCCTTTGGGCTCCGCCTTCATTGCATCGTCGTCAAAGCCTCTTTCGCCGTCGAAGGTCATCATTAGTCTCAGAGGGCAAACGCAATACCAGCCATAGCTGCGGCACCGATCAGAGGGATTCCGGTGGCCATGGCGAGACTGCTGGATTTGCTAGCGCTAGCACTGCTCTTGTCGGTGGACGAAGCACTATGATCAGAGCTGTGGCTGCTGCTGTGGGCGTCGGTAGTCGCAGATGCTGCAGCGGCGGTCTTGCTATAATCGCTGTGGTCCTTGCTGCTGGTGTGGTCCATCATGCTGCTGGTGTGGTCCATCATACTGCTGCTGTGATCTTCCATGCTGCTGTGATCCATCGTGCTGCTGTGGTGCATGCTGCTTTGGTCGTCTGAGCTGTGCGACATCATGCTGTCGGTGCTGGCTCGGGTTTCCATCGACATGCTGCTGTCCATTGTCATGCTCATGTCCATAGAGGAAGTAGTTTCTGCGAGCACGCCTGCTGCAAGGCTGGCAAGAAGAAGTGCTTTGAACTGCATGATGTGTGATATCTGGTAGGCTTTGTCGTTGTTCGTTGGTCGTTATGTGCTGGTTGAAGTTGTGCGGATGTAAACAGAAGGCGTTCAGTTGGCTCTTTATAGTTGGCAACGCGCTAGTCGCGCAGGTTAAGACCGATCTGGTGCCTCACACGATGAACTGTCATCTTTCATGCAGGGCCAGCAGCTGAGCCATGCAGTTCTCAGGTGGCCACGCGAACTTGTAAGATGAGAACCAATGGAGTTTATTTCGATTACGTGGCCCTGATCGGCCTCATGGCCAGGTCGAGCCTGGAACGCAGCGAGTTGCCGTAAGAACTGTCTTGCAAGTTGGATATTGGTCTTTGACAGATCTTGTGACTGTCCGTGGCATTTCCGGTGTTATTTTGACAGACAGTAAACACGGCGATTTGGTTACCAACATCTCAATTTCACGGGAACAATCATGGAATCGCAGAGTGATGCAGCATGGATGGTCGATAAACTGTGCACCCTGTGGCGTATCGCCGTCCATACCAGTTGTGGCTCCGTCCTTTCCGTAGGATGTAGGGTCGTGTTCAGGTCCAATAGAAATGCATGACTTACTCCTCGGAATCTCTCCTTCGGGACAGAAAGGGAAAGTCAACATGATCACTAGTTCAGGAGTGAACCACGACATAAAAGCCTGTCGTTCATAATTCCAATATCTCGCCGGCGCTTGGGAACACAGTAGCGTGGAGGAACGCTAAACAGTATGGCTCTCAATTCCGACTTGACGACGATGCCCAGGTCTCCAAGCAGAGATGTATCTGGCGAGTACAGTACATCTGTTGTCCGTGTGCTGTCTGTTAAGCCCTTCTTCAGATGAGCTTGTCCCATTGAAGCTTTGTGTAGTAGCCGAGTTCCGATTGGAGGCGCTATACGAAAAGATGATATGAAAGTCTGTCTTGTTTAGAGTTGGCTTGTGATCAAGAGCGGTCTTACAATAATAGATTTGGATGTGGACGCGTACGCGTAAGGCGGGGATTGACGCGAAGTGTTCGACTGAGGTGCTTTACAACGTGCGACATATGCGGCGAGCAACTGTATCTTGCTCGCCACTTACCGTACACAGCTTTTGCTGTATTTGTGAGACATGATATCGACAGAAGGTCGGCGACAACACATATGTAAGAAGCCTCCGCCTTGAGCATCCCCTTGGTGGATGCATTGGACCAGTACAGAGCGGGGTTAGGCTGGCGTGGCCTTGATGAGACCGAAAGGAGATGTTGCTTCTCCCGCAAAAGCTTGGCGGCAAATCCGCCAGATAAAAGGTCGGCTTCCCTCAGACTCCTCTTCTCAAAAGTATCTACAGTAGGTGACTAATAAGTCATTTAATCAAGGCTTCGCTACGGCGACTTGCTGTGGGTTACGAGCGCAGTTCCGCTGCTACTGAGTTTCCCACCGTTCCCGGCCTTGTCGAAGGAGGAATTCTCGCGCCCATTCTTTCCTTATCAAGTGCGTTCTTCTGCTGTGGAACGGGCTTGTGGGATGGTCGCTACACCTTATCTTGGTCGCTCGTGTTTGATCGCTCGTGTCGTTGTTCTGGCGCTGGACCTCTGCTTCCAGTGGTCCTCGGGGCGATTTATACGTGTCTTCCGTGGCAACTTGTGCCTTGCGGTATGTCCACTGCAGGCTGAGTATCAGCGGAGCATGCTCGACTATTTGACGGCCGAGGCTGTTATCCGCCAATTTTACATGTAACTACACAAGCATGAACTGTTCTGTAACAGTAGAGTCTGGGCGGCTCAAACTGCTGCCAGGCGCTGTGCGCTCGCTTCGCGCACCGCAGCTCGTATGCTCTCAGGCAAAGATGCGGCTTAACCTCCCGGATCCACTTCCTCTTGGCGAAGGAATACAGCTGCCTGGTATACGATCAATATAGCAAGATTCATCTCTGTCTTGATCTTCGATATTCTGTGCATTTGAGCTCTCATTGTAATCTTGCGCCTTGTTAGCGGGCAGTCAGGGCCTTCGGTAAGGTATTGTTCAACAAAGACTCTCAGCACCAATATGGTTCATCCATTCCCTCCTCAGAACTGGAAAGAATATCGTTTGTTGCGAGTCACCACTGTACTGGCTTTCCTACCAGCATTCGCCCTGCTTCTGCCATATGGCGTCATCAGCGCCAGACCTCTGCCAACCGTAGGCATCGCAGCCATGTTCTTCTCGGCCGCTTTCAGCACTCTGGTGCTTAGAGGTGGAGTACGTTCCCCTGGTCTGAGAGCTTGCTGTGATCTGTTACTTGCAGCTTCAATCATTGCCATATTGGTTCCCAGGTATGTGAGACCTGTCCGTCCGTCCAACGGCTATTGCAAGATGCTGAACGAAACGTCCAGTTGGATCTTCCTCTCAAACAGACACGACTCGTGGTGGCACAAAAGCGAAGGCCTCATCATTCTTGCAACATACGGAACCACTCCCATGTTACTCAACTTGTACGTTCCACTCGTTGGGGTTATCGGCGAAGAAGAATTCCAAAATCCTGACGCATCTCCCTAGAACGCTGCACGTCTTCGCTGCTCTACACACTATTTGCACCAAAGTTCACATCTCGTGGGAGACAGACAGTTGTCCCAACTGCCACCACAACATCCTCCGCGTGTCCCGATCGGCTGCAGATCCTGAGAGCGGCGACAAGAACACTGTCCGGACTGATGTTCGCTTCTATGATGACGAGGAGCGAGTATCGAGCGAGTTCCAGACGAGTGGATTCAACACGCCGCGACAAAGCGAGGAGACTCTAGCGAGCTCGACAAGGACTGCGGGAGATTGACTGTAGGATGGCTTATTAGGGTTGTAGCTAGGGTTTGGGGTTACAAAGATATTGGTCTAAACAGCGTAGCAACGGCTCCATGATTGATGATCGTTGGTAAGCCAAATGTTTGATGGTCTTTTCCCTTTTAAAATGCTACATATTAGGTTCTTGGTTTCGTATCCTTGTCGAGCATGTTCACGCTTCATCCGTGAGCAAGCGTCACCTCGGTAAGGCGATGAACAGTGAAATTTGATCGAGCCAAGCACCACAGACTCCATAACACGATCCGGTACTCGTGATCGGCATTCTATTACAATCATTTCACGGACCGCCCAGCCTGACAAGCTCATTTGCAGCGGCTAAAACACAAAGCTTGCCGTTCTTTGACGTGGAGATTGTCGATCAACCTGAAACGGAGGGAGTCACAAGCTTCCAGATCTGGATGCGGCTCGCAGACTCCGACTCGACCGAACAGATTCAACACGGGCACAGCGTGATTGCAGTACGGCACCATCGAACCTAACAGCAATGCGGCGACTTTGCAGCGAAGATCTATAGTGGTGGCGGCTCTGTGGCTGCAGCGTCAAGGTGATCTGTCGACCGCTGGACCACCTAGAGAATTATCTATAAGATGTGTTGAACCCCTCGCTGTTCGAGGAGTATCGAAATCACAGATCTCGAACTCTCTCAAGTCTGATCTTATCTTTCATTTGTGATCATGTTCCGCTCTATCGGCCTCGCCGCTCTCTCCCTGCTTCCGTTGTCGCTGGCTCAAATCACCAACGACTTCGAAAGCGGCTGGGACCAAACAACTTGGGCGACATACGCTCCTGACTGCAACCAGGGTGGCACAGTATCTCTCGATACCACCAAAGCGCACAGTGGCAGCAATTCGATCAAGGTTGCAGGCGCTGGAGGGTACTGTGGTCATGCCTTCTTCGGAACTACCAAAGTCCCGAGCGGTGATGTCTACGTCCGCACCTGGCTGTGAGTACTTCTTGGGGTTGACTGGCTGTATAGATGCGTAGTCGTACTGATACCGCGCAAGGCAAGCTTCCAAGGCATTCACGTCGGAGCACGTCACCTTCATCGTGATGCCTGATGCAGCCGAGGGCGTCAATCAGCATCTGCGAGTTGGCGGCATGTCGGAGATTTTGATGTACAACCGCCAGGACAACGACGCCACCCTTCCGGATCTCTCACCGCAAGGCATCGCGACCTCGCAGAACCTTCCAGCAGGCACATGGCAGTGTCTCGAGTACCACCTGGGCACCGATGGCACCATCGAGACCTGGCTCAACGGCGCCGCCATCGCTGGCCTCACCGTCGGCCCAGGCGTCTCCAACGCCAACGCCAATGGTTGGACGAGAAGCAAGTTCGTGCCCAAGATCTCTGGCGTGTACTTCGGCTGGGAGTCGTACGGCGGCTCGACTAACACGTTCTGGTACGATGACATTGCTATTGCTTCGAGTCGCATCGGATGCTCCGGTGGCGGTTCTACGGGTGGCACGACCTCCAAAGCAAGCACAACCACCACCGCCAGCTCGACCTCGAAGGCGTCCACGACTCTGGTCACTTCCACCTCTGCGGCCACGACGTCGAAGGCTTCGACCACCACGTCCGCCGCGCCGACCACCAGTGGCTGCGTGTCGCCGAAGTATGGACAGTAAGTCTGCGATGTTTCACTGATGTCGCTTAGTATACTGACAGTATCCCAGATGCGGCGGTAAGGAGTGGACCGGATGTACCAGCTGTGCTTCCGGCACGACTTGCAAGGCTTCGGGCGAGTACTATTCGCAATGTCTGTAGAGGGCACAGAGGGCCGCAATTTTTACGTGCCAGGAGTGCAAGTCCAAAGCGAAAAGTGCGGCGTTCTCGGCTGCTCGCAAGTCATGTGCTCGTATACTCAATAGTGGCAGCTGCGCGGAAACCACTGCAGCGAAATGATAAGCGTTCACGTCGCCGGATCCATATGGTCTTCACCCCCTGCTTTGCGCAGTGCCTCAACAACGCTCTTGCTAGCGGAACCTCTTGCCAATGCTATCTGCAGAGGAGTCTTACCGTTGAGGTCTTTGCTAGATAGCTGCTCTCTCGGCTGTTTTCGCAAAAGTGTCTGCAGGTTGAAATCGGCGCCGTGACGGCGATTGGCAATATTAAGTGGGATGCCGCCGTAGATTCGTTGCCATGTCTAATATCGCAAGAGATCGCGCCGCCATCAATGATACTCTCTCGAACATCGCATCCCTTGAATTGAACATGACCTTCGCCAAACGATTCATCGTGAGGATAGCTTCGGTTTGCGTGGAAATCGAAATAATCCTGTGCGATGTATATGGTTTGAATGACTGCCCTCTTATAATTTCTCCCAGGAGGTTGTCCAGTTTCCGTTGGTCCCGCTCAAAACTTTCCAGCAACAAAGTCTGCGAGTCTTTAGGGAGGGATCGACAAAGAAATGCTGTATTATAAAAGGAGAGCTCGACTAAAGCTTCACCGAAGCCCGTGAACCCCATCCTCGGCAAGAGAGCAACGCACGAGGTGAAGGCGGTGAACCGTCGCGCCAACGCTATCATATTCGACGCAGAAGCAGTCCGCCAGAACCTGGGTTTGCTCAAGTCGTCGAGTAAAAGTCCCACCTGGCAGATTGCAGTCTCGTAATCTAGCAGGAGCCGAGACTTAGGAAGACAAAACCAGGTTCTGAAAGTTTGCACAAAGGCGTGCTTATCCCTGAAGGACTGTAGGTCATTCACTACGTCTGTGAACGTTGTAAGACAAGCGGTGATGCTGGTACCTATGACAGTGGTACCGCCAGATTGTATCATCTTGATGCAACGCGCACATGTGTTGATGGAGGAAGACCAGTCGCACTGGGAATATCGTCAGTCAATTACCAAAAAAAAAAAACCAGTGGTGGACGATCAACATACCTTTTTGTTGTGGTGACGGCAAAGGATGCATGCTCCTTTTTCTCTTGTCATCTTCGCTACTGGATCGAGCTTCTTGCCATATCTGGAGTTGTGTTGCTTAATTGCATTGGACATTTCGAGAGAGTAAACATTGTATCCTGGCAGTGTTTTGACGGCCCTAGACCCCTGGAGTTTGGAGTGTTTACTAGGGCGGCGGGGCCCTTCAATGGGCTTTGTGATGACCTTCGAAGTAGCCCGAGCCGATGACTTGCGAGGCGCAAGTGCAGACGGAAGAAGAGCCTGCGAAGAACTCGATGATGCAGGAGCAATTTCAGCTATGTGCGGCTTCGGTGCAATCGGTAGATGCTCGCTGTACGTCGCAGGGTCTACCGATTGTGGCAATTCGCGGCGGCGTGTTGGCAGCACCATCTGAGTTGGTGACGTTGGAAGATCACAGTGTACCGAACGAGCGCCAATCTCACTGGAATCTTGCATCTGTGGCGCACCAAGACTGACCGACTCAAAACCTGATCCGTCCCCCTGCGCCGTCTGCCGCCACAACTCATGTCCAGAAGATTGGAGTGATTGTCTTGTCAGCGCTGCAGAGTCGATGGGGCCGGCAGCCATGATGTCGGAGATTTCTGGGATTTGCAGATGCTCGCAGGAAGCTGAATTCATTGTCGTTGGGTGTCCCATGAAAGTTGTCGTGCTGTGTGTGGAAGAAATGTGCGGCACTAGCGCAAAGGCTGGTTCTTGAATGGCCTCGAAGTTGACGGACTGCCACCCTGCATCGAGGTGGGGGTTGTACCCTCCAATTGTGCTTGGTGCCTCACCGAGGGGTGCGTCGAGCAGCAGGTTGCGATCCAACTTTGACTGTTGACCCGCAACATCAAGGCAGGGCTGCATAGCGTTCGGGTACATCCAGCCGGTTGGATTGACCGCCGGCGTCTGGAAGGATAAGGTGTTAGAGTTGATGTTGTTGGCTGCTTGTAGCGGCATTGGATTTGGAGCAGCCATGTGTTCAGAAGCCGAATAGTCTTCCCAGCCAGCGAAATCCTCAAGGTCAAACTGTCTTGGCTGGGACAACGAACTACCACTGTGCTGTATTTGAAGTGGCGCCTGAACATTCCACATGTTGGCCTGCTGCGTCGCTAGTTCAGATGATAGAAGATCCTGGTGGAGTACCTCGTCAGGATCGCCTGCTTGTGATGATGCGGGAAAGAATGTTTCGTCCGGTACGGTGAGCGGTGGGCCGACGGGGAGTGCTTGCTGGTCCATGGTGCCAGACCCAAGTGTGCGATGGACTAATTTTTGTCAGGATGTGGGCGCAGAATGATGATTAACACGGCGACATCGCGACAAGTGAGAGTCTTATACGCAGATAGCCAGCACAGCCCAACGTACATCCACTGTCCGACACTCCAAATCCAGCATAGCGCCCACGAAACCTGTGACACAAGAGTAGCCAACCAAGTCGTCCGACAGGCCAGTTTGAGAATAGTCTGCCCAGGCCTGCAGAGCGCATCCTGCGGCAGAGGTGCCGCCTGGTCGAGGCTGCGGACATGTGGCAAAGCCACGCCCTGCATGAACAGGAGGTAAGAGCCAATCATAATTCTCCAGGTCTGTCCGATGCACATATTGAGGATATCGGACAATTTTGTCAAGGAACAGTGTCAACATGAACATGACTCTACGTTGTCCGACGGCCATTTCAGTGATGTCGGACGGGTTTGATGCTGCAGAAAGGGCAGGAAAGCGTTCGACAGGCTGGAGGGTCGTCATGTTCTTGGTGAAGCGTGGAAAGCATAAGTATCTACCTTTGAGCCGGCCCATAACACCATCTGAAGGACAGACGACAACAGAAAACAATACCTGGTCCCTTCTGCTACTTCAAAGGAGTCACTTAACCGTCTCCAGCTGGACCGCCACGAAAAGGTATATCTTTGACACCCCTCTTGAGCCACGAACATCAAAGAAGAAACTCTGCTGACCGCGATACAGATCCGACTGTCCCAAATCCTTGCAGCAGTCATGTCGAAAAGCCCACCAACCAAGACCTCAAAAGGCAGCAACGACACCAGGCCCAGCCAACTCTTCCACGCACGCCGCAACAGCGCATCCTCGATGTACGCCAACCCAGACACGGACCCGGATTATCAGCAAGATCCAGTCATCGGGCGTGAGGGAAACCCAGGAGGAAGCAACGGCCAGACCGACGGGCGTTCCAATCGTATCAAAGGCGACCAGAGCACTCGAGCTGTCGAGTCGTAATCGTCCGAGCACTTTCGCAGACCCACAGCAATTGTAGCGTGATTATCTCAATCGTGGATGTTCGCGAGTCCCGGCACATTATCCTCCATGACAACCAATGCGACGTGTACAAGGAATTCCATGGTCGGCTGAGCGATGAGAAGAGGCGAGCAGAAATGGCGATGTTTCAACGCCGCGAAGCCGATGCCCGCCGCAAAAGACACGAGCAAGGCTGTCGGTGCTAGCCAAGTGCAAGGAAGGTTGTGGTGTGGGATAGCGGGCATGATCGATGCTAGTGGTGTCGGATGTTGCGGATGGACGGCGTTTTGCAATTTCTGTGGAGAGATGCAGTGGCGGCAGTGGCGACAGATAGTGAATTAATCGAAAAGAAAAATTTGGCAATCGTGTTCTTCTATTCGAGTGCGTGAGTCTCTGACAACTGCTGAGCAATCACAACCTCCAACTCGGACGTTTATCGCTGTCAGCCTGCTCCTGGCTACGAAAACCAATCTACCGGCATACGAAAGTCTGGGCTCGACGTTCGCATTGGGTGGCGTCCGCTTCGTGTAACAATTCCCATGTGGAGTCGGTTATCGCGCAGATACGTCGCTGCACGCCGAGACCAGGCTGGCAAGGCTGGCATTCGGAATGATCCAGACGTTGTTCAAGAAAGCTGTTTCTCCTTGTGACTGCGTGCAAACGGTGGTGCAGCGTTATCGTGAGATGTATTGGAACGGATTTCGTGGCTTGTAGTTTCTTATTCTGGGCGTGGCGTGCTGCGACGAGAATTGAAGTTCGTTCTTCGGTAACGTGCATGTCATGGTTTATTGGGTCTGACAAGGCTTCAGCAGAGTGAGAAATCGCTTGACTACCGAGATGCTGAGAGGACCGAATGCTACGCCTTCAGTAATTTACATCTTGCAATGCAGCGCAGGGAACGTAGGATGTGCCAACTCAAGTATGGATACCCAAATATGCATCGAGCGGAGAGAGCTCCATACCATCGAATTTCATTACCGTCAAGACCTCCTGTATTCACTACGAGGCTCAAAACTGTCATCACTCCGCCGCCTTGTCAGATCACTTGGCGCGCGAGAAGGCGCTCGAGAAGGCGCTTTGGATGGCGCTCTGGATGGCGCGCGAGAAGGAGCTTTGGACGGAGCTCTGGATGGAGCTCTGCCCTTCGACACCCGCGACCTTGCTTTTGACGCCGTGTCATCTTCCTCCTCTGGCGGTGCCGCTTCTAATCTCGGCGCACGACTAGGCGCTTCTGAGGGCTCTCGCTGCCTTTCTGGCAGGTATGTCAATGTGCGCAGGTCGCTAACCGTTTCGGCGTCCAGTTGATCGTCCCATTCTCGTTGCCGTTGTCGCCTTTCGAGCTCTTTCTGCTCCTCTCTTCGGCGCTCTCGCTTTCTGCGCTCGAACTCGCGCGCACGCTGAGCTCTCATCTCCTTTTCTTTCTCGACTGTCTTCTTGGTTGTCCAAAGCTGGAAGGCACCGGCCACGACTGTGATCATGCCCACGAGGAAGGAAGCTTTGCCCAGGTTGTCGAGCTTGGAGTCTTTCTCCTTGTCATCCCTGCTGGCCGGCTTGCGCGTCCGGGTGCCGCGAGAGGAAGGCGGGTATGAGCGTCGTCGTGTGTAGTGTGATTCATCTGAGTAGGCGGAGGGAGAATAGTTGCGATTCCGCCTCTTGCGGTTCGCTGCCTCTGAGTAGCCGTCGTCGTATCTGTCGTCATAGCGTTCGGTGTAGCCGTCGTCGTATCGGTCGTCCCGGCGCCTGTCGCGTCGGTCGTCATATCGGTCGTCATATCGTTCGGTGTATCTATCGTCATAGTCGTAGCGGTCGTCGTAAGAGGAGCGGTTGTCCCTGTTGTCAGGACGGCGCGAGACGGCGCGCGACATGATGCTGGGGTTATGATAGAGGCGGCAGTTCGCGGTATGGGGTGGAGAGGAGCGAGCTGTGGGTGAGCATTAGCAGAGGTGGGCGGCGCATGGTGCTTGCATGTTATCAGTAGGCGGTGTGGCTCTGCTGGCCTACTGCATGCATGCTTGCTTGCTTGCTTCAAGCTTGCTGGCTGTGGCAGGTGCCTGCTGCACGCGATCTCCACTCTGGCGTCATCACATGACATACCGAGGCTGACTGACTCCACATACAGTCTTCTGTTGGCCCAACTCCTCCAAGACAACCAGGCATCAGCCACTATACCGTGACAAGACTGTCTCAAAGCGGCAAGCCAACGCTTTCTCTGTTACAATAGCCTGGACATCATCCTTTCGAGTCACCTTCGATCCTACTAGCGCATCCCGAGACCCACATTGGCAGGCATCCATCTGCGGTGACTCTTGTTCTATTAGCCGAGTCTGTACACTACGCTTATAGGTGAGTAAGATTTCGCTTGCGAGGCCATGTGGATGCAGAACAGCTGAGTCGTATTGCTCATATCCCGCGACGTTGATTCTGTTCCACTTGATTCACAAACCATGCGAGTGGCAAACTCGAACAACACGATTATTCGACCTTACAACTTCGCCGTTCAGAGGTTGTCGAGGTGTCTGTATAAGATGTAATGAAAGACGACTCTTCAGAAATCAAGCATCGTCACCAGTGTATGGCGAATATCGATTCGTCATAATCATCCCTCAACGATGACAAATTATTGACGGAATCACGACTAATCATTATGCGTTTCAAAGTTCATGTTTATGTGGACCAATTTGCTCGTCTGCTTTCTACACTTGACATCCACATGAAAGCATTTATCGGCAATCTCTGACAGCTGCATCATCTTAGAACCTAGACGACCGAACCACCTCTGGCATTAATGCTCTCTCGGCTATCACATCTCAGCCGAACACTCACACCCTCATCACAGACACGCACCATGAGCACCGCAGCAAAGCTACCTGCCTCATGGCACAATGGGCCTGAAGACTCCTTCCACGGCAAGATCACCGCTGATGGACCGTTCACGCCAGACAAGGAGCGCTATCATCTCTACATTGGTCTCTTCTGCCCATTTGCACACAGGGCAAACTTGATGCTGCATCTCAAGCAGCTGAACAAGTACGCCGACATTGGTGTCAGTGTCGTCAAGCCGTACCCGAAAGGCGACGAGGGCTGGCGCTTCAACGTGAAAGGCGAGCCGGCCTACGAGGATGCCACCGAAGAGCCCTTCTACGGGGCACGATTCTTGAGCGAGTTGTACTTTAAAGCTGACCCGGACTACAAAGGCAAGTACACTGTGCCCGTCCTTTGGGACAAGAAGCTGGAAACCATCGTCAACACCGAGTCCCACGAACTCCTCCGCGACCTCAGCACCTCCTTCAACAGCCTCTTGCCGGAAGATCTCGCCAACTTGACTCTCTACCCCGAACAGCACCGCCCAGCCATCGATCGCATCGAGAAGTGGATGCAGTCCGACCTGAACACAGGCGTCTACAAAGCCGGCTTCGCCACCAACCAGGAAGCATACGAGAAAGCCCTCCCCGGCCCCTTCGCCGCCCTCAACAAACTGGAGAAACTCGCCGCTTCCAGCAAAGGCCCCTACCTCCTCGGCGCCGAGATGACAGAGCTCGACATCCGCGCCTACGCCACTCTCATCCGCTTCGACACCGTCTACGTGCAGCACTTCAAGTGCAACCTCGGCACCGTCCGCCACGATTACCCGGTCTTGAACAACTGGATGAAGAACTTGTATCACAATCACCCGGAATACAAGGACACGACGAACTTCAGGCACATCAAGGAGAATTACACGAAGCATATGACATTCATCAATCCGACGGCGATTACGCCTGTGGGGCCGTGGCCGCATGTTGAGGGCGGGTATGAGGAGGATTGGGGGAAGGTGAGGGTGGGTGAAGTGGATATGCCGGAGGTGGTGGAGTGGGAGAAGAAGTTGGAGGTCTAAGTTGATCGATCAAATTGTTGGTTTTGTCGGTGAGAAGCTTGGAAGTCCTATCATGGAGAGGGAGATCTGAGGACTGGACTGACCAATGAACCCGGCGGCGGGCATGACGCCGGTACTCGAGTGAGACGCGAGGCTCGAGCAATGCTAGTTGACGTGGAGCAAAACTCATTGGAGGTGACCTTTGCCTTGATCAAGCAGCTCCTTGGAGTATCGGCGCCATGTTGCGTCCTGCTAGCCGCGCTGGTCAGGTGCTGCAGCCCCGCCGCCATGTATATCTCATAGTCTTTGCAGCTGGGCAGCAACAAATGTACATGACGATGAGAATGACAATGACAGCAGCACGTGGCAAGTCTCCAGCCCCGCAGGCCTGTACAGACGAGTCGCATGGCAGAATGCGCCTCTGGCTCCCACGTTAGAGTCTCTGTTGACGTAGTAATGCATCGTCTGACAGGGCTTGTAGCCAGGTTGTATACGCATCGTAGCATGCCCTTTCTACGACGGCAACGCCCATGACCAAGAGTTGATGCAGCGCGCGCTTCCAAAGTCCAGCCAGGATCAGCCGTGGGAATAGTCGGAAATCATGGGCGTGCGATGCTCCTGTCGCGCAGTTATAGTAACACGATGTCCGTGTGTCGATACGTGCACTTTTCTTGCTTTAAGTCGAGGCTTTGCAATCACATGCCATGTCCGACAAGAGCACGTACCGGCGGCGCTTATCAATACCACTTGGTAGAAATCTGCCTCGTTCGGTAGCCCGAAGTGACCTGATGTTGCTACGACAGACGCCTGTCGGTGCCATAATGCGGATCACGTCGGCTTGAAGTTACAGGTTGTCATGCTCTCTCGACATCGGGCCAGAAACAGTGTGCTTACGCTTCAGCCTTGTTGCTGTTGAGTGATCGACGACCAACACCATAATAAATAAGGTAGTCGATGCTTATCGATACGCCAATCAAACCATTCTAGACAAATCCGAGTCTCGACCACTCTCTACCATCTCAGACCTGACGTCGAGTTTAACTTGCTAAGGCATCTACACGAAGTGGATCTTTACACTCACGCTCGAAGGTTAGGGTTCGGCCCTGTTATGCCAGAACTCGGTCCAACGGCTCGCCCACACCGTGCCGGTCCATTACCGCGTGGGGTGCATCAAAACCGGTGTGAGACCGCATTCCTCGCAGCTCGCTTGCTACAAGCGAGGCACTGTGGAGGTCAAAAGTGTTCGTCGCAGGCGAAATCCTTCTTCGCAAGCCACAACAACAGTTCCGTCTTCCGGCTCCCAAACTTCTTGCACCGAGCTCCTGTGATAGACACCCCCTACCGGCAACTCCAATCACGTCTTAGGGAGAACGGCAGCTGAGACAGCGAGCCGCGCCCAGCATTCCGCCACAATCGCGAGAAATGACAGGGCGGCCAGTCGCGGTGTCAGGAAAAACAGGCAGGCGTCAGTGTCAGCCAACCGTGCCGCGTCTGGTAATCAGATGATGAACTCGGTCGGACTTGTCTCTTGAGAATGTCGTGATTGGGCCGTGCGCTTGCTCTGAGTTCCAGTGTCCGCGACGAGGCTTGCAACAGTCATTGCGGCATGGAACGCGCAGCATGGTCTGATAAGAGTCATAAGACGCAGTGGTGACCCGAAAGATCGGTCTGGTGTTTGCCTGGATGTCGGGCCAGGTCGTCGCTATGGGCAACCGGTACTAACATGAAGGCCGCCTTCATTTCTAACCAGGAAATGCTTGCGGAATCCCCGGTAGCACCAGTGGGAGCATGCAGGAATGTGCTGCGACCATGGGGCCAGCTCTGTTGTCCGAGCTTCTGAGGCTCTGCTGCATCAGAATTCGACACGTGAGCGCTTTGTACGCATAGCAATGCATATGCACATGCACAGTAGATGCATGGACGCATGCGGAGCGGCACTAGCTTGGCCGATGCAGCGAAGAGATTGCCGACTAAGTCTGAGCTCGTGAAAGCGCAGAAGTGTTGCTACGTCTTGATGGGTTCTAGCGAGGCTGTCGTGTAAAGTTCGGGGTCCTCGATGTTCAAGAACATGGCGAGAGTCAGACGACGCGGCATGCGCAGCGAACATGTCTATGAGTTGGTCTCGCTGGCCAATGAACGGCTTGTTACCAATGAAATAATGTGACCTCTCTATTCCAGACCTCTCCGGGGCGCCTCTGAGCAGAACTAGAACTACGAAGTTGCCTCAACATATTGACCGGAGTAGTAGACCACTCCACCACTGTCATCCAATGAGTGGTCGGCTTCTTTGCAATACATTCTGAGTGCTCAAGAAGCGTTGGGATCACAATAGACATGTCAGCACAGGGCACCAAAACATAGGACAAAAAAAATTCGGCACCGCCTTAAAAATCAATCAAGCTGCGAGAGTTTCGAACCATTGGTGCAGCCTGTCATTTGGCTGGGACTCATGACGTAGAGGGTCGACAAATGTATCACTTCCATGATCGGAAGGCGGCTTTTCGACGATCTCAGCATCTTCGAAAGCCGCTTGGGGCTTGATGGCGAACGGGAGTTGGAAGTCTTCTTGTCGTGCGAAATTGGCATCAGTCAATGCGGTATTGTCGGGGTCCGCCACGTTGCTCCTGTGCGCCTCGACGTCGAGCCCTGCGGCATCGCATATTGCTTTCATCTCTATGACCTCTTTGGTAGCTTCGTCCAGACCCTGCAGGATTTTCACTCGCTCTTGTTCGATGGTGGCTTCGAATTGTTCGTCAGTGGTGGAAAGCGTTTCGTCGTGGTCTCGACGATATTCTCGCGAGTCGAGAGCTGCATTGTAATCGTACTCGAGATCTGCGAGTCTCTCGCCGAAGATGTTCGCTTGGGCTTCCTTCTCGTACAATCTCGTCAAACGGATGTCGAGCTGTGGTTCCGATCGCTCAATGCCGTTGTGGGGCATCATTGTAACCTCCGGGGAGATTACCATCGGCGATAGAGCGCGGTAAGGGTCTGGCTGCATCGTTCGGCGTGCAGCCTCCATGAAAAGCGTTACATTGTTCTGCAAATCTTGCTGCACCTCTTCGAGGGTCTTCCTCCGTCGTGTGACTTCGACAGCCTGCGTTTCGAGATACGCTCTGTCGAGCTCGAAAAGCTCGCGAAGATTGGCCAGTGTGTTGGAAGAAGGGTCCACGCTGGTCTTGGAAGGGTCAATGGCCTTCTCATACTGTTTTCTTGTCCGCAGGTACGTTTGCTTCGCGCGCCGCCACCGAAGCTCTGATGCATTAAACTCCGCACGAAGCTTCGCCTCTTCGGCACGAGCAGTCGCCCAGCTCTTGTAATGTTTCCCCAGATCCACTGTGGACGAAGTACGAGACACTTGGGAAAGCTCTCCTAGGGAACGCGGGCGATTTATGAGCGCGGGACGGTCTACGGCAAAGGTCCAGGAACGTGACTCCAGGGCTTTCGTAGACGCGCCCAGCTCTGGCGAGGGATATCGAGCAGCACGCGATGAGTGTTGCGAAGCGAGAAACTGCGATCTGGAGCCTGGAGTCCTGCTCATGGAGCTCATTCTGGCGAGAAGCCGTGGAGTCTGCTTGGGCGATTTGCTGTTGGTAGGCGGCTCGAATTCAAATAGTGCATTGGTGCAGCAAAGAGACAGATCCTTTGCATGGCAGACGTATAGTGATTATGTGTCGCTCGCATATAGTGACCAAGCGTGCTTCGGTGTTTACCGCCAGTTTGAGGCGCGTGGCCCTACAAACGAGATTGCACGATTCCGCGCCAGTCTGTGGACTATGACGGCAGGCTACAGGGTGCTCAGGTTGTGAAACTGCGCATTGTTATTCCCGAATGCAAGATGAGAGAGGCTTTCCTGTCGTTGACGCATACATGTAGGACTCTGCAAGTGCGAGGTCAGGCTCCAGTAGGCTACCGCCAGGAAAGTCGTCGTTCTGGCTCCTTGTCAGGACTGCCTCAGCCGCGGCGTGCAGGATGCTGCATGCGACGTTGGCTGTTACAATGATGGCATGACACGACCTATGCATTGCATTATTGTGCGCGGCAATCAGAATGCGCCACGACCTTTGACTGTGGCGTACGCTCATGACCACTCGCCCACACCATCCGGTCTGCACGGCACGGCGACCCAATCATGCCAACGGCATGTCCGCCGTGGGATTTAGGGCCTGGCTGAAGACGTCCTTGGTCTCTCGTGAATGTTCGAAGGCACGGTAGTACACTTGGGCATAAAAGATGCGCTTGAAGCCGCTGCATCTGCCATCGTGCGAACGGACACCCCTTCTCATTCTCGCCCAAGCATGTCTTCACCGCCAGGGCAGCAGCTCCGGTTCGACCCCAAAACTAAAACTTATTATGCTCTAGATGCGCGTGGCAGACGGGTGCCCGTCCCTCCGCCCAATCCATCGAATCAACCACGCACCACCCCACTTCCGACGGGTAGGCTACCGGCAACACAGACCGACGTCGCTCCCCGAAGTCCTCCATCCGCATCAAGCAGCAGTTATACCACTGCTGCGCCTGATACGACTGGCACTACTGCCCAGCTTCAACGTCTGAACATTGGCTCTCGTGCTGGCGGCTCCAACCAGAGTGTGACTGCAGCGGCGCCCCCGCTGCCGACAAGGCCTGCACTCGATTCAGGTATCGTGCTATCGAACTACCACGTGTATATTGATACTAAGTTGCTCAGGCTATCAGGTTCGCGACCAGCCAAAACGGTACTTCAAATTCGGTAAAGTGTGTCAAATGATGCCCGTGATGCGTTTCATTGAGCAAGACTGACGTTGAATGCCAGGTTTTCAAAGCTCTCTGGACAGAGCCGGAAGGCCAAACGAAAAAGGGCCAGTCCTCTCGCTTCTCGCGCAACCAGGATGTCTACCGTGTGGCATTTGGGCAGACGGTATACTCGAAAGTGCGACGTTTCATCGTGCTCCGAGAGGGCGACCAGTCGTGCATCTGCTTGTAAGTTGACCCTCCCCTAAAACTGCCAACCAGAGTTAATGGCGATCACAGAGCGATTTCGACACACAGCGGTCATGGTGCTACTCAACGCTCCCCGTTCGAGCATGGCATTGTGTTTACTGGAGCACAACCACCTGCACCTATGTCACAGAATGAAACCCAAATGCAGCCGATACCTGTCAGAATCGATGTCGACCAGAAAAGCGAGGTACTTGATACAGCATCACGGGTGCACTATGGCAAGCTCTACACAATCGAACACAACTTCAAAGTCAAGCCCTTTGGCATGGTGAACCCAGGCTCAGTCCAGGCTTTCAGCAATCAATTCAACACAGTGTGGGCAAGGATGTCCTCCCAAACACAGCCAACGCCATTGCCCACGATACAACAAGGTCAGCAACTGAGTCACCCGGTCGGGTCCCCTAGTGGTAGCAACACTCAGACCCTCCCTTCAGCGGAATCGCTCAGGAGAAGCGGTTTCAGCGACAATCAGATCAAGGCGATCAAGACGATAGTGGATCGAGGCATGACTCCGAGATATGCCATCGCGAGAGTGAGAGCTGAGTCTTCCAAGGCGACTTCGGCGCAAGCTCACGAAGTTGGCCGTCTGGTCGTTGGCGGAATGGATTACGCGGCCGCATATGCTCAGGTCGTACAAACTGAGACCGACGATGCACAGGAGGGCGGTGCGGATGATGACGATGACGACGATGATGATGATGATGATGACGAAGAAGATGACGATGAAGAAGAGGAAGAAGAAGACAGCAGTGAGGAAGAGGACGAAGCACCTCGTCGTGGACCCAAGTGATGAAATCCCTCAACGATTGGTATGTCGCTGAAACTTATTGTTGCCGCACTAGCTGACCTCGATCCCAGCCAGAACCAGACTGCCACTGGATTTCTCTTTTTTGGAAACATCGCTTGCTTTACATTTTCGCTACTTCATCACTCCTTTCCGATGTCTTGAGCATCCAGTTTCCTTGCTTATGTCGAGAACACAAATGGCCAGCCGAGCGTTCCTCCTCCATTCATGGACAAGGTGCGCCGGGCTCATGCCCCTCCGAAGTTGCTCGGTCGATCTCACGAGCGATCGAATCAGCCTTGGATTTCGAACGATTGATACGACTCACGACCCAGCGCGATGCGTGTTGGCTAGCTAAAATGCTTATCCCAGCCAGCACATAATTCCCTTGGACATAATTATCTGTTTGATAGGAGATCGATTGCATATGAATTTTCTTATATATAGTATGAATTGATGACTATTCTCTCCAAATCATCTGCCCGGTAGTTTGATATGAATTGGATATCGAATAACAGGTGCTGGCGCCATCTTGATCTAGGAGATTGTGGCCAGTTGCAGAGTGTGGTCAGGCTGAGACGATAATCAAGGCGAACAGGGCTGCGGAATTGGGGGATAGCATGGAGCAATGATCGCAGACATGGCCTGAAAATTGATGGGACACGGCATTAACCTCACGTAATTGCTCTTCGTACACATCTTTCCATCAGTGTTGGAAGTCAAGAGCCGTACTAGTCACATGCCTCAGCCTTGTCACGACATACCCATCATTCATGCAGCATCGAGCTAGGCAGTAATACATGAACGTCGCGATTGGCAGCACGTGGCATGCTGTTCCTCCCACGCAAGCCTGAGCTTCTACACAATGACAAGACGTCCATCATCGATCATTTGTCGACATTGCATCGTGTGCAGGCATGAGGTAGCATCTATAGACCAGCGATGGCCGTCGGCTTGATGCAATTGACTTCTGCAGTCAGCATGGGCAGTCATGCTTCTTGCTGCTTCTGGCCAGAACATTTCGGGTCACACGCCGTGGCCGACAAGAGCATCTGCACGCGGGCGCTTACCAAACCGGAGTTGGAATTGATGTCTTATCGGCAAGCCTGATTCGAACGACTCTCGCCGATGGGTTCGTGGGTCGACGATCGTTCAGCCTTGTCCAATCCCCCACGGAACCAGATCCCATGCTCGAGTGCCTTCACAGAGTAGTTTTTTCACCGTTCAATCATCAGAACAAATTGCACTTCGAACAGGAAGTGAGGTTGCTTTAACCTCAACGATCTCGCGCCTGAGGCCGCCCGTAGTGGATCTGTACCTGCCAAAATCAAACTGGGTTTCGGGCTAGTTGCTCCGGCTTCTACTCTCGCTCCGGGTTTTGTCGATGGTGGAGTGCGGAGCGTTGCGGGGTGCATGAAGCGACCGGTGTAGACTTGCATATCGTGCATATTTATGCAAGCAATACAGGACTCGCTGACAGAAGTCGGAGTAGCGAGACGCAAGACACGTTAGCTACATGAACACCTCCACGTGGCGCACGGGGTGAGAGCCAGAAGCGCTGTGGTCGAGGTTTGCTACTTGCCCTGCCGCGTTTATCAGTCGCCTGGGCATCCATCAAGCCGGGAGCCAATTGTTATCGATCATTCCGGTCACAGCTGGCACTCTGGTGCTCTCTAGCCGCGCCGATCAACAAGGCAAACATTGAAACTCGACGGGATACGGCGCCTGGCGTGATCAGCGGACCGGGCATGCACGTCAATCATTCGATGGTGGAGTGCCTCCTACCTCATCAAACGCCGCCGAAGCCTTCGTTTCGAAGGGAGCGCAGACGTGGGATGTGGCGTCGGTGGACCAATACAATCCTGCAAGCTTCAAGCACGAGACTACGGATATGCTACGTATAATCAGGCTGCGAGCACGCAAAGCTGCCAGCGAGGTTGAGCTGCACAGGTTGTCGATGAGGATTGTTGGCGGACACCGCAGCTGGCTTACCGAGAGCTTGGTTTGCAAACAAACGGTGATGCGTCTTTCGCTTGGCGCGGTCCGGAGGAACGGAACTCGCGCCGTCTGTACCTCCACCGACTCAAGGGCCTTTTGCCAATTTCAGCTCGTCAGACCATGGGACAGCTCTGCCCGCGTCGTCGTACCACAGGTGCAACATGCACTCTGGAGCCTTTTGCTGCATGCTCAGGCGCCACATTGGAGCTGTCGCTGTTCGCTTGAGTAACATGCTGCAAAGCCCAACTCTGACTGGTGTTGGGCCCCGATCCTGGATGGCTACAGTGTGTGACGAAAGCACTGTTGGGCAACTGGACAAATCTTTGGAGCGCGACAAGTCACGGTGCTGCTGGAGAATGACAATATACGTGAGAACACGCTGAGCCGATTGTATGTACTCAGGGTAATTTAACCAAGGCCGTTACTCATGAAAAATACGGTCAAACTTGCCAGCTGCGTGGCCAAACCCTAGTGCAATATCACAAAGCAGATATGCGTTCCAAGTTCATGACGTTGAATGATCGACATTAGGGATGTGGTATTCCAGGGGCGGACATCCCGACGGGTGTAGACGTATTACGCATTTGCATCGCCCGAGCAATGTATCTTGGTGCGTTGAGTGCGCCTTCACGCAATGGATCGATCGAGTCGATGGGTTCGACTGATTCCAGACCCCCACCGTTTGAGTCACAGTGGTAACTGCGGAATGCATGTCGAAGAATGCTGTTGCTGCCTGCACAATCGAGGTCAAACTGGACTTGTGAGGATCCAAACGGACAGCATATTGAACTCCAGGTCGCTTAGAAAGATCTTGGAATTAGCCATACGTACGTGAACGCCGCTTTTCGCGACTGTAGGAAAAGTCATGGCTCCAATGCCAACTCCACATCACTGGTTTACCACGTCGCGTGTCGGAGCGTTCGTTTCCAGATGTAGAAATATAGCCTCCAGACTCACTATCTCACTCCACGCTGACCTTCTCTGCCTGAATGCCGTCCATCCATGTCCCAACACTCTCAACAATCTTTGGCTTTTCCTGCAGGATGCTCTCATCGTCCGACGGATCAGCACGAATTACCTCCGCATCGTCGAACAAAGCCTGGGGAATCTCCGTGATGGTAGCTTCAAACCTAGGTGAGTGATCCAGTCGATTCTCATCCAAAACATCTGGCTGGGCGAAATCATCATCCCATTGGTCTTGGCCTTCGGACTCTGCGACCAATCCTTCTCTCTGGCACATTGCCAATAATTCATCAGCATCATGAATGGCAGAATCTAGATCTCGCGTGATGATCTCCTTCTCAGTCTGCCAATGTCTCTCAAAGTCTTCGTCCGGAACCGACAAGGTCTCATCACGGTCCTGGCGCATCTCCCTTTGCGAGACGGCCGCCCAATATTCGTAGTTGCATTCGGCAAGTCGTTCGCCGAAGATGCCGACGTCAGCCGCTCGTTTCAGGTACTTGTCCAGCAAGGGCTGGTCCCCCTGTGCAGACGAAGCCGGAGTGTGATGAGAAGGCGGAGCGTCCGTTGCATGAGTTTGCACGTCCAAGGTGGTGGGAGATGAGTCTTCTCTGGGTGGCCGTTGAAGGGCAATTGCTTCGAACTCAAGCTGGCTGCGATCGAGAGCTCTTTGCGTCGTTCGGATTGCATCTTGAATGCTTCTGACATGGCTGGAATGAGCCTCGAGAGCTTCACGGTCACGATCAGATGTTTCGCGCAGGATTGCAATCTTTGAGCCAACTTGGGCAGGAGTCGCCGTGTCTTTGGGGCTTCCCAATGGGTCGACAGCATCGTCGTATGAAGCTCTGGAGCGGTGGTAGGCTTTGCGGAGCGCTTTCAATCGACGGATGGCGGTCTTAAGCTCGGCTCGGAGTCTCTTCTTACTGTTACGCGATGCCTCAATGGCTTCGAGTTTCTCGCTCAATTGACTGATCACCGCTTCGTCCATGTGTAAATCGTCTTTCGGTCTGGAAATCTCTTCCGTGTTGATCAAGGGAGGCTCGTGAGTAGAGGTGACTTCCAGTCGTGGTTCCTGCGCCGCATCGTCTCGTAAGGTATTCGCGGTATGTGAGAGGTCGTGGAGCGGGGAGCCGTCTGACGCAGCACTGGCATTGTCGACATGGGCCGCCATTGAGCCCGCGGTTCATAGTAACGCAAAATGTCGTGGATAAATATTCTCGCGGGCTAAGGGGCTGAAGCCTCATTACAACTATTTGTTTTTGGGAAAAAGGGAGGCTGGCACGCGGCTAAAATTGCAGCGGCGGTGTGACTGAACGCAGTATCGATGGTGCAAGGGGCTTGAAACCTTCTTGCATCGGTGTGGGTGCATGTGTGACGCAAGACAAACTGCCTGGTAGCCGTCGTTGAGATCGGATAGCTACTGCGCTCGACCATGGTATGCGCGAGGTCAAGCAGACGCAGAAAGCGTCGTGGCAGGTGATTTTGGGGGGGGGGGGGGTCTCCGATGGCACGCTTTCGCGCTTCAGCCTTGCCGCACACCAGCCGCGAATTTAGGCAGGCCGAGCTGAGGATTCGCCAGCGTGACCATTTCATGCAAAGTGCTATGTGCTGTATCTAGTACCCGAGGCACACCTTTTGGCAGCTTCCATCTAGCATGTGGAAGTGGGCGTTTCGATGCCCAAGGGCAGCATGCTCAGGTTGCAAGCCATGAGCCGCTTCATCCCACTGTATCATCAGCTTCGCTATAAAGCAGGTATACCTGTGGGCCGTTACGCATGAACATGCGTTTGCAACTGAACTTGCTTCTCGCCAGACACTGGAGCTAACATGGCTTCGTCGAGTGGGCGTTCAGTGTTCACTGATCAACGAACGGGCCGCACTTTCTACTACGACCAACAGACCAGCGAGTTTGTCTACTCGGATGGCAGCCGGGTGCCCGCCGCCCAGCCTGCTTCCAATGTTCCCCGAACTGCTGCTCCGGGTGCTGTACGACAACTGCCAGTCAACGTGTTCTCGCCCCAGCCGTACAACCAACAGTACACCTCCTCGCCGCCCATAGCATCTGGTTCAAATCTCCAGAGCGTAACACAGCAGCTACGAAACGTGAAAATCGCCCAGCCATCTGCACCTGCCATTCCATACGCAGCTGGAAGACCAATCGATGGTGCCGACGTTGTCCGCAACCCCCCAGTTCGAGGTTCGCGTCGGGTCCCTTGGTCACCAACAGTCCAGAGTCGCCTACTGGATCCAGGTATGTTCTGAACACGTTAGTACCAGACGTGTTACTGACGAGACCAGCCTATAAGGTGAACAAACATCCCGGGAAATACTTTGTACCTGGAAGGGTATGTCTTTCCGTGTTGCTTGAGTGGACCTCCATTGACAATCTCGAAGGTTTTCTTGACCCTTTGGACGGAACCAGCCAGTGCAGCATCGGCAGCTACAAGCAACAACGACGTATTTGTAGTGGCGTATGGCGAACATGCATTCTGCAGAGTAAGAAGATTTGTTGTCGTTCGTTCGGGCTCGCAGTCATGCAGCGCTCTGTATGTCACCCGTCAAACCTGGAACGAGCTTTACTAAATCGCTACAGTGCGGTCTCAACCCACAGCGGAAGAGGCTCCCCACAAGGAAATAAGAATGAACACGGTATCATATTCACTGGAAAAACTGCTCCGGCCCCCCAGAATGAACGTGGCATGCAGGAAAAGGCCATCAGAGTCAACCCGGACGACAAGGGCGCGGTTCTCGATCCCAAGTCACGCATTAACTATGGCAAAGTATACAATATCGAGCACAATGTCAAGGTCAAGAATTTTGGGTCCCTCAGCCCAGAATACTTGGCTGCTCTTATTGAGCAATTCATGGCCGTGTTCACAAGCAAGATCCGTGAGGCCGCAGTCCCGACGTCGACTCCATTGGACCGCGAAAATCGACCTGACATGACCGGGAAAGGCCCCGAAAGCAAACAGGAGTTCTTGGACCCCAGCCGTCGTGGCGCAGTAGCAGCACACACACGTCACGTGAACAATGCAGCAGCAGGCGGTCGGACCGCCGGTTCCAACCCCACTGGTACACGTACACAACAGCAAGTACGTGAGGCCGTCGAGAGTGACGATGATGACGACGATGATGACGACGATGAGGAGGACGACAACGTAGTCGAAGAAGAAAGCAGCGACGAAGAGGAGAACGACGACGAGGAAGGCGATGATGATGGTGGCGATGACGACGACGACGATGAAGACGACGATGAGCAGTGATGATTGCCAAGGCAAATGTCATCCTGGAGCATCTTGTCTCTTTTTTTTTTCATACGCGAATGTCGAATGATGTGAAAGCTCGAATTTCATGCACAGGCAATGCGAGCTGACGAATTTGTACGAGGCGCAGCCCTGAGCCGACCCCTTTACGGCGCCACCAACTCTCTTGTGAACCTCCAAGCATTTCCGCAGACGCTGAAACTGTTCGCTACAGGTTCACAGACTTTTATGGCCCCCTTTCAATTCTCTAAATACTAGGCCGGCCGGGTTGCTCCGTCCCTCGTGGGCAGACGCGCTGGGTCAGAGCCGTCTTGCAATTTCCAGACTGGAATATTTCTTCATCGCGCTCGTTGACGCATGCTGCTCTTTTAGCTCTCATTGGAACGATCATTGATAGTAATTATTTATGCAAATCAGCTTTGTTGCCTCGCAAGCTCTCCGCTTCCATTCGTTAAATTTCACCACGACTTGTTTCAACGTGTCCAACTGTCATAGCTCTACCCAGAGTCCAAAGCAGGCTCAGCAGCAGCACGACTCGAAACACTATCGCATCGCTGTTATTATTGGATAGGGCATGCCGTGCTAATCACAATGCCAGGATCTTGCTTATTTGAGGCGTACAGTTCCCAGCCCGGCAATTGACAAGGCTGGCATTGTAGCAACTGCATGTCTGAGACAGTGATCTCAGTATTTGCCGTGGATCAAGGCAACTGCGAATTTGCGAGGGATTTGAGTGGGTCTGCTGATGCGATACATGTAGGTACACATGGGGGATCGGCGCGGCATGTATCAGATGAGTAGATAGCGGTCATCTTCGGTCGTCCGCGCGTGTCGAATCATACACAGCTACATTTGGAACGGCTGAGTGCTGCAATGTGCTGTACCAAGGCTGTGGCATCCATCATGGACCACTGTAGATACGTGACGGTTCACTACTCTATGGACCGATATTGTCACGGACCTCACGGTACCATATATATGGTTCCACGAGGTGCTAGGCAGCATCTCACCACCGCGCCATGCTCCCGTGTTGACGGCATCATACATCCTGACTCACTCGACATCACAACATCACACATGGCTAGCACTGTACAACAGTGGGTGCCTACCGCTGGCCTGACACAGACACTCGCACATGCATCACAGAGCTGTCCAGAACTCCACTCAAAGGTTCTTTGAGGTCTTTTGTGCTGCCGCTTCGACACGCGGAGTGTTGTAGATCTCATGCAGCGGCAATGCACGACCGAGTCAAAGACTAAGCAATTTGAGCCCAAGTAGCGGCGGTGAGATCCAATTTGGTGCAGCTCAAGCATACCAACTCACTGGCTATAGAATGGGCATTTCTGGGCATGCGATGGGCCAAGGATGATGTTTTCTCTTATGTGACTCGATAAAATCGTGTGACTTTCTGTTCGGGCTTCAATACATACGAAAGATCGAGGCGAGCCACGTAGAAAAACTCGTCGAAGTCTTTGTCATAGTGTGCTGGCCTGTTCGGCGAAACTCATGCCACGACGATCGATTGTGAACTGGAAGTGGATTGGGGCGTACGCAGTTTGTCCTCAGTAGTTGCGCACAAGGAGTGAGTGGCATTCCAGGCGTTTCCAGCCTGCAATTAGTTCGTCAGTATGGTGAGGTCATGTAGGACACATTGCCAGAGGCGCGCTGTCTCAGGACCTTGCTGGTATGCAGGTACACGCGCCTATTCTACATGTCCTATACGGCGCTCTCCGACCTTTTGACTGGCATTGCCAAGGCTTCCAGTAGAGACTGAAACATTCGACTAATTTCGCTTCTGAACCAAGGACTCAGGAAACCGTTCTGGTGTTGGACAGATACATCTCTCAAGTTCGTGAGAGCCATTTGTTATCGATCCGGTGACGGCGGCCATGATCAAAGAGTCGGGCAATAGCGTGTCTCCTTTCAATTGGGCCGCTCGGGGCAATTGGACCGCCAACGAAGCAGGTTGTGGGTGATGCGACTTGACGCTTTGGACGAACGGCGAACGAGGACCTTGCGTCATCTTCGAACGCAGGTTTCGTCGCCAACGATCTTTGTGAGCCTTGTGAAGTCGTTGTGTCCCAGTCACTGTATCGTAATTCCACAGATGTCAAAGCCAGTCATCGACGACCACGACTCGCCAGAGGCCAAGTTTGTTGGAATTCCCTGGCTAGGCTTCAGCAACCACTATAGTGCAATCAAGATGCAAATTTTGCACTAACCTTGCTCGAATGATGCGTAGTCTCTGCGAGTGGCATTGCATCCCGCAGACCCAGGGCGGCTAAGGGTTATACAACCCTGCTCGCGCGGATTCAGTGCCTTCCAACTGCCGAGGCACATGCCTTGCTGCACCTGTGAAGACTTCCCAAAGCCCAGGGACACTATCGGAAAACGACATCTCAGTGGATGCAGCTTGCCGCCTGATCGCCGCTTATGCGCTCTTGCTTCTGCGACACGGGTCTTCAGATGGCAAGAGTAGCCTGGATGCCGTTCTTGGAGCTAGGTACCAGCAGGATGGCGCTGAAAAGAAGGCAACCAACGGAGACCTGCTGACCGGAGGTGAGGAATGCGCATCGGCACAACTGTATGGCTATGCAGAAGCTTGCCCTGGCTCTTGCATGTCAACCCGAATGTAACACCGTTATGTATGTCTATTGTAATTCGCCCCAGCCATGTATCTATACCCCAAGGAAAGCAAACCTCCCAACGATACGGATCCCCGTCATTCGCACTGATCCGGAGCATGTGACAATGGACATACAGCATCCAGGCGTCATATCTACTGACGCCACATTGTTGATGACGGCGTAAGCAGGTAGTGACTGTGTCATGATTAGTATACTCGTAAGACCTCTGGGCGTACCGTGTGTGAGACAAGCAGGCCTCCACCCTGATGAGAGATTTGTTGCATGCGACCATGTCGCAGTCGCTACTTGAGCACTGGCACGCGCCAGGCTGCATCCAATATGACCAATGATATAGCAAAGGATACCTGTGATGAGGCAATGGTTGCTACGGGACGGACATCGTCTCAAGCGGTTCTACTTTCCACAGCTCGTCATCTACTTCGAAACCTTGCTCGGCACCAAGGCTTCGAGCCCGAGGCACAGGAGTAATTGCACCGAAGGCCATGTGGTAAGGCAACGTGGATGCTGTGGCATCATCAGACCGTGTCGAGCCGGCCACCGTAGCGCTCCAGTCATGTGTTCTGAGAGGAAGGGGGAGGGTAAGGGCGTTGTCCTCCATTTCCACCGTCGACGTTACACCCTGCGACAATGCGAGCGGTGTACCCTGTGGAAAGCCATGAGGCTGGGAGTCGATGTCTGGGTCTGTATTGTCCATCCAGCGTAGAATACTGTCCTCGGCCACTGGTTTCTGAAGCGGCGTAGCGAGCGGAGTTCTAATTTCCTCTCGTAGCGGATCGTTGGGTACCAAAGGAAGACCGTTGGGTGGCAAAAGAGGTGAGTCGGCTGGAATACTGTTCGTGGGGCTGGCCATGTCCTGAGCTGGCGCGTCGTTGTTCGACGATTCGGCTTGTTCGCCTGTTGAGTTTACTTCGGCCCATGTTGGTATGGCAACATTCATATCATCGCACTTTTGACGCTTCTCCTTGACAGCGGCCTGCGCTGCCTTGAAATTGTTGTAAGCGACATCGAGGAGATCTCGCCAGATGCGGAGGAAATCCTCCTCCTTCTGATCAAGGACTTGCCCTTGATCCTCCATCATACCACGACGTTCCAACTGCTCTTGTTGCTCGGCCTGAAGCTCACCGATTCTTTCCCCCATATTTCGCAACGTACTGACCGCGTCGTAATATGCTTCAAGTTCAACCGCGATGGGCGACCCGATGTCACTCGAGTGTTCCGACGTCGTTGCAAGTGTGGGCGCCAAGGACACTTCCACCGCTTTTTCTTCTTTGGAGATGAGTCCACGTCGACGTAAAGTGGTCGCGAGGGCCTCAACAGCGTTGTTGAATGATGCCTCCGCAACATCTTGCTTTCTATCCTTGTCTCTGAGTTGTTCTGTGAGGATGTCCAGAGCATGCATCTGGTCTTTGAGAGCATCAAAGTCCAGCTTGGCGACTGCTTGCATCTTCTTCCGCCGAGCACGCGGCTTCTTAGGGGATGTATTCGAGCCGACGGGATTGGAAGGGGTGTCCATATAAGACTCGAAGGAAGTTTGGAAGCGATTGAGATGCTGCTGGAGATTGTCCAAGCGGTGGCGCAATTCCATCCGCCAGGCCGAGTTGTCGAATTCGATCTCTCCAAGGTGGCGATACCGGCGTTGGTATGCTTCGAAAGCTCGATCAAGGGGATCCTGTTGCCAGACATTGCCTGCAAGTGGACCTTCTTCTTGCGGATATCCCTGGGACATCAACTATACTCACGTTTAGCAGGCGAATTTGCGCATCAAGCAGTGCGTCACTGACATTGGAGGGGACCTCTCCATAAAGACCATCGTTCGGAGTAGGACCGGGCAGAGACTTGCTGGCTTGGCCCTCAGGTGCGGATCCCTCACGGTGTTCCACGGCTTTGCCATCGCGGCTATGCTCGCTCGAGGGTGTGGTAAGCTCAGCGCTCTCATTCGGTGGAATCTCATGCTTCTGGGTAGCGTGCATATTGAGGCGCCGTAGATACACGAGGATTACGTGAGATGCGGTCCGCGTCGGCACATAGCTCACTAAAAAGATAGACACGCGGCGAGGCCGGTGGCCGCCTACAAGAAGTGCTTTTGCCCTGGCAGCACAGAGCCCACTGTACCGATACACAAATGCATCAGGGAGGCGAGACGTTTGGTGGCGCTGGACCCTGCATATAGCTGTATCTCAGGTGCGCCCAAGGGGCGGAAATTGAGTGCAGGGGTGGTGAGACCAAAGGACCTTGGATCTGGGCCCGAGCGAAGGAAAACATGCATGAGTGCCGTGCGCTCCACGACTTGTGTCTGTACTAGCACTCATGTGCTTTATGCACAATCACGCTGGACCATGCGCACATACAGTAGCCTGCATCAGTCAGTGTGCTGGCTAGATACCGATCAGGCTGAGAAGGCCCGGCTGCGTGCGTATACTATCATAAATAACATGCGCTACACGCGGCCTTACATGTATGCTCGCAATATGCGTCAGCGAGCACGATGGAATGACGGATTACGGCTGAGATGTCCGGTCGTTCGATTCAACCACCATGGACCAACAGTCCTTCGCTTGGTGGCGAGTTTATTTACCAATCCAGCACTGATCAGATCGTGCTCAGGAGCGGAAGCCGATACCAGCGGCCACAAAAACTCTCCAAGAATTCCCTCAGAGCTGCTAGTTATGATGGGCCTCTCACATTCGATTATACTGGCGCAGTGGACTTCACGCTCGAGCCTGGTCGATCCCGAGCCTTCTCAGCCCCAGAAAGCCCTGACATCAGACCATTGCTGCCCCTTCTTCCAGCATCAACACCGCGCTCTCTTCCGCAAAGCTTCGACCGCAGTGTAGTGCCGAGAGCGCCGGTATTGGCTCAAGGCAGGGCCGCCGGGACTTCGAATGCTAACAGGAAGCCTGGACAGAAAGAGCCAACACAATTGCCCCGCGATTCGAAAGGAACAATTGTTTATTTCGCGAAGCAATCCAGCCAGAGGCAGCAAGGAAAACCGGCCAACAGGCCAGACGCATCTGCGCGCAAAATACCCATCAACAACGACGCCTTCTTATCGCAGGTCTTCCCGGTCTTCGTAGCCCGTAAACGAAGTCTTGACGATGTCGGTAAACTTCTGTTGATAATCCGCAGCGGGTCTACGCAGGGATCTTCACTGGCGCCCACGTTCGTACAAGGCCAACGTTTCTTTGGAGCAGAAGACACAGTATTTGTCCCAGCGGATCGCTATGTGATCATCCATCCCGGGTCCCCTAGCGACCCAGAATTTGTAGCTCTTCCAATCACGACGTATGGTGGACGGGGTGTGGCAGCACCCGGAGTCATAAAATCACACCATTGCATCATCTTCTCTGGTACCTATGCTCCGGCGCCAACGGTGCAGGAAGAACCCGCGAGAGGTACCGACGGCATGCGACGGCCGCCTATACGGGTCAACCTGTACAACCCAACGGACGGTCTCGACCCCATGCAACGAGTGCGCCTTATGGACCCCACACCTATTAGTAACAATGAAAGAATCATGGAGATTGGCAGAGTGAGTAAAGAGTCGAAGTCTGATCTAATGTCTCACTTCCGGAATGTATGGGGAAGAGACCGGGACCTCCCCAGGCTACCGACTTCGATAATGCCGCTACCAAGACCGCCGCTACCAAGACCGCCGCCTCCAATGCCGTCGTCTTCCCGACAAGCTGCTGCGAGAATTGTAGAAGAAGAAAATGACGACAACGATGAAGACGATGATGATGATGATGATGTTGATGACAGCGTCGAAGCTGAAGAAGAAGACAGCGAGGACGAATAGTGTGATGTTGTTGATCGCTCGCAAGCAGTGCATGGTGTAAGAAGCACCTGATATGGCTCTGACGTTTTTTTTGCGGTCCCTTCTTTATTACAAATACGCCCGAGAACTCTGGGGGTGATGCTTCGAAGCAGATACCAACAGGACTCTCTATCGACATGAGTTGGATGATGTTGGCGTTTGGCGTTTGTCTGAGGGTTTGCCAGCTGTCGAACTCGCGGGTCGGTTGTCAAGGAAACGCCACTGTGGAGATTTGATCATTATCCACTGCAAATACGTGCCGTTTCCTGCCAAAGCCAGGCCGTACGATTGAGATGGCTGGACGGCAAAGTTCGAACAATTTCTATTCGGTATGTAACAAAGCAAGTGGTGTCAACAGAGCGGAGATGTTCCTCGTGATATTTTTCACTTGGTTTACGATATATATTGTAGGAGCTGCCGGCAATGATTGCGTTGTCCAAGTTCATCAGCAGTGGGTCTCATCTCATACAAGCACTCGACTTTCTGGCAATTTCACAACGTGGCAAACGATGCGTCCAGGCTGCAATCGAACATCCCCAAACATTCGGCTCGCTAAGCATATGACGCTCCCCTCCCTCTTCACTGCCTACCGAAGCGTGGGGTGCATGCAGATAAGTATGCAGCCACTCATGCGATCATGCGCTGGCGCGATGAATTGCTACAAAGCAGACCTGCAGATCGTTCTGCCACTTGCCACGGCAGCTCTGCTCACATGCCGTCTCATGCGTCTCAGTTGCCTTCAGCTCTGCTCGGATGGCCGCAGAGCCGCATTACGAATCGCTTAAGACTCACGAACAATGTGTCGTCGATTGCAGTCATGACTATCAATGCAATATGGCGCAGCAAGGCCACAGTTCAGCTCGGCCGCCACCCTGGCAGTACAGCCCGGCCCTCGGTGGTTATTTCGTGTTCAAGCCCAGTTCTGATAGTATCTTCTTGCAGAGCGGACAACACTTTGCGCGCCCTGCCGGCACGCCTGCAGCTTCGCTTGAACCTGCCGCTTACGAAGGGCCGCTGCCGCCTCAAAGGAACAACATGAGCGACAATAACGGTCAGCGTGGACGACAAGATGGCCGAGCTATGAGAGGTCGTGGTCGAGGTAGAGGTCCAAGTCGAGGCCGAGGACGGGGACGAATGCCTCACTACGATCGCCAAAGCGGAATTCAACAAGCCTTTCCGCAGCCACCTTGGACTGATCCTCGAGGCCAGCCGCACGAAGCACCGATGCCGCAGGTTGACCAAGGCCTAGTTTCAGGCATCGGCGGAATGGCTCTGGCATCGCAAGCAGCATCGTCTGAGACCTGGGCGCAGCAGAACAGTGAGACAGGTGTCTCCCGTGGCTTTGATCCAGAAACACAAGTACAGTCGCTGATCCAAAAGGCCGCTCCCGAAATAGTGACTCCTCCGGAGGTGCTGGCGGAGGGTATCATTGCACGCTCGAGGCTTCTAGGCACGGGGAGCGGAGATTCAGAGAAACTTGACTCTTCGTTCATCATCCGTAACTGGAGATTCTCTTGTATTGGGAGGGTATTCAGAGTACTTTGGGCCGAGCCAGCTGGGGCCAACGCAACTGCCATCACGCCGAACACTTTCGAAAACGTGCTAGGCGAGAGAGTACACGCCAAGGTTCGTCGGTTTGTGGTTATTCGCGAAGGTACCCGCTGCTGTTGTGCTCTGCCAATATTCACATATGGTGGTCAAGGTGTTGCAAAACTTGGAGTCGTCAAGTCTGAGCATGGGATCATCTACACTGGCAAGAATGTTCCACATCCAACGGAGGCAGAGCTTGGCACTTCAGCCAACGAAGAACGCATGAGGTCCGAACCAATCCAGGTTGACCCGGACTCTCGTCTTAACGCACTGGATCCGATGTCGAGGATCAACTTCGCAACCGTATCCACGGTGCAACATAATGTCAAGGTGAGCAACGTCGGCATGGTGAATCGGGGCTCCATGAGAATCTTGCAGCAGCACTTCCAGAATGTTTGGCAATTTTCATCTCACGCTGCGAGCGGTAGTCGAATTCGCCAAAGTCAGCAGGGCCCTGCTACGACCGAGGCAGTAGACGGACGTGCCGGGAGGTCATTGGGAGTGCGAAGCCCCGATGTTGTTTCTGCAGAATTGAGAGGGCCTGCAGCTGGGCATGGGAGAAGAGAGCTTGAAGATAGCGAAAATGAGGTCGACGACGAGGATGTCGAAGGCGGAGCTGTAAGCGGTTCAAATGATGGCAGCGATGACGGAGAAGGAAGAGAGGACGAAGAGTCTTGACTTATTGCTAGCCGGTCAGTAAGTTTTTATTTGAAATAACGCAGTTGCGTGGACGCATGCGAGACGCCGCTGTCCCATTCATATGCTGACTTGGCTTCATAGAACTACTCTATCGTTTTGGATCTTTATCACCAACGCGCATATACGAACGCTCTCGGTGAACGGCACCGCGCAGGCACCTGAGCACCATCACTTTCTCTTTGGCCAATAACGAATCTCTTTCGCGACAGTCGCTTGTATTTGTTTGACAGACTGTTCTCCCGTGGCTTGCAGCATTCTGCTCTCTTCGAGGCCACGATGCACTAGTTTAGTTCATGCAATCTCATCCATCAGCACGATATCTGAGCATATGGTTCCTGCTGTCTGTTACCGTTCTGCCATGGCTTCGTGCGTTGTGTTACCATGTAGCTATCATCAGCAATCTATTGTCACTCAACCGGCTAGCAGCATAACAGGTAAATCGCAATTAGAACATATCGGAAGTTTGAATCGATTCGGGAACAAGGGAACACGAGTGAAGATGAGGGCTAAAGCTGGCATGTCAGCATAGCCTTCGGGAAAGCCCCACCCTTTTCGCCGCGCAAACGATTACAGACTAGTCTATCTTCTCCCACTGTGTAGCCGGAGGCCCCGTCCTTGGTCTCTTGGTCCTTCGTAATTACTCGAACATTTTCGGACATCAAATACTCATGAACGATAATGACTTAAGTGCCCAGGCTTTGCGAAAATTAGCCATTGGGGATTTGTCTCTACACAACTACCTTAGGCGGCTGAGACAGATGTAGGTGAGTGAGCTTATCCTTTTGTCTGGTCAACAATCTGTGATTCCTATAAATGGATTCTCACGAGATATTGAGATGCTGCATCGGCGGTCTTTGCCTCGAAGCGTGCCGTCTCTGGTCGGGGGATCCAAGATGGCCAGTAAGGCTCAGAGTCCAGTCCCGGAGGATTTTCCCCCCAACCAACGATGGCTGTGTCCTCCCACAAAACCATAGGGAGATGTTCAACGTGGACTTGGTTCCATGCGTGTATACACAGTCACGAGGCTACGAATGCACGTACAGCATAACCATCGTTCTCGGTTGGATCCGTGAGCCGAGTTTTCTCGCACAACATCAGCCACATACAAGCATGACAAGCTACTCCGTGGGGTGATTCTGCATCTCTCTCGCTTCCCGCAATTTGGCGACCAGCTGTGGTGGCATAAGTCGTGTAATAATGTATATGTTGCATGCGGCATGCGTTGGCGCGGGTCCATTCTCCCGGACCTTCACATGCTACCCCGGCATCGCCAGACGATAGTCAGGTGGACATTTCGAAGAGCCGCATTGAGCATAAAGCAACTCGGCAAGCTGCCACCATGGCTACCGAGGTGAGCGGCAGCTATCGAAAAGGCAGTCAAGATGCCGAACCAGCAGAAGCGACCTGCTCCAGCGTCCAACGCCCTGCCGATAAACAATCCTGGCCCAACAGTTCCACCACCATGGACGACCAGTACATCTCTTGGAGGAGAATTCGTCTATGTTGCCCGTACCGACGAGATCTTCCTGCGCAATGGCAACCATTTTCGCCGCCCACCGCAGATGCCGCGTGAACAGTTGACAAGATCAACTTACAATGGTCCCCTGCCACCGCCTACACAGCTACCGCAGTATCCATTCGTCAACACTGGGTCACCTCCATCGACCAACATGCCGCTCCGCCCGGGACCGCCTCATGCCATCGCAGGTACAATGTTCCACAATAACCAGAATCGCCGGGCGCAAAGGATCACAACAGATGTCCCCGTCGACGTGGTGTTCCACCACGGCGGAACTCAGAGTTCGATCTTGAGAGGAGATCCGCCGAGCAACAATGCCCCAAGTGTTCGAATCGACAAGTCGGAGCTTACCGGTGCGTTGTTCAAGACATACAAGGTTCGGCAAAAGCCCAAAGAGTTTTTTACCATCGGCAGAGTCTTTCTGGTCTTGTGGTCGGAGCCTGCTGGAGGAACTTCAAAAGTTACTGCCTGGGAGAAAGGCACTGTCATCAACCATCTTGGTGAGCGAGTCTTCTCCAAAGTGCGAAGATTTGTTGTCATCAGAGAAGGAGTCACATACTGTAATGCTTTGCCAATCAACACCTACTCCGGCCGAGGGGTTTCGAAACACAGTGTCAACAAATCTGAGCACGTAATCATCTTCACAGGCTCTGTTCCTCCTCGCTCCAGCGCTGCCGAACTGCCAAGGCGAGGCGAAGCTCCAATGCAGACCACACCCATTCAAGTCGATACGGACACTCCAGATGAGAGGCTTGACCCTATGTCTCGACTTGACCTCGGTGGCGTGACCAGAGTTGAGCACAACATTAAAGTGAGGGCTCTTGGAAAGGTTAACAGGCGCTCTCTTGACGCCTTGAGGAAACAGTATGCCAATGTTCAGAACAGCCATGGTGGTGCCGGCCCGTCGGCTATGCCCACACAGTACGCCTTACACTCCCGCGCACAAGAAGTAGAAGAAGACGATGAAGATGAAGATGAAGATGAGGATGAGGAGGCCGAAGACGGAGAAGAGGAGGATGAGGATGATGAAGCTGATGAAGCTGGCAATGCTACCGGAAAGTGAAACGGTTGCTATCTGTCCGTCTTGAGTGATATCAAGACTGCCAGTCAAGGTAAAGTGAAGTTTTCCTTCCTCGTGTCCTTGTGAAACCTTTCATTGCTTTACCTTTATGTTCTCTCGCTGATGACAAATCCTCGCTGTCGAGCCAAAATGACTTCCCATACGAGCGATTGAGGTTTTCAGCATCATGCTCGAACCTCTATCGCAATCTCATTTGTTTTCTCTTTCCGCAGGATGGTACGGTTGAAGGGCGGTTTGAGTTGCTCCACTTCCTGACGAAGCTACGGCCTTGCTGATGATTCAATACTATTCCGCGCTGCGCTTTTTGATCATATTAGTTCGATTTCTTTGCATAACAGAATGAAGCTTCGCGACCACATAGTTCGGCTTTTGCTTGTAGTAAACATTGGTGCGCTTACGAGATTACTGCCTTACATGTGCCATTCATAAGCCCTCAGCAGAATCGTGGAAATGTTGGGAAGGCATTAAAATCACACTTGGTCAGTTGATTTGATTATCAGACAAGGGCCTTACTATGAGGTCGTGCTTGCGGACCACGCGTTTCGCTCAGCCGCGCAACGCGCAAGCGGTACTCGATTTACAGTGACTTAATGCAACCGAGAATTCATTCAACGCAGTCTCGATACATAGTGATCTGCCACGTCGCAGAGTCCGTATGACGCTGATAAATGTACCTTATCATTTCCTCGGTATCCTCGGCAGAGGCGCTTCAACAAGAGACCGGAGCTTTCTTGGGGTGGCCTCGGCGATCGGACTGGCATTCAATGAATTTGTCGGTAGCAGCGTTAAACCTCTTTCCTCCATCGTCAGCACCAGATACAGACCGCCGATTCATGGCACAGTCTCATTGGCAGTATCCCTGGGCTTCCCGCGCATCGAACCATAATGGCTGCTGCACAGGCCGCCATGATTGGAGGGAATTCCAATTGTGAGACTGCTTGATACTCTTCGAGATTCCAGAGCTCTCGATGGGGATACCAGACCCTCAACCATCTCGCGTACGCTGTGCAATCCTAAGGACCAAAGACCTACCAGTAGACTCCAGAGGACATCAAGCACAAATGTAGGGTCGCCTAAGGGCCACCGAGGGCTGCACGTTTCGGAAAAAGCAAGGAGAGCACAGCCACAAGATGAGAGAGGTTCATGGACACACAGATCAGAAAGCTCCGATTGAGTGCGCAGCGCGTGAGAATTGTACGAGCGAATCAGTGGTGCAGCACCGTACGATGTTCACGGCTGGTGGTAATGAGACGCAAGCGAGGCATGCCCCAACGAACGCAAGGCTTCCATGGATACCTTTCATTTGCCAACCCCCCACTGCTGCCAACGAGACCGGGCTGGGCAATGCTCAAGATTCTGAACTGGATGTTCATGTGGACCCAGGCTCTCCATCTCCAAAATATACTGGCACGGAGGACGCCTGTGAACAAGTCATGATGACATGCGCTGATTCTAAGGTATTGCCTTACGTGGCTCCTTTCGTTGTCGATTGCGAGTCCAAATCTCTTTCGAAACCTTCTTCGCCCAAGCATAGAATTCTCTTTTGTTTTGTGAAGAGGTTCCAAGTTCGCGGCCAATCCTTTCTCTTTCAGTTTCCTCGGAACCACAGTGGAGATGCTTTTTGCAGATCTTGTGATGAGAGCTTCCAGGATGATGTCTTGGTGCTCACGGCGGTGGAGGGCAAACGCGCCATCATAGCCTCTGTCTGTGTCAGTCCAATGCGTTGGCGTGTTGCGCCTCTAGCTACGCACATCACGCTGGAAGGCAACGGTACAGTCGGTACTTGATGACAAAACTCATTCATTACCGAATCATGCTTCTCTAAGATACAAAGCATTGCATCGCACATTATCGTCGTCGACGTTTCCTGAAGGACACTCAACGCACTTCCAATCCTCGAAATGTTCACCGGCTGCCTTGTCGATGGTAGAGCTCGTGATAACGTCTTCTTCAAGATCAGCGAACTGATACGTGATGGCAGATGTTTCAACGGCGTCGCCCAGCATCTTCGCTCCCTTCGTGTGAGTTTTCACATCTCGGATATGGACATCTGGGCCCACTTTCTGAAACCTGATGCGCTGCACGCGAAATGCAAGCACGAAATCGCTCGATCCTTCAAAAGACTCTTGTCTGATGTTTGTTTGAGCGAATCGAGCCTCAGGGCCGATTCGGGCAGTATCTGCTGGCATTTCCAGGGCGGCAGTACTTTGGAAAGACTGTTCTGATCCCGCGCGCAAGGATGCACCTCTCGCGATCTTGAGGCCGGTCACCATGTACACCGGGACTTTGCACTTGCTTGAAGTGATATACTCCTCCACTTCTGGGAGCTTCAGAACGCTCTCGACGTATGGTCGTGTGGGGCTGAAGCTGATTGTTTCCAATCTATTGATGGTGATTTCTTGATCAGCAGACTTGTCAAAGCCGCTGCTGATGTTCAGGCCAACAAAACCAGCCACCTGGGCCCAGAAGCCCAGGTTCCCACTGAGCAGCTTTTGGATGGTGCTAGAGAAACCCTCCTTGAACGACGCAGGGTGTACGCCTGGAGCTGGTATGTAATCGCGATGATTGATCGGGTCGAGGGTAGGATCGTTTGGCGCGGCTACTATGTGGCCCAGCTTGACTGGGCCGTCAGGCGGAGGGTGAATGTCGAAGTTTGGTGCAATGAAGTAGGTCCTGGCTTGCCCCATATTTGGTAAAATTGGGTTTCTGGCGTGTCGATATTCCGAGATTCACAACAATGCCAACAACGACCTAATAAAACGGGTCGACGCACCTCTTATTGAGTCGAGACCGGAAAATGGGCCCGCGAGGCCCGATGCTTACCGGGATAGCTCAGCTGAGCACAGCCCACTTTCATGGTGTCCCGCACACAAGCGAACACCTGCAGCTCACAGCTGCAAGGACGGCACGTCATGCACAATAAAAGCTGGCTGCTTCTCGATTTAACTGTATCCGGCAAAAGCTCCGATTCCGTTATCTGAGGACAGCGAGCAGCTCTGATCACTATGAACAAGATGCAACCATGCTAGCATATCAATCAACCGGAGAGCCTGCACTCCAATAACCTGATCACGTCTTCCTCAGAGCGCCCATTCATCCATAGCTTCCAAGGTGCAATGTATTTCGCCGTTTCGCTACTCGTTAGCCGCAAAATAGTCTCCACTCCATGGTATTCCTCGAACTGTTCTAGAGACCGCCTTCTCTCCTCAGTCACATGCTCTCGATGTCGGTATTCGCGGAGGTAATGAAACGCAGAAGCAATTAAACCAACGGCCAGTGGTGTTGCATAAGATGTCCCCGAAAAGTAAGTCGTCTTACCATGATCATCCTTGAACGAAACGCCGCGGCCCAAGGTGTTCCATCGTGGTAACGATTCACTGGGAGGATTGATCGAGCCGGCCCATTCGCCTCGTCCATTAGAAGCGAAGATGGCAAACACTTCGGGGGCGCTGGCTGGGAACGCTACTGATGCCACGTTCTGTCCGTCGTTACCTGCAGCTGCAAACAGTTTCAGACCTGCCTGATGCGCCGCGGTTACCGCTGCTCTCAATTCTTTAGTGGAGTAGTCTGAGAATCCAAATGACATGTTCACAACATCGACACGCTTTTCTGTCGCCCATTTCAAAGCCTGGAACCATTAGTGCCACAGCTCAACACTCAAGAAGGGTAGATCGCTTACATGGATCACGGACTCTACCGTGCCTTTGCTGCCATCATCAATGCCTTCGCTAACCTTGGCAATGTAGTAGTCGGCATCGGGCGCTGCTTGCAACAGTAGCTGCAACACTCTAGTGCCATGTCCGCAGGTGTCCTCCGCCGACCCCGGAGTAAAGTTTTGCTGATCCTTGATCGGACTATCCTGGCTGTGTCCCCTTTCTCGTTTGATGAGGTCGATTTGGCCACGCAACTTGTGTCTGCTGTAACCAGTATCCAGGACCGCGACCTTGATTCTGTCGCCACGAGAGGTGGTGCGACTGTGATGCTTCTGGAAGAGATCCCATTTTTGAAAGTATTCCTTAGCAAAGGTTGCGCTGTACGACGGTTAGTCTCCTGAGGCTGGTAATGGTCGAAGCTACCTACTGCTGACTATCTCCCTCAGTCAAGTCGTCGTACATCCTGATGCCTGGCGACAGGTGCTGAGTGTAGCCTTTGCTAACGCTTGTCTGGACAGAATCAGGCTCCGAAGGCCTAGAGTCTGGCAACTCGAACTTCGATAGTCCGTGAGTAAATTCGCGAAATTGTTGTTCTCGTAGCTCTTGTTGCAATGGATTGAATATGTTCTCCCAGATGTATGTGGCTTCGACATTATTCCCATTGTCCCAGCTGAAACATTTTATGAGAACATCTGCCCATTCTTGGCTGACATGAAGTTTTTCTTCTATGCTATTGCGGTTCTTCTCGATCAGGTCCCTCAGGTGCTCAACAAGCTCAAGGTTGTCAATCTCGGTTGCCGTGCCAGGTTTAAGCCTTTCAAGGTAGTTGGGACACTCGATCTGCAGAAGTAAAAGACCGAATCGCTCCATAAAATAGTCATCGACTTGCTGTTCTTCTGCCGATGTCCATAATTGGCTTTGTGCAACATGGACACAATCACTTCCCTTTTCCGTTGTGCCGGGATCGAGTACAGTGATGAGTGATAAACCTTGGAGAACGTCAAATCCAGAAGCCCAAGGTGTGCTGTAAAGTAACCATAGCGAGTGTGCCAACAAACATTGCATATATTTTGGCTCGTGCGAAGGCGGCTGTCCGAGCGAAGATACACTCAGCTCCGTCAAGTTTGACTTGCTCGCATACCTTGGGACAGGTCGGTTTTCGGGTGGTAGCCACCGTGTTGTGCGTAGGTCAACATCACTGTATGCGAATCTCATGGGTCTGTTCTTGTATTGCCTTTCTTGTTGTGCCATCTGCAGCTGGGCGCACCATTTCATCTCAGAACCGCGTGGCGCAGGACTACTAACAGACCTTGAGACGTCCTGGGACAGCTTGGGTGGCTCATGCTCGAAGTTCGCAGACTGCCATACGAGCGGCGACTGGGACGCACTGACATCGCATGTAGAGAGCAGCAAATGTAGTTTTGGAGCACACGGACCCAGGGTTTCAATGGCGACTTTCACCCGGTGGTCATTTCGTGGCTTCTCAGCGTCGCAATTGCTAGAGTGTTCCGAAAGCTGATGATAAAGTTTCGTCCAGTATTGAGCACAGATCTTGCGACGTCTCAAGTCTTCATTGGAGTAGAACAAGCCTGACCCTGGGTCCAGCGAAGGCGTCTTCGAGAGGAATCGAAGTGACTCAATACATTTCTCCACTGCATCTTTCACATCGTCTCGTACAGAAGAATCCTCCAGATTTCCGAGATCGAAGAATTTGGAGGCGTCTGATATTGGCAAGTCGACGAGAATCTTAAGCTTTTTGCTATAGCGGTTTCGGATGGCAATTTCATGGTTTCTGACAGCATCGAGTACAAGACGCTCTAGTTGATTCAGTGCGTTTTCCAGTCGGCCCGGCAGAGCTTTCGGACAAGTGCTAGATGACTCCAAGGAGTCATCCAGCCAGTCTAGAACCCAAGAAAGTTGTACAAGTGTGCTTTTGAAGAAGACAACGTGGTTCTGCTGTTTCGTGCCCCGTAAGGCGCTGCTAAATCTGATGCGAGCCTGCTTCAACAGAAGAAGGCTGGGCAAAAGTCCCATATCATCCCAAACAATAGTCGTTGCCATTGTGAGCTCCTCGATACATCATGTCTTTAGGCAAAGCGGTCTAAAGCGAAGAAGGGCGGAATGCCTCAAGCAGAGGTGATAAGCGGGGTTTGCCGAAGGCGATGGTCAGCTGAAGGGCCGGCAGCATCATAGCATGCATGCATGCAGTGAGAATGCACCTACGGCTGGCTTCTACGCCACAAATTCTGTCCCGCGGGTCAGTTCATCGCTCGCTCTTGACACTCAGTCGCGGTCCAAGCAGCTGTCCACAACAGCAGCAGCAAACGTCATGACTATCTTTCAGAGCACGCAGACATGCAATAAGGCTTTTGCCAATTACTCCGCCGCTGCGACTCAGAAGAAGATAGAGAACTCTCTTTACGAACAATTGCATGCACGATTCAAGGTGTGGAGGGATTACTCTGGTGCAACCGAAAGAGATGGTATCCGTTTGGACAACCGGCTATCAGACTTCCCGCAGGTAGTCGAAGTCTTCATCGATCTCCTCGAGATCATCTCACAAGGTCTCAATGATGGTAAGTCCCGAGGATTCCAAGCGACGATCCATTAGGAAAGCACAGGTTTTGACACAGTCGGCGTAGCAAGGGCGACCCAGTTTTCCCAGCCTGCTTCAGGCATTTCAACGGACAAAGATGTAGCACTCAAATTCAAACCCGACCATACACTGTCTCTTGAAGGAAGCGAGGAATCCATGGAGCAGAAGCCATGGAGCGATATACTGCTAGCGGTGAACGAGCTTATGAAGCTCACAACGATGATACGCAGATCATCAAGCTCCAATTTCCGATATCAAAACGCCTACCCAGCTCCTGAGGGCGAAAGCGCGTTGCTCGAACTGTACTATCCGATACTTGTGGGGAGGGAATTCCCTGATGCCAGAACTTCCCTCACAAGGCTACTGAGTGATAGCATTATCCAGAGGAGAAGGAGACTCTTGAGACAACAACGGCGTCAAGTCGAGCGAAGCGCGCTTGAAATAACGCATCAAGCCGGGGAGATGGGGACGCTTCCGCGCCATGAGGAGGTGGTACCAGGCAGCGCAACTACCATGCTGGAGCTTAAGCACCATCAACCAAAAAAAAGGTTTTCGCCTTCTGAAATATCCAAGCCTGGACCTAGCATCGTCCACCATTTCCGCGACAGGGCACAGCCAGCCGAAAGCATCATTGGAAGATCGCGGCCAGCGCGCGAGCCAGCACTATATCCGCCCTTACCGCAACACGATCCGGAAAACCCTGGTTTCACGAAGTGTCCATATTGCTTCGAGCCTCTGGTCTTACCTTTACTGACTCAAACTTGGAGGTGAGCGTGTAAAATCAACATGATAGCTGCTTGGGTTGCTGACCTTCTCCTGCAGAGATCACGTGGACAAAGACCTTCAAATCTACGTTTGTCTTTCAGAGACCTGTGCAGCCAACCTGAAGTTCTTCGACAGCTCAACCAGCTGGAGTCAACACATGACTGAGCATCATCATCCAAGTTGGCCCCAAAAGATACACCTTGGAGTCTGGTATTGCAACTTGGATCATCCCAAAGACGCATTGTTCACCAATGTGGAAGGATTCAGAGCACATTACGAGACCAATCACCCTGAGATCTATGCAAACGATCGTCAGATGAAGGCCCATATCAGGCGAGATCGAAAACCTGGACAACGTGACGAGCATTTTTGCCCTCTTTGCGAGAACCTATATGATCCTCAGGCAAAATTTCTGTCTTATTCTGGTCTGCTGCAGCATATCCGTGAGCACTTACGATACCTTGCCATGTTCTCTTTGCCATTTGTCGAATCAAATACTTTGCTCGAGTCGCCAGGCGTAATCTCAGATGCTGATTCTTCGTTCTGTCCCATCTCTAACAACGATTGCGCCTCAACTCGAGGGTGGGACTCAGTTGACTCATTCGTCTGGGGCGAGCAAACACACAACATTGTGGAGACGCCGATATTTCCTGCCCAAGCGCCAGCTCAGCCTGGCAACCATCGACGTACGCCGCAGCCGGATGCTCGAAGGCAGACCGGTCCACAGCAAGATCACCCGGATGGATTGCTGAGCCATGGAGTCGAAGCTGATAAGCTCAACTCCAAGGACCAAGAGGGATGGACTGCATTGCAACGAGCCGCGCTTGCAGGTCACGTTGAAATGGTGCAACTACTGATTGAAAAAGGTGCAGACTTCGATGCAAGAGGAAGCGATGGATGGACTGCATTACATCAGGCCGCGCTTACAGGTCATGTTAGAGTGGTGCAACTACTGCTTGACGTAGGCGCAGATTTAGATGCAAGAGGAAAGGATGGAGAGACTGCATTACAACGAGCCGCGCGTGCAGGTCACGTTGAAGTGGTGCAACTACTGATTGATTATGGCGCAGATATGAATGCAAGAGGAAGCGAGGGGTGGACTGCATTACAACAAGCCGCGTTTGCAGGTCACGTTGAAGTGGTGCAGTTATTGATTGAAAAAGCCGCAGATTTGAATGCAAGTGGAAGCCATGGCGGCACCGCGCTGCAGGCTGCGGCAGCTCGAGGGCATGCAAACATCGTGGCAACACTTCTCCGCAGCTCAGCCGTAGTGAGTGCAAGTGGCGACCATTACTGTATTGCGCTCCAAGCTGCAGCACAGAATGGTCACTTGGAAATTGTACGAATCTTGCTCGACGCAGAGCCGCGCCATGATGGACTGACAGCTACATACCAAGACGCGATAGAAGATGCTTCTAAACAAGGTCACTCAGAGATCGTGCAGTTGCTGAAAGAGGCGCAAAATCGACAAAGCGCAACTCTTGCCCGCGGCAAGAGCACCTGGGAATCCGGATCTCGAGGAACCTCTGACAATAGCGAAGGGACAACGGCTCGTTCACCACCACCCAACGTTGAAAGAGAACCGCCTTTGTCTGATAAGCCATCAGATTCGATACCATGGCAACACAGCATCAGTCTGGGTAGTGAGCACATCTACCGCGCGAGCACGGGCGAGGTCATCCTCAAGGATGGAAAGCGTTTTGCTCGTCCTCCACAGATCCCAATAGACAGTCTTTCCAGGTCGGCTTACAACGGACCCTTACCTGATATGCAACGGCGAAATGTCCCTCGGGCACCAGGTTATCACCTTCAACAAGGTTCCGGTCCAAGTGACTTGCTACCGAATCAGGAGTATCAGACCCGGCACGCTGGTGTCCAGGCAAGCGGGATTCAACAAAACACAGTAAAACTAAATCCGATCTCTGACCCGAGAACTGGTGTGCAAGTGGCCGTACAAACAGCTCCACCCCCTCCGAAAGACTTGCAGGCAGAACGCATCATCGTGCATCGAAGAATTTTCGGCACCGCAGGCAGTGCCGAAAGGCTGTTCCCAGACTACATCGTTCAACCATCCAGATTCTTTTGCCTCGGTCGGGTATTCTTAATGCTCTGGGTAGAGTCTGTTGGACTAAGCGTCGTCACGATGCTGGAAAAAGGTACGATTAGAAACGACTTCGACGAGCTGGTAATCTCCAAGGTCCGACGCTTCGTGGTCATCAGACAGAGCGACCAATACTGCATCGCTCTCCCAATTCAAACGTATTCCGGACGAGGCGTGGCCAAGCGCGGAGTCGTGAAGTCTGAGCATGCCATCATATACACCGGCCGAGTCCCCACACCACCACGGCCAGAAGAGATTCCTGCGCGCGGAGAAAACGCCATGAGACCAGTATCGATTCGAGTCGACCCAGACACTGCGACAGATAGACTCGATCCTATGTCTAGGATCAACTTCGCGCAGGTTTCTCAGGTCCAGCACAACGTCAAGACTAAAAGTTTTGGTATGGTGAACAGACAATCAATCGACGCCTTACAGTCGCAATTCGCAAACGTGTGGAATTACAAGAAATATGGACCGAGGCCTGTAGCAATGCGCAGTCAAGAGCAGATGGCTCAACGCAGGATATCCACGGCCGGAACTGTTGGCGGTTCAGATGCCAGGACCGATGCCGACAAGATCTCAAATTCTCCTCGTGAGGAATCCGACGATGACGAGGATGAAGAAGAGGAAAGCGATGAGGATGACGAGGGCGAGGGAGGCGACGATGAAGGACCGAGCAGCGAGGAGGCTGACAGCGACGATGAATAGGATTGCAACAGGCTGCAGCCGACCCTAGGGACAGTTGCGCACGCTGTATCGACGTGCTCACATAACTTGGGCAATTTTCTTTGGCCCTGCCAGGCCTAAAGTGCTTCGTAGAGAATGTGTTTATTGACTTCCAAGTTGGTGGTATTTCGACTCACTAGCAATGATAATGCAAGACCGGTACACGAGTGCACCTGACGTCGGTTTCCTGATATCAACTCAGGATGTGAGCCATTGTGGCCGACTAGCTTCAAGATTGCCATCGAGGGCTCGGCGTAGAGTGGTCACAAAGCGTAGTAGTGATTACCGGCAATGGGTCTTCCATGAGCAAACATCCATATGACTGTAAGCTCGTGACCTCAGAGACCTTTCCCTGCGCATGTATGGGTATCAAACCTCCTGAGCTGCTGAATCCGAAAGCAATCTTGTATGGTGCTATCGTAATCTCGGAGGTAGACGTATGCAACTACCAGGTCACGTAGCTGCTTATCTGGCGTGCAGTGATCCGGTTGACGGTAACTCTCCATAGTCCATAATCGGCTGATCTAGATGAGCATCATGCCCAGTTTCAAGCGGACGTCTGCAGTGGGTTGTTTCAGCATCGTGGTGTGCAAATATACCAGCTACGCCCTAGCCACTCTGCCATTTCTGCTTGTGACAGTCTGTGTTTTACAGCGATCTCACCTTCGCACGTCGCGCCAGCTTCGTTACATGAATCTTGAAACCCAAGCGCCCTTGATCAACGCAACCCAAGAGTCGATGCATGTTGTTTCAACCATTCTCGCCTTTGGAAGGGAATTTGCATCCCCACAGAAATTTCTCGACTTGTTGGATCGTTTTCAACGCCCGTACTACCTCCTGCCGTGCATTCAAAGATGATTGAATCTCATGTGTACCATCCCTACGGCTGTTATCGCCACCGTCGGAGTGTCCCTGGCTATCGGCATACCGTCCACATGATCCGCGAGTTGGTTGGGACTGGCCTTGCTCCACGTACTGGGTCCCAACGTTCAACTATCTGCTTTTGTTGTCGCGTGGACAACGATTGAGACGTCTGCCAGTGCCGTCTCTCGCTGTCAGGATTTTGAACAAACTACTCCGGACGAGCGAATGGGCGATTGCCTATGGAAACTGCGGGACCGGATCTCAATTGGCCAGGAGGGGGGAAGATTGTCATACAAGAGCTGCATGCTACTTATATCCTCGATGGTCCAGATGTCCTCTGCGGGATCGACCTTCGCGTCGCACCAGGAGCCAAAATCGGTATTTGCGGCAGGTCGGGAAGCGGCAAATCGTCTTCCTTACTTTCACTGTTCCGCATGCTGGAGAACATGTCCCCGGGCAGTATTCCGGTCAAAGAATCTGTCCGAAGTAAGCTTCAGCGCATTAAGAACACATAGACCCTTAATCTTCCAAGGCACACATCTTGCAGAGACAACGGCGCGAACTTGCGAAACATTGGTATATTAATGGAACACAATCTGACCTCATAATACATTCTTCTTTCAAAGCTGCTTTTCTAGTGTCGGGGGAATCAAGGATTTCAATAGCGTGAAGGAAACAATCGAACAAGAAAGGTCAGCAAGTACTACTGTTTCGGAAAACCTGGTCACTCCGCGGCTTTCTGAATTTATTACGCAGTTTTTGGTCAACTCCACGACTTCGTTAGATAAAGATATACTATCTATATGGATCGATAATCATATCTCTTAGTATATACTTAATAAACATAAAATAATGATACCTACACTCTAGAAGAAGATCTCTAGTACTTCGTTAAACCTAACCCTAACCCTAGTTGTAATTAGAGATTCGTTAATCACGTGACTAGGACTAACCTAGAACCGGAATATCGATATCGGTAGATCTATACTACCCTACCCTATAGAACTTGTATTCTCTTTCTCCTCCTATAATAGAGATATCTATAGTAAAGGTCCGATTATTATATCTGCTAATCTCATAATGTTGTATTTTTCGCATGATAAAATCTGAAAGCCTCGGAGTGACTAGGTTTTCCGAAACAGTAGTACACGATGCAGGTCATGCGGAGACAATAAGGAAAAAAAAACCGAAGAATAAGAAAGACAGGAAACCATGTCTTAAACTCTGTTATACATGCATGCGAGGAATCTAATCGACGGCATTCATACATTAAAAGGGAAAAGAATTAGAAAAAAGGATCTCTCTGCAAGAAATCTCAATAATAAAAAAAAGGTATCAAGATCGCTGCTGCTCGAACCAGTCGGCACAGCCGAAATTGGCGAAAACGCTCATCGAGTCGCGTTGATGCTTCTATACGCCGGAAAACAGATGTAATGCGGGTGATCCCGATTCCCAGCCAGTTCGATAAAATTCGTACAGATATCGTGATCGTGGTGAAAGCACCGCCATTAGACGTGGCGATTGCATTTTTTATATTGTTGTTGTCAGGTGCTTGTGACACACCTAATCGTGACGTCCTCTCTTGCCGTACGAGTCGGCTTCCGGGTGGACTACACGCATGTGGCGCGTAAGGGCGTCGTTCCGTGAGAATGTCTTCTCTTCGCGGCAATGAGGGCATCGGACTTTCATCTTGCGGTTGTTGTGAATGGTATCCTCATGCCTAGTCAAGTCGTAGGGTCGTGAGAAGACAGTGTTGCATGGCTTACCCGTCGACGGGTTGATACGGTTGCACTTGTGTGGTCCAGCCTGGGAGTTGCGTGCCAAGAGAGCGGCAGATGTCATGCCAGAATCCTCACCGTCAGAGGGCGAGGGTGACTGGGTTGAGCGAGCTCCAGGTGAGCTTGGAGAAACGGATGTAGCGACAGAATCAACACCCGAATCTCTGTTGTTGTGCGCCTGCGAACGGTGATAGTCACGCTTGTGCCTCTGCAGCGCTGGCTGTGACTCGAAGCGTTGCGTGCAGCCGTGGTATGTGCATGTGTATGTTCCAGTGTTGGCGCGAGTATCATCGGGTCGCTGCACTGGCAAGCTAGGGCCCTCCTGTGACGAAGGTCCAGGGTTGCCCTCACTCATAGATGATTCCATCGAAGTCAGGTGAGCAGGGAAGTCTGGTGTAGGCTCGGTCAAACCCCCAGTAGGAAATGAAGTGTTCAAGTTGGAGCTTGCTTGCTGGTACTGTCCGGCCTGGAAAGGAGGTTGTACTTGTCCTTGCATGGATGGTGAGATGTTGAAGTTGCCACCGGAGAAGCCGTCAGCTGAGTTGGAGGCGCGGAAGCTAGTCATGTTCGGCTGACTGGTGGGAAGTCCAGTCGCGAACGCAGCATTTCCTTGGCTGAAGTAATTCGGAGGGTACTGTTCTGTGCCACCAAAGCTCTGCTTGTAACCAGTCGGTATCGTATCCTGGAAAAGCGGCTGTTGGTCGGTCTCGGTGTAGTCCAAAAGGGCATCTTTCGGCGAGATCGTCTTGGTTGGCTCTCTCTTGAGTGTGGGACGATGCTGTGCGATCTCTGCTTGTGCTGTCTCCTCCTTTTGCTGTTGCCTTAATCCAGCTTGTGTGCCCATTCTTGGTGAGTTCCACGCGTCTTGCGCTGGCGCTAATGGCGAGCCATGTCTGAACGGAGAGCGCTCTCTTGAGACCGAAGATGGTGACACAGACCTAGCGATGTTTGCAGTTTGCAAGCGCTCATTCACCAGGTTGCGATGAGGTGATAGGTAGTTGTTGCTGGGCTTACTCGCTGAAGGCGCAGGAGCAGAGAAGTTGGCAGGGTTGTACAGCTCGTCTTGGTATGCTGCAGATTCTGTTCGGTGCAACTGCACATTGGGGTTGGACCGTGAGTAATCTACAGTGCCGAAGAGTAAGTAATCGTCCCAAGAGTCATCGCCTTGCGTTGCAATCTCACCATTGCTGTTCGTCTTGGCCGGCTTGTTCTCGTTGTCGTCCACCGTAGAACGGGGAGTTGCCGGCGAGTTTTGACCGACGCTCGACATTGATTGGCGTGAGGAGTGGGTGGCCTCGGTGGGAAGATCTTCGAGGTTGTGGTGATCAATGGCAAAACCCTTCATAGCAAGGTGTGCGGCTGGAGTGTGCGCAGCTTGGCTGGGCATGTAACCCGGCGCGTTCAAGAAAAATGAGTCGGCCTGGCTTAATTGATGCTTCGAGAAGGACAAGAATGGTTGGTCAGCCTGTGATGCTGAGAAATCCCAGAAGTCTGCCGAAGGTGATTGCGGTGTGTGCTCGGATTGAGCGACTTGCGGGTACAGCGAGTTGTATGAGAATGGACTCGCTGGGCCGGCGGAAGCGACTGTGGAGGCAGAAGATGTGCGCTGGTGACTGTGCGCTGTCTTCGCGGCGTAGTTGGTGTGTTGTGCGGGCGTGCCCAATGGACTGTTGCGGTATTGTCCTCGCTGGCCTTGGTACATAGACCGGCTTTGGCGCGGTGTGTAAAGCGGCTCAGCCTGTGCTGCTGACTCTGGCGTGTTGGTCCAGAGAGATGGTAGCAGATGCGCAGCGGGTCGTGGTTGAGTGTTGGTGGAGGTGTGATTTAAGCTGCCAGACGCGTCGACGTCGAGCTGCGAGTGCTGTTGGAAGAGGGCCAGCGCCTGTGTGTACGCGGTGGCTTCGAGGTGTGCGCGATGGGTGTTGTGTGGATATTGCTCGGAGTCTGAGATGGATGTGGAGTAGAAGGAAGTGCGTGTGTGGTTGTGGTTGTCGTGGTTGGAAAAATGGCGGACAGGTAATGACGACATCCTTATCCTGTCTGGCTTTGGCGTGGAGAAAGAGCGAGCGAGCGTCCGCTAAAAGCCGAGGGTCGCAAAGCAAAGTCTGGTTTCGTAAGCCGGGCTGGCACTAGTAGTAATAACTGCCTCGTCGGCTCGTTCGCGGGATTGCCTGATGCTGAGTGAGGGATGAGTCGATGATGAGTCGGGATGATTCGTGTGCGATTGTAGGTGCGAGTGTAGACAGCGAGCGGAAATAATAATTCTTCTGGTCAACACGAGCGAGCGCGGCAGGTATAGATGTCGCTCCAAGAGCCCATGTCCCCGGAACGCCCGCTGTCCGTTCACTTAGAGGCATCACAAGAAGCTCGTGGAAGGGCTAGCGCGACGAATCGGATGGCTGTTGCCGAACAGCTGCGCCACAGGGAGAAACGTTTTGTACAGGGATCGTGCATGGCAGGTGCTGCGTAGGATGCAATACCGCCGCGGATCTGTCGCTCTATGGCGTTTTGCTGCTGCTGTTGCATGCAAATCCTGCCCAACACCCTGGGCTTCACATTTTTTTCCACACTTGGCGTAGGTGTATCATTACTCAGCCGCAGTGAGTGTCTGTCGGCATGCGCATGCCACTACCGACAATGTGGGTGCCTGGACATGGACACGTTGTGCGTCTGTGCTTTCGTCTTCACTTACTGGTCGCGTGACAGCCTGGCTCATATGACTCTATATACAGCTGCAGTCTCGACCACTCTAGTCGATGCCAGCGAGAGAGTAGTATGCGTCACGAGATTGACGCCTAGCAATGCGTACGAGTGTAGCAGACCTGCTTGCAAGCTTGCAGAGATCCTCGTTACAAGACTCAATTGTATGAATATCGCTGTTTGGTGATTGGATATCATCAAACTGCAAAACAGGGTCTGCCAACCAATGATCTACACGCTGGGCCCACTGCTTCGTCAGTCATTACTCGCCTCGTGTAAGAGCCCGAGGCGTCTGTATGCACAACTTTCGGCTATACGAGCCTATCCGAGACACACGAGACAACCATCCACGCCAAGACAGATCGCTCGGTGAGAGTCTCCAAGTTGGTACTGGATTAGTCAACCACTGCGAGCCGAGGCGCGACCACCCATATGATGCGATCTCGAAGGCAGTGCAGGTCTCACTACTACGACATAATTCGCTTTGATATCGCGACTCGGTATGAAGATGGTAGTAGCTCGAAGAACAACGCAGAAACGCTGCGCTTTTGCATCGCGCTCCTCCGTCAGCCACAAGCTGCAGCCCTATGCCGAAACCCATAGCCGCGTTAGACCGCACAAAGCAGGGAAGCACTGCGACAGAGCCAATAGCGTCGGCGCAACGACATCAGCCACACCTGTCGAGCGACATCTTCTGTCGGCCCGACTAGTGCACCGCTGCTGAGCCTCACACGGCGAGGGGACATCGCCCGGCTCCGAAGCCAGATCTCAAGCCATAGGCTTCCAGATCACGGCCTGGCGTTTTCCTGACTGCGGCTTCAGACACGTAGTTGTTGTCGAAGAGCTAGTCTAGTCATTATTTCAAGCATCGACGCGCTCAGGTCACGCGGTGTGGCTACCTGAGATTTACGCCCAGTTGATGCAATGTATACCGTAACCATGACCTTTTCGTTACGATATGCGTTCGCTTCGAAGCGTCATCGACCGATGTCCAATAATCATTGCACCTGGGCACGAGGTATACGATACCGCTAGCGAGCCATGCGATATATGCGACGGTTCCGCTCACACGACGCAGGGGGATTCCACGGCAGTTTCTCACCTCACGAACCAGCAAATCGGCAGATGCGGAAGTCTGGCGGCCGTGGAGCGAGAAAATAGCACCTTCGCACCACTACTTACTACAAGCTACAGTACAAGGCTACGGTGGGAGGACAACGTGGAAAGTACCTACATGTACCTTGCATAGATTATGCTACGTGCACACGACTGTGGCAAATAGGCAGCCTTTCTGCGACCGGGTAAAAAGCAGATCAGCGAGATCAGCCTCTGTGGCCTTGTTCAGGGTCTTGCAAGTGGTAGGGTTCCAAGATCTTGTCGGAAGAGATCGCCCGGCTGTGATGACATCCCTCTAGGAGTGATTGGCTCGTATGTCCCAGGGTGTCCATACGGCATTCGTGTTCACTATTCACGGACTCCTGCTCTGTTATTCCTCGCGACTGGCAGACACTGCGAGACTCGTCCATGTTCCAGACCCTCTAGCACAGCCATTCCACTATATTATTGACCGCATCGTCGATTGTCACTAACGACACGCAGGAGCACTCGCATCGAGATTCGAAGCGGACAAAGCCGAGCAGACGAGAAGTGTCTAGATCGGCAGAGACCCTTTCTTCTTTCTGCTCGCTCACCAGCCACACATGGTGTGGACACCACCGCGCCCGCTAAGGTAGCGTGGGGTCGCTAGTGCTGCAGGATGACAATTATAGCATTCGTGGCTCCGTGTCGCCCAAGTGCGCGGTAGGTCTTCCGTACAGTACTGTATAATCTCAATGAACAATATGGGTACGCATTGATGCGACATTCGAGTCGTATAGTTGCATGTTAGGGGAGCAGATCAATGCAAGTGGATGATCAGGGTGCTACACCGCCATTTTGTGAGTGAAGAGTGGCAGTGCTCCTGCTTGGTCTAGTGTGGTACTGTTACGCTGCTATAATGCGTTGAAATGCTAGCAAGTATATATGTATGTGCGACTGCGTCCCTTCACTATCATGCAACCATGCTCTTCGATATACTGCACCTCTGATGAGCTGTCGCTTCTCACCCTTGTCACCAATGCCTCTTGAAGACCCTGTCCAGTGCTTGGAGCGTTCATCTCCACGGCACATTCCCCGTCGACGCACGTCAGTTTCTACACTGCACTACATCGCTCAGAAGGGGTGTGCAACAGCGGCTAAGGCGGACGTACGTACGGGGTGCCCTACATGTTGAATGTTGCACGTTGCATGTAACGCAGTAGTAAGCATGTGAGTATGCAGGCACACAGCTGGTACTGTCGATCAACCCGAATCGTTCCGCACCAAAGCGGAAACCTCCCCGTCTGATGCTTGTTCCTGTAGGATGCTTTGCGAAGCGTCGAGCTGTCTGCGGCTTCGCACAAGCGATCTCTACTTCTTTCACTCGGGTGACAGTGCTGATGAGAGCTCTGCTGGGTGATTGAAGTCGTCCTAAAACGAGAACCTCTGTCGATTGAGAAGCAGAAATGCGCATGCTTCAACCTACAGCCGCTGCAGCGCTAGGCGAAAGAGGAGCAGAGCTGCCCTTCTTTGAACTACTGCCTACGCCGCGAGCAAGCACCTCTAGACGGCCCGCTTGCACTCGGTGCTTTTTCATCACTTGCGCCCATTCAGGCTCATCTCCGGACGTCGCCTCGTTGTTGCTCTCGGCCATCTCCTCTTCCAACAATGCGATCATCATGCCGAAGTCGGCACCGAGACGTGCAAGACTGCCAGCGCAATACAGCACCTGTGTCAGGAGAGACTCGCGCACAGACTTGTCCGTGATGTTGGGCATGTACAATTTGAGGGTGGTCTTGAGCATTTCTACTAGATGTAGAATGAAAGACGAAACGGGTGCAGGCAATGGGAGGAGTGCCTCTCCCTCAGTTTGTTTTTTGCCGTCTTCTGCAGCGCCCGGCATCTCATGTGGGAACACGCTCTTGTACATGCTGACAATGTTGAAGCTCTGCTCGCGGAAGATCTCAATATAGCGTTTCACGAAGCGCTCGCTTTGGGTGCCGAATGATGCTTGCTGGGAAGACTGTTTGGCCGGCTGTTTGACGCCACGCTGCGTTGATTCCTGGTCGGCGAGGTCCCGGAGAGGTTCCAGGGCATCAAGCATGCTGTGCAACGCATGTAGCCTGCACACAAGGAACAAGGAGCCCAGAGCACCATCATTTGGTTTATGGCTGACATTCACGTCAAAGGAGCGTGTTGACACAGCCGCTGGCTTCGCTGAGCTGGCGCCGTCGTCTGCTAGTTCGGGTGCTACTCGTCTCAACCACCCCACCGTCCTCATAGCGGCGGCAAGCTTTAATCCAGGGCTCTGCAAGGTTGTGATGAGAATTGTAGTCAAATCGTTGATCTCCGCTTCTGCTTGTCTCGAAATGCTAGCAATAAGCTCCGAGTTAGGGTAGAGGCCTGTGAGCCGTTTGATATGTGCATGCAAGTCCAGAGCCGATGCATAGGATGTGGTTGTACTAGAAGCTGAAGCGGTGCTGGCTGCTTGCGCAGTAGCTACTGTCGACGAGAGTAAAGTCGGAAGCTCGAGCACGTCAGACACCCTGTCTACGTTCCTGGACAGCAGCATTGCACGCTTTCGCCTGTCCAGGACCTCATTGTCCGCACTACGGTCATATTTCTTTGCAAACTCGCTGGCAGCACCCTCAAGCCCAGGCAACTCCTCTTTCAATTGTCCAGCTTTCTCATTGAATTCTGGTAGTTGGTCCTTGAGCTTCTCCAGGTGAGTTGAGGAGCTGATGATGACCTTGTGCGATCTCTTTGACAATGCTTGGAGGTTGCGTGTGTGCGATTGTGTATTTTGGAGGAGCGATGCGGGCTCGGTGGATGTGAGGTCTGATAGTGAAAGGCTGCTAAGCCGATTTAAATATGTCGTAGCTTGGGCATTGCTGGTCCGAGGGAGGGTTCGTTGTCCAGAGGCAGCGCTCGGTGCGCTTTCGTTGATGTGAGGGAGCAGCAGCTCGTATAGCGGATCCATTGTCGGATGCGACCCTCGTCAGACGATATCGCGGCTCATCCAGTAGTAGTAGAAGGGCAAACGTGGTAGATCCAGTCGCAAGTGAAGCTCTTGGGACGTCCAGCAAGCCAGCGAGGGCGAGGCTCGTGGCTCCATCACGGGGCAAGCGCGGACCGAAAGTCAAGTTTCAAAAGCGCCGCCAAAAGCTTTCCTTCACCATGACATGCATCTAGAAACATACAGTGAAGGCAGCGAGCACACAAATCCCCACCTCGAGGATTAAAAGCGCCGACATCAGAGGGAAAAAGTTGCTTCTAGCCAACGGAACCAAAAATTCGCAACCCGACATTCGCTAAGGCCTCGAACAAAACTACCGCCAGTCACTACTCAGTCAGGCATCTGAGCAGCACAAATCACAAACCCTCGCTACTGGACCTGGATCACGACTCATCACCCAGACTCGCGAAACGGGTCATGCCTCAACTCCTCTGCACTGAAGACTTGGTGGTTCGGGTTGGCGGCAACGCCCACGATGTGGCAACAGTCGAGCGGACGCACACAGATGTCGACACACATACGCCCGACCCATGGCGTACCGAGGCCGAACCCATGCTGGAAAATGATTCTGTATCGTCGTCTGTACTCCGGAGGTTCAAAGCTGATGGTGTGCCTCCAAAAGGCACGGTCTACGTTCGCTGGGTGTTCATCGATCGAACAGAGCTGATAGCTGAGTCGCGGCTGGAACTGCTGCATCGAGCGCTTTACATCGGCGATATCGTCACACGAGGAGCAGAGGACGTTCTTAGCGGCGTGGTGCTCAACGTCCACACCAGATGCGCACTCCAACCCATGGGCAAAGCTGCTGTCAACTCCAACAACGGCCAACTACTCTCACTTCTACCCTTCCACAATTCTGGCGACGATCTGGTGCGAGTAGAACATCGACCTGATTTACTCCACAACATTCCAGTGTCCGAGTTAAAATATGAAGAGTCGCCCTCCGAGGACGATCTTGTCACGTTCAGAGGCTGGGTGGGGCGTGTGTTGACTATGACTACAGCTATCACGGTCCGTCTAACCGACAACTGCGTCGTTGAGATCAGCGACGAAGTTTGCGAGCTACTAAGTGACCACCCAGATGTACCACGCGTTGGAGACATCGTCAAGACGAAGAAGGGCAATCTTCGGACTGGTGTTTGGAAGTTCGGTCGATACAACCCGAACACTCCGCCCATCGGTTCCGTCGTGTCGACTAGAGCTACCACGATTGAGGTGGCCTGGCTTCAGACTAGGCTGTGCGGCAGCAAGCCATTGAACGAACCACCTAGGATACTCGAACGCGATGAACTAGAATCGCCAGACTTTTGCGTGTACGACCGAAGCAAGCGACCGACTGATGTCAGTCAAGAGATGACTGTCTCCAACTCTGAGATAGAGTCGAGCATCAGCTTGCGTGTTCGTTTCCGTGATCCAGCCGAAGCTGCTGCCAAGTATGGCTTTGAACGGATTTCGAGGCAGGAGACTTTGGGCTACGACATGAACGTCTTCGAAATCCAGCAGGTGAGCGCCGATGTGACCATACAGTGGCAGGACCTTACTATCACCAAAGAAAGGGCTGTGGATCTGATCCCAGATGCTGCCATCGATGACGCGCACGCAGCATGGCCCGGAGAGATTGCGCACACTTTGGACATGACGGCTAGGCCTGGGATGGAGTCGCTTTGGACCCCAGGAAAAGTTGGCGTCATACAATGCGTCAAATCTGATGAACGAATGGCGGCAGTCAGATGGTGTTCTGGTGCCCGAGTCACATACTCCAGGTCTGAGGATAAACCCGCAGATAATACTGGCGTCACGAGTCAGCTGGTCGAGACTGTTGTAGCAACCGCTGATGGCAACACTGAGGAGCTGAGTTTATACGACGTTGAGTGTCCTGCGGGTCTGAACGTTCGCCGTGGAGATATCGTGCTCATCACATCACCCGAAGCTTATGCTAGAGTCGCCGCAGACCCTACAGACGGAAGCTGGCTGGGCGAGGTTGTCGACACGTGGCTGGACGGTAGACTTTTGGTTCGACTTGGAGCTGCAGATCTGGTAAAAGATGTTGCACTGCGACGCGAAGAAGTTCTCGTGGCGATCCGTTCGGATGACACTGATGGACTCGAGGGGCTTGCCGGAGATGCTGCCATGGATGAAGACTCCGAGCTCGATTATTCAGGTGAGAGCGAATGGGAGAGCGAGGACGAAGAAATGCAAGCAATTTATGTGGACGAGAACGGAGAGGAGATTGACATGGACGATGTGGAGAACGAAGATTGGGAATCCATGGACGAAGACGCTGATGAGGTTGTTGATGAAGAAAAAGACGCCCGCGATGGAGAATCTATGACTGTGGACGCTCAAAGTGAATATGCACTGCCATCTACGAATGTGGCAAGCAGTGAGGAACCTTCTACGACCTCTCCAGCGCCAGAGAGCTACGCCATTCTTGACACGCCAGTTCCCGACGATCACCGATATGTGAACGAACCTTCCACCAGTAACGCAAACCACATGAAGCGTGCGCAGAAGGAGCACAAGATCTTGCAATCACCCGGCGCTCTACCTGGCGGAGTGTATGTACGTACCTGGGAATCGCGTCTCGACCTGTTCCGAGTACTGTTCGTGGGTCCCGAAGAGACTCCATACGCATCAGCGCCTTTCGTGATGGACTTCTACCTACCCACCGACTATCCGCAATCGCCTCCGCAAGCATTCTTCCACAGCTGGCCAGGATTGAGCGGACTCGGGGGTGTTGGTAGAGTCAACCCCAATCTTTACGAGGATGGTAAGATCTGCTTGAGCTTGTTGGGTACTTGGGACGGAGATAAAGTGGAAGGATGGTCACCTGCGAAGAGCACTATATTGCAGCTGGTCCTCTCCCTGTTGGGTCTGGTCTTGGTTCGCCAGCCTTACTTCAATGAAGCCGGCTATGAACCACTTGCTGGACTGGAGTCATCAAAAAGACCCTCTGCTCTCTATAACGAGCGAACGTTCCTTCGCTCGAGTGGCTTCCTGATTTCGGCTGTTGAAGCAGTGAAGAACAACTCAACCCTTGCTGGAATCGACGGTCTGCGTGACGAGATCAAATATCTCTATGTCCAGCCGGACGGCCCGAGGTTACTGCATACTGCGGTGCAGAAAGTTGAGGGTGTTTTGAAGCGGAGTGACACCGAAGAGAAAGTTGAGCTGGACGGAGCGACCATCGATGTTATGAGCAAGGGAGCTTGCATCCCCTTGAGAAGGGTGCTGGACCGCATGAGGGGTTTGATCAATGGGTGAGGGATGGGTGAGATACTCGAATGAAGCTCACTATCGAATTATGGTATTTCTTGATGACACCCAATGGCTTGATTTCTGCTGATTAATTTGATACTGCACTGGTGGACTTGCGTCCGTGGTTAGATGTTCACAATCTCTTCATAATTCTGGAGAGAGCGCACTAGAGCATTCAGATCAATGCTGATGGAAAACCCAGAATCAGTCGACCAGCGAGATACTCAGTGTCTCTCTGTGGCGGGCTTAGAAGACTTTCACTATATTTCTGGTGGCATTACCAGAAGCGATATACACTATCAGTGAGATATCCAGCGTCTCGCTGCGGCAAGTGTAGAACCCTCCAACATGCTTGGTAACTATACTCACCGGCACACCAGAGAGTGGCAGGCAATACTAAGATTAGAGCCGTCGAGCATCCCTCTTGCGCTGTCATCTGCAATGCAATTCGCGCATTTTACAGCTCTCATGCAGATGACCGCCCATATTTACCGCTCTGCACGCTTCCTCCGCAGTGCCATTCTCCCGTCCCACCACACCGACTTCAATTCCCGCCACGGCACAGCCTGCATACGCGAGGATGCAGGGCCTCCGCTTCCGACCCACGGTTCAGACACTATAACGACTGGACCAGCAAGCTTCGCACTTGTGCTGTACAGTAGGCTACTTCAACAGCGCGAACATATCCGACATTAATCTATAACATAGTATCTGCTGGTGGTGAGAATGGCGCACTTACCAACACAGTATGCTCGAGATAGGTTATCGGACGGCGTGTTCATTGACCTCCCTTAAATCGTTACACCAACAATCTTCCGCCGTGTATTCACCGTATCGTCGGGGACAAATTTGACAACAGCACTACCGACGGACGCTGAAATCTCATCATCAGATTGCCCTGTCCTCCGACGCGCCCACGGAAAACGAGTCGCTGGGCCGGACCAGCGTGCAGACGTCGTACCAGGCGCCTGTCGTGTGACCTCAGTGCCACCTAGTCAGCACTGCTTGCGACAGCTCGCATAACCTCGATGCGCCGCCCACCTGGTGTACGACCTGGCATCCCAGCCGCGCAGTTGACCGCTGCAGCGCGGTCTGCACACATCGCACACCTGGTGCCAGGTCCACGAGAAGAGCCCGAGAGCTGGTGAAAGCTGTGTTGCTTCCACCGTGTAGTACGTCCGTGTGGGTATGGAACCCGATCCTGCGATCGTCTCTATTTGCTGTGCATCTCTGCTCCCTCCCTTGTTTCCTTTGCGCCGATGCAACGCTTCACTGCACGACGACCACGTCAACCCAGGTCCACCGCGCTCCACACGTCTCATTCTTTTGCTTCCCTTTCGCACCGATCCAGGACACCACACCAAGACTCATTGAACTGCTAGTTTCACTCTCAAACAAACAAGGTACCCAGCAGAGGCCACGGGCCCCGCCATATTTGCCTTTCCGTACAACGGCCTTGTGATACAAGGGTCCCTGCCATCCACCCGTTGGAAACCATGGGGACGCGTGGGATTGCCCAGGTCGCGCCAACAGCTGGTCAAGTCGCTTTGAATGCCTACATCTACGGGTATGGAGGGCACTCGCTGGTCACGCCTCATGCCGCGCTCAAAAGGCTATGGTGGACAGACGACCGGATCGAAGCCAAAGTTACGAGAGCTTTTGTTGTGTCGAAACTGCGCGGAGAAGAGCGCGGATTTCTTGACCGACCTCTTGCTTTCGGGGAGGGTCTGACCGATGACACTTACATGGAATGGATCCTCGAGCGGGCGAAGCGGCTGTTCATGATCCTCACCGAGATTGGCGTGCCAGATCAGATCTTTGGATGCATAGACGACTCGTGGGACGACGATGATCTGCCAATTCCTCTCGAAAATGTGCAGAGTCTGGAGCTCGCGTACGATGAGGATGAGGCGCTCAACAAGAAGTTTTACGACATGCAATTCGTCTATCTACTGCGTGAACTGCAGAGAGGAGCTCATATCGACTATGGCCCGAAAGAGCACATCCCCATGGAATACGTGAACACTCTACCGCCTGCCGTGAGTCTTCAGTCCTGGGACCGTGTACATTTCCCGGAACGACCTGATGAGATCTTCGTACGGCGGAAGTTCTCACTGAACGATAAAGGAAACGGCTTGACTCACCACGAGAAGTTTCTCAAAGACGTCCGGAAAGCCCAATGTCTTCGTCATGTACATATAGCGAGCACGTGGGCTTCGTACACATCGGAGGACGACGGCTATGTGCTTTCAGACTTCGTTGCCGAGCACACTCTGCGTACGTTCATCGATCACCGCGCCCCGATGCAATTGGTACGCGTTCCTTTGCATGAACGCCCGACGTTACTTCTAGAGTGGATGCTGTGCCTAGCGGACGCTCTGGCATTCATGCATCGTCGTGGCAGTTCACATACAGGCATCCGGCCCTCAAACATCTTGATTGACCACAACAACCGCATAGCTTTCGCAGAGATCGGAAGCCTTCGCACTTTCCAGCAAGGCAAGAAGAACAGCAAGACAGAGGCCTACGACTATGCCGCACCAGAGTCGCAAATCTGTCGCGAGGCGATACCCACGATCTCCAGCCCTCCGGTCAGCAGCAGAGGTGCTTTCGCCAGGATTCGCAAGATGAGCAGTGGTACTAGCTCATCGTCTTCCAACTCATCCTCTTCGACAGGTAGCAGCATCCGCAGCAACAGCTTCTGCACTGCCAACACAACCCCAGCAACACCCTCCTTCAGCATCACAGGTCGCAGCAACAGTCTCACATCTCTGGCATCGACCCTCTCACCATTCTCCCTGTCACGTCCAGCGACCAGCTTCCGCAACTTCTCAAGACATCTTACCTCACCCGCACCATCGCTCGCACCGTCATCTCCAATAACCCCATCCTCACCAACCAGCACAATAACATCCCGGATCCTCCCCAAACCCACCGTCATAGACCCATCCACCCTCCGCGACCTCCCCACCGCCACGCCAGAAATGTCAGACGTCTTCTCCCTCGCCTGCGTCTATCTCGACCTGCTCACCTTCATCCTCCGCGGCAAAACGACCGACTTCGTCAAATTCCGCTCGCAATGCTCCTCCACAACGTCCTCCTCCTCATTCGCGGTAGCGAGCTCCAACAGCTCAACCTACAGCAACGGTAGCCCGCCCCAAGCCACCCGCACCAGAACCCACAAACCCCGCCCAGACGCTTCCTTCCACTCCCTCGACCCCTCCCGCCTCGACGCCTGGCTCTCGCATCTCCGCGCCGAGAGCACCAAGCGCCCCGAGGCGATTTTCCGGTGCGTGCCGGAGCTGCTGCGGATGTGCAAGCGGATGATGGCGCAGAACGCTACGCTGCGGCCGAGCGCGCAGCAGGTGCGCGACTGTGTGCAGATTGCGCTGGAAGCGGAGGGCGCTACGAGGAAATTGTGCTGTGCGGGCAGGGTGTGGGACCATGATGGGGAGGATGTTCCCGGGTTGGTGATTGGGACTGCCAAAGGGGAGAGGGAGAGGGTTAGGAGTTCTTTGATGGGGGTTGCGCAGGGTAGGAGGAGCAGTGTGCTTTCGCAGAGGGGATATGGGGAGACGGAAATCGATGGGGATGGTGATGTTGATGTTGATGCTGGGGCGGCGGAAGCGCCGGACGTTCCTAGGGAGAGAGCGCGGACTGATAGTTTCTCGGGATCTGTGAGTGAAAAGATGAAGGGCTGGAGACGGGCGTTTGCACGGGTGAGGTCAAATTAAAAGTTTGTCGGCGCGAGGAAATCTGATATACACTGTGATGACTTGATGACAAGATGTGGTAATACCCAAGTGTGGAATGTTGGCTGAAATTTTAGGCTATCGATCAATATGAGGTATATAGTTAGTGATTGACATCTTTGAGACAATGTGATGGCGAAACGAACCTACAGTGTTTACTAACAACTTTGCGCTCATTTATAGAGTATTTTTACTACTGCCTTTAACTTCAGACAGTCAATCGTGACTAAGCTCATTTGAGATACTACTACTAGAGCCTCATCAGCGTCCTAGTCTTACTTACAAAACTGCCGTTCGCCATTGACATCACAAGACAATAATGACCAGTGAGATGCTATGTGAGGCGATGCACAATTTTGTCAGGCAGTGTGCCATCGTTCGGCAATACAGTGTACCAAAGGATCTACGCTCTACGATCGGAGATGTTTGAGCGATGGTGTCGCCTATCTACCAAGAGAATCCGTCACTATATGTTATCATATTACGAAACGCAACGAACGAGCCGACCGAAACCTTGCCGCAACGAATGAGTCAAAAGCGACCACCTATACACTCTGTGTTACAAGGCAATTACCCGCCGGCAGTAATCTTACAGTAATAGTCGCCACAGGATATGCGTGAATGCAGTGATAGCTCGGTTGCATATAGCTGAGAGAACAAGCCGGTTAAATGTACTACAGTATAGGCGCCGAAGCTTACTGGTCACCTGCGTGATAGATGCATATTAAGTGAAACCGGAGAGGATTTTGTGGCGTCCAGGGTTGCTATACTCGTTGATTCAGATGCCAATAGAAGCGAGATATACTACTGTATGCACGGGAGATCCGAATGCGCTAGTGTTTGTCAGCTGTATGGCAGTTTGTATACGCTGGCACGAGGCGTTTTGAAATCTAGAACAAGTACATTGGTTTTGATTTTAGGCGACCTACAGACAACGCGTATGTCTTGCTGCTAACGACAAGAGCAAACTGTTGTCACGGGATCACAATCGCGACACAGGTACCCGTCTCGAGTCACCCACCCGGTGCCAGCCGAGAGAGCGTAGGAGTGCTCGCCGAGAATTTGCCAACCCATGCCTCTTACAGCAAAGTGACGGGGTGGCACGACGCGGTAGTGGATTCGCGAGCGGTCTAGACGTTTGCTGTCACTTGTCAGCCATGCCCCTGGTGCTTGTCTGCCTGCTTCAGCGGTTGGTTGCCACAGAGAACGACTGGGGGCAAACGATGACTGTGCTCTCACACCCTGCAGTACTTGCGGTGAAGGACGAGATATAGATGGTGAAGATCCCGGTGCTGCGAGGTCAAATGCCGAGGGTGGTGTGATGTATATTTGCAGGCGGCTTCGTGTACCGGAAACTCTACTCTGGAGTCTACACAAGATCAGCTACCGATATTCGTGCACGAGGGCGGTTGATCGTCGACCTTGTGTCGCGCCAGCGAGGGCCGGACAAGAGTCATTTTACGCCCCCATCCAGTAAAGGAAGCGCCGTCGCAAGCCTCGCTGCTTTGCAAATCTTTATATTATCGGCTCGCGGATGGCCTGCCGCCCGTGGCCCTGCCATCGCCCGGCTCCACTTGATTCCTCTTCTAGAAGCCACAAGCCGGTGGGCGGTGGAAAACTTCTGCCCTCCCGAACAGAAAACGCATACTTTCTCTATGGCACAATCGCCTTAGCAGTCCACACGCCGTCTTGTAGCACCGAGAAAGCGCCTTGCTGAGGCCTCCCATTGCTGCCTTTGAGTCTCATGAACGCATGCTGCCGTCACGCCTGTCTTCAGGATGCATCTGGACTGGCACCGTGCGAGCGCGCTTCTGTGCCGTGCCCATGGATATGTTGTAATCTCCACGACATGAGAAGTGCATCACCAGTACCGCCGCAAGCAGCAGCACTGCCGTGTCTGTCCTTGGCCATGGGTCGGAGCCGCCGGACCTGTATACCGACACTGCCGGAGGGGCGTGGTTTTGCCTGGCTGCGACCGCGGGTCCAGGCGTTTTGGGTAGCAGGTGTCGCAGCTACACACGCACGCATGTGACTGCGGCTCCGCACGTGTTGTATATTGACGCGCGGGCGCGCCAGCCATACTACCGCCATTATGCGCTTGCGCCCAAGGTTAGCGCCGCGGACCTGGTCAGCAGCTACTGTAGCTACCAAGGTCGCCAGCACGGTGAGCGCAGGAGGTACGCGCAGTACAACGGGAGCAGCAGAGTTAGATAGGTAAGGCAGTTGGAGCTTGCAGAGGAGGGGGGACATCACAAAGCCTCATTATTGCACCATCTCGGCCTGCTGTATGTTTTCCTCGCTCACCGGCGCTCAAATTACTCGCTGCACTCGCCTCCATTCTCGCTTCAACTTCGCGACACTGAGCCAGGTACTTAGCTTGTGTTGCAATCTAGGTTCTCGCGCCGGAGCGGCAAACACCCAAAACCTACGATCCACCAGCGATCCGCTAGGGTCGAGCGTTGCCGTTCGGTCGTACTTCGCCGGCGGCTTTGGTATAGATACTCAGGCCTGCCCTCGCGCAAGCCATCGAGGATGGACCGAAGAGTGGACGCTCTCTCCACGCCTGCGAACCACAATAACACCGGAGACGACACCGTGGAGACGATGCCCACCGCCATGTCTCTCCAAACGTCGCCCTCACTACCCCACGGGTCTCCGTTGAAAGTGAAGCCCGAAGACTTGGAGAGTCTCGCCCAGAGCGGCGGCTTTGCGATTCTTCGCGACCATCTGGCTGAGTACTACAACTATGAGTATGTCTGGGTTTATGGTGTTGATTTTATAATGTTAAAATTAACAAGGAAACCAGATTCTGCGAGCACCATGATGACCCGTCGCATACCGCCCAACACATTCTGAACCGTGATATCTTGCACGCACTTCTGGTGCCGGTCATCGAACTCTTCGACAAGGCCGAGTCAACAGCCTGCCACTACACCCGATCTACAAATCCTGCCGACCACGAATTCGCTTACACCGCATCCGCGCGCGCAGCCTATCTTTGGTTACAATGCTTCCTTGATCGCGAGCGCGACTGGTCATACACCCGTGGCTGCCCTGGCTGCGTCGTGGCGCACACTCTCGAATCCGAATTCACCATTCGCCTTCTCTACGCTGCCTGTCTTCTATCGGATGTCCACTACCCCTTCACACTCGACGGACCGACACTCCCTTCTTTCATTTTCTACTTGGACAGTCTGAAGGCCGCGCTCGCAGCCGACCCACTTTGGGGCGAGGACTACTTCGAGCTCGTAGCACCAAAAGCTGCAATGACCCGCAACGGCATCGAGGACCTTATCCACCAATGTCTCGAGCTCGATGCGATTCTCTCAGCACCTGCGACACCCGCTACAGATGAGGCACTAAGCGCTGCGACATCACCTCTCGTCTCACCGGTGTTGGCGCCCATGGGTGGCACTCCCGGGATGAAGGTCAAGCGCAGCAAGATGGCAAAGCAGCAAATGCGCATGAAGCTCGAAGAGGAGAAGTGGATCGAGGAGATGATGAAGTGCATGAACTCACTACAGCTCGCCAGTCTGGAGGCTGCTTGCTCCGAAGCCGATGAACCAACTGTCTTGAGTCTGGACGCCATGACGATGAGCGGATCAGTCGTTGGCGCCAATACGCTCGTTCCGGTCGATTGAAGAAAGCAACTTGCCACAAGAACGACCATCACATGCGACATCCAGCCCACAGAGGCTCAAAACACAAGTGGATCGAGAAAGGTTGAAGCTCAGAAAGGACTTCGATCGTACGATCGTACGATCCACGCACGGCAGCATGATTTGCTGACCGCCATAGATCGGCAAGGCACAATGACAGAAGTTGTGGCCTGACAGCTCCGCTTAGCGATGCTGTAATCGATGAGGAATCAACGAATGAGGTGAATGCTTTGAGCATGACCGAAAGCGGCAGAGGGACCGTATAGGCGCCTCGAGGAAGCTAGGCCATTGTCGAGTTGGAAATGATACCCAGGGGTGTGACAACAGAGATACCGCTGAGGACGTTTGACGCCTACATATGCATTAATGACCCCACTCTTATTACCATTAATGACTTCCCGAATGTATCAGTCGTGTCTACGAGCTCAAAGTAACTCGGAATTGGTTTCTAGACACTTCTTCGTTTGAGGTTGATAGTATGCCGCATTGAGCTACTGAGGGCTAAACTCAACACTGGAGGATTACAATATTGGTCTTGGTATGTTTTAACATTGTGCGTGATGATAGTGTTTAGGTAGTAGCAGAAGAATTACATGCACACAGCAACAGAACATCCAGGTGTACATGTAACAAGCTACAGAAAAAAGGTCATGGAGCTCTCCTGCCTCGTGCCTGACGGCGATTGGGTCAAGGGTCAGAATTATGAGCGGCGCGCTAACGGCTGGCTGCACACGTACAAGTGACCAAGGACACAACATAACGCCATTGGGGTAACCTGACATGCCCATCAACACTATATCGAACAAAATGCGCATCACCTAAGCTCTCAGTAGTTGGCAAATCACCTCCTTCCACAGCAATGCTCTCAATCAAGCGTCCAACGCCCACGACGGTGTCATACACTGTCTCCACGCGCTCAGAACCCACTACCTTCGCCGCCCAACTCACCAATGCCATCTCGATCCTGCTTCGCCTAGCAGCCGGCTTCGTGGTGCTGATAGCGTTACTACACGAACACCAGACGCTTTTCCACGGCACAATCTATCGCCTGCCTCCAAGCCTTCACTCGCTCCTCCCAGCTCTGCCCAGTATCCTCGCCACGCTACCTCCAGCTTTGCGAATCGGCGTGTACGCGCTGGTCCTCTGGCTCGTCCTCCGCAAAGGCTACACGTCCGAGTCGCTGCTCGTGGTACGTGGTCTCGGAGTGCAGACTGCGACGGCAGGATCGAGTTTTCTGTGGGGCGGCAGCACGCGGTTCATTGCTGCCAGTGCCGTGCAGGATATCTTCATCCATGAGGCGTTTAGGGGGTTTGAGGTGAGGTTTTACTTATGCATTGTGGTGGAGGGGGAGGAAGGGGTTGTGGTGGTATTTCCGGTGGGTGGCTGTTTCTTTTCTTTTTTTTTCTTACGCAGTCATTCAGTTGGCGAACATATTTTGCTAACATGAAGATACAACAGAGCACATTGCCTCGAAGAGAGATCTTGGAAGAGGTGTGGCGTGGAGCACGAGCTTGCCTGTACGAGCCGAAGACTTGAAATGGGCTAATGCCATGCCATGCTGGGTATCGATCTATATTCTATTTGTACTCTACTCGTCATCGTCCTGATCTCCCGGGGTCACACGCGGATAGGGAATGCCCTTCTTCGCGGCGTACCTCGCATTGACGACATCCGGTTCTTCCGTACGAGCGCGCTTCATCACGGGAATGTACGTGCCTATCGTACGAGGCGTCTCACTGCCATCAAACAGGCGGTCGCATTTCACCGATGCTTCGGGCAGTGGGAGGCTTATAGCCTTACCTTGCTGGCCCACAACATTCAACAAGCTGCCCGCCAGGATCTCATCCATCTTACGTCTTCGCCACAGCGTCCATAGATCCTCCATGAGTCCGCCACGGCCGTACTTACCATCCTCGACGCCGATCGTATTGCGTTTGCCCTTGTCCTGGCCACCTCGGTTGTCGCCCACATAGATCCAGTTCAGTCCGTCCTCGTACCCTTCGTGGTTTCCCTCAGTGTGGTCGGCCTGGCCGAGCTTCTCTGGGTCTGGGAAGACGCAGTCCCACAGCACGAGCGGCGCATCGCTGGCCATCTCGTACAACGGCCGTGAAGGGTTCTCATTGACGTCAAGCAGACGGTCTACAATGGACGGGTCCTCGTACCCTTGCCCAACGAGGAAAAGCACTGCGATCAGGTGGCGCACTTGATGCCATAGGAAAGCGGAGCCACGTACCTCGAACCAGTACAGCTGCGGGCCATGTGTTGCAACGCCACGCTCCTCCTCGCCGTGCTCGGAGACTTCGTGAGTCTGGGCAGTCTGGCTAGCCAGATTTGCAGGGTCTTCCTTCGGACCTACCGCGTGGATACCGGCGTGGAAGATGCGGCGCTGAAAGTTGGTGATTTGCTTGCTCGCATCGATCTTGCAGAAGTTGCGGAAATCGTGTAGGCCTTCGTATTTCTTGGCCGCCTCCTGCATGGCCGGGATGTTCAACCAGCCATCTCCTCCTGCGGCGCTGTTACTCCCAGGAAGGGGTGTGAAAGAGGGATTCGTAAAGAAGTACCGGTATCGTCGCTCTTTGCAGTTGAAGCGCGCGCTGAAGTCCTCGGGCGGGTTGGGACACCAGGCAAGAATGCGGATATCGGGCGGCAGGACCTTGTTCAAGAGATGCATGTAGGGCAGTTCGTCTTGTACAGGATCAAACTCAGGTTCTGGCTCAGAGTCTTCTGCTTCGGCCTTTTCGAGCTCCCCAGTAGTAGCAGCAGCATCAGACATTGCAACATCTCCCTTCTCCGCGCCAGCCTCGACCTCCTTCGCCTTCTTAGGCTTCGCCTTGACTCCCCGTGCACTCCTAACCCGCACACCAATAACCTGTCCAAACGCGCTGACTCCGCGGTCTGTCCTGCCACACTTGCTGTATTCCACCCCATCCCAGCACACCTCTTCCTCTTTGCCCTCCTTGAAAGCCGGGAAGATCAGCTTTGTCTTGCGCAGCGCCTTGAACAATTCCTCCTCGATCGTAGGCAAAGGCGTCTTGTTGTTGGTGTGGTGTTCGAAGCCATTGTATGCGCCGCCCAGGTATGCGAAGCGCAGGGCGATCAGACGGGTGTTGTAGCGTGACGGGTCGAAGGGTTTGGGCGCTTTCCGGGGCTTTTTGAAGGGTGGTGGTCGCGTGGATTCGGGCTCAGATTTTGTAGAGGGGTTTTGCTGGAGCTGAGATTCGAGTTTGCGGATGTGGGAGATCAAGTCGGCATTTGACCATGTTGTGTAGTCGGTCGAGGCCATGGTGGTCGGTGGGAGCGCGATGCGCTTCTTGTGGCCTGTATGTCTTTGCCTTGTTTGAGTTGAGACGAGAGCGCAATAGGAGGATGGCGTTCCGCGGGGTCGTGGTCTGGCAAGCTGTATGAGAGGCGCAATCCTCATTGCGTGAATGAGTCCATCTTTCGGTGATTCGTGCGAATCATCAAAAGTGCAATTCTGAATGAGGAAAACTGACGTCGTTGCGCTTTGAGGCGGGCACGCAGAGACGATTAAGATCTGCACTCTGACCAATCAATCAATCAACTGCCTCATGTCTCAGGTCTTCGAAGAAACAACTATACACAAGTGAAATTCATGTTGCGTGTCGCTTTCGGACAAATCACACATATCGTTCAGCCTCGATGCTGGAAATCTTTAGTATTGCCACTGAGTTATTCTCTGTGTGGCCTGGGTGCAGATACCATCAGCGACGGGCTTACCTTCACGGTGTCTTATCAGTGAAATGCTCACTGTTGCACATCCCTATGTATTTGGCTTAGGCGCAGACATCTCCAGTAATAAGCTTGTCCTTGTGGACTTTTACCGGCGAGATACTACTGCCATCTACATGGTTGGCTCTCAATAGGTTGTTGGGATCAGTCGCCAATATGTACAGCCTTTTCAACACTTCGCGTGGCCTAAATCTTAAGCGCGCTGCGTCGACATCTTAAGTCTATCAAGTCGCGTCTCCCTACGAGCACCTTCCATTGTCATCACACCTGGACAAAAGCATCGCAGAGCGCTGCTCTCAATGCTATCCTGGACTTCAAGTCCCATCACAACCCCTCACCGTTGTAACTATGGTTAAACGAGATGCTGCTAGTCAGGAGGCGCTCGATCGTTCTCCTAAACGAACGCAACTAATCGACCTCCTATCAGACTCAGACTCGGAGCTACCAACCATGGACTTCTCGCGCTTGACTGCCCGTTCTCAGCAGGCGCGGGAGTCTACTCAAGGAGTTCCTGCGATCCCCAGAGGCAGTTGGCTTGTCAAGCCAAAAGCTCGACGAGTGGGTAATGAAGAAGACGAGGAAAAAGCAGAGGCCGAGCTTGGTCTTGAGCTCATGAACGACCAAAGAGACACTGGCCGACGCGCAACAGTCGAATCTGATCTTGGAGAACTTAATGACTTTGCGAATTCTAAAGTCCGTCACGATCCCTCTCCATCAATAGTACAATCCCCGGACCCTGGACCGGCATCGCGTACGAGCAACATACGTGAAAACTTTGGTGACGCCGAACCATCAGCTATCCTCGACCATGCAATCGATCCAGCTAGCTCTGTTTCTGTACGACAAACTCCAGCTCCAGCTGAGGCTGTAGCGACAAAGTCACCAACAGTGGGCGCAACTGATACTCATATTACTGGCCTGGACCGTTCTCGTTCTACGAGCGATGCTCGTGATCACCTTTGCGATGCTGGATCGTCCAACATCCCTAACGTCACTACTGCCTTTATCAGTCCATCTGATCACCGTGTTCGGCCGGCTTCCCAGGAAACTTCTGCAACAAGCTGCTCGATGGAACACGAAACCAATTCGACTGCTTCGAGGATTACTGGAAGAATCAACGACGAGTCTACAATTCCTCTCCAACACTCGGCAGATCAATACGAGGGACGAGACGATGGCCTTGCTCTGGAACGGCAAGGCCGTAAAACTCGTGTCGACAATGGGCAACAAAGTCCTGCCCAATGTCACAAAGAGGTTGACGATATGGACGACGTTATGCTTGTTGTTAAAGGCGCCTTGAACAATATGTGGTATCAGCTATCAAAGGACTGTCCGTCACGTACGATGGAGCAGTGGAGACGCCTATACGACGAGATAGTCCTGCCTGCTTTTGAAGCAAATGAAGTCATCGCTTCTCTGGCTGCACGAAGACCTGATCGATTATCGTCGAAGAAAAGCACACAGAATTCAAATCAAGTTGTGCAGTCTCCAAGAGCGAAGAGCCACGCTATAAGAGATGTCGAAAATCGAAGGCATAGATCTTCTCCAGTTGTTGGCACGCCGGGATTGCAAAACAGCACGCAACCAAGTGCTCTCTTGCCTTTGACCGGGGCTAGACAAAGCCAGTGGTCACACCCACAAGCTCGTATCCAAGGCAATATGAGGTTCACAAATTGCGAACAGGTAAATGTTGCATCTAATGTAGCCCAATCGGGTGGCGATTTACCTTCTGATGGCGGACTGCCGTTTGCACCAACGGTAATTGCTGGTGACCTGATCTTCGAAGGATGCAAAGTGGTGAATATCTTGACACTCCCTGGTCGAATGTCATCCATCCAAAGGCGTCAACATCGGTTGCATAGGCCAAGAAAAAATGTCCCACAACCACAATCTCGTTCACCGGGGACTTCTCAACATCAGGATCCTTTGCAGCATCCACCTCCAGCTCCACATGCTGTTCAGCCTTCGCGGCCGAACGCACCCCTTAGGATGTTTGCACAGCCATACCCGCCAACACAGCTACCGATGCAGCCGCAGGTATACGGCTCGGCTCTTCAATACTACATGCATGACCCGAATACTTCGCAGGCTCACCATGCAGGGCCAAACCAAGCTCCAACCCATACTCATTATCAACACCAACAGGGGCCTCAATCATACTTCCATATCCAACCTCAAACCCAGGCGCAAAGATTCCATGACCTTACACGACAAGTTCAGCAGGTAGTTTCAGACGTACATCCGCAGTCATATTCGCATCCTCCACAGGAGAGCCTTGGGGTCCGGCATCCTGCACATGAGCATAAGACTGTGTACGCACATGGAGACGGTCGCCGCTGGGAAACCCAAGCCCCCGAAGAGTACGAGAAGATGGAAGAGGACAATGAATACGACAATGTTTCCGAAGGCAGTGGAGAATACGACGACGACGACGATTTCGAAGACTAGATACAATATCAACACTGCCAAATTATGAGGTACCATCAACACAAGGTCGCTGGCAAACTCTAGGAAATGCTATGAAATGCTGACTACAACAGCTCCGGCTCAATGACTCCGGTCTGCTTGTCAATGAGTCCGTAGGTCTCGATCCGTCTGTGGCGTGCGTAATCAAAGGTCTTCTCCTTGCCTTGCCTGCAGTCGCTCAAATCAATCTCCGCAACTACCAGCTCGTCCTCGCTTGTCTGCGCTTCGGCAATGACATGGCCCTCCGGACTAATGATACTGCTTCCAGCAATGAGATCATACTTCCCATCGTCAAGGCCACATCGAGCGGAGCTTATTGAGAAGCATGCATTCATATAGCTGTTTGCCTGCTGGACCAGTCGTGAGTGGAAGAGGGCTTCTTCTTTCGCCTTCTCCGGAGACATTGGCTTGGAGCCCCAGAGGTGCGACCTTAGGCGAAAATGTGTCAGTGTGCGGCATCTGTGAGCGTAGCGTGATAGGACTTACATGTTAGCGCCTGTGTTATATCCAAACATCAGGATCTCGGCTCCTTGGAGCGAGTATGACCGCCACGCTTCAGGCCAACGACGATCGTTACAGATCATCATGCCGAGAATGGGGTCACCTTTTCCCACAGTGGACTCTCCGTCTTTGGCTGCTGACTTCTTGATAGCATCAGGGACCAAACCAGGTGCACGGAAGGCATTGAAGCCTAGATCGCCTGGCGTGAAGTAGCGCTTCTCGAGCTGATTTGTTGCTTCGGGATCCTTGAAGGGCTCCACTGTTCCGGGAAGATGCACTTTACGGTATTTGCTGAGGACTTTATCTTCGCTCGCCGAGTAGTAAACGGACGTGTTGTAGCCGGTGCCGTCTGGGGTGCGCTCAGCGTAGCCTAGTACAATATCGATTTTGAGCTCTTTCGCTTCATCGAACAGTGGCTTGACATCTGGCGATTGCGTGATATCCTCGCCGTGTTCGAAGAAGCTGTCTAGAGTCTCGTGGTCCTCGAAAAAGTAACGGGGGAAGAAGGTTGTCAGAGCAACTTCGGGGTAGACCACGAGTTTCACGTTCTTTTGTGATGCTTCGCGCAGGAGCTTGATGAGTCTGGGAACTGTCTCTGATTTGGGTGTGTCGCGATTGATAGCGCCGATCTGGGCGGCGGCAACGATAAGATTTCTAGGCATGGTGGAGGATGAGATCTATGATTCAGAATAAAGCCACAACAACAATTCGAATGGACAGTCAGGACATTCGTGACATTGATCATCTATATACATGTCAGGTGGTATCGATGTCCACGTTGGCCGCCTTGGTATGCACGCCGGCCGGTAGCTGTATCGTTGCCGATGGAGGCTAAGGGCCAAGGGCACAATCAAGCAGATCTTCGCCGGAATCCTGCCTATCGTTGCCCGAGATCCCAATCGAGAAGGTCGCGTTTTGTGGAACAACATAGTTGCCCGTGCGATCGGCCAACATGGTCTCTCATGATCTTGTTGCTGTTGCTGCCCAATATTGACTTGCCGTGTCGTTGTTGTACACTTCTGCTGGTTCGACAACTTTGACCCGGGTACGAGCCACCGACAAATTGCGAAAACCGAACAATCAGGGCCATAACTTCAGCAATCATGGACTTCGATCTTATAGTAACGGGAGGAACTATTGTATAAATTTATTCAATGAGACATCTTGGGCTACGGTGCTGACAAGACTCCAGGTGACTGCAACGGAGATTCTCCCTGACGGATGCCAAATTGGTGTCAAGGACGGCACCATCGTATGCATCGGCAAGAACCTACCATCATCACCAAACACTAAAATCATTGATTGCGAAGGAGCATATGTCACTCCAGGTGGCGTAGATTCCCATGTGCATCTAGCACAAAAGAATGCGCCGACCGGTGACGGGTGGGAGACAGGGTCACGATCTGCAATTGCTGGCGGCACCACCACAATCCTCGCGTTTGCATCTCAACAACGAGATGACACGTCGCTCTACCCGGTACTCGAAGACTATCACCAGAAGTCCAGAGATCAAAGCTACTGCGATTATGGATTCCATTTTATCCTTACAAACCCCACCGAATCAATCCTCAGAGATGAACTGCCCAAATTGGCAAGGGAGGAGGGCATTACAAGTGTAAAGCTTTACATGACTTACGAGGCGATGAAACTTGGCGACCGTCAGATCCTCAACATACTGTTCGCATGCAAAGGTCTTGGCATGACGACTATGATCCATGCCGAGTCTCACGATATGATCGCACTCATCATCGAAGGGCTTGAACGCAACAACCACACCGAACCGTACTTCCACGCACTCGCTCGTCCAAGAATCGCCGAGGATGAAGCATCCTACCGCGCCATATCACTCGCAGAACTCGCCGATGCCCCCATGCTAATAGTGCACATGTCCTCCGAGACTGCCATCAGCCACGTACGGGATGCTCAAACAAGACTTCTCCCCATTCACGCTGAGACCTGCCCACACTATCTCTTCCTGCTCTCTTCCGAGATTAAAGCTAAGCCTCATGACCACTTCTCGGGCGCCAAGCACGTCTGCAGTCCTCCTCTCCGACACAATCCAGCTGACCTGGAAGCCCTCTGGCAATCGATCGCCAACGGTACCTTCACAACATGGTCCTCTGACCACGCTCCCAGCAAATATGACCATCCACAGGGCAAGAAACTAGGTCTGATGGAGGGCAACATCCCTCGATTCTCCAAAATCCCCAATGGCTTGCCTGGCCTCGAGACCAGAGTGCCATTGCTGTTCAGTCAGACTCCTGCTTGTCAGCCAGCAGGAAAGGCGCGCCTGAGCCTGCCACGTTTCGTACAACTGACTGCTACTAACCCCGCGAAGCTGTACGGCCTCGGTGGACGGAAAGGAAGCATTGCGCCGGGCTACGATGCTGATCTCATCATATGGCATCCAGACAAGAAAGGCGCGCGAACGATCATGCAGGAGCGACTGCACCACGACATCGACTATACACCTTTCGAGGGCGTGGAGGTGGGCAATTGGCCGAGATACACCATCCTTCGCGGAACAGTCGTGTGGGACGATCTTGAGGGCATTCTTGGGGAGAAGCAGTTTGGCCAATTCTTGAAACGTGAGAAGGGAGAAGTCGTTTCAGGCAAGACAGGAAATGTACCGAGGGGCATGGGTGCTGATGAGCGTGGGTATTGGCTTTGATACATACAGATGACGAGCGTAGCGATCAAATACCAAGCGCATCGTAGCGATTATGGACGAAGCTCTCATACAAACAACACATCGATTCGAGATCATCATATAATCTGCTATGCGCTCCGTAGGAAGTTCGTGATAAAAAGAAAAGTGCATTCATGAGAAATCATGCGAAAATCGTTAGGGTTAGTCTTGGGGTTGACATCGAATGTCATTTTGGTGAGATATATCGACAACGCTTGATACACACCAACTTGTCATTAGCTTTTGGTATTCATGGCTTCTTTGCTTGTATCTGACCCACTGTCGGCGTGATTGACATGTTTCGCGGTGTTTCATGTCGTTTTCAACTTTTGCAGAGGCAACATCTGCTCAAGACATGATAGATGTAACCGAAGCATCGTCAACATTGGACCATCACAGTCCTAGCCACATTCTTTTGACAGATATAGCGAAGACCAGGAACTCAGGAGAATGACAGTAATATACCGAAGTATTCGCTTGTCTGTTTCCGCATCTCTTTGGTGATTATTCGTGTTGGCTGTCCACAGTACATGTACGAACACACCAATTGAGAGTAACGCACTGCAATTTACGAGACAACTAATTCTTGTAATACAATCGATTTACTGTTGCTTCTGTCTTTGATATATCTGTTCATGTGTAAAATATATTGGTGATATAGTCAAACTTGCTACTCCAGAACAGACCAGAGCATTCTCCAAAGGGATCGGAAGCAACATAACCGACGGCACAATACCACCGCCAGCACATCGATGACGCTAACGCAAAACACTGTTACACGTCCATCACATCCAAGGCGCAACTCCTCCCTGACCCCTCTTCTCATCCCAGCGCCAGGCCCTCAAAGTCTCAGCACCTACACTGCGTTTGTTCGCCAAAGCCTTCCTCCGCAGCTCCTTGACGACATCATCGTTGGCTTCCAGCTGAGCAATCGTCTCTGGCTTGGATTCCACGAGCTGCTGTAGCGTGCTCAATGAAGACTGACGGATGTGCTTCCAGAGCGCTCGGGCATCGTCAGATCCATTCCTGGTGTCCGCTGAGGATGCATCCGTGTATGGGCCGGACACTGCGGTGGTGACTTTAGCCGCGGAGATCAGTGGATGGGTCGATGATGTTGCAGTGCTGGTTTTGCGTTTGGTGACTTTGGCGGGCGTTGCAGACAGGAGCGATCCGGAAGATGGAGCCGCGCCTGACGTGGGGGAACATGGTGCTGTGCTGAATTTCTCTGAAGGTGCTGGGGAAGCTATGCTTGAATCCTGTTCGAGAGAGGTGTCGGAAATTAAGATTGAAGGTTTGTCAACCGCTGTTTCATAGGATGCAGATCTCTGTTCGCGCAGCTGGGTCTCTAGGCCGACGCAGATCTGCTCAATGGTTGGCTCGGCGGATGCAATAGGGCCTAGGTGATATCGAATCAGATCCAAGGCTTGCTCTGGCGGACATTGTGATATGATGTACTTGGCGAGACGCTCGTGAACGTCCGAGGAGTTTGACTGTCCATCACTTTTCGAATATGTGCTCCACCGAGAGTCGGTCTTTGGCCGACGTAGCTTGCAAGCCACGCGGCAAGTCAATGTGTTGCTCTCGTGGACGAGTGAGTGTTTATAGCGAGTCTCGACGTGGAGTACGTCTTGCTCGAGTGTTCCAACCATACTATGCAATTCTGCAAAGAGCGATTCTTGGTCAATATCACCATCAGCATTGATGGAACTGCTTGGGCGGATCCGAGGCACAAGAAGTTTCATGAATAATAAGCATGATTCTCCAGGTTGGAGTTCTTTAGTCGATTTGCGTCCAACCAAGTCGATGATCTTACTGCCGGAGGTGGGTTTGTAGCAGATACGGAGGCTTGTGATTGCGCCTAGTGACCGGTCTCGTGACTGCTTGGAGTTTGAAGGCTGCTAGCCTTCGAAGGATATATCCACGACATGCGTCTTCACGGTCGCTTCGATGGCGATCCAGATGATCCTTTTCTCGCTATAGTCAACGACTGCAGTGTCTGCCGCGACGTCAAGCTCAATGTAGGGCGCCATAAGCTGAAGTGTAGTTTGCTCGGTGCCGAGTTGCACCATTCTGTCGAAAGGTCGAGGCGTGAGCTCGAAACCGGCGGGATGTTTAGGCGGAGGCGATTCCGGTGCGCCAGAGAAGCGGTGCTTGAAGATCACGCGATCACCAGTCGGTGTGCCCAAAGGTGGCGTTACTGAGTCTAGATCCTGCACGAGAGCCGATGTGCTCACTGTGCTGTCTGTGAAGGATCGCTGATCAAGTCTGTGGACATCGCGATCCGCGACTTGGCCATCTGAATGCTCGGGTTCACTAGCGACGCTGTCGCGGCTTACGTCGAAGCTGTACGCTCTTCTCTCCGGCTGTGACACGTTGGTAGGCTTGCGGCGACCAGAGATTCGGCGCAGCAGGCTTGCTTCAGATTCCATGGGACGAATGGCATGAGTACTACGAGTGCGAGTGGCGGCGCTTTTGAGGCTGGACAGCATACGCTTGCTGACAGAACGATGGTGTGATATTTTGGGTGGCTCGGGGACAATGTTTTTCGAATACGCGTTTGGAGGGAACGGCTCTGATGATAGATTGCGAGGACTGCTGGGCGCATGCGATGCAGGTGGCGAGAGAGTCAACAAGCTGTCGTATGGTGTCGTCGCATGCAGCCTTTGTGGGCTGTCTTCTGAGCTTGTACATCCAACGCATGGCGGCGGCACATCACCAATCCTGTCATCTTTCTTGAGATTCTCTCTGGTCTTGCGCACTCTGAGAGGTGTGTCTCGTCTCCTACATGCCGAATGGTCCCTCTGTCGGTGTAGAGCCGGCTTGTCGCTGGGAGACAGTGGCCTGATGTTTGAGGGTAATGGCTCAGAGCGCAAAACCCTAGGTGTTGGCGGTAGATTCTGCGCATTGTCAGTCTTGATCGTAGGATACATGCGTGATCACCTACCTCTTTTGAGCTCGCCATATGACTGTTGAATCATGATGTGATTGAGAGCTATGCCATGTCGAGAGGACTTCAGAGCCTACGAGAAGACGACAACAGTGGCTGCACAAGGGGCAGGCGCCGCTTAGGAAGCTTGACACCCTTTTTTTTGGCAATCATTCTCTCAGCTTGGTTCGCGTTGGAAGCAACTGTGGGTATGTACCTGCCTGTGTTTGATCAATGCAGTGATCGAGATGCGCGGAGAGAGCAAAGCAGGATACCTTACAGAGCACATATCGCGCTGGTGATCATTTTGATCAACAGTGGTTCTACACGGATAGACAGGCATCACAGGAACATGTTTTTGGTCATCGCTCACTGGTTGGATCTACCACAACTGTCAGACTAATGTAGTGGGGCCTGATACTGGCACAACGATTCCATCATCCCGCAACCTGCGCCTGAATCTGTGGCATAATGCTAGCCAGGGCCTCATCATCGATTTTGGCAAAAGAGATCTAATCGAACAGTCAGCCCTATAGCCTCCAAGATACTGCCAGGTGGGATCTTGTATCAATGACACGCGAGCACTTACAACATCTCCCGTACCCCCACCACCAAAAAGTGTTCCATCTGCTCGACTCGCAGCAATCACCTTCCTGACCCGATCTTCCCAGACGCCAGACCAGTTCCACTCCCCGGGCCTTCTAGCCCCACCGGGTTGTGCTCCTCGAGGCGAAAGACTGCCGTCACTGCTGGCATCTCCATTCAGCGATTTAGCCGGAGACTGGGCGCGATTTTCTCCCAGGACCTTCGCTCGATGGCTGCGCCATGCGTGCCAGGCGCTGGGGTTTGCGGCCGAGGAGAGTGGTACGCCATCTGTGATCTCTGGCGCGGTGAAGACCAGACGGATGTATTGTAGGACTTGAGCGATGTGCGGCGGAGCGACGTGTGTGGCTGCAGCGGCTTCTGCGCCTTCGCTGGCCGCCTGCTCGTCTTCATCTTTCTTGCCAGCCTCTGCGACTCCATTGGCGAACCATTCTGGGAATCCTTCTTTCAACACCAGTCCTCCAGGTGGAAGCTTCTCCTCGTCCGCGGCGCTGATTGTGCCTCCCCTCTCTCTAGTGGAGTGTGTATATGTAGTCAACGGGGTGACGAGCGGGTGGAAGACATCCTGAAGGAACGTGATCACAGGCGGACGATCCGGGTAGTCGTCAGGGAAAGCGATCTGGAAGCGGAGGATGGCATTGGCATACGGGCCTGGGAGTTTCACAGAGGGTCAGCAAAGCGAGCTCGCTGGTATGCGATACACGACACACGGATGGCAAGGGCGATACCTTTGCGCACGAACAACACTCCCGTCCACAGCAGAGGCTCTTCGGGCACCGGCGCTACGTACAGACCCTTGGGACTGGCATGCTTCAAACTGGCGCTGCGTTGGCGAGCTTGTCAGTGATCTTGCGTGAGCGATCGATGAACCCAGACGCGCGCACCACGATAGGCAGGTATAGGATCAGAGTTCGGAGGTGGAGACACACGTACAAGTCTAGACACAGCTTTTGCCGCGCAAAGGCGCGAGAACGCAAGGGCATGATATGCGCATGTTGCAGTCCTCGTTCAAGTCGCAAGGCCGCCGCGATCGAGAAGCAAGTCCGACTACGAAGGCACTCCTACTAAGACGCCTGTGTGGGGAGTTCGAGCCAGCGGAGCGGGTACGGTACTTTTAGCGGATGAACATCCTTTGGTTTCACCTGTACAAATCGAGACACAACGATGCAAACGCCTCTGGAGCTTAATGCGGAGCTCGAGGGAGATCAGATCCATAACATATATCAATAAAGTCATTATTATCGGGGTATGTGCACACATGCTCGATGACCAAATCTGGGCATCGCAGTCGCCCGATGCTTTCTCCCTGGGAGAAACGTGACATCACATGATCAGCTCTTCCTGCGGGTGACAGTGAATCGAGAAGGTTTATAGGCCGCATGAACCGTGAAAGCCTCTCTCACGCAGGAGTCAAAAGTCAGCACTGTGGCGGCCTCCTGTGATGATCATCTCATTCACAGCTCCCGTTGCTAGCTGGCTGACAGTATTGAGCACACGAATGAAACAGCCGCTGTGCGGTCACTATGTGTTGCCACTTGTGTAATAATTTTCTGTCTTTTGCTGGAGCTGTACCAGTCATGGAATCAGTTAACGGCCCGAAGCACCGTCTGGTAGCCTTCAGAGAGTGACGTTGATCACCCTGACTGTGTTTGGAAGTTGACGGCCCGTACATCAAACACCGGCGTGCTGGAAGCTATAACGCCCGCGAGCCTCTGACGCAGAGGGAAATTGGAAAACCCTTCTCGGAACGACTTACGACTCGCTGCTCACTTAAGGCCGGCGCAAATTCAAAAGGTCAAACCTACGTCAATTGAGTTTTGCGCCTCGGGATTTCAAATGGAGCGGCGGCCGGACTCAGCTCCACCCAGACGACGGGGTCAATTATTACATGTGCTTCGATCGTTATAGATTGTTATAGATTGTTATAGCCTCGTGGGCCCTCGGCGTGAGGAGCGTGCTGTCGGTTAGTCGGCAGCGCAAATATTTCGAGCGATGGCGCGATGAAACAGGCACCACTCATTTGAAATCCACCATGCCACTAACATAGAGCGCGGGGGGCAGCGCGGATGGGGACAAGGCTTCCGATTGCCGCGAGACTAAAATCGCAAACCAGGTCTTGACTCAGGCACACAAGAATTAATTATTCTAGCGGAGCTGCCGACGTACTGGTGAACGGGTGGGTGAAGATGCCGGCGCCCTGTGCAAGGAAGTTGCGATGTGCTTTCTTGCCACTACTCAGTGGTGGCGGTGTAGGAGCCGTCGACGATGGCAGTCAGCCTCACACCGCTGTGCACAGTAGTTGGGAGTCATCCAGCTACCGCATCGATGACCGGGACAAGAGCCGGCGGTGTGTGCTTTGCTACCGGTCACATAGAGCTGCAGTGCAACGACAGACAGATCGGAAAGTCGCTTTGTCCCTGAAGAAGCTGCAAGTTTCCAAGCGGTCAGGCAGCCGCAACGTTGCGAGGCGCAAGTCGAGCCCTCGAAAAGGCCCGGCTGATTGACGAGGTCTTTGGGCTGCCGGCCGCATAGCTTCCATCCGTTGTACGGTCATCCATGGCGTTGGAGTCTTCAAGGTTTCGTCCGGCTTGCGTGTCGCGGTGACCAGGATGCTGCTGAAGGACGAGCGAGGCGACCGAAAGATGCCCAGCGCCACGACGCAAGCTACGGATCCGGCATGCCGGCGCAGGGCAGCAGCAGCAGTAGCAGCAGCATCGCGCAGACGGGTTGACGGTACTGGTGCTGCCGTAGCCTGTTGCTGCTGATGGTGGAGTGCCTTGTGTGTGTTGCGAACCACGGCCGATCCGAGCTCCCGTTTGCAAGCAAACGCAACGTTGGTGCGTATGGAACCGCAGGCCGACTTTATGTATCCACACCAAACGCCCGGTTTGGGTGCTGCGACATATCTGGCCGGGATGCAGAGGTGTAGCACGGCGTAAGCGCGCGCCGCGGTCAGAAGCGTCGTACGAGGCGACGATGGTGCGCCCCGGGTGCGGACACAGCTACAGATGGGCATCTCTGTGCATCTGACAGATTGCACGTCCCGGCCTTGTGGGCGAAAGTGGACACCTCGACAGTCACGCCGGCGCACGACAGGTCGAAACGAAATAAACTTGCAGCTGGCCGCTGCCGTGATACGATTTCACCATTCGCGATCAGAGGTGCATGACGTCGGGCGATCCGCCCGCCGGTCCCAGGCCGTCGAACTGGGATGCGCGCCGTTATGCGCCAGGTCATGTGGGCGGCAAATGTGGACGTCGCTAGAATAGGAGTCGAAGGATTCGAAACAGAGCCGTCACAGACGGGCGACGAATGACAGCGAGAGTTTCAGGCTCAATTTCCGTGCGCCGGCGCTGCTGGCCTTGAACCATCTCTCGAAACACTCGATCCCAGATGGGCAAGCGGCAAATTGGACGCCGCGCACGGCTACCTGGGTCTGTCTGTCTCGCGGCTCGCGTGGAGACCTTGCAAGTGCGTGTAGCGTGCAGCAAATCAGAATAGCAACCCGGTGCGTTCCTGTGTCACGCCCTGGGTCGCTAGACGCGCCGTTTGACTCCTCACCGCCAGAGGGAACCCAGGGATCGTGACGAAACAAGGGCAGGCAATGGCGCGCAACGTGGAAGCCAGCGAATGCAACGGCCGACGGCGGTGGGAACACCCTGCCACGGTCACGATACTGTCACGACAGAGTGGAATGTCAGCCCGGCGGCAGCATCATCGCAAGGCAAGCGGCGACGACTCCACTGTACGCTACCACGCCAGGCGATGGAGGTAGAAGGTACATCCACTTCGCGTAGCGGCGGGGACGGATGGCAAGCCGGAGGCATCGCGCAGCAGGGCGTCAAACCCTACCAGAGCATATGCTCCTCTCTACTGTAACTTTCGCATTTGTGGACCGGAAACTCTATGTGACTGGAGCCTAAAGTGGTAGATCTCATATGGGCAAGAGAGCAAGATGGTAGGAGGTATGGCATGTTTGAGTGTCTAACACGCCTACAAGGGCCTCAGGCACGATGCCCACGCGCATGGGGCTTGCATCTAGCTGGCGAGATCACCGATCTGATCTGGGTTCGACACGTCGGTTTACTATTATTTCATGTGATGCGAGGCGTGCACATGGACGACGACAGGGAGGGATGGGCGCAGTGGACTCCGACACGAGGATTCTCCAAGGCATACACTGCCAGCAGTGCAGCAGCCTCGCAGTAGATGGCCTCACACCGCCTCGCCTCGTTGTCGTCTCGCCTTGACTCGGCCACGCACAGGATGCTGAGTTGCAGTTGCAGCAGGGCGAGAGTCGACGTGTAAGTGTGTGTGGACGTGCAACAGCGGGTGTGATGGCACTGGCACTGGGCAAGGCGCGGGCAGCGGGCGCATATTGGCAACAGCGTGACTGGGAGCTGGGACTGGGACTGGGACTGGCGGAGGCGCTGGCGCTGACACGCCGACTGAGCGTGACCGCACTTCGCGACATGGGGACAGACAGGACATGGATCACAGGCGGGCGGCAGGGAGCACAGGCATGGAAGCGGACATGGAAGATACAGTAGCCCGGGAGGGGAGGTTTAGTAGAGCAGACATGTACTGTACAGTAGATGGCGTGTACCTGGGCTGGACTGCCAACTGCACACACACACGCACGCACGCACGACTAGGCTGCGCAGGAGGTTGATTGCGGCCTTGGGCCCCCCCGGCAGCAAGCAGGGCTGAACAGAGAGTAATGATGGGTAGGCGGGCGTGCGGTGACATATGATAGTTTAATCTGCGCGCACCCAGACCGGGGGCTGTTTGCATCGCAGCGCGCAGGGCATCGTTGTTCCGGGTGTCTGGCGTCTGGTCTGGCGTGTGGCGCCGATGAGCTTGCAACGGAAGCAGGCGGGCCACAGCGACGGGCTCTGGCCCCCGAGCGAATCAAGACCGCATCCAAGGTCCTGGGATGATCACCATCTTTCTAGCGCCGAAGGGTGGCACTCGAGCCGGCCGCCAGGCACCACGCTATGCACTCTGCCCTCGCCGATGTCATGACAGGTCGAGCGCGGCGCCCCGGCTCCCACAATCCTCCCTGCTCCCAGCACCCGCCGCCATATGTACGGCCGTTGCTAGTGAAATCTACCACGACGAGCAAAGCAGTTAGTGCCCATGCAGGCTCTAATGTAGGCACCGCGGCACTCGCATGCCTGGCGCCGCTAGTCGCTTTGCCGGCAGGGGAAGATCTGAACGCCCCATGGTGCATAGTCCGGACAGAGCTTGCCCTGAGCAGCCCAAACACTCTCGTGTCTCTCTCCCGTTTGCTGGTTGTTTCGTTTGCGAGCTGTGGATCCTCCCCAATGCAAGATGCCTGCCTTTCGTGTCACCGCTCGCCATCGTGCGCGATCCCCGTCCGTCAGAGGGGCTCTTTTATCATGACCCCGTGCCCTCGCCAGTGCCTTGCCACCTACTTCATACCTCCTCTTGCCCAACCATCCTGTGTGCCAGTCCCTCCTCCTCCAAGTCCCTTCGCTACCCACTCCTCGACCGTGGTACTCCTGCGACCCTCATCGCTGCGCCCCTTCACCACCCATAGACCTGCTGTCTCACCCTCGCCTTCACTTCCGCAGCAGACCCAGGTTGCACAGCCGCAACCTCTCCGATTAATAGCCCATCCCTGCGTCACTCGATTGCCATTGACCCGGCACCTCAGAGTCACTGCAACCATCGATCTGGATCTCACTCGCCGCCCTTCCAGAAAAACCTTATTAGTCCTGTCGCGCTGGTGAATGCCTGGCCGATATCGTATCATCGCTTGTTCAAAGACCAATTGCTCCCGCTTCGACATTACCTTTGGATAGCCGACATCAAAACCGACCCGCCGTTCTTGGTTGCGAATCTTCAACTTCCCTTTTTCCACAGCTTGAGCTTCACATCAACCATGTTGTGCTTCGGACGCCAGAGTCGAAAGGACTCTTCAACGCCTCCATTTCCAATGCGGCAAATGCTTGTGCTGGGTATGTTGAATGACGTGCCATCGACCAATCGAGAAATCCACTGACAAGTTACGCAGCATTGTGCCGGCTGTGCGAGCCAATTGCCTTCATGTCAATCTTCCCATACGTCTACTACATGATCGAATCATTCCACATGACCGACGACGACCGCAAGATCTCCCTGTACGCCGGTATGGTCACCTCGGCGTTTGCCTTTGCCGAATTCTCATCAGGCATGTTCTGGGGTCGTGCCAGCGACAGATTTGGACGCAAGCCGATCCTGCTCACTGGACTTGCCGGAACTGGAATCAGCATGATCGTCTTCGGATTCGCACCAAACCTCCCCGTCGCCCTCATCGCCCGCGCGCTCGGCGGCCTTCTCAATGGCAACATCGGTGTCTTGCAGAGCACAGTCGCGGAGGTTGTTACCGTTGAAGCACACCAGGCACGCGCCTACTCCATCATGCCAGTCGTTTGGTGTGTCGGATCAATCGCCGGCTCCGCAATTGGTGGTGTCTTGGCCGACCCTGTTCGCAACTATGGCTGGTCTGAGGGCACCATCTGGGCCAAATTCCCGTTCTTGTTGCCGAACGTCTTCTGCACTGCCATTGTCATCTTGGGCATGATTGTCGGAGTTTTGTTCCTTGAGGAGACCCACGAGGACAAGAAGCACGAGCGTGACAGAGGTCTGGAGGCTGGAAAATGGATTCTCGGACTCTTCGGAAAACCATCTGCACCCGAGCTTTCCAGCCGCAAGCGTGACTACGCTGAAGAGACCTTCATCCTCATGCACGAAGACATCGACTGCCCACCAGACTACAGGAGCACAGCCTCTTCTCCCGAACTCTCCCCTAGCGCAGCACCCGTCGGACTTCCACCACCTGCATACCAGTCCATCGAAGGCTCGCCACGCAACTCAATGACCGTCCAGCGCGTCGACCCTGAGGCACTCGCACACGAGGCCGAAATCGCGAAACGCAATGCCAGCCTTTCCAATGCTTTCACCAAGCAAGTCAACCTCATCATTGTGAGCTACGGTATTCTGGCATAGTAAGTCTGACCATAACACATCTCCATCAGAATGAATACTGACCTTCATTAGCCACACCATTTCTGCTGAGCAGCTTCTTCCTGTCCTGTTCAGTTTGCCGGAATCCGACACCGCTCCCTCTCTTCCCTTCCAGTTCACTGGCGGATTCGACTTGCCAACACGCGCCATTGGCGGCATCCTCTCCGCTCAAGGACTGATCCAGGTCATCGCCATGCTCTTCGCCTTCCCCGCCCTCACCCGCTACTTCGGCAGTCTTACGCTCTTCCGCATCACTGTCTTCACCTACCCCTTCCTGTACATTGTGACGCCCTACCTTACTCTCGTGCCCGCTGCCCTGAGAATGCCCTGCGTTTACCTCATTTTGGTCTGGAAGGTCTGCGCACAGGCGTTCACAATGCCCTCGGCTCTCATTATGCTCGCCAACAACACACCTTCACCCAAAGTTTCTGGAACTCTGAACGGCGCCATGGCTGCTTCGGCCAGTCTCTGCAGGACTTTCGGACCGACTTTCTCTGGCCTTCTGCAGTCTGCTGGTCTCTCCCTGGGTGCTCTTGGACTTCCATGGTGGACCAACGCAGCAGTTGCAGTCATCGGTGCCGTTATCGCCATCTTCATGCGCGAGGAGAAGCGCCGTACCTTTGAGAACGAGAAGGCTATCCCCATGGACGACGAGTCTGAGAATGACGAAGCCCTGAACGAAGGCCCTAACGCCTCCCTTGAGACTCTTCAGTCCACGCCGACATCGCCCCTCCTCACACGCCACGAACGTCGCAGCAGCGCTTTCTAAGAATTGACTTCCTACTAATCGCGGTCATCTTCATTTATTCCACACGCACGACGTGATTTCGAGAATTTTGCGACCCCGTTCTGGACCGGATCCTTGAGCGTTTCTTACCAAATATTTTCGCGGGCATCATCTGGTATACATCCCAACACGCGGTTGGTCTGGCAGCATTGCGGCCCTAAGACTCGGTTCTTCCAGATCAGTCGAACTTTTCCATTAATGCGGTTGCTTCCAGTTGGGGGAGGCATTTTGGGCGTTTTCTTATCAAGCAGCAAATTATTGCATTGCAAAAGGCCTTTGGGAGAGGAGTGCGGGCACAAAAAGGCGTTATTCATTCCATCTTAAGATACCCTAGGACAGCTTCGGGATTGCTTTTGGGCGCAAAGAGTTTCCTTAATGTTTTTTCTTTTTCTTATTTTCTCTTTTGTGGGAAGCAGGCAGGCAAGCGAGCTGGGCATTGAATACTTGAGACGGACTAGGAGGCGGCAGTTGGACAAGGGCATTTGGACCCGAGCGTGTGGTTCCGCTGGATAGAATGTATTAATAAGTACTAGCGATGATGAATTTGCATACTATGACCTATTCCATCTCAACGATCAATTGTTTCAGCGTCAATTGCGGTAATCCTTTGTACTTTACGTACGTACTCATGTGCTTTCCATTGAGATGCTGCAATGTATTGATCGGAATCTTCCAAAGACAAGCATGACGATTCTGCGTATATGCCTGTGAAGCCGTCTCGTAATCGCTACTGTTATTCTTCCGTGTCTCCTGCCCTAGATGTGGAGCCATGGTCATACGCAAGACTGTACACAACGCACACATCGAATGCTTGCGCACGAGAATGAAGGCGCAGGTGACCACAATGAGCAATATTTGGCCCACCCGCAGCAAAATCAGCAATTCCGTTTTCCATCCGCCTTTCTCCATCACCAGCTATATTGCCTGCCAGCGTGCAACGGAACAAACAATCCTCAAATCGCCTTGAGTCAGCATCGGAAGCATCGGAAGCATTCCCCGAACACAGCAGCAGCAGAGCCGCAGGCAGGCGACGAGACTCGTACGTTTGCTGCATCCTCCTGACGATTTTCAGCAGGGGCACGAGCATTCTTCGGCTTTAATCCCTGTCAAGCGAGCGTCAATCCGGCCTCATCGCAACGAGAGAGAAGCCGCTGAGCCTGGCGAGCAAGAGAGTAGAGAAGAGAGAGGGCAAGCCAGTCCAGCAGCGTTTCGAAATACCCCAACTTTGATCAGCTCTCGCCCTCGAGCTCTTCCCGCCTCGCCTCTCCCATCCGATCCGTCGCGACTCTTTCTACCACTATACCTGTTGGTCGGCCGGCTGCGCTCGAGTGCCCTCCAAGTAATAGAAGGTTATTCAGTCGCATGCTCTACCCGCAATTCAATCACAGAAGCTCCAGTCTGCTCGGCACATCCGGCTAGACTGCCGCACACCCGCACCCCACGCAAATCCAAGGCCCAACCCAACGAGAGAGCAGCGCGAGGCAGTAAGGTAATAATAATGGGCGGACCGCGCAGCGGCGGTGGCGCTCCTACATCAGCATCAGCTTCCAAGAAACGCGACCGCGAGACTGCTGCCGACGACACCAAACACCAATCTGACGACCACCACAATAACGATGCTTCTTCGCCGCACCGTGCCCACGGCCCAGGCCCCGGCGGCACCAGCTCCAACTTCCGCAACGTCAGTGCCTGCAACCGCTGTCGCCATCGCAAGAACCGCTGCGACCAGCAACTGCCTCGCTGCTCGGCGTGTGTGAAGGCGGGGATCACCGCTTGCGTTGGTTTCGACCCGGTCAGCAAGCGGGAGATCCCGCGCAGTTATGTCTACTTCCTCGAAACTCGTGTGAGAGGACTCGAGGAACAGGTCGTGAAGCTTGGCGGCACTGTGCCACCTGTCGAGGGCCACTTTGCCGTCGATGAGAGCATCAAGCCTGGTATCAATGTGCCCTTTCCTGTACTTGAAGGAGAGGGCCAAGGCAGGAAGAAGTCCACTGTGGTGGCAAAGGCTGACGAGAAGACTTTGGAGAATGTCACTGCCAATCCTGCGATCGACCCGAGCCTTGAAGATGGCAGTGAAAAGGTCGATACACTGGCCAGCAATCTCGGGAATGTATCCGTCCAAGGCACTTCCGACGCTAGAGCTCTGGGATCTACATCTGGTATATCGTTTGCCAGAGTCGTGTTCGCGGCTGTGAAGAGTTCGGTTCCCCAGCAGGCAGGTGCAGAGCGTGGTGGGACCAAGAAAGCCATCACGTCTGATGCGGCTAGCGGTGGCGGAAGCACGATGAGAGACTCTTTCTTTGGATTACACTCGAAACCGACCATCAAACCAGCGCCATTCCCAGATATACAACTAGGTCGCAAACTCGTCGATCTTTACTTCGAACACACCAACCCACAGATACCCATTCTCCACCGAGGAGAGTTCATGGCACTCTTTGATCGGGTATACACGAAATCGCCAAAGGAAAGAACGCCAAGAGAGTTGTACTTGATGAACATCGTCTTTGCTATTGGAAGTGGTATCATCATGGATTCTTCAGGGACCGACAATAGCACATACAACGGAGCAGATGATATTATGGAGGAATCGCCACGGAGCAAGAGGACAAAACTCAGCGGGAGCCAACAATGCCAGCCCGAGGAGTACCACTCTTCCGCCATCGTACATCTGGAGAGCTTCCTCAGTACATCTGCCGCGTCGGAAGGACATGGAGGTGGACTGGAAGAGCTACAGGCTGTGCTACTTCTTGCTGGATTGGCACTACTCAGACCAGTAGCTCCAGGTCTTTGGTACATCATCGGTGTTGCACTCCGCCTCAGTGTTGACCTCGGTCTGCACGTTGAGGATAGTGACCCCGACCTGGACACTCTGGACATCAAGATGGAGGGCGATGGCGCTGGCAAATCAACCCGATTAGGCCGCAGGCAATGGACCCGAGATCTACGACGACGACTATGGTGGAGCGTCTACTCACTCGATCGTCTTGTGTCAGTATGCGTTGGTCGGCCATTCGGCATCACAGACCAAGTCATAACCACTGAATTCCCGACCCTTCTCGACGATCGAGATATCAAGACATCTGGCTTCTTGAAGTCCTCACTGGAGTATTCGCCACCAACATCGAAGCTGGTAACTCACCATTACTTCCGCCTCCGTCTGCTTCAATCAGAGATTTTGCAAGTCTTGCAGTATCGTCAAGCTCAGCAGGCACGATTGTTGGGTGCAAACCAAGGCAACCAATACATGCACACTGCACTACCTTCTCCTTTCCTGCACCACTTCAACTCCTTCCGCGATTGGCGTGCAGACGTTGATCGACGCCTCCGCGAGTGGAAAGCAGAAGCACCCACACAAGCAGATACAGGCGTAAGCTTCAACCCACTGTTCTTTGACCTGAATTACTGGCAGGCAGTCATCATGCTCTACAGACAATCCCTTTCTGTACCGGCACCGCTGGCAGAAGAGCTGAGCGCTTCTACGGGCGAAGACGTCGAGAGCCCTGGGACAATACACAAAGAGCTAGAGGAAGATGAGCAGATCGTGTTTTTGAAGGTCGCACAGGCAGGACAAACAGTGTTGAAACTGTACCGACAGCTCCACCGTCTAAGGCTGGTCAACTATACATTCCTATCCACCCACCATCTTTTCATGAGTGGTGAGCCTTGCCCATCCCAACGAAATCTTATAGACGTTCACTAACATATTTGCCAGGTATCTCCTTCCTTTACGCGCTATGGCATAGCCCTGTCGTACGCTCACATCTGACTCTTGACGATGTTGACTTCACAATACTCGCCGCGACATCTGTGCTCGCTGACCTCATTCCCAATTGTCCGCCCGCAGAAGCCTGTCGTGATGCATTCTCACGTATGGCCAAAGCCACGATCTCCATGTGCATGTCCACGACTGGGTTTGGAGTGGCTTCATCACTAGGCTCACAAGCACTCGATAGTCCTGTCAGTTACGTCAGTCCGGGACAACTTTCGAACGACAACTCTTATGAGACCAGCGCCGGATTTGCTGACGCGGGTGCTGAAATACAACGACGACCCACTTCAGTGAGCGAGCGCAAGCAAATCCCAAAGTTCGACATGAACCTAAAGGATCTCTTCTCGGATATTGAACTGCAAGGTCGTCCACAATCATTCTTCCCACAAGTGGGCCCAAGACCAGGGACCTCTCAGCAGCTGCAACAACGTCAAGAGCCTGCTCCGTTCATCGGCCAGAGCTATGCCATTCCGTCGACGCCGGACACTTCTGCCGACACAGCGCCGTCTCCCATTCAATACCAACAGCACCTGAATCTTGCAGCGCAACAACGGCGCCAACAGCAACAACAATCACAAGCGTCTTACAACTACCAACCACTGTCTCAGACCATCAGCCAGCAACCTCCCGAGTTCTCGTTCGATACCCTCGACTTTCTGGACACGTTCCCAAACGCCGACTCCGGCGCCAACGGCAACGGTATAAGTGGAAACAGCAATAATAACAACAACAGCAATTTCTGGCCCAGTGGCGACTTGGACTTTGGCTTCGGGACCGGTGGCATGGGAAGTTGGGAGGATGGCGGTAGCATGGAAGGCGTCGGAGCCGGAGGAGGCGGACCAGATCTGTTCGATGGATTCTTCTTCGGCGGAGGCGGAGGAGGCGGCAACGGTGGCAATGGAGGATACGGTAATCAGATGTGAACATGGATCTGGAAGGGGAAGATGTGGGATGCGCAAGTACGCATGGAGAGAAAGACTTTTCACGACCAAAGGGGAAAAAGAACAAAAAATTTACGACTTGTGTAAACAGGATCACGGGGACACCAAGGGATAAAAGGGTTTGGAACAAAAATCTCTGCTCCGATTGTGCCAGATAGGAGGGATTCACGTTGCTTCAAGGCAGCGTTGTCGAAGCCATCTGAAGGGCAGGCGGTGCTGCCGATCTGGCACGGAATGAACTATTATTATACTTTTTTACAGGTAGATCTACGAACTCTCTACTACATATGCTTTTGTTCTGGAAAGTGTGCTTGCATTTATGTTTGGCCAGACAGGCTTTTTTTTTTCGGAGTATCGTTGGGACTGCTTTAGGATAGACCTTATCATCTGGCAAGAGGGCTTGTTTTCACGTGCGATGACCTGCGAAAAGGTTTTGATCTGCACGCAGGTGCATCTCAATGGTAGGTGGGTTTACTTCGATGGTCGGTGTCGATGACAACAGCTCTGACCGCCGAATCTAGAGATCTTGAGGCGAAAGTTATATCTCCGGAAAAGGAAAGGAGAGCTATCCGAAAGCAGCTCCATCGGTGAGCGGTTGCGAGTCTGCGGTGAGATTCATGGCACAGCATATGTGCTGCTGAGTCGTCAACGTGGCGAGCTGTGACCTTGGAGTCAGTTGAGAGGATTCTTTGACATACGCTGGCTCTTCTACACCGCTCGCCAGCAAATCCGCACCGCACTCCCTCTCGAGATGTACTTCGATCTATCCGCCATGCCAGTGGAAGAACATGCTTAAAGCGATCTAAGCAGTCATCCCACTTGGAATATTCGAACTGTGCTGCCAGCCTTCGCTTACTAATCTCGTCGCTATTTGAAATATGCCAGTGGTGTCTCAGTCGAGGATCTGGCCATCTAGAAGTCTCGGCCTCATAACACCGGTCTCGGCCAGCAAGGGAAAACACCAAGTACTATACGACGAAGCAGATCGTACGAGAACTGACAGCTCCAGTACCTGCATAGTGCCTTTTGGGTGGTGGCTGTCCAAGGGTTCCCCTCAAAATCTAGACCCTCGCAGCACGCCTTATCGAGATTGGCACGTGGAGGAGAAGAGCACACCGTTGAAAAAGCTAGGCTATTGCCAACGTGCTGGGCGCGTGGAGATTGACATGGTAACGTAGATTGAACGTTGAGGCTTTTTTTCTCTTTTCTCTTGCAGTGTGCTGTTGCGCGAATTTGCTATGCCACAATATATATGTTGCACTTACTGTGCCACGCAGAAGGATGATGACAAGCTGGGCCAGCGCAGCGCCATCCTCCGGAGCAAAGGCACGGAAGCGGGCATGCAGCGGCGGCGGAGGGGGGTGGGCCAAGCAGGTCGCCCAAGGATTGCCTCCGTCGAAGCAAGAAGGTGACGCGGGCAGCCGAGGGAGAGGATTTGCGATTTGCGATTTGCTGTTTCGGCCGTTCAACGCCGTTGGCTCTGGTCGCGCAAGCGAAGGCTTATCGCCCGCAACGACATGGGCGTGGCGCGCGGAGCTGCTCAAACGAGCATGTAGGGTACAGTAGGTACTCTGGGGCCGAGTCACGAGGGAAGAAGTCACGAGGATGAGCATAGAGTGGGATGGCGGTAAGAGAAAGACAGAAAGACTGCAGCAGACATGGATGGTATCATGCTCACTGCAATATGTCGATTTGTGCATATGGCTGGCTGGCCGCGTGAAGGTGTATGTCATGATATGTGAAAGAGCATGGCATAGCAGATAGCAAGACGCCGAGGCGGGAAGTTACGACATTCGTCACATGTTGCTTGCAGACGGAAGATAACAGATATTCCTTCCGGGTCGCCTTTATCGAATTGCGCGCGAGGCGTTCTACAGGCACCCATGGTTGGCTTGCTGTCTCGCCGAGCCCTCGTCCATCCTGCGTCCTACCACACCCGTCCCGTCACGATACCCGGGCGACACCGCTGCTGCTCCCAGTCGTATACCACTACTCGCACTTGCACTCGGCTGCCCTGATGTTCCTGACCTGACACCTCTCTGCGCGCACACCGACCGCCCGACCGACGCGCACATCATCATCTGGGCTCCGTGGGCAGACGTGCTTTTGCAAGGCGCATGTGCACTCGGAGATTGGGGCCCAGCCAGGAAGCATTATCCACAGCCACAGCCACAGCCAAATCCACTCATCACCCAGCAAACCAGCTCCGCAGCATGGTTCCTCGCCTCTGAGGCCATGTCGCCGCGTCGACCTCTGCTCACAGCATTGCTTCCCGCCCACCACCATCCTCAAACCCAACATTCTCGCGTATAACGACGACTGGACTCGTCAAGCGCGCGACCGCCGTTCTGCGAGCTACTTCGAGCTCGGCCTCTGGCCTGAGCTCGCACCCGTCCCTTCCCCGCCATGTCTGCTGCCACCACTCTTCACGAGCGTGCCATCTGGTCCAGCACTCCGCCCGATCGACGCACTCGCCTTGCAGACCATCCTACTTTGCTCTACAGCTGGTGGGCAACATGCTTCGCCGCCTTCGTCATTCTCACGCGCCTCGCCGGCAGGAAAGTAAGAAGCAACAAGTTGTTTCGCGAGGATTGGATCATGTTCCTTGCCCTAATTCCATTGTTCGCACGCATGGGCTTTGTGCACACAGTGCTGGTTTATGGGACTAACAACGTCACTACTGTCGGCATCAACTACACAGCAGAAGAGATTCGACAGCGCGAACTGGGTTCGAAGCTCGTGTTAGCTGCACGCATTTTCTACGCTCTGTTCATCTGGATGAGCAAGTGGACGGTCTCAGAGTTCCTCAAGAGGATCACAATTCACTTGTGGCGTTCGAGCTACGAGTTCACTCTGCATTGCATTCGCATCTTCCTCGTAGCGACATTCATCGCCGTCATCATTGCTACCCTTGCAGAGTGTCAACCCTTCAGCCATTACTGGCAAGTCGTTCCAGATCCCGGCCCACAATGTCGACAGAACTACGCACAGCTCCTCACCATGGGCACGGCAGACATCATCACTGACATTCTACTGGTTGCATTTCCTATACCAATTGTACTGCGTTCCGGACAGACCTGGCGACGCAAATTGCAGTTGGCAGCGTTGTTCAGTACATCTATCGCGCTGATCATTATTACCGGCATGCGTATGCCAGCCGTCATCTCCAACCTCGGCCGACAGCAATATCGCACTGTCTGGGCATCTTCGGAAATCTTAGCGTCGGCTTTCGTGTCGAATATCATTATTATCGGATCGTTCATCCGCGACAAAGGCACGAAGAAGAATAAATGGAAGTCTATGAGCGTCTCGGATTCGATTGAGCGCACCTCCACAAGGCGTCCCACAATACCGCAGCCGACAGACAGCGAAGAAGACCTTTTCCGCTTCCTGGGCTGCCGTATGCCAGAACATTTGCAGGCAAGCCCGGAGCTCTTTGCGCGCCCAGCGCCTCCGGGGCTGCCTGCCATGACTTCACCCTTTGCAGATAAGAATAAACGCCCAGACACTCCGAGGCAAGAAATTGTCGAGGGTAGCGATGGTGATGTCAGTCCCACGAATCGCTCACTTGACAACCTCCCTATGCCATCCCCGTCGTTGTCTACGAGCACTACCACAAGGAAGAATGTCTCGTTCTTCGACGTTGGCGGGCTTCTGGAAAATGGCTCAATGGGTCCTCCTTCTCCATCAATATCGAATTCGCGGTCTGTAACACTCGTGAGCAGTGGTGGTTCGCATACAATTGCCACAGACTTTGCCACGACAGTACCGACTCCGCCACAATCTCGACGCGGATCCAGAGCATTCCTGGCTGATATGGGAGCAACTCTCACGCCACACAACACGAGGAGTGACGTCTTCCCACACCAGTCTCTGTCTGGACATGGCTATTCTCGTCGGAGCTCTTTGCCAGGCAGTCGATTGCGCGCTGGAGCACCCACTGGTGTCCTGGGCCCGATGCTTGAAAGGCAAGAGACTCAGGTCTCACTGCAAGATGCTGGCGGATTACTTTCAGGCACCTCTCCCGCATCATCAGGCGACGTTCGAACGGTAGAGCAGATCCCGGAGATCGACCACGACGATAATGACGATGATGATTTTACGAATATACGCCCGAACGACAGCATCAGACTACAAGACCTTGGAAGTTTCTTAGCGTCTAACCGGCGGACGGACCTCGACAGCTCAGATCCACGAAGGCCGAACAACCGGGGCCCACAAACGCGAGGCGTTGCGTCTTCAAGTCGCGCTGCCTCGACCGCTCGAGACCAGTCCGGATATGAAAGTATGAGCCTCGAAGACCCAGGAGGACTGCTCAACAGGTGACGAAAGTGCTGTAAAGCTTGCAGGAGCGTTGGGAGGGAATCAGGTCTAGTATGGAGGCCTCTGAAATTTTGATACTGCTATTTGAGCGACATGGTGGCGTTATTGGATCTTTTTTTTTTACTGCTGAGTGATACCCGATCTCTTTCGTCTTTTTTTGTTCTTCTGGCGGGCTATGTACTTATATGTGCAACATAGATACAAACACTATCATACTTTGACAATTTCTTGGACGACCTTGTAGTGACGAGTGGTCTACTGCTCTACACTTCCTTTCTGGTCATGGCATCTATTGTCCCTGCCGGCTTCCTTTAAATCCTTCTATCATTTGGCACTCCATGTCCAGGCAGTTGCACATATACCGATCGACACTACTCGCCAGCGTGTATCCCTTGTGGCGTGGTACCGCGAAACAGGTATCCTTCGCAGAGCCGGGGTCGCCGCAGGCAAGCAGCGCATGCTGGACCTTAGCTACTATGGAACTACCACGCAATTCATGTTCCGCGACGCTACTGCAGTGCGCCAGAAACCGATTCCACTACCACCGACAGCAGCAAGTCCTCGTAGGATTTATCCCCAGCAGCCCGTTTCAGTGCGGTGTTCCCGGGCTTTCAACAACAAAACCTGTATGGCATGCCGCCTTTCATTACGAGCATCATGATATCTCCCGACCTTCCAATCATGTACTCCCCGTGGGCTTTGGATTGAGATCTTGGGTCACGCCGTGCATTCCCTCGCCTACTACTGAGCGAGATTCGTATGAGACGTACAAGTCGCGTGCGCTGGTTATCTGGAACTTCGCACTATGAAATCGACGGCCTTTCGTACGTCGATGACTGTCTGGGCTTTCCTCCTTGATATGATGGAAGTTGCAGCATCGACTGGTCGAAGAGGAAACATTGTCGCCGTACAGGACAGCTTTACTTGCGACATCGTCCACTTCGCCGAGTGCTGTGCTTATGCAAAGCCGTTCGACTTCGACATCATATTACTAACGTCTGAATTGACTGCGCTCCTTACCTGCTCTGAATTTCGAAGCCTCCAGCTCGCTATGCCACTGTCTACTACCGCTGCTGGCATTCGGTGCCATCCCTTAGGCTCTTTCTACTGGCTCCAGCTCGACAGCAGTTTGATCCATGAAGCCTTTGTTCGTTATCACGAAGATGGTGGTCGTGGGTTAGATCAAGCGCTATTGCATCTCTTCGCATGGTTTACTTGGAAGCAGAAAAGCAAGGACAATCTAATTATATCCCCGCGACAGCTAGTGGTTGACCAACATGGTAGATTGGTTAGGAAAACTGATCATTTTGTACTAGTGTCTACTCGAGGCTGTTGGGAAGTGGTCTGTGAGACCTTTGGGACAGATTAAATCGTACGTAGCTGATTTCACTTGTAGCTCTCGAAAATCGGTGTCTGCAAAGCTTCGGACTTCTCTTTCTACTTATTTCGTCGAATGTGGAGGGATGAAAAGTATCGTTGACCATCGAGATACTATCATAGACGTATAGCTCTCCAAGCAATATCTAAACCAATACCCTCAGGCGTCGATATGGAAACTTTGGAGATGCCAGGAGAGATGCCTAACTTGGATCTTTACGTTCCATGTCTATTTATTGCGACCGTTCTGCATCTAGAGAATCGTGGTCGCTCGAATGACCCCCCTCTTCATTACCTTCCCATTGAGTGATCACCACCCAGCGAACCTTGTTGGCCTGCTTTTCTTCACGATCATCGGCTTTGCCCTTGCCCTTGCCCTTTTCCTTCTCCGGCTTCCCAGATCGCCTCTCAAGCTTCTTTTCCATCTTCCTCTCTTCCCGCTCGTACTCTCTCTGAGCCTTCCTGACATCTCTCTCTTTGTGCTTGCCGCCCTCTCTGTCGAGCGTCTTTTCTAGCTTTGCGAGCTTTCGATCGAGCCTCCTCTCGTCTTTGCCTGGTAGCTCGCCGCCGCCACTCTGTTTAGCTTGAGACTTGGCTCGGCGTTTCGCTTCCTTCCCGTCGTTCTTCGTCGCAGCCTTTTGCGCTTGCCACGCGCTCATCTTTGCGAGCAGGGTGTCTGGCGGCACAACGGCTGGGACATCGAAGTCAAGTGGCGCCACGTAGCCTTTCAATGCATTCACCCTCCTCACTCGCGGATCATCCAACGGCCTTTTAGCTCTCTGCTCTGCTTTTCCGCTGATTGGATCGCCATCGATGGATGAAGTGTCTCTATCCAGATCATCCGCCGTCTCAAGCGGAGGCAGTCGCAGCCTCTCCTCCGGGTGCCCGATCCTCGCCATCATATCCCTCGTCGCCAGAATCGCAACGTGCAACCCCGTCGGATGGAACAAATCCGCGTTACAAGCTTGAAGGTAGGCTTTCGTGCGTGTGTATGAGGTGGCGGCTGAAGCCAGGTCCGAGCCGATTTGCACGCCCATGCCGACGGATTGCACTATGGGCGTGCCGTGGAACATCTGCATGATCGAGCCTGCGGCGCTGACACCTTGTAAGATGGGATTCGAGATGAAGACTTGGTTGAGGCCGTCGATGAAGGCGAGGAAGTCGGATTGAGTGATGTTGTGGGTTTGGAGGGAGGGTGGGTAGGCGCGGGTGAAGGGGCTGGCGTAGGCGCTGCCGAAGGGTTTGGATATTTCTGGAGAGTCTTAGATGGTGCTGTTTTGGTGTCATGGCTAGAGACCGCTTACGTGGGACGACGCATGGAAGAAAAGATGTGTTTGAGGATTGTATCGTTGTGGATTGTGTGGCGGTTGGATTGAACGACGAAGGTGTCGATGCTGCTGCGAATAGAGCTTCGTAAGATGGAGGCTGATCTCGCGTGTTGTATTGAGAAGCACTCTTCTCGTCTTGAACTGTAAGATAATGCATTCCGTTCGCCACGTTGTAGTGTGTCTTTTCGCTTTCGTCGAGAATCATCATGAATTGATATCAAGGGAATGGTTGAGGAGTTGTTGAGCGAGCTGATAGATCGTGGCAGGATCAAAAATACCTACCGTCAGGGACCAGCATACTTATATCGCATTCCGCGTTCTGACACAATCCTTAGACTAAGATTTATGTCCGGATTCCTTCTGAAGTGTTGCCATCACAGGTATAGTCTAATCAGCTCAAGCAAGGCGAAGCATTTTGGTGCTGGCAGATAGTGGCAGATCGTTGCTGAATCCGGTTTCCAGCGCGCCCACGGCAGCACAAAATCGGCATGCCGAGCGCAACCCTCAGTCCTCCTGGGAAGTCAGGGCGACAGACCAAAGTGCTTGTGCGTACAACTCTAATCTTGCCGTACTTCCTTATCTTTTGCTGCCTCAGGTCTTACTCGTACTGTCGCCATTGTGTAGATTGCAACAACCTTTTCCGGCTTGCATGCTGCTGTCTTCGGCGGTAAGCAACGGGCCACGTGTGCCGACCATTGGAGAATGCCAGCGACTCCAGGCAGTCCTAGGACGCTCGATGTTATTGACAGCCCCCAGTCGGTATCACGCTCGTAGCGCGTTTAATTTGATCCGATAGTACCACTGAGCAAACAACCATGCATTATCTTGGCAGTCTTGGCTGTTTAATAAGGTGAAGCCTTCCATTGGATGCTGCAGCTCAGCCTCACAGCCTTGTCGACAAAATCCGGCCACGGAACGTGATCAGGAGAAGTGCAATTATCACGAACCTCAGCGCAATGTTTTGTTACACATACGGTAATGCGTAAGGTATTCCTTGGAAAAAGAAATATCACTGACAAAGTATTCCAGACCTTTCCCTCCAGCAATGCCATCTATTATAATTTTTGAATCGAACGCCTTCTCTATGCAAGTCTCTATAAACGGCTGCACTGCATGGGGTCACACGACAGAGTCTCGCTGTGCAGCCTCGCACTGGTTGGACGCCACCCGCTTCTGGAGCACAACAATTCAACAGAGTTACCAATATTAGACGGCGATATGTACTCTCGCCTGATGCGGCGTTTCAGGATGCTCTACACTGCCTCTTTTCATGCCTGAATCTCAGCCTGATGTGGTTTTACTCACCTGATAATATTGCAAAACCCCAGCACATCTGCTGGTCAAGAATATGGTTGGATGCCATACGAGGCTCTAGGCCTTTGTCTGATTTAGTACGAGTATGTGGCTTCTCGAGCTAAAGGGCCATAGGTAGGCATATATATGAGGCCGGGCCCTACCGAATGGATGAAGATCTCAACATCTTCCTTGCACATCACCTAACGAAACCCATATACTTCGACACGCCAAATCCTGCTTCGACAATTCACCATGGGTGGCCTCAAACCAACTTTTCTTTGGTTTGTGCTTTCTTTGGCGGCTGCAACATTTGCCCACCCTGATCATGGACTCCAAAGCCTCCATCTGGTCACCATTGAAAAGAGAGGGCTAGACACGTTCAACCTTCACAAGCGATGCATAGGAAGCTGCGAAGAATGCTTTGGTCAGGGGTATCAGGAATGCGCATCTTCGTCGTCCATCTGCTTCAAACCAGGTGATCCGCAGCATGGTGAAGAGACATGCTCGAGTTCCGGCACTACCGACTCCACTGCGCCAACGGCACCGATCATCGATTATTGCTCCCAAGGAGACTGCGAAGCTTGCTTTGGGGCAGGTTCCACGGATTGTCCTGGCTCAGCATCGCAGTGCTACATCCCAGGTGACAGTAAATCCGGGATCGAAAGCTGCTCTTCCTCAGGATCGGACTCCAGCGGTACCACGCCGTCGTCGAGCTCGGACAATCCAGCGCCTTCAACTGGCTCTGACAGTTCTTCCACTGCGGGCTCTGATATCACTTCTACTGATTTCTGCGACAATGGTGGGTTCGACTGCAAACTTTGCTTCGGGTCCACATATATTCCATGCCCCGACGCGCCTACCAGTTACTGCTACGACCCGAACAATTCCACAAGCATCTGTCCAGACGGCACTTCGCCTGGTGGAAGCTCCGATTCATCATCAGGTAGTGATTCGATTGCGGGTTCTGGATCATCGACTGACACTGCCCCTACGGCCAGCGCCGGCTCTCCGACGCAGAACTCTGCGGCCACAGGCACTAACAACGCCGGTACCAATGTGGTTGGTGGCACGACCTCTCCAGCGCCCACAAACTCGAGGACTTCTTCGGCAGGTGGCAACAGTCAGACATCAGCCACATCTGGCAATTCGAATGGCAATCCTGCCAATGCGAGCACGAATGGCCAGCCTTCAAGCGCCGAGGGAATGTTTGGGGTTCTAGCAGTGCTTGCGTTGTGCTTCACTGCGTCTGCTGGCGTTCTCATCTGATGCTCTTCTGGTGTGCAGGAAATTATCCCGAGTCTGGGCATTGAAGGTGGCTTTCATCTCAGTAGTGACGAGAATACCTTTGGACGTGAGCGAGATAGTAGTATAGCTGTTGATGAGATACTGATGTACTTTGATTATCATCTCAATGGTACATACTTCTAGTTTAGCTCCCATATCCGATTTTGACGCACGATGGGGACCATATACCTTGATCCTGTCCCGGATTTGTTGGAATGGAGTTACGTGACAAGTGCACACATGAGAATTAGCATCCATCTCCGCATCAAGGTCAAGCGTATCATCGTTCTGCACATGGTGGTAGCTGTGCGCCCACATAACCTACGTACAGTACAGAAAGCATCTCAGCGGCATAAGCGGGCAGATTGCCGTCTGCGGCTGTGGTTGTGGTTGTACAGGGCGCATGTTGTCTAGCCTTCCGAGCTGAAGTCTGTCTTGGGCGAACGAGCCCACTCTCGTGAGTGCGCAAGTATTCTTGGTAGCATGATCTCGGTGTGTTGTGAGTTGGCATGGTTTTGATCTAGCAGTAGCATCAACTCGTTTCCGCAGTATCCGGCCACTCTCGCTCAAGCCTCTTGGCGACTTTGCTTCCTCGTCGCGAACAGTAGGCAATCGTTGACATTTGGAAGTTTGGTCGGCATCAGAACAATATACTTGATCGCTGAGTACATGCCGTATGTAAATTCTTGATATCAACGCTCGCTTGAAGTGTTCCTCAAAAGGCTGGTTCCTTCTTCCGCAGCACTCTGCCTCGGTGAACTCCTTGCCCGGCCCAACAGTCCAGGAAGCATCAGCCCATAATGCCAGCACAATCCAGCTATGAAACCAACAGCATCATTCTTGAAAGCCAGACAGCCTGCCGCAGTGACCAGCATGACCATCCATCTCTCCCTGCTTTCCTTCTCCAGCGTAGCCCTCTTCTCTTCCCAAGCCCTTCTGTCTTCGGCCTGCTCTCTCTGAGCTCGTGCCCACAGATCCGAAGAGTCACTTACGCTCTGGCCTACCTTCGCAAGTTCGACGCCAGCGGCGAGTACCATGACGCCGAGCAAGCTTTTCGGGAAGCGCTGGAGCAGTGGCACAACGGCTTCGCCGGCGAAAAGCCCAAGGAGCAATTTCACGCTGCCCAAGATGATGATGCTCGCGCCGCTGCGTGCGCCGAAGCGGTACTGGCCTGCTAGCCCGCCAGATCCGTGGCACACTGGCATAGCACCGAACCAGCAGCCGATCAGGTTTGATGTGGCGACAGAAATGCCAAGAGATGTGGTGCTGGGAGGCGGCGGGAATGTAGGGAAGAGAGACGCTGACAAGGAAGTCACTGCCAAGATACTGTTGAGCGTTGTGAGTGGTAGCTGAGGGAGTGCAGCGGATAGAGCTGATGGCAGCCACGTCTCTCTGGAAGGGATGAAGGGCTGTGGGGCCCAGAATGCTGCACCATGGGAGGGTGTGGCAGCCGAGAGTTGTGATGCTGCAAGGACGAGGCCTAAAAGGAAGACGAGCAGAGCATACGGGAGCCGCGGAACAAGAGCCGCAGCAACAAGGAGCAGAAACGCTGCGGTAGCCCAGATCCTGTTATCTAGGGCTGGTGTATGCCATGCGAGCGGCTGTATGAGCGTCGTGCCAGCGCTGATAGCAAGGCTCAAGCCAGCACCGACTTGGATGCCTTTAACGACGGGTACGGGTACGACACGATGCAGCCAGTGGAGGAGTCCCGTGATGCTGAGAATCAGAACAGCAGCAGATACCACTATACCGGCAGCAGCAATTTCGTCCTTGGTGAACTTATGGCTGATGGCTACTGCGGCAATTGCTTTCATCGGTTGCACGGGTAGAGGTACGCCAAATAGCACGCCGGTAGCGATGTTGGCCAGGCCAGAGAAGACCAACGTACTGGCCAAATCAATGGAACCACCAACACTGAGAGCGATCATCAACGGCAGCAGAGTGCCAAGGTCGCCTAGAGATCCTGATAGTTCCGTAAGAGTTGCATCGCGCAGGGTGCGGAGGTTGTGCTTTGCAACCGCCTGCAGATGCAGGCGAAACGCCATGGCGTGAGGCTTTGAGCGTCGAATCGAAGTTGCTAGCCGTGATGTTATGACACCGCAAATAGAAGTGTTGATAGGTGTATGGCATGAGTAAACCTTAAAGTAGGAGGTGTGAGCCACCACATACCGCGGGTGACGTTGGTCAGATGAGCTGTCAGTCGGCCCGGCATCCCCACTAGACTTCTCTCGCCGTGAACGGTGAATACCTATACAATCGGCATCAACTATACCATACCACGTCTTTTATCCCCAAGTGCTCACGTCGGTGTGGTAAGGGGTACATTGGTGAACTGGTCGACAGATATTTCACTTTACGATACGTGCGCTATCGGAGCTATCTACTATCGCATATCCGACTGTCAACAGCTAACCCTAACACGATCAAGGATCGAGGATAGTGCCTATGTATCGACGCGAGACACAGGGAACACAAGCAGCTAAAGCAGGACGTTGGCATTTATCGAAAGGTCTAGTACCTCGTTTCGGAGGTAAGGTAAGAGCACACGACCAGGTCCATGCTACTCGAGTGGATCTCGAATCGATCGGGATACGTTCAAATGACGATTTCCTGCCTGCAATTTGACATGCGGGCTTGCTACATGTGGGCTTACTTGCATGATCGCAAAGAGTCAGCATGAACATCAAGCTCGCATCCATTCATTATGCGGCACAAGAAAGTTGTCATCATGACTCGGTATGGTAGTTGTTGTCAGTAACGATCTGATCAGAATCAGAATCTTCGGCTAAAAGGCTCAGTGGTGGTGACAGTAATCAAGATTACACAGCGGCATGCATGTCAGCCCTACAGGTCTACATACTTGGCAATAGTGCATCCTCCGGAAGACACACGGCGATTTCAGCTCGTGGGTAAGGTAGATAGAGCGTCTCAGATAGGAGGCACTCTCCGATGTTAGGCGTGCTTGTCGGAGAAAACTCGTAAGATATCCTCGAGCTTACAAAGCGAGGATAATCCAGATGCCACGCATCAAGATTCAGATCACTACTGCTTCAAGGAGTAGTAGGCGGCCTCGTGCGCAAGGTACAGCGAAGGAGCCGTGGGGGTTTAGTGATCTCTTTTTTCGCAGGGCAGATCCTGACAGAGGTAGGCCAAGGTATGCACAATGCGCACGCGCGTAGTCAGCCAACAGCTCCACCAGCTTCACGTGGCCGCACTCCTGCCACCCCAGGCTAGGCTAGAAGGCCTCGAGAAAGCCTTGGCTACCTGGAGATTGATTAGAAGACGGCCAGCAAAAGTTTCGAGGATTGCATACTAAACAGCGAGCGATCACCGCAAGCGACGATATCGATACGCGCACTGCCTGCCTGGGGTCTCGGATCCCTCCGCGCGCCTTGATTCCGCCAGCCCTCCGCAACAGTTTGAGAGTCAAATTGAGTGCTTGCCGTCACCAAGAAAATTCAGCGCTATGGTCAACGTCATATCCGCAGCGATTCCGTGAGCTTCTACGTTTTGTCCCTCCACCAGCACCAGCGTGCACTACGAACACGCCAGGCGTGCGGTAGATAGCGGTGTTGCGTCCGCTTGAAGCACGCTTGCCGCTTGCGTATGCAGCTGCCGAGATGGGACCTCGCGCTAGGAACCATCGACGTCTGATCGAGGCGCCCCATCAAATCAACGTTTTGTAATCATTTGTGTATGCCATGCGCTTTCTAATCGTGTAGGGGCAAGCCAGAGACTGCTCCCGCGAGAGCTCTGTGTCAGGGACGTTCACATCCTGGCCCTAACGTCATTGCTCGCAGTTCCATGGCTCTACTATATAGCACGTCGCAGCCCATTGCACTTTCCTCTTGATTCCCCATTCAGTTCCACCACAAACAACACTCCATCATCACTTCTTCGTCTTCCCAGCCTTAACGACTTACGACCATCTCTCTGATACCCCGAATACCTACACAACACAACACAAAGATGCCTTCTTTCACCGTCTACAAGGGCTCCGAGTCCGGCAAGGTCGTCAAGGCCACCACCGAGAAGCCCGCTCTCAAGGGCGACCAGGTCCTCCTCAAGGTCACCGCCTCCGGTCTCTGCGGTACTGACCTCCACTACAACCATGCCGACATGGGTCTCGGTCACGAGGGTGTCGGTATCGTCGAGGAGCTCGGCCCTAACTGCACCATCCTCAAGAAGGGTGACCGCGTCGGCTGGGGTTACGAGCACGACTCTTGCGGTAGCTGCCAGGAGTGCCTCCGCGGCAACGAGACCTTCTGCGCCAAGCGTGTCATGTACGGCTTCGCCGACCTCGACCAGGGCAGCATGGCTGAGGGCGCCGTCTGGCGCGAGTCTTTCCTCTTCAAGATCCCCGACGACATGAGCGATGAGGTTGCCGCTCCCCTCATGTGCGGTGGTGCCACCGTCTTCAACGCTCTCCACATGTACAACGTCCTCCCCACCGACGTCGTTGGTGTCATGGGTGTTGGTGGTCTCGGTCACCTCGCCATCCAATACGCCTCCAAGATGGGATGCCGCGTTGTTGTCTTCTCCGGCACCGACAGCAAGAAGGAGGAGGCCATGAGACTTGGTGCCTCCGAGTTCGTCGCCATGAAGGACGCCAAGGAGCTCAAGACTGAGCGTCCCATCAACGCCCTCCTCGTCACCACCTCCGCCCAGCCCGACTGGAAGCTCATTCTTCCCACCCTCGCTCCTTGCGCCACCATCTTCCCCCTCAGTGTCGCCGGCGGTGACTTCTCCATCCCCTACATGGACTTCCTCGTCAACGGTCTTACCGTCCAGGCTTCCCTTGTTGCCTCCAGGTACATCCAGAACCGCATGCTCGAGTTCTCCGCTCACCACAAGATCACCCCGATCATCGAGAAGTTCCCCCTCACCGAGGAGGGCTGCAACCAGGCCATCGAGAAGCTCGGTGCCGGTAACATGCGCTACCGCGGTGTCCTCGTCCGTCAGTAGATGGAGATGGCATGATGAAAAGTTGTTGTTTTGAAGTATTAGCGGGCCTAGTGTAATACCTCTTTCAGAGATGAGATAAATAATAGATCTTATGACCAGAACCATGATTCTTTCATTGTTTCGTTTCGTGCAATCAAATCATTCCAGTAGTGACGCCGGTAGCTCGAAAGTCTTGTGAATGTGACCCTTCATGGTAGTTTCGCCGTCCTCCGGCGGCTGCAGGCCAGACGGGTTATCCATAGCAGGAGGATCCGAGTCGATCAAGATGGTGACCTGAGAACGGATTAGTCTCGTGTCCAAATACAGAGTCGAGTAGCTTTTACCGCCTCGTCTATGCAGCGGAAATCAACACCTACTGGTCCATCATTGACCAGTCCCACGTCCATCATCGCTCCGAACACGCCGTCCTTGACACGGTCCTCGCGGTAAAGGGAGCGGACCTGGCCAATGAAGCTGCTGTATAGCTCCCTGCCTAGGGTTGGCGAGGCCGCTTTGTGGAAGTCGGGCTTGTTCCCTTTCTTCGTTGATGCGAGGAGTGTAAATTGCGAGACTGGAAAGAGAAAGCGTGACGTTAGTATAATACGAGACGAGAGGGAAATTAATCATCAATGGATGGCACCATGATGGCAGGACATGACGCGAGATTGGGAAGGCAGAACGTGGGCGGGAGGCAAACACACCACAGAGGACTTCGCCTTCGATATCCTGGACGTTGCATTTCCACTTCTTGCCGTCTTCGCCGTCCCAGAGCTTTACTTTGAGGACTTTGCTGGCCATGGATTGCGCTTCTTTGACTGTGTCATTCTTGCCGAGGGCGGCGAAGATTAGCAGGCCTTTGCCGATGGTCGAGACGAGTTCGCCGTCTACAGTGACCGAGGCAGATTTCACTCTTTGGATAACGGCTAGGCGGTATTAGATATGTTCTGTGGTAGCAAGCCGCGTAGATGTCTCACTTTTCATGTTGGATTGTTAGACAAGACCTTTGGCTGGGTCTACAGTTCGTGGGTGGCGACTGGTTGGCTCGTGCTTGGATGTGTATCTTGCAGCCAGCAAGTTGTTCGCGTGTAATAGAAATATTTATGGAGTATTGGAGGATTTGATGATATCAATTGCAAATCGTGAAATCAACCTGGTATACACGAGAGGGAAACAGGTGTTGGATGTGATGCTCGTCTTGGCTGCCCCAAAACCTACTCCGCCGGCGCGGGAGCGCGTTGGACACTCCCGCTGCACACTACCTCACACGGTCCCGTCCACCGGAGCTACACCAAACACTCTCTCCGCAACCACCTTTACCGCCCGCCGTCGCTCCTGTCGCACAACACATCGCCTTCATCCATCTGGACCTCCTACCAACACTTATCGCAAATCCTCAAGCCCGCCGACTGCGGCCCGCACAGCGCATTTGCACGAGATAAGGCTGAACACCGAACACACCACGCCGCCGGCCACCTGTCACCATGGCCGCACGCAAGCTCCAGCAGGAGATCGACAAGGTCCGGCCGCCAATATGATGTATCTGCGTGACGCGCGCGCTGACAACGCAACAGGAGACGAAGCGCATAGCGGAAGGCGTCGTAGCGTTTCAGGGCATTCACGAGAAGCTCGTGCTGTCAACGAATTCCTCGCAGAAGGAGAAGCTCGAAGACTCATTGAAGAAGGAGATCAAGAAGCTCCAGCGATCACGAGACAAGGTGAAAGCATGGATAAGCTCCAATGAGATCAAGGACAAGAAACCACTGATGGACCAACGGAAGCTGATCGAGACGGTATGAGCATTCTGCGACCGTGACGGTGTTAGCATGGCTACTGACTGGATGCGACAGCAAATGGAAACGTTTAAGGCGGTCGAGAAGGAAATGAAAACCAAGGCTTTCTCGAAAGAGGGCTTGTCGGCAGCCGCGAAACTAGATCCACGAGAGAAGGAGAAAGTCGAGATGTGCAATTTCCTGGGAGACATGGTCGACGAGCTGAGCCGACAAATCGAGAGCGCGGAAGCTGAGCAGGACACGGTGCAAGCGACAATGAAGAAGAGCAAGAAGGATACCGCGAAACACGACCGACTAGCGGAGCTCGAGCGCATCCTCGAGCGGCATAAATGGCACGTGAGCAAGCTCGAAATCCTCCTACGAACGGTGGAGAACGGATCTGCGGAAGTCGACCAGGTGAAAGACATCGAGGATGGGATCCGGTACTACGTGGAACAGAACCAGGAGGTCGATTTCATGGAGGACGACAGCTTGTACGACGACTTCAACCTTAACGAGGAGGAGGACTTTTACGGCGTCGGCGGCGACAACGACAAGATGTCAAGTCAAGATGCGCATAGCACAACCGACGAACCAGCGGATGTGGATCAACAAAGGAGTAGTAGTATCAGCGGGAAGGGGAAGTCGACATCAGTTTCAGATCCTCCTGCGCCTGCTCGAAGACCAAGTGTGCAGATGAAGTCGCCATTACCTGCGCTCTCGACATTACATTCGAGCTTACCCGGCAATGCAAATGGCAAGGCAGAGTCCAGCATGAAGCCTGCGCCATTACCTACCATTCCTACAGGACAACCGCTCAAATATGCATCTGCTGCTGCCGCGGCTGCCGCCAGCGACAAGAGTGGCGTTGGCATCGCACCTCTACCGCCACCACCTGGTTTGAGCAGGGCAAGCGAGACGAGCTCTCCATCGGTGCCAGCATCACAGCCTGCCGTCACCACACCTTCACCTTCACAACCAATTTCACAGCCTGCAAGAGCGCAGGAGCCTCCAGCAAAGCAGCCTTCACCTGCACCCCCAGTTGAGGAGCCCAAGCCCGTGGAGCCCGCGCCAGTCAAGCCATCGCCAGCAGCGCCCAAGGCACAACCGAAGGCAAAGGCGCAACAAAGTTCGAAGGCTGCAAAGGCAGCGCCTACGCCGGATTCTGGTGTTGCAGGGATCGCAAAGACAAATGGACAGCCCGCTCAGCCCGCTCCAGAGGAGGAAGACGAGGAATCAATCTACCACCTTCCTTCATCGCTCTCAGACCTCCTGGAATCATTTGAGGAGACAAAGAAGCGTGCGATGTCCGACTCGGTCGATCTTAACATGCTCCACGCATCGCGGGTGAATTGCCCTATACCACTGGACGCCGAGAAGCCAAATCACTACAAGCCACAATCGCCTTACGCATACACTCCGTCGCACTACCCTCAGGAACCTCTAGGCATCTTCGACGATCCCAGGCTTTACAGCAGGATTGACACCGACAGCTTGTTCTACGCCTTCTACTACAAGCAAGGAACCTACCAGCAATATCTGGCAGCCAAGGCTCTCAAGAGCCAAAGCTGGCGCTTCCACAAGCAGTATCAGACATGGTTCCAGAGACACGAGGAGCCCAAGACCATCACAGAGGAGTTTGAGCAAGGCACATATCGTTTCTTTGATTACGAGAGCACTTGGTAGGTTCTCGGCAACCCTAATTCGCTCATCCTTGACTGGCAGTTACTAACACCATTTTCCAGGATGAACCGCAGGAAGGCCGACTTCAAGTTCGCCTACAAGTTCCTTGAGGACGACTTGTAAACAAAGAACAAGGCGACACGTCAAACGGGGGCCAGACGCCCTGGAATTGATGCGCTGTACGATTACTAGACTAGCGTCCGGGCAGAAGTCTTCTCTTTTGTCAGGGGCGGTGCTAGGCATATATTCAATCGAACATGCTTTCGAGAGCGCCCTTTGCGGCTGCAGAGTGCGCTCATGATCATATTGACACGGTTCACATTCTTCTTCGTTTAATTCTCGTTTGTCTTCTCTCTGATGCAGTGTTTGAAGATCCAGCCTACCTCATGCGATCGTTTGAGCCTTGTCGGCGACGGTCATCAGCCACAGTTCGCGTACGCTCGGCGCAGCAGCAGCGCCTCCTCAGCTGAACCTGGAGGCGCAGACGAGGCTCATCTGCCTCACGCCTGGACCATGGAAAGTTTTTCGCGCAAAAAGTTGGACAGACAAGAAATCATACGTTGCAGCTGCGACAGTTAGGTACTTGACGCGTCAGATTGTCGGCGGAACTCGTCACTTTTGTGGTCTTGGGCTTGTGATCCGCTGCGGGTCGGGCGTGTTGAATCGGGCGCTCTCGAATATCAGTCTCAAAGTAATTGAGTTACTCGCACTGAATGCAAAAGTAGATATCTTGATAGTCAAAACTGCCTTCGGGGGAGAAAGACCTGAATACGAAGAAAAATCGAACGGCCTATGAAGAGCGATAGTGTGTAACGTTGAAGCTACGGCATACGATACACCCAAAATACCATACCGAACGCTTAGCTCGACTGCCTATTCGGAGACACCTCACTGATGCCTGATCTCCTTGCTGCGAAAACTCGCTTCGAGGCCGCCCAGGTGGCTGACGAATCTACCCTCACAGCCCTCTTTCACGATACCGTGAGGCCGCCTGTTTGGGCCGTGTTTGCCTTGTCTTGCCGCCAAGGGTCAAGAGCCTCATACATTCACTGGCAGGAAGAGTTAGGAGTCGCGGTCAGAAGCCGGTTTGCTCCGCCTAACAGGGGCTGGCGTGAGTGAGCGCCTTGTAATGATTGACCTCAGACAAGGATGAGTAGCCAATGGAACGGGGGGCTCGGTGAGTCAGGCTCCCGTTATGAAGGTACTTTGGGTGAGGCAAATCTACAAGTGCGACGATAGTTTGCGTTACGGACGTATATAAATGTAGTTTCTGCTCGTTCGCTATGCTCACCAGACCTTGCGCGACACCCAGCACCCATTTACAATGGCTTCACAGCATCCTCAGTATCCTTACGGCTATCCGACAGGCTATGGTCCTCAACGTAGTAGTGGTGCTCCATACAGCGATCCCTCAATGGGACACATACCTCTTGCCCCTTACGGCACTTCGCCCCAATCCAGAGTAGATGCCTACGGCAGCCCGATAGCCCAACACGGCATCAATAGCCCATCGTACCCTGTCGCCCGTGGCCAAAGTAATCAGTACCACGGGAGCTCTAGTATCGATAGTCCAGTGTACGCATCTCAGGGGATGATGCGAGGATACTCCTCGCAGTCGACTAGCACGAGCGGCAGTGTCCCGAGTCCTCAAATCATGGTAGCAGCGCCAAAAGAGTAGGTTCAGTACGTTCGAACCAAGCAGCCAGTGACTAGGCTGACCTGGTTACAGGAAATCGTGGATTTGCGTTCATCCTGGCTGCCTCAGAGACGATGGGCAGCTGTGGACCTTTACTCGTAAAGACGATTTCAATCGCCATGTGCAGAAGCACTCACCATTTCGTCCGTTGTATGACTGTCCGGTTGTAGGGTGTCGTCGCGTTGGTCAGAATGGACTTCCACGGCCTGACAAGTTAACCGAGCACATTCGTGAGACACACAGGATTAGACAGTAGTTCCGTGAAGCCTCCCGGCGAGAGCTGACTATCTGCCTTCTGCGCACGAATGTGTGGATGGGTGAATAGTTTGGTGGCAACCTCCTGGGTCCCTACTCGATTCGCGGAACATGAGATGGTGATCATATAGTCCCAGTATATCTTTCGAGCCAATGCATGAGATCGTGACTCTGTGCCTGGGCCGTACGCATGTCTAACACGTCGTACACTGCTCTCCTCTCGTCTTCACTTCCCTCTGACGTAGACTATCAGGCAGAAGTCGAGTCGCGGGGAAGAGAATTTTGGCTATCGCGATAGACGCTCGGCCCTTTTGGAGATTTGCCTGGCGCAGGAAAAAAGTAAAGCTGGGGCAGGTGCAGCGGGCGTTCGCAGCTTTGAAGGTGCCCTGTCGCATTGCTGCTCACTGCGAGATGAAATGAAGTTGTATGCAAGTGAGGACGACTTCATCCGCGACTCTTCTCCAGCGAAACTCAACTACCTCAACAAGCGCCTGAAGAACAAGAAGCGTCCCGTCTACCCAGCGCTTATGTCCGGTGGCCTGCCGTCGCCTGAACAAGAAAATATGGTCGCGCAAACCCAAAAGAAGAGGAAGGAGGATGTGAAGAAGAAGGACGACAAGAAGAAGAGAAAGCTTGAAGACGATGTTGCTGTCCCTCAGACCAACGGCAACGCCGTCGCCGCCGCGCCTGCTGTGAACGGCGACTCTGCTGCTAGCGAGCCTGCGTCGAAGAAGTCAAAGAAGGAGCACAAGAAGGAGAAGAAGCAAAAGAGCGAGGTCGTCGCAAAGGATGCGCAAAAGGAGCGTGAGGCAGAGGTCGAAGAGGAGGAGGAGGTCAACGAGGAATTGAAGGATGTCGCCGCCGAGACCGATGCTGCCGATGTCGAGGCAGAAGATGACTTTGAAGAGTTTGCTTCTGGAGATGAAGAGGCAGAGGGCGACGAAGAGAACGACGAGGAGGAGCCCAGGGCCAACGGTGACCTTGGAGAAGCGTCCGACCTACCTTCAGCACTCGGCGTTTCATTGCCCAACACAGACGCCAACCCGCAGAAGTTCACTGAGCTGAACCTGTCCGAGCGAACAATGAAGGCGATCAACGATATGCCGTACGATACGATGACAGAGATTCAGGCGCGTGCGATCCCACCTGCGCTTGCTGGCAGGGATGTGCTTGGTGCTGCGAAGACCGGATCTGGTAAGACTCTGTCTTTCCTGATTCCTGCAGTCGAGATGCTACACTCGCTTCGATTCAAGCCCAGAAACGGAACCGGTGTCATTGTCGTCTCTCCCACAAGAGAACTTGCTCTCCAGATCTTTGGTGTCGCACGAGAGCTCATGGAGCACCACTCACAGACCTACGGCATTGTCATTGGCGGTGCCAACAGGAGAGCAGAGGCGGAGAAGCTTGCCAAGGGTGTCAACCTTTTGATCGCTACTCCTGGACGACTTCTCGATCACTTGCAAAACACTCAGGGCTTTGTGTTCAAGAACATCAAGGCTCTTGTTATCGATGAGGCGGATCGTATTCTGGAAGTCGGTTTCGAGGACGAAATGAAGCAGATCATCAAGATTCTGCCGAAGGAGGAACGCCAGACCATGCTGTTCTCCGCCACACAGACAACCAAGGTCGAGGATCTTGCCAGGATATCGCTGAGAGCAGGACCTCTATACATCAACGTGGACCACAAGCAGGAGCACAGCACTGTCGCCGGTCTGGAGCAGGGTTACGTTGTTTGTGAGAGTGATATGCGATTCAAGCTGCTGTTCACCTTCCTCAAGAAGCACCCCAAGAAGAAGATTATCGTCTTCTTCAGCAGTTGCAACTGTGTGAAGTACTACTCCGAGCTCCTCAACTACATTGACTTGCCTGTGCTCGACCTTCACGGCAAGCAGAAGCAGCAAAAGCGCACCAACACATTCTTCGAATTCTGTAACGCAAAGACTGGAACTTTGATCTGCACAGACGTTGCTGCTCGTGGCCTCGACATTCCTGCCGTTGACTGGATCGTCCAATTCGACCCGCCTGATGACCCCAGAGACTACATTCACCGTGTCGGTCGTACCGCACGTGGTGCCAATGGCAAGGGCAAGAGTTTGATGTTCTTGCAGCCCAACGAGGTCGGTTTCTTGAGCCACCTCAAGGAGGCGAAGGTCCCTCTCGTCGAGTTCGAGCTTCCTCCCAAGAAGATTTTGGACATTCAAAGCCAGCTCGAGATGCTCATTGGCAAGAACTACTACTTGAACAAGGTAAGTCAAGACATCAATTCCATTTTTCGCAGCACAGTTAGCTAACATATCTTCGTCGCAGTCCGCTAAGGATGGATACCGCTCATACCTCCAGGCCTACGCGTCCCACAGCTTGCGCAGTGTCTTCAACATCAACAGCCTCGACCTCGTCAAGGTTGCCAAATCTTTTGGTTTCCCTACTCCTCCACGCGTCGACATTGCTCTCGGTGCCAGCATGAAGAAGGGCAACGAGGGACGTCGCGCATACGGCAGCCAGCCCAAGGCCAACAGCTTCCGCAAAAAGTATTGAGCGTGGCGACATACCCCTCTCACATGGCATGGTCCGGCGCAGCTTGCAAGACATTTTGATTTTCAATCCACCGATGTGTAAAAATGAGCGAAGGCGTTTATCTTGATTTATGGCTCATTCTTCTTGTGTATTCTGGACGGACGGGTTTGTCGAAAAGAATGGAGACCACATACTATTTTCCTGGCGCCCGAGAGGCTTTGAGATAGACAAAATGCTACACTTTAATCTCACCTGAGAGCTCCAAGATTGCGTTTTCGAAACAGACACTATCCGTGAAAGAATGACACCAGATCATGCCACGCGATAGGTAGGAGCTAACCTTAATTGAAACGCTATCATTACCGTCCGTATACCACTGCCAATGTGCCCCACATCACCTATTTCAGCTATTTCAGCTGGTCCACTGTTGCTCATGCTTTCAGCCGGCGTGAAACGTAAACGTAAACAGCTTGACTCTTGGCAATACACCTCAGCTCATATCAACCTATATCAACTCATACCAAGCAAGTAAAATCCATTGCTATAGCCACACTGTCTCCAACAACTCCCACCAGATCACATCACTCATCGATTCCACAACCACCATGGCCACCAACAATGAAATCGTCTTCTACGACATCGCCTCCAACGCCCCGGTCAGGACCTTCGCCCCAAACCCATGGAAAACCCGCTACGCCCTGAATCACAAAAAACTCGCCTACCGCACCGAACCAATCGACATGCCAGACATCCACTCCGTGCGCGAGAAACTCGGTGTCCCCGCCAACCGCACCCTGCCCAACGGCTCCCCCTACCACACCTTGCCACTCATCCACGACCAGTCCACGGGCCAATTCATCGGTGACACCTTCGAGATCGCCCTGCACCTCGACAAGGCCTACCCGGACAGCCCGCCGCTCTTCCGCCCGGGCACCGTCGGCCTGACCGCCGCGCTGAACAACCGCGTCGACGACCTGTTCACCAAGTACGTGGCGCTCAGCGACAGGATGCCCTTCCCCGAGGCCAGCAAAGAGAAGATCCACGGCATCTTCGCCGCGCGCTTCGGCGTCACTAACCTCGAAGACATGGCTCTGAGCGCGGAAGCGCGCGAAGCGCTGTTCGTCGGTTTCGAGAACGCGCTGGGCGAGTTCGCGAAAGCTTACCGGCACACGGGCGGCACGACGGACACGGTGTGGTCTGCGACGGGGACGGCGGCGGCGCAGGCGCAGAGGCAGGGGAGGGAGGAGGTCGGGCCGTATTTGGATGGCAGCGAGCCGGTTTATGCTGATTTTATTGTTGGGGCTTGGTTGGCGATGGCGGCGGAGTGTATGCCTCCGCGGGACTGGGAGCGTGTGAGGTCGTGGCATGGCGGGCTTTGGGGCAGGGTTCATGATGCTCTTGAGCCGTTGAGGGAGATGCGTTGAGGGAAATGATTTTGATGATTGCATGATGGGACCGGATTGAGCATGGTGGCAAGGTTATGAGAAAAAGTAAAAGCATTATTGAAGTACATGAAGATGTGCCTTAAGGGCACAAACTATCCATTGCTCTGGGTATCAACATCGATTAAGCTAAACCATGCAGAATGTTCCTTGTGAATGCCGCGAGTCTCCCGCTGCACAGCCAGGAACCAGTAAAGTGAAAAGAGAAGTCGGAGCTGTGACATGGAATGATGTAAGCGAAGATGCTTTGACATCCTTTGAAAAGGCTCCTTGATTAGAAGGTGATGTGATCACTCGTGCAGGTAGCTGCATGAATCTCCCTTCTTGCATTTGCCATCCTGCCAGTATTTGCAGGCCTTTGTCTTGTACCAAGGGTTTTCCGGGCGCTGCTTGTCTTTGGTAGTTGCATTTCCACCAGCCTGTTGCTGCTGTTGTGCTGGCTGCTGCTGCTGGTATTGCTCCGTAGGTGCGGCGAAAGGCATAGGGAAGTTTGGTGGGAATTGGAATGCAGGAGGTGCTGGCGCAGGTGCAGCCTGCGCATTGTTGCTCGTGTTAAGAGCCGCAAGAATGGCAGAGATGTCCGGCTCTCCGTTGGGACGTGATGCAGGAGCCTGTTGCTGTGGCTGTGCGTAGCCTGGCTGTTGGAAGTTGTACAAGGGCTGCTGGTTTTGTGGCGGAGTAGCTGCTTGGGGCTGGAATTGTTTGAGAATAGCAGTCAGATCGAATGGTGCAGCAGGTTGCTGTTGCTGCTGGACCGGCAATGGTGCCGGTGGCTGCTGTTGCTGTGTCGGGAGCGGCATCTGTTGAGCAGCCATGTATTGGGAGAACGCGGCGATGTCGAACGCTGGCGCAGGCCCTGCAGGGGCTTGGCTAGGCAGAACAGGCACAGGCTTCTGGGCAATCTTTTTTGCATTGCGCTGACGTGCCCGAGCCGCGAACATCTCCGGAGGCACACCAAAGTCTTTGACTGGTCCTCCTTGCTCTCCGTTGAAAGGATCAGTCGGCTCTCTGGGATCTGGCGGGATATCGCTTGAGCTGGAGTATATGACAATGAGATTATCCCTCTCATACTGCTCACGGATAGCGCGCTCGCGAGAATCGGGCTGGAGCTTTCCGCCACCGTATGGGGCATATTGGCGGTCACGCTCATCCTTGTCGACAGTGGAGAAGTCGACTTCTGACGGCGTGCTGAAGGCGACCAATTTGAGGTTATCATCTTCTGCTACATCATCCTCTTCATCGACGTCCATCATGTCGGCGTGCTGCTTCAACATACGGCCTTCACCGCCAACATCCTTGACGTCGCGCATCTGGCTAGCATCGTGATCTAGCTCCTCGGCAGGATCGTGGCTGAAGTAACGCACCTCGACAAGATCCTGTGCCTCCTTCCAGCGTACTCCAGCAGCACCTCTGGCGAGTCTTGCCGCGCGTTTTGCTTTCCTCTCAGGGGTCTCATTGTCTCGTGTAGTATCAGGCTTGGGCTCGGCTTTCTTTGGCTCTTCTTTCGGCTTGGCAAGGTTGGCGAGCTCTGCAGCCAGGTTGAAAGCAGGCTTGACCGGTGCTGCGGTAGCTCTCTGCGCGGCAGGTTTGGCTGCTGACTTGTCGGAAGAGGCCGTGCCAGGCTTCTTACCAGCACTTTGGAGCCCATTGAAGAATCCAGAAGGCTTTGCTTGTACGGTCTTGGTCTTTGTAGCGGCCGTGGAAGCTGTAGTCGTGGCGGGCTTAGCGGAATCTGCTGGCTTCTTTACGGCAGCCAAGCTCTTTGGTGTGACCTTGTTCCCGTTTGTGGTAGCCGGAGTGACAGCTGCCTTCTTTGCAGGTGCTGCGGGAGCTGCGTTACCGGCAGCAGTGGATGACCTCTTAACACCAGCGCTGGGTTCAGCAGCTGGCTTGGTCTGATTGTTTTTGCTGTTGGCAGTGGCACCTTCGAGAACCTTCTTTGCGTAGTACTTGGTTTTGGCGTCGCCACCTTTCACGTAGCGTGGTAGTATCTTCCCGAGGAAAGTCTTGTCGAGCTTCTCTTCAGTTATCGATGTTGTGAGAGAAAGTATTTCGAGGATCAGACGAGAGACTGAACCATTGACATCTTCAGCCTTGAATCGGTCCAACAGAAATTGATAGCAAAGGTAGAGGAACGACTGGTTTTCGGAGAACCTTGAAAGAAATGAAGTCAGTGATCTGCAAACTAGAGTGGATATAAAATTTACGAAGTGGTGGGGAAAAAGTTGCTGTGCATGTGGTGATAGAAGTGGCAGCGTGGTGCAGCTATGGAACTTGTTCGGGAGAACAGCTGTTACAAGATCTGCAGCATTCCGGGTCTGGGCCAGTACTACAAAGCACTCGTGACATTTATGAACACTAGACATCTGAGAGGGCTTTTCTCAGTTGCAAGGTACAGGCCATGCGCCCAGCCGATCATGGCTTGCGAGCTGTGATACAGGCATAGTGCACACGCTGTCACACTACAACACAAGGTGTATGCTACGGGAAGGGGAAGTTAGTAGACTCACAATTCAATGATACCTCTGAAGCCGTGTTTCAGCGCTGCACGGAATGCCACTTCGAGCATGTCCCGTTGATCCTTCACTCTGCCTTTGAGTAAGGCGAGATCACCAACACGTTTCTTTGCCTCAGCGTCCAGCACAGCTTGCGTATCGGCCTTCCAACGATCTCTGATGGTTTTGGCGACTTCCCAGAAATCACCGAGACCCTTGCGAATGCTGCTGGCATCGATAGTCTTGCGCTTGTTGCGCCAAAGTGCCTTGATAGTGTCGTACTCGACAGCTCCTTTGGCACTCTCGTCGGGTCTCTTGCTCGGAAGGGGTGCACCTGCAAGTTCATCGTCGTCTTCATCGGAATATAGTGAAACGTCTGAATCCGAGCCAGAATCGCTGTCGGATTCGTACTTAATGCCGTCGTTACTTTGAGCAGGTGATGCGGCATTCGTTGGACGCGATGCGGTGGCAGAGTTGCTGAGTGTGGACTTTGATGCAAGCTTGGCCAACAACTTCGGATTGTCTTTGGCTTGACGCTTCAACTCGTTGCGTGAGCATCGCTTAGTATAACCCGGAAGTGCTGTAGATCTGTTGACTGGGAATTCGTGCGGCTGCTTTCCCATGTTTGCAAACATGGTCAACCGCTCGGAGTTGGTAGCTTTGACAAGTGTTGAGAAATCGATCGTCGAAAAGCGACCATTCTGCTCACTCGCTGGAATTGCTTGCATGAGGGCGTTTTGATCCGCAGCAGGTTGGTTTTGGGCAGCTGTATTTGTCGGCTGCTTCTGTGGCAGGGCTGGAGGGTTGAAGACTGCGTGCGATGCGTCGTGTGAGGCTGATGATCGCCTTTGGTCGACAGGAGCCAGGTTTTGGGGAGAAGGAGCAGCATGATTTGAAGGTGCAATGCTATACTGTTGATTTTGTTGCGGTTGTTGCTGTTGTTGATGCTGATGTTGTTGCTGGAACGCAGGGTTGATGTTCTGTTGTGTAATGTGTTGAGGGTATGCATGTTGTTGATTGAAGTTGCTGAAGTTGGGGTTGCCGAACGCAGCGTAATTGTTGGTCTGTGCGAACGACGCAGGACTATGCAGCGGAGAGCGTCCATACACGTTGGACTGGGCGTGGAAGTTGGTTGGTGTATTTGATGCAGCAGCGATATGTGAAGCAGGTTGAGCCCAGCTTGGGGCGTTATGAGTGGAGGCGGCACGTGACCCGGGCTGATAGGCGCTGGCGTGTAAGCCCCAGCTAGCATCGTTAAAAGCCTGATCAGAGGTGGCGGGGAACAGATTGTCATCAAAGGAGAGATGCTGGCCGTCGCCAAACACGTTTGCGTTGACGAGGCCGTCGTTGGGTATCTGATCCATGATTGATGGCCACGCGATCGAACTCTGGCGTGTGTGAATTGATTGCAGTACGACAGTACTCGCTCTCTAAGGCGCTAGGCCGAATTCACGCGTCTTGCTTGCGGCAAGGCCCGGCGTGCGCTGATTGGCTGCTCTGAGCTGGCTGCTGGTTCTGACTGGCCGCAACGAGGAAGCCTGAAGGCAACAGACTGATGATGATGATGATCGCGGCCACGCTCGAAAGGCGCTCGCTCGCAGGCAGGCTCACGTGAAGACTTGTAGAAGTAGTAGTAGTAGCAGCAGTAGTAGCAGCAGTAGCAGAAGTGACAGTGTGCACACAGCGCGGCTTAAAATGCCTGTGTCTGACTGATTCCTCCTCTCACGCGAACGCAGGGCTGCCGGGCGCAATCAGGCCTGCAGCAATGCGCTCTGTCTGCTACAACTCAACGAATACGCTCGGCCGGTGGCAAGCACTTCCGACCACTGTGGTCCAGATTTATCAGAGAGCACACGGGAAGAAAAACACGGGCTGCCGGTGATGGCGCGCACGCGTGGTGGTGATGTTGATGATGGGGGGATTTGGGGGATGTTATGGTGGTGGAGAGAGAGTCGCGCTCGCAGACAGCGCTGCTTTGATCGAGCGCGGGAGATGATGGCTTGGCACAGCAGGCGCTGCGGGAGCGGAAGCGGGATGTGTTCGCGGGAGGTAACCGCATCAAGCCATGCTCGTCACGGTAACTAACACCTTGCTGGAAGTCAAGTCAAGTGCTGGCTGGACTGTGGGCGAGGTGGAGAATAAAGAGAGGACTACCGTTGCTGCCTTGGACATACACTCTATAACGACGGTCACATGCGTTAGGACACCTGCGCAATCCTCCATCGCTTCCTCTCAAACCATGTCTACCACGGCCAACACCCTCCGCGACCGTCAAGTAGGTCAGTACCGACCGGGCGATGGAGCCTGCCAGCAACAAGCAATGCTAACGACCTTTCAACAGCCTCCATCCAGCGCATCCTCAACCTGAACCACATCCCACAGGAATCCGAGCTTCACCATGATGCATCTGCCGCCAACGGCCTGATCCCACACTCTGCGCCCATCCTCAACTCGGAAGGAGAGCCCATATGGAAGGTGCTTGTCTTCGATGACCTAGGCCGGGATGTGATTAGCAGCGTGCTACGCGTAAATGACCTGCGCGCTTGGGGAGTCACAATCCACTTGAACATCAAGCAAAAGCGACATGCCATTGGCGATGTTCCGGTGCTGTACCTTGTGCAGCCAACTGCGGCCAACCTCGAATACATCACACAGGATCTCAAGAATGGCCTATATTCGCCAGCATACATCAACTTCTTGACCTCAATACCCAGACCGCTGTTGGAGGACTTTGCGGCACAGACAGCGGAGGCAGGAACGGCTGAGAGCATCGGCCAGATATACGATCAATACCTGAACTTTATTGTCAGCGAACCGAACCTCTTCAGTCTGGGCATGGGCAAGGAGTCGTACTGGACCATGAACAGCGCGCAAACAACCGATGAGGCAATCGATGAAAACATCGACAGGATCGTATCTGGGCTGTTCAGTGTGGCGGTAACTATGGGAACGATCCCCATCATCCGATGCCCCAAAGGTGGTGCTGCTGAGATGATTGCTGCGAAACTCGACCGCAAACTACGCGACCACATCCTCAACGCTAAAGACAATTTGTTCTCGGGCAAGTCATCTGCTGGCGGTGCAGCGGCTGCCTCAAGACCAGTGTTGATCATCGTTGATCGCAATGTCGATCTCGTTCCCATGCTCTCACACTCCTGGACGTACCAGTCACTAATCCATGACGTTATGAAAATGAACCTGAACCGCATCACTGTCGAGACGCCTGTAGACGACGCAGACGAGTCTAAGGGAACCACCAAACGCAGTTACGATCTTACGCAGAATGACTTTTTCTGGAACAAGAATGCCGGCGTGCCTTTCCCGCAAGTCGCTGAGGACATTGACACAGAGCTCACAAGATATCGCGACGATGCTGCTGAAGTCACAAGGAAGACTGGCGCAAATTCCATCGAGGATCTACAGAACGACACAACTGCATCTGCGCAACATCTCAAGGCAGCCATTACATTGCTTCCAGAGCTCAGGGAGCGCAAGGCATTGCTTGATATGCACATGAACATCGCCACATCCCTACTACAAGGAATTAAGGACCGCCAGCTCGATAACTTCTTCCAGCTCGAGGAGGACATTAAGAAGCAGACAAAAGCCCAGATGCTCGATTTGATCAAGGACGCAGACAAGGGCAAAGAGCCCACAGACAAGCTCCGTATCTTCATCATTTGGTTCCTCAGCACCGAGCAAGAAGTCTCACGTGCCGATATTGAGCGCTTCGAGGAGGCGCTGAAGAGCATTGGCGTCGACATTCTTCCCCTCACTTACATCAGACGGTTAGCATTTTCCTCTTTCATTACACACATGGTTGATATGCTAATCTCAACATCACAGCGTCCGCGAGCTGACTCGCATGACCATGCTCTCATCCGCCCCGACCCAACAACAACCCCAGCAATCAGGCGGCACAACAGACCTCTTCCGCGGCTTCACTTCCATTTCCTCACGCCTCACCGACCGCTTCCAAGCCGCCGGCCTCGGCGCCAACTTCGACAGCCTCATCTCCGGCGTCAAGAACTTCCTCCCGGCCAACAAAGACCTCACCCTCACCAAAATTACCGAGTCCCTCATGGACCCGCAGAACGCTTCCACCTCCGCCCTGCAAAAGACCGAAGGCTTCTTGTACTTCGACCCGCGCAGCGCCAACGCCCGCGGCACCATGCCCGCGAGCTCGAAGGGCGACGGGACCGCTCAGCAGGGCGGTGGCAGCCGCGGTATTGAAGCCAGCTTTGGCCAGAGGAGGCAGGGTTTCAGCGATGCGATCGTGTTCACTGTCGGCGGCGGCAGCATGGACGAGTACGGCAATTTGCAAGACTGGGCGAAGAGGACTAGTGGCGCGGGTCAAGGCGCTGGGGCGACGGCCGGTGCTGGCGGTGCTGCGAGCGCGCTGGGCAGGAAGAAGGTTGTGTATGGTAGCACGGAGTTGATGAACGCGAGCGACTTCCTTGATGTGCTCGGTAGGTTGGGTAAGGAGAGTGGATAGGAGGGACGTGTCAGCTCTTGGGAAAACGGATGGCTTCATGGTTCGCGCATCATGAGACTGATGGCACGGATCAATACTTTTTAAAGCACCAGAAATGAATATCATAATTTGCACATACTCACAAACAACGCACGTAGGAGAAACAATTAGCCCAAAATGCCTCTGTGGGATGATATAAATTCATGATATCTAGGTAGTGCGTGCATACGTATAATGTTGACAGATGACTCCGCCAGCCGAGTCCAGAAATATATTTTTTAGAAAATCAGGAGCGAGCCAGCAGGCCGGGCCCCGTCCTCACAATCGCATTCAATCGTACTCATCGCCATCGTCATCCTCGACGATCACCGGCAGCGAGTCAAACACAACCTCGTTCCGCTCGTAATGCGTCAAGAAGCCGCCCTGCAACAAGCGCTTCAGCGCATTCAGCCGTGATAGTTTCCACCACTTGTCGATCAGCATCTTGCCGCCGCCATGGATGGAGACCCTCAGTCTCGAGCCGTACTCGCGCCCGTCTTCGTCCAAGGCGGTGGAATAGCGCGGCCCGCGCGTGGGCTTCTCGACGGTGTTCAGGACGTCTTGGAAGGCGTGGTGGATGGCTTTGCGGTCTTTCTTCGACATGCGCTTCGACGAAGCGCGTGTCAGCTCCTCGAGCGACCTCAGCAGGTTGTGCTGCTGCCTGTAGACGGTGTAGCGCTTGATCATGCGCTCGCTGCCGTTGCGGGTGCGGCGCATTTCTTCTAGCTCTTCTTCGTCCGCGGAGTCATCGTCGGACTCGGCCTCGGTGTAGGACTTCTCGAACAGCAGCGCGATGTTCTCGCCCGCGGCGATCTGCACGCGCGATTCGCTGCTCTCGAGCTGGTCGACGAAGGTGTCCATGGCGGGCTCGGTGGCGTCTTCCATGTCGTCGAGCTGGGTCGCGAGGAAACCCCATTCTTCCAAAGCGGCAGTGACAATTTCTGCGTTGTCGGGTTCTTCGATGCTGGCGCCGTCGGATGAGACGATCTCGAGGAAGAACTCCATGATCTCTTCCGTCTCTTCTGTGCTGGCGCCGCCGTAAAAGGTGGCGACGCTCATGGCGTGGATGGCGGCCACTTTGACTGCTGGGTACTGCGAGTCGGAGATTGCAGCTTTGATTGGGTTTGCGACGGCATCGTAGATGGTGTCGCTTGGTACGGTGATAATCATCAGGGCGATTGCCTTGAGGCCCAGGGCCATTTCGCGCTCAGATTGACCGGCTTTGACACATTTCAGGACAGCGGGCAAGAGGTCGCTCATCCTCGACTGAATCTCAGGCTTGGAGTAGTGACGGATCAAATCCGTGGTGAAGGCGTTCAGAGTCAACTCTCTGCCCTCGGTCGAGCTGCGCTTCTTGTCGAGGATCTGCTCGATGCGCTGATAGAGATCAGCCGTGAGAGCATCCTGAGGTGTGTCGTCGGCACCTTCAGAGAGGAGCTCATCGATGCTGCTGTTGCCCCAATCGCTCACCTCGCTTTCGTCGTCGGAGACATTGCGAGAGGGCGCGGCAGATCCAACGCGCGAGTGTGTGGGAGACGTGGGCTTGCTGCCTGATGGCGTGTGGGCTTTGGAGGCAGCCTTGCGCGAGGTCGTCTTCTTGCTCTCCAGGAGCACCTGTTTGCGTAGGTCGTGCATGGTGGTAGGCTGGCCTTGAGATTATGGGCCAGAGAGGTGTGTATTCGGGCAGTTGCCCAGTGGCTGTTGCTGAGTTGTGCTCTGTAGATTATTCTGCTAGCGTAGCAGGGAAGATTTGAGGATCACTGTATGGGAATATGAGATCTGTCGTTGTGGCAAAGATAGATGCAGTGTGAGAACATGGACGGACGGCCACGCTGGTTATGCTGGTGGTGTGCTAGTGGGAGGTGTTGTCGGGAGGAAGAGGAAGAGGAAGAGAAAGAGTCACTTGGCCAGGCACAATTGCAGGAAATAAGCGAAAGCGGTGGACGGGGTTAGCAGCAGAAACTAATCACACAGATCAGGTCGACATGCAGCACAATGTCACATGTTCCCACGCACGAGGCCCTTGTTTCCCGACTCTTTGGGCAGCCACACGCCTGCTTGAACTTGTTTGCCGCCCTTCACTATGTCTTTTTTGGCGGGGGCATGAGGTCATGTGAGAACTCTAAATGTTACTGTGTATATAACAGCATGGCGGGCGTAGACGCTGGTATAGAGACCCTTCTATGCAGGCTCAGTTATAGCCATGCCCCGCCATGCTCGAGCGCTCGAGGCTGAGAGTTGGAGGCTCTGGAAGCTTCGACGAAAGCAGTTGCGACTGCGACAATTTACAGTCAAGTGAAGTCGAGTCTTTCCTTCGTGGTCTACCTTCACTCGTGCCATAACAATCACCTCTCACTCACCAAACCTCTTCACACACTACACATCCAACATGGCTGACAACCGCTCTCGTGTCTGGTTCGACATTACCATTGGCGGTGCCCCCACCGGCCGCGTCGTCTTCGAGCTTTACAACGATGTCGTTCCCAAGACCGCCGACAACTTCCGCTCCCTCTGCACTGGCGAGAAGGGAGTCGGCCAGGCCGGCAAGCCTCTTCACTACAAGGGCAGCTCCTTCCACCGTGTCATCAAGTCGTTCATGATCCAGGGTGGTGACTTCACCGCTGGCAATGGCACTGGCGGAGAGAGCATCTACGGCGAGAAGTTCGAGGATGAAAACTTCCAGCTCAAGCACGAGAAGCCCTTCCTGCTCAGCATGGCCAATGCCGGTCCTGGCACCAACGGCAGCCAGTTCTTCGTCACCACTGTGCCCACACCCCATCTGGACGGCAAACATGTAGTCTTCGGCGAGGTCATTAGCGGCAAGAGCGTGGTCAGGCAGGTTGAGAATGCGCCTGTTGGCGACCAGGACAAGCCCACCAGGGATTGCATTATCGCAGACTGCGGTGAAGTGCCTGCCGGCGTCTCCCTCGAGGACTTCACACGCAAGGAGCCCGACGCTACTGGTGACGCCTACGAGGACTTCCCCGACGACCAACTGAAGGAGGGCGAGGAGTGGAAGGGCACCGACGTTGCCAAGATCGCCGACGAATTGAAGGGCATGGGCAACAAGGCTTTCAAGAGCGGCGACCTGAAGCTCGGTCTGAGCAAGTACCAAAAGGCCATTCGCTACCTGCAAGAGTACCCTGCAACCAACGAGGGTGATCCTGCAGAGCTAGGCCCTCAGCTCCAGAAGCTGCGCATCAGCCTTCACACTAACTCTGCCTTGCTCCAGTACAAGCTTAAGCAATACGACGACTCTACCCGCTCCGCCGACTACGCATTGGCTATTGAGAGCATCACCGACGCCGAGAAGGCCAAGGCACTTTTCAGGAAGGGCGTGGTTGCAAAGGAACAGAAGAACGAGGAGGATGCCACCAAGTTCCTCGAGGAGGCTGGCAAGCTTGCGCCTTCAGACGCAGGCATCAAGAACGAGTTGGCGGCTGTGAAGAAGTCGGCTGCTGACAGGAAGGCCAAGGAGAGGAAGGCGTACTCTAAGATGTTCGATTAGACGCATACATGGGTGAAAATCGATATCCACATGGGGAATGGAACTACGAGGCACGTTGATACGGTGGTGCTTTCTGCTGCGTTCAGCGAAGCTACCAAAAGCATGAAAATACGATCTTACGATAAAACTGTTTTTCTCCACGGATGAATTGATGTTGACTTCTCGGTGAGTTTGCTGCAGTCTGCATGTGCGGAGTGGTGCAACGCTTGTACGCTCACTTGCCCCTTCCATCTTCACATGCAAACGCCGCCTGCCTTCTCAAGCTTAAAGCTTCACATGCAGAATAGTCCCAGTGGCATAGAAAGACTGATCTTTTTCCTTTTTTCCGCCGAACAAATATTCTAGGCACCAGACACCAAAAACACAGGTTCGCTCAAGCACCATTACAGCCACCATGTCTTCTACTATCGAGCAAAAAGAACAGGGTCAACAGCACCGCGCCTCCACTTCACGCGATTCGAATGTCTCCACCAACATCCCCGTCGAGCCGCCATCCTCTTCCCAGATAAAAGACGAGTACCATGCACTGGCTTCCCAGACAGCCAACCTCGACTTGGAAGACCAAGATACCGACTCCATTTTGTCAACCAAGGATGACAAGGACACCTGGAGCGACGAGGACGCCCCTCCCGAGACAGTTGACGAGAACTTTGAGCCTCAACGCGAGCATGCAACCGCCACTGTTTCCTCAGACGCCGCGCAGGAGGATCAGAGCAATTCCACCGAGGACGTGAAGGACGCAGACGACGCCACCACCCCGAAAGATGCCAACGACGAAGACGACGAGACCAACACTCCACGCTTCGAGACCTACGTCAAGCTCCACAACGACGTAAGCTTCTCTTAAGAATCGGCCTTTGCCACAAGTATCCTCACTAACTATCTTCCCAGATGATGACCTCCAAAACCCGCCTCACCACCGACACCACCGAGCTTGTCAACTACTACAACCACGCCTCCCGCCTAGCCCGCATTCTCCTCACATCTCACGAAAAGCACGGTGATCTGCCGCTCGTCATGCACGCCCAGGCTTGCTTGGTCCTCGGGTGTTCCGATGAGGATGATTGCTACGAGCGGATGGAGGAGGCGGTGGTATTACTCAATAATGCTATGGAGGAGGGCGCTTTGGAGAAGGAGCAGGGCGAGGCGATGATCGAGACGTGTGAGATGGTCATGGGGATGCGTGGGCAGACACTTGCTATGAGCGACGATGAGGACGACGAGGACGACGCCGAAGACGAGGGTGAGAGAGAGGGCGAAGAGAACAGGAGCAAGGATGAGGCTGCTGACGAAGGTGGAGGCTACGGGAGGAACGATGCGTTGCCTTGAGTCGATGGTCCGCGATTCGCTGTCACAGGTTATCTAGCAGAACGGTGATCGATGGAGTGGTTACAGTAGGTTTACTAGTGATAGATTTTACCAAGACATGCATATCGTGGAGCCGTAAACAGGCAACACATCCACATTTGTTTTCGCGCGATTTGAACATGACACTCAGCGTTCATTTGAACGTGACGGATCGAAACCACGAATTGGCATTCTTCCTTCAAAACAACACCATATCATCATCTCTGCATTGGAACACCGTATATGATATGAGCTAAAAGCTGCAAAATCAATTATCAGTAAGCTACAGCCAACAAGGGAATCCTAGATGATACCATCATTGAAAAATGCATATCGATCACACCCCAACCCGAACCCTCGACTAACAACGCCGGGTCACATAGTCAAATCTGTATCGACGACTCGGGACGTCTAGCTCAGCGATCTTCTCCTGGCACATGCTAGACAAGCACAACTGCGTAGATTCAATGCAGTATATAGGTCGTTATGTTTCGCTCATGCAGCTGAGGAGATCGGCCGGCAGCCTCACATCATGGCACTACTCGGTCCGGTACACATAGCCCGACCAAGGCCGGCCTCATACAACACGACCATTACAAGAGAGTGACACATAGCAGCGAAGGTGATCCAGCAGTTTTCTTACTCTTTTTGAGCCCATAAACTCGCCTTTTTGTCTATATGTATATATTTGTTCTCAAACAATCCTGAAAACAAAACAAGGTCCAGCAGCCCGTGTGGGCTCGCTCAATGTCCGACTGCGCCCCTTATCAAAATACAATGGCAGGCTTTTCCTTCTCCTGCCAACGGAAGAACGCCCTTTTTTTCGCAAAACACCCCAGCACGCGTTTTAGACCCGTACGCGAAAACAAGATTTTCCTTCAAGAGGTATCGTGTTACACAAACATGAAAATGCTGCAAACTCCGCTGAAATGTTTCAAAAAACAAACGCTTGCTTGATAAAGATCATAGGGAGGGAGAGAGGGAGAAAAGACTATGCGTTCCTCCTCTCTCTCTTTCCGTCCAACGGGGTCTCGAAACCGCATGGCGAATTTCCAGGAGCCGGGGCGTGTGAACATCAGGCGACGAGCTGGCTGTTCAGCACTTGAGCCAGCGAGCTCGTCTTCCTGTCCGCCAATTGCGAGATATCATGCGAGACCTAGCTTTAGCGAGCCGGGACTCTCGATACCCCTGAGTTGTGAGCTCCAGTGACAGGTCCGAAGATACGCAGGACGCAGAGCCATCGCCAAGCACAAATGCCTAGCGTGCAGGCTCCATTGTTCGGAACATCGTATTGGCGATGAAGACAATTGTGCAGTTCATGTCAACCACTAGGTGGCATCGGCAGCAACGTACGGTTGAATTTAGCCTCCGATGTGACGCTCTTTCTCGGGCTTCCAGGTACCTATCTCTGAGTTAGTATGTGGAAGTGCTCGATACATCACTTTCAGACTCACCTTCAAAGTTGTGCTTGACCATGGCCATTGGGTCATCGTCCTCTCCAGCGCCCATTTGGCCAACACCTGGTGAGAAGGCAGTGATGGGAAGCACAACCACATCGCCGACCTTCTTCGCCTGCTTGATACCTGTAAATTGCTCCCATGTGATGTTGCCCTTGCTCGTAGCCATGTCGAAGTATTCCGGGTTATTGAAGAACTTGAAGATTGCATCGGTCCACAATGCAGGGCCAGTGAACTCGACGACGCTCTTCATGTGGCTCTTGTCAAGGTGTCCGCTGGCTTTCCGGCGCAAAGTCTCTTCTGTAATGGATGCGACAACATCGACCAAGACTGGGTGACCAGGCTTGGCCTGAATGGTCCATTGGCAGAATTGGATGCGACGCGAATACCATTCGTGCCAATCTGGGCGGTCGGGGTCGGCTTCGATGCCAACGACCAGACCGTATGTGCTGCGAGGCACCTCTGTCGGAACCCACTCAACAGCGGATTTGAGAGCTGTAGTGTCGATGTCGCTGTAAATACCGCCGCGCGCCAGGAGAATGAGGTAGCGGAAGAAGTCGGCCTTGAGCACGGGTTGAGGCAGGGCCTCGTATGCCTCCTGGACCTCAGGTATGCTGGCGTAGAAGTGACGGATGAGGTGGGATGCCACAGAATCAGTGATGACCTCGTGAACGAAAGAAGGGTGCAGCTCCGACCAAGAGGCCTCAGCAGGGCGGAATTCCTCGCCAAATTTGCCGTCTGCAGGTGTGTACTTCCAGGTTTGCCAAATGTAGGCCGGGAACTTGCTTTCGGAATCGTATGGGAAAATGTAGGACAATTGCTTCCTCAGAGGCTCCGCGTTCAATTGACCCAAAGGCACCTGTGGTTTGGGTCTCCTCACAAGAGCTCTTCCGCCATTATCGCCATTCCACTCCTTGGTGGAAGGCGCGGGTTTGATGGGTTGTTCCTCGACAGCATTCTCAGGCGGCTCCATCTGGATCTTCTTATTATCCGAATAGCTGCCCGTGGGCTTTGGCGAGTTGTGTACCACGAGTGGCGCGGGATCTGAGTTGTGTGTGTTTTTGAGGAGGATGAAGAAGGTGAGGACGACGCACGCTACCACGAGGGCGCGCTTGAAGGTGAGCATGGTGGCTCGGGGATGGGTGTATCAGTACAGCCGTGGTGGCAGTTGTGGGTGAGGTCGAGTCGCAGAGAGTGCTCCAGGAGGGTACAATGCCGGAGTAGGAGGCCGGTGTTGACAGTAGTGCGTGAATGCGAGAGGCTAGTAGATGGATTGTTCGAGAATGATTCTGCAGGCAGAACACATTATTAGAGGGTCAATGGCGCGTGGTGGGTGTCAGGCTGGCGGGATGTTTGCTTGGGGTGGAAGAAGCGTGAGAGAGATAGATGAATGGGCAGCAGTCCAGGCCATGTGCACTCTGCTTGCTGCTTGGGTGGAGATTTGGGTGAGAGCATGTGGGTGTAGAGTGGGAAGTGGATACCGTGGGAGTTGCAACGGGATAGACGTACGGCGATCGATGCGCAGTGAAAGTATGCGCTATCAGCTGGATCCGGCAGGCGCGGCTGGGTCAATGTGTAGAAGATGCACAAGAATAGAGGTAGGGCCGCGCTGAAGAAGAAGAAAGAGCCTTGCGTGCTGGCGTGCGTGCGTGCGTGAGGCGGCTGAGGAGGAAAGGCGATGTATATGTAGATGTGTAAGGTAAGGTGTACTGCACAAGGTTGTAGTATTGCCGGTAAGGTATGGCACGACACTCTCTCTCACACAGACGGTGCCTGTGCCTGGACGCGCTGCGGCTTCAGCTGGCAAAAATGATGGACGACGACGACGACGATGATGGCACATGCAAACTAGTGCCCGCCCACTACGAGCCTTGCCCTACCACGCCTGACGCGGCGTCCAGGCCTACTACAGCCCTCTCTGTACCAATGGCTGGCGCGTTGCTCAGCACGGCCTCGTCTGCCTCTATCTATGGCGCAACGGTTCATACCCGGCCGCGACCTGCCCTTTTACCCTCTCGTACTACTGGGTACCCGCCGCCTACCAGCAGAACGACAGCACGCAATCCCTACCGCTCCGTCAGCACTTGCTCGTATCGGCTATCTCTCACCAAGCCACCCGCGCAAATAGCCTCGCGCACCCGCCATCCGCCTGGCAAGGCTATGCGGTAAACAGTAGGTAGTCTAATCACTCTGATAGTGCTGAGAGCACAGAGCCTCAGCGAACACGAAGAGCTTCGAGAGTGCATAGACATGTGCATGTGCATGGGCGCTAGGACGACAACTTCCATGTAAGGAAGGTATCTGCTAACCAGACTGCTGCTACTGCTCATGGCCACGCGTTGTCGCAGACGGCACACACGGGCGTAACGGGCGCTGCAAACTAGCAGCGTGCAGGCAGCCTGTCGGAGGATGCCATCTCCCACTGCTCTGCCGGCACTGCATTCGCTAGCGTCGGCTTCGTGTGCTTCTCGTTGCGCCCGTTGCGAGACAAGATACGTATGCATGCATCGCTGCTGTCTCGACGCAAGACATGCTCTCCTGACGAACACACTGCGCTGAAGATCATCTCGTTGCTATGCATTCGCGTCAGGTAAACACTCGATCACGTGTACACAACGGATTCTTGAGCAAAAACGTGGAAATTCCGACATCTCATATCGTCATCCCGATATCTGCAACTCCTCATCACTATACACTAGCTACCCTCTTACATCCAAAGCCAAGCCGCTTCTTCTCAGATAGATAGTTAGATCAACACCTCTCAAAGTCACAGCATCATGCATGCACGCGCAATACCTCTACTGCCCGACAACTGCGCAAGGGATTTGCTGCCGGACCGTCGGTATACAACCGTCCCATTTCTCCACTCCGCACCAAAAGGCGGACAGGCAAGATAGGTAGCCTTCAGATACCAATCAACAGCACCAAACGTGGAGCAGCTGTCAAGTCCAAACTCGAGACGCCGGAGCCGTCTCCAAGCGAAGGACGCGCGCGGTTTCATATCCTTCTCTCCCCTTGTTTGACGTTTCGGCGGGTGGTCCCCTCTTCTGCGCGTCGTCCACTTGTCATCGCTTTAGCCGTTCCAAGTAGAACGATTAATTCGTCGTCGTCACCGTCTCGTCTTTCTTTTCTCCGCCAACGGGGTTGCAACCCTTCCAGAACGCGTGGAGACGACAGCACTTGGTAGTCCGATAGGGCAAAATATATAGGCTCGGAGAGGCTTCTCGCAGGCTATACCGTGCATACTCACACCTCCCTGATGCGTCGAACGATCTGCATACCCAGACACGGTACGCACACCATAGGAGGCTACGAGGTCACCTTACCTTTCCCCTCACGGTTTTACTCCTACTTTCACAATAGCCTCGCAAACTTTCCAAACCGCCGCCGCGCTTCCCAAACACAAGTGTACAAGTGCAGCCGCAAGAGCTGCGCACTGCAGTCAGCAACCTACCCATCATCGCAACAAAGCTCTCTTCCCGTGCCCCAACGCGAAACAAAATAGAGTTCTTCGTTCCCATGTGTTCCACCCGTTCCCCTCACCCAAACCCAAAACCACAAAAAAGCCAAACTGTACCTTACGGCTGTTTGTAACAAGCCACAACCCACCGACCCAGCAGTCTGGCCTCAAAAAGAATCGCACACGCCCGCGCCGAGGTTAACCGGGTCTGACTCCAAATGCAGTGCGACGTGACAAATAGGTCTTGCAAAAGATGCTGCAAGGGACGGACAGGAGCAGATGGACGAGCATGCCTGCATGCATGCGCAGGTGCGGCCGGTACAAAGGTGGCATACATACATGTACGTATGCGTCCTGCAGTGCAATGCAAACGCAAGATCTCCATCGATTGCTTCTTCTCTCTCCTTGTGATGGGGATAAACAAGCAATAGGTGACATCTTGTGTTGCATAAAACGACCTGCATATCACGGAAACAGTGCATGATGCAATCCCCACCAGCGACAGTTTACTGTCAAGATTGGGATGCACCTTTTAGCGGTCACTTGCGTTAAGACTTCTTCCGTATATTCTACTGAAGCACTTTGCACAGATCCCGCGATTAGATAGATCAAAGGGAACATCCACGTAGACACAGCGGTCCCCGGCGTTGAGATAGAGTAACCATCTTTCGTGATTGCGAAAATTCATGTTATATTCATACAACCACACACAGAAGACGACAAAAAGATTGACTCTCTTCTTTCTCATGCTCAAATCGCCCCCTTGCCCGTCTGCATACCCACGGACAAAGGGCCACGCCACCTGCACGGCTCGGCCTTCGCATGAGAGTAGATGACCCGGGAGGCAGATGGTGCAACATTTAGAGCTTTGAGTGAACAACTTTTTGACATTCATTTACCCAGCAGCCTATCGAGCCGAGGGACTCTGAGGTCTGCCCCAGAAATCCAATGAGGCAATCACGTCTTCGCCTAGTTCGTCTTCGTACGCGAATAAGATCTGTGAAGATGAATAAGTCAGCATTTGTTCCCCAAATCATATCTCAACGTAGGACCACATGTGCCCCTGTTGACAACCAGACAAAACTCACCTCTCTAGAACTCGAGTGCAAGAATCGGATGTTCTTGTGCGTCTGGATGCACACCAAGCCACCCGTGTCGCTCTGCCGGATCTCGATGAACTCGGGCTCGAACGCCAGAATGTACTTCTCGCCCCACGTGGCGAAGGCGTTCGGCGCGCCCTCCCACAAGATCTTCCAGTCGCCGCGTGCGCGCCAGCCGTTCTTGTTGACGTAGAAGGAGAAGTCCGTGTAGCACAGCAGGAACTCGGACGTGTTGCGCTCGATGTAGATGGGCTTGACGCCGCCTTCGCGCCGGGCGACGAAGTCGAGCGAAGTGTCTGCTTGATCGAGCAAGGATTGGGTTTCCAGAGTTTCGAGCGAGACGATTTCGAAGCCCTTGGCGCCGCCGACGCAGAGCTTCGAGCGCAGGAAGTGGATGCTGTTGCTTTCCATGGGGATGTAGAATTCCTTGTGCGGCTTGAGGACTTCCTGTCCCGAAGCGAGCATCTTGGCTAGACCAGACTTCTTCTTGCCCTTGGTCATCGAGTCCATAGGTTGGTAGACCTTGACGGTGGAGCTGAGGGAGCTGGACTTCACGCAACACACAAGTGTCTGCCCGTTGCAAGTACCAGCATTGATGTAGTTGGCGTGACAGATCTTGCGGCCCTTCTTGGATGGACCTGCAATGCTTTCATCGGTATCAAGTGCGTCCAAAGAATATGAGTACACGACCTTGTCCGTGAGCACAATGAGGATTTGATGTTGTTCCAGAACCTCGATCTGTGTGACAAGTCGTGCCTCCAAAACCTTCTTGGGCTTCTGTGAAGCATCCTTTGGCCTGCGATCGGACACATACACGCCGTAGTCTGTGCCGATGACGAGCTTGCGACCGCCGTCGATCGGTCTGCAGCAGTTGATTCTCACCGATGAGAAGAAGCCCTCGTTCAATTTGCTCATGGTAAAGATCTTGTGCCTCTCTGAGAGCTTCTCCTTCTGCTCGAGGATGAGCTTCATCCATTTCTCGCGTTGGATCTGAGTGGTGCAGAAAAGAGTGAGTTCGTAGCCTCCCTTGCCCAGACCCTTGAAAGTGATAGGGTATCCTTGCTCATTGGGAGTTGCGCGTTGAGCAGCAACCCGACCGACGCCAGGAATCATGCTCGAGGAGGGTCGCTTCGAGATTCCCATCTTGGGTAGAACAGTGTCCATTTCCTTGATCTGCAAGAGCTCGAGAGGTATAGGCTTGCGGTAGACCTTCATTTCCTCTCGCTTGTTGACCATCTTCGATCTGACCAGGAGCACCGCATGATCGAAGAGGTATGCCGTAATGTCTGCTGTTTCCGACGTTGGCGTCTTCTTCAGAGTGCTCTTGAAGATCAGTTGGCGGCTTTCTTCTGTCAGCTTCAAGTCCATGTGTGGGATGGCGCCCCACTTCAGCTGTGAGTTCAAGCTCATCAGGTTGAAGTGGTTCTCAGCCTTGCCAGACTCCTCGTTGACTTTGGCCAAAACGTCCTTGATCATCGTAATCGCCTTGGGAATATCCTGCTTGTCAGGGCTGTCTTCTGCAGTTCGCTTGAGAACATTCTCCAATAGCAGGGGGTATCTTGCCAGTCTCGTTGTAGGCTTCGTGAGATATCCGTTGAGCTCAAGTTTGCGAGATTCCTTCAGGCGTTCGGTTTCATCAACGAATCGTTGGAACAGGTGGTTTGATGTCTTCTCCCTTTCGAACTCGAATTTGCCGAAGAGTTGGTTTGCACCATATTTGATGAATGGAGTAAATTGTTGCACATATTCCAAAAAGATGTCTCCAATGTTTCGCACGATTGGTGACTGCTGTTGTCGACGAGTCAAGGCACTCGCCAATCGCGAATTGACGCTGTGCACCTCCTGGCAGTTTGAGAAGACTGTACGGATGAACTTCTCGCGTCTGTGCTCTGGAATCGGCGACAGCTCCGGCATACGCAATGGCTTGATCCAGAAATCGCGTAAGTATTCGAGATCCTTTACGAAGTCGCGCTCGGTATACATAAGCTCGGAAATGACTTCCTGTCGGTTCTTCTCGTCGTCGGAGACGCTGTTTGCCACTTCCTTTGACACCGAGTTGATCCACAGCTTTTGCTCGCTCTCTGCTTCATCGTGAAGACTTGACCTCGATGTCTCACGTTTCAGGCCAGGTGTTTGTTTGAGGTTCAGTCTTTGCTGTTGTTCCAGCCTTCTCGGGCAAGCAATGGAGTAACATAGATTATCACGGTTGCAGGTCGGCGAATAGCATTCTGTGAGAAGAGTGAAGACGCCGTTCACTTCCGGTTGCTCGTCTGTGAGAGTCTCTTTGAACTGGTAGATCTCGTTCGGTGAGTCGCGTAATCGATGGGAGTAAGCCACCTCGTGGAAATATTTTTGTGCATCCAAGGACCTGCCAAGAAGAAGAGCCAAATTGCGATCCGATGTTCTGATGATATATGCGATGAGTTCCACAGCTTCGTAACCCGTGAAAGCATTCTGATAGACCAGACCATCTTTTTCTCTCTCACTTATGGCTACCCGTTCGCGGAATGCTTGTGCAACATTTGACAGCATCGCTCCGTACACAAGTGATGGTCGTTTTTGTGCGACCATGGTGCTCCCTTGGGTCATTTGGCTGTTGGAACGCTGGGCTCCAGCAACAGAAGGCCGTGGAGACTGGTGATCGCCAGGTGATATTATGGTAGAAGCCATCGACATCGTCCTAGATCCAGCGCTACCGTTGCTTTGGTGTTTGCCTTCGATGTGTGGGGCGCCTGGAATTCGCTCGGGGTGGTAGCCATTTGTGAGGGTGGATTCTGAATGCATGGTATCGCCAGACTCTCTCCTTCGGTTCGGAATAACTCTTCCACTCATGGTCTGTGTATAGTCCTGATCTCTTGAATATGAAGACATGGACATTGTACGCTCATCGCCCGTCCGCTCCGGAACCACTCTTCCTTGCGCAGTAGTCCGCGCCAGGTGATTCTGTGAATGATACGGCTGCTGTCGAAATGCGTTCGCAGGTGCTTGGCCGTAACCGTTGCCACCTCCAGGAGGCTGATATGCCGGGCGTGGATTCGAGGCAAGCGACTGGGTGCGGTAACTGTCAGTGTTCAAAGCCGGACCGCCCGGCGGGTATGGTCTCTGAGTGAATGAGCGTTGGTAAGGTGCGCCTATTGGAGGACCGCGGGGATCCATTCGCTGTGGCTGATTGTATGGAACGCGATCGGGTCGGACTGGCTGAGGCATATTCTGGCCCGGAGGAATGGGACGTCTTTGCGGCGGGTTGTGTAGTTGCCCCGGTCCATTGGAATATCCTGGGCCATCCATTGGTCGCGGTGGAGGGTAGCCGTTTGGCTGCTGTCCTGGCCGTATAGGCGGCGCGCGAGGCATGTAGCCAGAGACGGAGCCTGACATGGTGTTTGCTCGCTCCTGAGGGATCTGTGGCGGCGGACCACCCATCATCGTCTGGCTCCTTCCTGATGGCGGCGGCCCGCCGAAGATGTTGGAGAAAGCAGCATCGCGCTGGGCAGAAGATGAGGAGCCCGGGCCATTTGAGGACTGGCGACCGTAGTCGCGGCCCGACTGGGCCTGATATTGTGCCATGTCGCGTATCCAGAGGTCGTGGCGGCGAACACTCTACCAGAACGGCATCCGGGCCTCCCCCGGGATGAGAGAGCCCAGTTGGCAGGCGAGTGGTCGAAGGCCTGGCCTGGCTACCAGGGTCCTGCAAAAGCGGCGGGAGAAGTGGTGCGAATGGCAGCGCAGGAGCAGTCGCTTGGTGGGGAGGAGGAGGTCGCGGCGCGGTGTTGAGGGGCGGCGGCGGCGGTGAGGCGACGGCTCACAGGGCGGACAGGTGATTGCGAGGGCGGAGGTGGGCGTAAGGCGTCGACGAACGATGCAGATGCGAGTGTGTGAGACCGCCGTGGTGCTTCAAGGATGTGTGTCTCGCACGGCAGATGCACGGCAGAGCCAATCAGCTGGCCCAGCGGATACTTTACAGCCGGGCTTCGTGGCGTTTGCGAGAGCATCCAGCTTCAGAGCATGGGAAGAGCTGCGTTTGGAGAGGCGAGTGGTGACAGGCAGTCTGAGACGAAGCGGTCATGCACACTTTTCTGGACGTAGCTGTATGTTGTATGTATTGTTGTATCTGGCAGTCTAGCCCACTGCTCTCTCCACCCTGCAATGTCGTACTGCATCGCTTCACTACGATCACGTGTCTCGAGACCTCTAAGCTGGCTGGCGGCAAGTGCACCCGTGCGCCTCCCGCGTGCTGCTGCTCGAGTTGCCTCTCTCTAGCTGGTTGCCCATCATCGAGCGCGACATATCATCGCTGTGATCACCACGCAGAGCACCGCTGCTCACCATTACACCTCACATCATGTCGTCCGACGAGTACGCACCCAAGTTTGCGCCCTTCTTGGGCATGGTAAGGCAGCCTAATCGCCGCGCAGCATCTACAACCATGAGCTAACATCACCTTAGGCCGGTATTGCGTTCGCAGTATGTCCTCCACGTCTATCCGACTCGCCGATCTGCATGATCCCAAAACACATGTACTAATATTACTGCGCGTAGATGATCTTCGGATGTATGTCACAAGAGCTGGAAGACTAGAGACCGATGGTATGGTTGCTAAGAAGCGGAACAGGCATAGGAGCAGCATACGGCACGGCCAAGTCTGGCATTGGTATCGCGGGTGTCGGTACCTTCAGATCCGACCTTATTATGAAGGTGCGTGGAAAGGAAGCTGGCGAACTGGACAACGGCTAATAACAGCAGTCTCTCATCCCAGTCGTCATGTCTGGTATCATTGCTGTGTATGCCCTGGTGGTTGCAGTCCTCATTGCTGGAAACATGAAGCCCCCACCTGAGATGCAGTACAGTCTGTTCAACGGTTTCATGCATTTGGCTTGCGGTCTCAGTGTCGGATTGACCGGACTGGCGGCTGGCTACGCCATTGGTATCGTTGGTGACTCGGTATGTGGACCCAGGAGTGGTCGGAAGACTGGATTTTGGGGATGCGATTGGATTCTGACTCTCCATAGGGTGTTCGTGCATACATGCAGCAATCGCGCATCTTCGTTGGCATGGTCCTGATCTTGATTTTCGGCGAGGTCCTCGGCCTTTACGGGTATGTCTTTATTCTTAAGACGACAGACGATGGGGAAATACTAACTACAATACAGACTGATCGTGTCACTCATTCTGAACACTCGCGCGCAGGGTTAAGCCATTTCGATCGACAAAATCCCAAATCTAAGAAGGAAATGAACAGCCCTTGCCACTCGAAGGCATCCACGGAAGACGTTGGTGCCTGGATGCGATTACATACTTGCATCCTGCCAGTGTCAATTATCACAGGTTCTCAACGGGTTGCTCGTGCTGTACCGATCGAGAGTGCCTGGTAGCTGCGTGTAGAAGTTAGCAGTGTCTGTTGGCAGCGGTGTAGCATATCACCGGAGTTCTTGACACGGATATTAACCCGGACGCAACGTTTGTACACTACCTCAATATCGCTTTATACCACCAATTACTATGGAAGACTTTGTCTCAATCAGGCGCGAAACCACACCCCTATTAGATCCTTAGCCCGCAAGCTAGTATTGGCACGTACAGCATCAGGAGAAGCCGTGGCTGCCATTTGAGGGGAGATGAAGGGCGAACAAGCATCTCCATGGCTATTATGCCTATACCATCTCTCCAAAACATTCATTGGAGTGAGCACACTTACAATTGAGACACTGGCGTGTACAGGCTCACGTTAAGCTTCCTCTGAGCCGATAAGCTACATGTACAACATCGAACTTTAATATGTAGTATGCAAAATCATCTGGCATGTTCGGTCGGCATATCTGACATTTCTAGATGTCGCAGTGATTGTACTTGCCATCGAGATAAGGGTATGTCTATATTACCCATAGCCGCTTACTGAATCGCAAGTAATACATGTAGACTCCCGATGCTCCATTCCCGAGCAGTCTCAGATGCTGACATCACCGCTCGGTCCTTAACCAGACATGGAGACGGAAACACCTCGCAAAGACCCACAAAGCACATGGCATGATGCCTGCCTCAGCAGTTTCCTATGGCCTCTGATTGTCTGAAGACTACGTTATTTGGCCTGATGGGCAAGCGAGATTGTCGGAGATATATTATGTATGATAGCATTTCTTCTTGTATTTTGTCCCACCAAGAAAAGCCTCGTGCGGAAACAAGCTCTTCGGCAGGGCTGCAGCGCTGTTCTGCGGCGTTTCCTCGCAGATTTCGAGCTACGTCAGAATGCGTCTGGCGTCCGCTATCACCACCAGACCACCAGCAGCACCCCGCGGCGGAGAATCTGACGGGTCCTCATGCTTGCATTGCACTGTGAGGTATTCTCGAGACCTGCCTCGTCTGTATTGTGATTTCCCTAGTACCTACTGTCTGAATATATCGCCTTATCGCCCCTCCGAACAGACGCTCGGCAAAACCAAATCTCGGACTCGGACTGCGGCTGAACGAGTCTGTACCACGAAAGCATTGAGCGACACACACCGAACAGAGCTGTCATACAAGCTCATACCCTGCTCTCGCCTACCTCTCACCCCCTAAAGACATGAGGGAGACGTGAACTTCTCAACAATATACACACTCCATCTTGGTTGCGCGAACAACCCCACCCCACGACCGCTCTATACACACAACAATACCCCCACCTTGCACCAGTCATGGCTCCTGGACTCGTCGACAAGATGGCTTCGCGCCTCCACCGCATGAGCCACAGCAGCTCGGAAGGAAAGAGCGAGAGCAAAGACGTTGTCACAGCCCGCGAAGAGGAGAAGGCAAGGTTGGCATCGTGGCAAGCCGACACCAAGCCTTTAGAGGTTTCTGAGATTGTCGTGGATCCTCAGACAAAGCCTGTCGGCCACTCGTCTAAACTGCTCCGCAAAGACGATTTCGAACTCATAAAGACTCTCGGCACTGGCACATTCGCGCGCGTGTGGCTGACCAAGTTTGCTGGTCGCAAGAGCACTGAGAAGAATCAGGTATTCGCACTGAAGGTGCTACGAAAGGTGGATGTCATTCGACTGAAGCAGGTTGAGCATGTGCGCAACGAGCGCAACGTGCTTGCTGCTGTGGCAGGGCATCCTTTCATCACAACTATGATCGCAAGTTTCCAGGATGCCGATACCCTGTACATGCTACTCGACTACTGCCCTGGAGGAGAAGTCTTCTCATATCTGCGGAGAGCTAGGCGGTTCAATGAGCCGACAAGTCAGTTTTACGCGGCAGAGATCTGCCTGATTCTGGAGTTCCTGCACGACAAGGAAGGCGTTGCGTACAGAGATCTGAAGCCAGAGAACATTTTGATCGACTCAGAAGGCCACCTGAAGCTTGTGGACTTTGGCTTTGCAAAGAAGATTGAGAACCGTGCGTGCCCCGAAGATGATCCCATGACGGACCCGACTGACTTCTCCTCTACAGGAGAAACATATACACTCTGCGGCACTCCCGAGTACCTTGCGCCTGAAGTCATCAAGAACACCGGCCACGGTACGGCTGTGGACTGGTGGGCCTTTGGCATTCTGATCTACGAGTTCCTCGTTGGCCAACCACCGTTCTGGGACCAGAACCCTATGAAGATCTACGAACAGATTGTCGAAGGCAAGGTCCGCTACCCATCTGCGATGGGCGAGGATGCTCGTGATTTGATCGGTGGTCTCTGTACGGTTGATGTCAGCAAAAGGCTGGGACACACATCTGGCGGCGCTTCCACGATCAAGGCACATCCTTGGTTCAAGAATATCGACTGGGATGCGCTGTACCACCGCGAGATGCAGGGTCCCATTGTGCCGCACCTAAAGAGTGCGGACGACACGAGGAACTTCGACGAGTATGATGCCGAGCCAGTGCACCGGGACCAGTACACCCAGGTAAGAAAGAAACCTTGCAGTAGATCCCCAAGGTTAGTTTTAGCTAATGTATCCGTGCTGCAGGAACAAAAGGACAAGTACGACAGCATGTTCGCTGACTTCTAGACACGTCCCTGCGAATTATTTGATACTGCCCGGCGCGCAGGAGGTGGATGAAGGGGAACATATGCATGTGCCTTGAAAGAGAGAGAAAGTCAAGAGCCAGGCGTTCAGGGAGCAACTAAAGGCTTTTGAGAGTTAGGTTCTGGTCGGCCGCAAGGGTCAGCGCCATATATTGGGGTAGCATGATTTGACCGTCTCTGTGTATAGTGGGGGGTTATGCTGTGCTGTTTCGCCAACTGTTTGGAATCTCACGATTTTACGCTGTGACGGGAATCGGAGGGATTGTGTTGAGCGGCGCTGATATTTTACGTCATATAGCATGATCCATATAATGACTGTTATCACGCTTTGATCCCATCAATATATCCATGCAGCCAGCAATGTTTCGGGCGGATTTGTTGTCAAAGCTTCACTGCGGGCTCTCCTCATCCTTGATCCGCATGTGGAGGCGGCTTGATGCGGTTGGAGCTGGAGCTGTCGCAGAGTGGCTCGTGATATAGGTTCAAAGCTTGTATGATTCCGCGAGTGGCGAGGCGAGTAGTACGGACTTTGAAGCTAGACGTGAGATGGTGGGTTAACCGTGCTCGCGGTGAGAGCAGCTGTTTGCCGAGGTGATGATCATCGAGGTCTCGCATGACCTGCAGGTTGTTGATATTATTGCCAATGCCCGCAGCTATGGCAGCCACCGCCAATTCGCTGGTCTCTTGCAGTGTGCTGTCACGACTCCATCATCATGCTCCCAAGGACGCTGGCTAAGCGCCGGCTCCTCAATCGCAGAATATTCCTCTCTACAACATCCCAATGCTCTCGAAGGACGCTCTTGACAAGCTCCCATGACCGTGGCCCCTCAGAACCAGCCTTGATCGAGCAAACGATCCCTCAGCATTTCGCTTCCATAGTCTCGCGGTTCGGCGACCGTAACGCCGTCATCTCCCGCCACCAGAATGCCATCCTCACATACTCTGTTCTCGACGAGCAAAGCAACAGCATCTCCCGCGGCCTGCAGTCCCTAGGCGTGAAGAAAGGCGACCGCGTGGCCGTGTCCCTGGGCAACAACCTCGAATTCGCGAGTTTGACTTATGCATGCTTCAAGCTGGGCGCCGTCCTCGTGCCGCTCAATCCCAGCTTCAATGCGCAGCAGGTCGTTTCTGCGCTGAGCCATTTGGACGCGACGCACTTGGTCATCGGCACCGAGACGAACTTGAGTCGAAAGCCGCCGAGGAATAATGGTGAGCTGTTGAGGCAGATATGTCCTGGCGTGGACGCACCTGGAAAGGTGGAGTCGGAGGTTGTGCCTTCTCTGAGGCAGATTGTGTTGGTGGACAATTCTGCTGGCCGGGTGAATGCGAAGAGCATGAGGGCCGCAGTACCGTTCGAGGATTTGTTGGATGGATCGAAGCAGGCCCTACCGGACCAAGGACTGCATAAGGATGATGTGGTGAATATACAATTTACTTCGGGCACGACCTCGATGCCGAAGGCTGCTTGTCTATCGCATCGGTCTATTCTGAACAACGGGCTTCAGATCGGAGATCGCATGCTGTTGACTGAGAATGATGTGATATGTTGTCCGCCACCTCTATTCCACTGCTTCGGATGCATTCTAGGCTACATGGCGAGCGCTACGCATGGATCCTCGATCGTCTTCCCTACCGAAGCATTCGACCCTCTGGCTTCTCTCAAGGCTGTGCAGGAATACGAGGCGACCGCTTTGTACGGCGTGGCCACGATGTTCCTCGCAGAGCTTGAATTGCTAGCCAATGGGACTGTCGCTCACGAGGGTTTCCAGCACCTTCGCACAGGTATCGCGGCTGGTAGCTCAGTGCCTGCAGAGCTCATGCGGAAGCTGCACAAGATCCTCAATCTGGACGAGCTTACTATCTGCTACGGCATGACTGAGACTTCTCCCGTCAGTCTGATGACGCGCACCGACGATCCGATCCAGAAACGCATCGATACTGTTGGACGCCTACTACCACACGTTGAGGCGAAGGTCGTCGATGTGCTCGACAAAAGCAAGACATTGCCTATCGGTGAGCGTGGCGAGCTCGCAGTCTCCGGCTATCTAGTGATGAAGGAATATTGGGGCGACCCGGTTAAAACACAGGAAGCTCTAATTCCAGACCAAGACCACCCTGGCAAAGTATGGATGCTTACAGGAGATGAGGCGAGCATGGACGAAGAGGGCTACGTTTCGATCACAGGCCGCATAAAAGACCTCATTATCCGAGGCGGGGAAAATATACATCCCTTAGAGGTGGAGAACTGCCTGCTGGCGCACGGCGACGTGCAGGAAGTAAGCGTCGTGGGCTTGCCTGATGAAAAATACGGCGAGGTTGTTGCTGCATTCACCGTACGGCGAAAGGGCAGCGATCTCAGCGCGAAGGATGTCAGGGACTGGGTGCGGGAGAAACTCAGCGGTCATCTGGTACCGAAATATGTGTTCTGGGTCGACGATTTCCCAAAGACTGCGTCGAACAAGATCCAGAAATTTAAATTGCAAGAGTTGGGCGTGCAGATGCTGAAAGAGGGCGGAGGCCTGCAGTAGCTTTCATTGGCTTTTGTCAGAATTGTGAGGCGTGCATCGGAAGCTGGGGGAAGCTCTGATGCGGCATGGCACGACACAGGGTGCATGGGACACGGTGTGATTGATTCGTTGGCTTCGCCTCAGGTATGAATGGCATGATCTGAAAGGCACACAACCAATCAATCCAATGCCGCTGCCCGCAAAAAGCAGAGAGCCAATGCTTCGTGTGTTTGCATGACCCGGGAGCTAACTAATCATTCGAAACCCCATTTATAGTCAAATGTGGTTCACGACGCTATGCACTGCCTCGTTGGACCCTCAAGCTCTTCATTGTTTTCAGTCCACCACATCGCCTTCGTAAACCAGCCATCGTAGACACCAAAAACCATGGATGCCAGGAACGATTTTGAAGAGCTCTCCATGTACGACTCCTCTGTCATTGAAGAAGCGAAGGCTCTCATCGAGAAGCTGAACACCTTAACGAAAGCCCCATCCGCACGCGCAGTGCATGAGCTCCCGTCGGTCGAGCCCACTACTTCTGAGGGTCACGACGACGACGGCGCTAGCGACTTCAGTGGCTATTCAATGCTTACACCTTCCGCCGCCTCGAAGCCGGAGCAAGATGATGTAAAATTGCCATTGAATCAGCAAGTCCATGTCGAAGAGCAGGTCGCTCTCGATGGAGAGTCGCATGCTCCAGAGTTTGATATCGACCGTATCGACTCCGAAGCCATTGAGAGCAGCACGACCGTCGAGCAACCACTCGAAGACGAAATCAACGTCTTCCAGGCTGAGACTGAGCCGGCGAACGGGAAACGCAAGCTTGCCGGTATCGTCATTACCTTCGAACAAACTGTCGATTTCGACATCGGCCAGAATGCCGCTTGCTTCGTCGGCGATCACCTGGGCGTCAGCTTAGGCTCGCAAGCCAAAGAGATCCGTGTGCTAGCCATTGAAGGCAACGGCTACCTAGAGGTCTCGATCCCGTCTCATCCTGAGCCTTCTCTTGAAAGCAGCTACCCTGGCCACGAAACTGTCGAGTTGGTCGCCCAGATTCCTCGTGTTGATGCAAGCCGTACGAAGGAGAATACCTTACATGGAAGCGCCCCGACTGTGTCAAGCCACCATTCGTCATTCTTCCCTCCTCAAGTCGAACCTATTGAAACTGCAGCCACGCCAAACGTTGGAAACATATTGCAACTCAATCAAATCGAGCTCGCGAAAGCTCGTACCCTCCGAGCACTCGTCGGCCCCAACAATGATGCATGTTCTGGCAATTGTCTCAACACGAAACCTCAAGAGGAAGGGAAGGAAACGACTATAGCCGAGAACATTCGACCTCCAACACTGTCCGAACTCATCGATATTGCTAAAAATAAGATCCATCGAGAACTCACGAACCCCGAGCATCTCCACGCCCCTGACGCTGCGGAAGAGATCAGCACCAAGCCGAAAGAAGTGAAGACCAAGAAGACCAAGTCGACAAAGAAGAAGTGCACATCTACCTTGGCGCATGAGAGATTCCTCGTCGGCACTGCTTCGATCCTGTTGTTTGCAGTCATTTCCCTTGTTTTCTGTCTCGCTAGTATGAGTACTGCGCGCCGCGGACATTTTCTAGGTCTCTGGCTGGGATCTTGAAGCAGTTTTGGATCGCAAAGGTGAATCCCATCGAAGCATGAAAATTCGTGATGGTCCACGGAACGAAACATGTTGATGGTCGTGTAGGTATGCAAATGATAGACAATCCATAGCAGCATGTATCACATGGATGCTGGAGCTACAGCTTCTGGTCACATAGCTCATCTCATGTGTGTGTCTGTTTAAGCAAGTATTGGTGCAAATGGCGGGGCATGCATCGTTCTATTGCATGAAATGCACAAAGCTCTGTGTGATGTGGTACAGCTTTGGCCAATGCCGCATGCATTGTGAGGGGTCGAAGCAGGGAGCTAGGTATGCTGAGGTAGCTCTTGAGGCATAAAAGACATGTTTTGGTCCGCCTCAGAGCTTTCTCCTTGACATTGTTGCCCTCGAGCATTGCTATCCACTAGACATTCAAGATCCCTTTACGACACCATGGCAGCGGAGCAATCGCTGCCGTACGATCTTCACGATTCCAACGATTTGGGACGCTTCACCCACGTCGCTCCATCTACTCTCACTGATTCTGACCACGAGGTGATCATCGAGGTAGATTCTGACTCGGACGTACCAAAGTTGAAGGCACGAAAGGATCGAAGCACTTCGAGTCTACCCGTCAATGGCCGCAAGAAAGGCCCGATTGGCAAGAAGATGCCCCCGCCAAGCGAATCTCCCACCAAAGCCCTCATGTCTGAGGACCTGCTCTATCATTTGATGGACCAGAACAAGATTCTGATGGATCAGAACAGAGTTCTCACACAGCGACTGGAGCCATCGGACCCATTCGCAACCCCCTTCCCCAGAGACGAATTCCCGGTGGTGGTGCATGAACCGCCTCCAATTACAGAAGTCTTGCACCCTCTGAATGTCCGACCTTGCCCAGAGCCATTCCCATCGGACTTTGCACAACCCGTGAAGCGCAAGCCGAAAGACGCAACAGAAGACAAGCTCTACGCCCAATGCAAAGAGCTTTGGGACGTCCTTCCGCGTGTCCTTCGTGTGCTCGAAGCCGCAGCCAAACCACCGACAGTCGATCTGACGGCGGTGAAGTCTAACCAATTGGACGCTGGTGAGTGTGTCGACATATTCGCCGGCATGACGCTTACACAATTCCTCCCTCCTTGTTACGATCCTGAGGCCTCACACGAAGAGAGAATGCTCGCCCTCAGCAAAGAAACGCTCCTGACCCAACTTTCCGACATCGAGCGGAGATATGGAGTCAACCAGAAGTCCAAGAAGTTTGGCAAGAAGGCCAAGTCAAAGACTGACAATGGAAAGTTGAAGTTTTTTGACAGGGATGATCTGATGCCGTGGGCTTGGAAGGTGCTTGGCTTGTTGCAGAACTTCCTTCTTGTCTTCATCATGATCCAGTTATCGCTTGTTGGCGGCGATGTGTTCCATTTCTTCAAGAAGAGCCCGAAGAATAGTTCTTGGCTGGGTTTCTGATCATACTGCGCGCCCCCTAATTTTAGTCTGTCTGGCCTGAAGAAGTTTTCCTTTGACGTATTGCGTATATGATAGTTTGCGCTTTTGGTCATTACGAGCGAAATGCGCGGTTGACAACCGGTCTCAAAAGTTATGCTCGCATCTTGCTTCATGTTTTCGACAGTATCAGTCAGTAGCACAGTATGCTCATCAGATTTTTGTTTGCCGAGTCAGCGGTGCTTTCACACAATGGCACCGAAGCGAAAGTCGCCCAGAGTCTGTATACTGCGCCACCTTTGATGTCAGAGATGGTGTGCCAGCACATACCTGTACTCTCGGTAAAGCAGGCTTGTTCAGATGTATATGCACTACAGCATGATTGTATGATAGTGTATGCGCGTACTTACACATCATCAGCAGGTACGTTCAGATGGAAATGATGCTCACCTCGAATCCGCCGAACATAATTGAGGTTTTGCACAAACGTGGTGTGATGTGATCCGCGGGAGGAAGAAGCGCACGCCAAGCACCGCCATCAATGTCGCAAAACAGCAGCAATCGGGCATACAACTCCTCCAAACTTCGGTTCTGCAACTTTGTTTAAGCATCAAGCTGATATGGATGAGAAACACGCTTCCGGAGTCTCGAATTATTCTTCCAGCTCTTCGTCTGGAGGACGGCAAAAGCCGACTCGTGCTGGAAAGCCCAACAGAGCAGTCCCCAGCTTCAATTCAGGCGGAGAACGTGACAGCGAGCAAGGAGACGGATCGGGTGTGTCGGACTATTCTCCTCGAGAGTATGACCTCGCTACTGGCGAATGCTTCGATGGTGGCGAAGAACAACATTACTCTCCTACATCACCTCAATACTCGAGTCCTGGATCTCGCCACGTCGCATCAGACTATTCGTCTATCGGAGGAAATTGTGATGATGGACCTGAAATTGGTCTCGAAGAGGCAAAGCGGTCTGAGAAGCGACATGAATTTGTTAAGGTAGATACCTCCGCCGCCTTCGGAGACATTCAGCCTGCCAACGAGAATGGTAGAAGAAACATGGCATCGCGTGACGCTTTCAGCTCGTACCTTGACGAAGCAGTCGGCGCTCGATCTGAGGGGGGCCTGAAAGGGTTCGACCTATGGCTTCGAGGACAGGGCCCTGCTACAAACAAACAAACGCGCAAGCGAGCTTCCGCGGAGTTTATTCAGTTCTTAATCACACAAAACCAGAGTCTGTTCGAGCGGCTGGAGAAAGTAGAGATTGCGCTGGCTTTGATGCAGAGCCAGAACGCACAACATGAGAAGCTTGAGACTTTTGGTTGTGGAACCAAATATGCACAAAGCCAACATGAAAGCGTCACTGAAAACGATCCCGAGACGGAGAAGACCGAGAGTATTCTGCAACGTGGACGCCTAAGGCTCGCGTGGGATATCTGCATTGTAGCCTGCTTGGTAGCGGGCATCATCGTCTTGCTGAAGCTCCCTAAACTGCTCGATGCCGTGGTAGACCTTGTGGATCAAAAGACGAAGAACCTCCGGCTCGAACAACCGGCTAATTGCAATGCTGGTCAATAACACCTTATGTGACTGGTGACGGATCTGCAAGAGCTAAAGCTATAGCTGCATCAATGTCGGCTGTGCCAGCGAAGACCGGTGAAGGCTCAGCTCAGGCTGCTTTGAATCTCACACCGAGGCCCCAGAAGACCATGAGTCCACGCTGTCAGTGCTTTGGCCTGCTGGGCTCTCTAAATCCTTCTTTCCAGGTATCACCCTCGCGCACCATGAGCACCAGCTGCGATTCAGGCCGCCTTGTTCTCTACTGAGGTACCTTCCCGTACTCCTTTCGTCCTCATAGTGTTTTACCGCCTGACCGACGCACACCTTCTCTTTTACCTTTGTCTTCAATTGCCCTCCGATGCCGACTATCTCCTGCATCATGTAGCTGCAACCTCGGTGTTCGTGCCCAGGCGACTCTGATGCTTCTGCAGCCAACTCTTCAGCGCCGCACTCATATTCACGGTACACATCCTGTGCTGCCAAGCAGTTCTGACGTCGGCCGCATTCGACTCCTTCGTTGCCCTCGCCCAATCCAGCGCCAATGCCTCCACATGCAGAATATCGGATGCGCCAATTGACGCTACGTTGGTGATTGGTGTCCGCTTGGCGGGACTCGAGACCGCATGGTTGGCAGAGCCAGACCGTGGTCGGGCAGTTGCAAGGCGTACGGGCGAAAGCTGATTCCGTGAACGATCGGTTCAAACTGATGGTTAGCGTCAGTCAGACACATAAGGCGGTCGCATGAAGGAACGCATACGTATTCGTCTCACAGTCATTTGCTGTGACACTCGTGAGTCTACTCAGTGGCGACTTCATGCACACTCTGCATAACCTGCGATGCCTGCCTTTGAGGTCTCGGGGGTGTGGCGGTTTTGCTATGCAATTCTATACTGAACATCAGCGGTAGAACCTTAGCAGGTAGGATACTGTGGCTCTGTCATACGCGACACACGATCTTGCTGCATTTCCTGCACTCTCCGACCATATCACGGGCGCAGGGGCCCACTTTGCCGCTTGTGATGCGCCGAGATGTGGGCTTCGCATGATAAATGTTCGAATTGCCGGAATCACAGCGTGAATATCCAGCTCCCTCAGCAGAGCCTGGATCTTCGTTGACGCAACGCAAGGTGAGTGTCTTCAGCATGGTGCGGTATTGGAGCAGATTTGCACGGAACTGGCGACATGTTCGTGACAGATCATGTAGCGCATTCAGATCTAGTAGGCTTGCTAACTGCGAGACAACGCTGTGCGATTCGGTCAGCGGCCTTAGTCCGAAAGCAAAATGTACCAATGTATACAGAGGAGCAATGGCAGTGTCAGAGCTAAACTATGTGACCCAAGAGAGTTGATGCGCCTTGGTGCGATCAGGCCGACAAGCTGGGATACTCACGGATAGCAGCTCAAAGCTGCAGAGAAGCCATTGATGTTCGGATTGTACCTGCCATCGTCTTTGACGACAGCATGTGGTAGCTGGAACCTAGCTTCTGGATCGGTGGTGTCTTCGTCCTCCAGGGATATTAGTCGTACCATCGTCGAGAGTTACCGGCAAGAGCGGCATCAGAGCGACAGCCCTGTGCGGTTATGAGAAGATGATGAGAACAATATACTGGATTTCTTTGCTACGATATCGGAGGTCGACGGTTGTTGATCATACGACAAAGGTGATGTTTGGAAACGGTGGCGATTCATGTTGGCGGGGTCGAGGTCGGGTGGGTCCTTGGTCGGCCGCGCGCCTCATCCTCCCAGCCCTGTCGCTATGTGTTCATCATGCGCAGCAGTAGAAGGTACTGCAATACTCCAGAGATTCGACACAAGAACGTCGTGGCACGGCGCAGTCATGCGAGCATTCGCATGTGTCCGGTGGGCCGACATGCTCGCCTCCTGCAGTCTTAGAAATGACTGCACCTACCAGTGACATGGCATGGCTGTGTCTTCTGTTGTGAACCTGCAGATTGAAATAACCCGCATCACGTTGTCATTGGCCCCAGTCAATATGCCAGTGCTCAGGAATCCACAAATGCTTTTGGAATGTATGTATTGATCTCTTGCGTACGCGCCGACAACGGAGTTTGGGCTTCATCACTCAACATCGTGGGGCTGGACTGGACACTCGCGACAGTCAATCATGCGATGACCTGGGCAGTGCATCTTACGTGTTCCAAAGGCAGGTTGCGTGACTGTGATGTTGAGACGCGATTGTCTAGATGTGTGCCTGATTTGAACTCGCATGCTCTGCCTTTCCAACTGACGTGAAGACTGGGTGCTCAAGCAATATCCGGCTATGAATAGTGTCGTGACGCTTGTGTATGTCTAATTGGCCGCCCTGTTTCTATGAGTTTAGCATGCCGTTAGCTAATCGTGCAACAAAGAGTACCTGATTATTCCTAGGATTAATCTTCTCTCGCCGGCACCGATACCGCGGTTCGTGGGCTCGCGTGCTCCTCCTTGCACAGCACGTGTCTCGACAGCAGGGATTTGGACGATCCAAATTTAGCTTGCGACGGTGACGCTTCCTCCTGCAGATGCGAACATTCCCTCCGTCTCACGCACCTCAGCCGCTCTCAAACAAGTAATCAAGTACCGACTGCCATCTACCGTGTTGCAGATTATGCTACACCGCCTGAGACGACTGGATTGTCGCAATCACATAGGCGCCTATCACCCTTTCTTCGGTCTAAAAACGAACGCGATAGGTAGGCAAGCAACTACCAACTCTGCGTGCATGTAATAGTTCCCTGCAGGTTCATCTCGTCTCCGCTTGATAGCAACCATGCAACCGAGGGCCATATTTTCCTCCAATCATGCCCTGGCGCAAAACACATACATGCTGCCCATCGCGAAGTGCGTTTCAGCCTGCTAAATCCTTCGCTGTTGCCGTACCTGGTCCAGGCCAGGTCCCTTCTACATACCACAGGCATATGATGACAAAATAGAACACGCTATACCGTATCAGTCATACGGTGAATCCTTCGAAAGTAGCCCTGGCGAATCTCGCGTGTCTGCGATACGCACGAGAGGTTACTCCCTGGTTATTGGCAGATGTCGCGTCATCTATCTCTGCCATGTGGCCGTCCGTATGGCGCCATGACTTCTAAAGAGTCCAAGACACCATCTCTTCATCGCTACAGGGCCTTGCCTTTCCTAATTGTGCTCATGTCGGCACCCACGCCAGTTGTCTAGCCGAGCAGCCCACGAACTCTATTATCGCTCATCAAGCATCGAGCAATTTTTCTGTATGCAGGGTTGACATCGCCCAGCCATAGCCTTGTGTTCCTGGATGTTGGGTCTAAACTTGGGACATGCAAACAGCCACAACATTGCCTTCCAGTTGACACCGACTGTAATGACACCCGCCACCCTTAGAGATTCGGGCACTGGCTGGCTACCTCCAGACACCACCTAACAAGATACCCGGATATCGGTCGAACCTTTTTGAACGCTAAATTCTACATATACCCGATATGGCACCCACGCCCGCTAAGACGGAGATTGAGGACCTCACGAAATATTCTTCACCAAAGCAAGCTAATCATCAATCGAGGAAACGTCCGTTCGAAAAAGCCACCGCTCTGGATACTATTGACTGCAGTCCCTCCGGCAAAGAAAGTGATGCTCACATGCCCAGAGACACGATGCTGCATTCGATCTCACCGACTACCAGCGCTCGTCGGACCAGGACTGGTCGAGTCAGCAAAGCTGCTAAAGGAATGCCAGTTCACCACTGCGATTGCGGCAAAACCTACACACGTGCTGAACATCTCAGACGGCACCAGCAGAATCATGAGCCCGGAGCTTTCTCATGCGATGTCTTGGGATGTGATCGAACGTTCTCCAGAGAAGACCTCTTGATCAGACACAAAGCTAAGCACAACGAGCTTCCCAAAACTTCGAGGCCGTCGGTGTCGAACATCACTCAGATCTCATCCGAAATCAATGATGCGGTATCTTTCTTGCCTCATGCCAGTACTGGTACGTCTCAGGAGGCACAACCACCTGCAGGATCCAACTCGCATCGGTCATCACTGTCGTCCGGTGCGACAGTTCGCAAAGAGCCTACACATGCCGCAGGATTACGCCCACAAAGTTTCACAGCTGGTGGCGGCACTCCACTCTTTGGACAGGACGCGCAATCCGGCTGGTATACGAGCCTCCAGCCGCTCCAGCATTCAGCAAGTGATTTCCCAGCTACAGAACTCACTCTTGAACATTGCGAACTATCTCCGCTCGCACTTGACACCAACCAGATGTGGATGACTGGCACTACAACTTTGGGTGCTTCCCGTTCGCCTATATCGCCCGATTCTTTGGCAGCAACATCAAGCTGGAGAGGGCCGAGTCCAGGATACGTTCAACTGCGCACACCTGCTTCGGAATACTCGATATCGAACGGTTACAGTGACACTGATTTATCGAGGAACTCATCTTTTGGACAACTACCTACGAACGGGACTGCGCTCCTGCCGGCATACCGTGATTTTCTTGAGCAGGACGAGCTGGTGACTCCAACCTCAGCGCCACATAACTTTGGTGCCCGTCAACTGCACCATCACGCCAATAATGAGCAACGCTACCTCGAATCCTACTGGCATTTGGTCCATCCAATCTGGCCTATCATACATAGGCCCACATTCGATGTGTCGTACACATCGCCGCTTCTTCGGTCCGCAATGCTCACAATGGGAGCCTGCCTGACAGGTGACCAAGTTGATGCAGCAAACGCTTGCATACTGCACAAGAGGTGCTTGAAAGTGATCAAAAAGCGCACTGTCAACAACTCGCATTCATACCGCATCTGCGACATGCAAGCAATTCTAATGGTAGAGCTATTTTGCACGTACAAATCCCGTCGCCCACCGCTACAGTCATCGAAACATTTCCAAGACAACTACTGCGCACTTGCGAGGAGTTACGACATGGATACTGCGGGTGTATACTTCCCGAACTTCGACACCCCGGAATTCCCGCAAGACTTGTCTACCATAACACTCGAGTCTGAGAGCAGGCAACGTCTGCTCGCCGCTTACTACATCTTGGACCAAGAACAGTCCACGCTTTTTGGCCGCCGCAGTACCGATGTTCCCGATTTCTTACCTGCAAGTCTCGGCCTTCCACAGCCTTTGTATATCTGGGATTCGGATCTCGCGCTCCACAACGATCTTTACAATCAAGCTGATGGCTGGCACTACGACAGACTTGGTAATCTCGGCCAAGATGCTGCATCAACATCTGCCGGAGACCACTCTGATATCTTTGTGGCATCGCTCACTCTTGCATACTCTAGTGATAAGAAAAGAACCGATCCAACTGGGCCGCAGAACATGTCATCAAACCTGGATCTATACACACCACCCTCAAACTCTTCACATATCGATCTGACACGGGAGACTCTCGCGCTTTGCAACAGTGTCCCGATACGTCCACTCCTGGCTGTGGCTGGTGAAAGCTGGGTAATGGTCGAGAAGCTCAATTTGTATGCAGAGTACAAGGCCTACCAAGAGACTCTCAAACTCTGGGCAAGTACGTCAGCCCGGGACGCTTTCGCACATGCTCTCAAAATCATACATTTGCACAGAGTCCTACCGAAGACGACATGCCTCTACCACGAGTGGTCATTACACCTTGCTTCACTAGTTGTATGGGCATGCACGTATGTGCGTCGCCTGCCAAACAATCCGCTTCGATTATCGATCCCCCAGTCCACCGAGGTCGAAGCAGCAGTGCCAGTACATGAGCTCGACAAAGCTATGACAAACTTGGCGCAGGCTGGAACAGAAGGCCAGCTGTTGTGGGACGATGCAAAGTATGTTGTGGCATGGGCCAAAACACGGATTGAGAAGACTGGCAGTGTGAGATTCTGTGGAGTGGTGAGTGGTGCTGTGGATGTTCTGAAGGCGCTTATGGCTAGGGGTGATGAAGATGGTTGGTTCTAAGATCATGACGGCATGTTGATCTATAGACAGATAAAGCGGAACAAGCTGCGTGCGATCGGTCACGAATGACTTTCTCGTTGGAAGAGAGTGTCCAACGTCATTCCGAACATGGCCGCCACTATACCTAGCGCCCAGATCGAATGTATTAAATTGTGAACCTTTGAAAGACGATGAGATGCAAGACCGTCCATCGACTTGTCAGAAAATTCCACGCAACATCTCAAGAGAGCGTCCTTGACCTGCTCTGGGGGTCAAGGTACGGCTTCTCACCAATACCGACCGCACGGTGGCCCAAACGATCGCCCAGAGAGGCGTAGTCATTGGTCGCGCTGTGTCCGATTACAGGACTATGGCCGCAATGACACCTTGTAGATATCTGGGCGCTAGCTCCACAAGTGTTCTCAAGATGGCTTTGAACTGGCTTTGGAAAATTGCCGTTTTGATATCAAATCGCTAATATACAATGTCTGCCTGGGTACCAGGAAGTTGGCGGATGAGCAAATTCCGTTCAAACTTGTCCATAACCTATAATCGTAATGCTCCCTATGGCTACGACCTTCCTGCTTGCACGGCACATGAGCTTTAACACCTCATATCCAAGACCATGGCTGTTGTCTGCTTTAGGATGCGACATCGAGGTTGAGTTTGCCAACGATACCATATCGTGCCATAAAGGCATTTGACTTGGTGAAACATGAGTCGGGCATTGCGTCTCTCGTCCAGGTAAACGTTCCGCATCCGATGCTGCAGTCGAGCTCCCCGACGTGCTGTCTGAGCGTTCGTCGATGTTGTGGCTGGAGTCGTCGTAGTAGCCGGGTGAGCCGGCTAGATCAGAATCGCCGTCGAGTCTGTTCAAGGCAACATGGGCGCTAGGTTCGACGATCGACCCGTCACGACGATATCCGTCTCGTCCTGTAATACGGCGAGCGAGGTTGCTCTCGGGTGAGTCTCTCTGCGACAAAGGATCAGTAAACCACGTGTCGAGGCAAGGTCGGAACTGTAGTTACAGTGTTGACGTGTCCTGGGTACGCCATGACCATATGGAAGGTCACAATGGCTAGGAGCAAAGTAAATTGCATGATGTCTATGCTCGTCAGAAGGGTAGGAAAGACTGTGATGAAGATGGCAATATCCAATGTTGTCAATGGAGTCTTCCGCCACTTATACAATCCGACGTACGGCACAGACATCGGCGCCCGTACACACAATAAGTCGCTTATTCTCAGCTTTACTGACCAGACATACCTTCTTGGGCATAGCACCACATTCACAGACTCGCTTCTTTTCCCAATCACCCGGACGGGTAGCACATGCAAGGAGTCGAGTGCTATGTCTGCGGCTGGCAGACATACCTTCTTAGGCATAGCGTTATTTCGGCAAACTCGTCCTTTGCGCTATACACAGGAAGGATCTCGTTTGGCGTAAGCCATGTCAATGATTGGGCATCTTACCGACAGCCTGGTTCCGCCCAGGATGACGGAACTTAAGGCTCGAGGAAGGATCCACAGCAGCAGGCTCTCATTGGCGCGACCACGTGCCCCTGAAGCTTGCAGATCCGCTAACCCAATACAGTATGTCTACAACGGCGCTAGATCTCCACAGATAGTGTAGTTGTTGGTCGTTGTTGATATCACTCGGAATTCTTGAGTGGAAGTCATCTTGGTGTACCGTATTCAATATGTCTGTCTTGATGTCAAACCTGACACATCAAGGCCTTCGGTCAGTATTCGTGTCATCTTATGCTTCTCTCGATTGGCAAATTGTGCAGCAAGGATCACGAACTATCGGTCATCTTTGATGTCTTTTCAGGGTGACGAAGGGGCAGGCAACCTCATGAGGTCGTTAACGTGTAAGCCGGGAGTTCGATATCTTTATCGATGCGTATCAGGAACCGTTATAAAATTCCAGGCCTCCCAAGAAAAGTCTCTCCTCCGACCTTGCAGGAGTCCCTAGAGTCGCAACCTTCCGGGAACATAGCTGCTGCTCTGCTGGTTCTTCTATTGTTGCAGAGAGGGCTGAGTAGACAGCCTGGGTATGTTTTGGATGCCAATCCTCCACCCATGGCCATTTATGCAGCTGCTTCGAGAAGTCCTCATGGCATTGGATGTCTAGTAAGTCCAAGATTGGACGAAGAAGCGAGAGGAGACGTTCTCGGTACGAGTGAGCGTTAATATGTACGGATGCAGTCATCGTGAATAGAACCCATAGCAAAGATTCAGCGCTTCCGAAGTCAAACCATCGTGTGGTAATGTTTTTGAAGGTATCGAGAATGCTGCAAGCTCTTGATACCACGGCCAAGTGTGACTCCCGCCTTTGAGGGGTCCAGAAGCGACAAGCCATCCAGAGGTGCAGCTGTATAGTCAATAGTACAAGCTCCACTGCAGGAGCACTGTGTTCGCGTGGTTCGTTCTCGGACACTTGTGACTGTATTGTTCGAAGCGAGTATTCCAGGTCATAGATTTGGCCAAATGGCGGGATTTCCGACGCTCCGAACTTTTTGGGATGACGACACAAAGCATGAAGTCTGTCGAAAAGTCCAAACGCGATCTGATGTGTGAAGAATACTGCCCGCGGACAGGATGCTACATTCTCAGATGCCATTTGAACATTCTGCGGAGAACGGTTTGAAGTATCGCATCGCATTGACGGTGGAATGTGGTGCGGTATAATCGGTGCTTGACCCGTCAACAAGGCATGCCTTAGATCTACCCAAGCGCAATGTAGCCACGCATATGTAGGCATTTCCCAGACGGGAACGAGATTTCGGACCGCCTGGAGATGCGTCTTGGCAGCAGCGAAATTCCCATCTCTCACATCCATGTAAGCCAGAAGGGCAACGGCGACCATAGTCAAGGGATCTGCGGCACAGCGCGAGTGGCGCAAGGCGTTGCTGATGTGCCAAATCGTGCGCCCTTTCTGCTCAAGATAGGCAAGATTGGAAGGCCGTTTTGCCAGAGTAACTTCCTTGTGAAGAGCAAAAGCTCCAATTGCAGCGAACATTGGCTTGTTCGCTCGCGCCGAGTCCCAAAGTGCGTTGGTCCAGTGTGTCTGGGCGTGATCGAAGTCAAAACTTCGAACACCGTCAAGCTGATTATGGAAGTACCATTGACCGATACTCTGAACATCCTCTCCGTTTGGGCCTAACATGGTTATGCCAATCGGTTCCGGGATTGTCGAATGGTATGAGTAGGGCAAACTCACGTGACCTAGGTGAACAACGCTCGAGCTTATTCGGTCATCTGTCTTGGAGTCTTCCTCCGAAACCACCGCATCTAGTAGTTTGGTTGTAGATATAGTTCTGTCAGCCAGATCCTTGTAGAGATATGGTTCCGTACTGCTTGAAGGTGGGAGGCGTTTGCTCTTCCTGCGGTTGTACTGCAACGTGTGCGCATGTATCAGCGATTTCTTTGCGCGACTGTGACGACCATCGGCAGCTTCATGTGAAACAAATACTAGTTTCGACATAGAGACGTCTGTCCGAAGCTTTATGCATAGCCATATGGAGTATGAACGTGAGAAAGGAGCTTCTCGTTGCGAGCATTTAGCCGGTTGCTGTTCTCGGAGCCAAGGCCCGTACGTAAATATATCTTGCCTTGCGTATGTGTACTACTGGGCCAGAGCATGTCAAGCCTTTAACTTCGCATACATACATAGTCTTCTCCCCTTGTAAGGAAAGAGCACATGCATGCATACCCATGCCGAGATATTTTTGTACACAGGCATGAGAAAAGTGTTTAGCCTCCTCTCGTAGTGGTTGTAAAGCCGTGTCACGTGTTTTCTCGCATTGAGTTTGAGGCATTGTGGCATCAACATAACTCCCTGTCGTGATTGCCAGATACCGTACGAGGCCGACTGGACTCGTAGAGATTGATAGTATATCTGTCTCGGAGTGACGGGTGTTGATGAAGCCCAGACAATAGGTGGAGTCCTCAAATGCCACCGACTCTCATAGCAATCGCATAGATCAGTACTTGCCTATGGGCAGAGCGGTCTTTCCCCGGATGATCGATATGGCCAAGACGCGAAGGATGCAATGCTGCCACAAAGCCGCTCTGGTGGCTAACGTCTTCATCATCCTTGCAGCGCTCGATGGTGGCCGCCTTTGTTATGGTAATTTGTACGCAATGAATGGATTTGCTAGGCTAGAGTATACGGCATGCCAGGACAGATCAATAGCAGTCCTTGTTAGAATGGCATGCGAATAATTCTGTACTCATCTTTGCATGGTAGAGTGAAGTGACGTGCATCTTTTCAATTCGAGCTATCGCATCTGTTACGGAGTGTCAGCCCAGGTGCTCTTCCCAGAATGCTACACGGTCGCTAATGACTGGCTTTGTGAGCCAGACAACAGAAGTATAGGAAGCATCCTTATGTGGTGTGCTCTTGCAGACATGCCGACCAGATGACTTTGACAACGAGAACACCTGCGTTTTGAGAGAAATCACGAGTCAGCAGAGTCCATGTTGCTCCACTTTACCGGGCTGCGTGGTGTTGAAGTGCGCCGTTCAAGAACGGGACAGGTATAGTAGCAAATGTGACCGGCCCTGCTTCGGTTTCCAGTTTTCTCGATCCTTCGAACACTCATGGCTGTCGCATCCTGTTTCGCTCATTAGGCATGCCATCATGCGTATCCAATCTTAGATCGTCGCTCGAACACGAGAGCCCTTTTCCCGGTCAAAAATTAGTGAGACTATTGCTCCCACAACACAACAAGACACCCACCGAGCTATGGGCCTCCCGATCCCTTTTGCACATGGCCTTCCGCCATCGCTCCCTGGACATCGCCCCTCTCCTCTGCTCTTACGGACATGCTTTTGCGTATTCCTTTGCTTGCTAGTTGTCATTTTTCTGTTGCGCAGTATCTGCGATCGTGACCCTGGGTCCATTTTCTTCCAGCCAGCCACCGCCTACCAACGCGACTACTCCCTCATCAGGCAGGAACAGGCTGAGCGTTACATCAATCAATCTACCACAAATGGAAGCGTTTCTTCAGGTGAATCGGTGTCTGGGCAGGAGAAGCAACTATGCGTTGGCATTCCTTCCGTGAGTCGTGAAGGCACCAGATACCTGAGGACCACAGTTGGATCTCTGCTTGAAGGACTTTCTCCAGTGGAACGCAGGAACATTCATCTTGTCGTGTTGATCGCACATTCTGATCCATTCGCAAATCCAGAGTACCACGAGCCATGGCTGGCCAATCTTGTGGACCATGTTCTGCTTTACGAACCAAGTCAGCTTGACCATATCACTGCGTTAGAGATGGATGTCGGCAACAGAGAGAAAATGCTGTACGATTACACATATACTTTGAAGACCTGCATCGATGCCAGAACGCCTTATATTGCCATGCTGGAGGATGATGTTCTCGCCTCGGACGGTTGGTTCTGGCGAACGTTACTCGGGCTACAACAGGCCGACGATATGGTCGCAGAGTCGTCCAAGATCAAAGACTACCTTTACATGCGCCTGTTCTATACAGAAGAATTCCTTGGGTGGAATAGCGAAGCCTGGCGAGGATATCTTTTTTGGTCAATCGTCTTCACAATGGGAGCAATTGGCACAGCTCTCGCCGCTCGTGCGTTCTCAACTACCGCCAAAAAGTCAATCTCAGCTCTGCTACTCTCCCTGGCCATGGTTGTTGCTCTTGCCTGCACTATACTGCTTTTCTTCGCAGCTGGCAGAGCAACAGTGCTTGCCTTGCCTCGAGGGCTCAACGAGATGAATCAGTACGGTTGTTGCTCCCAAGGGCTTGTGTTCCCGAGGAATAAGGCTCAAGATATTGCAGACTTATTTGAAGCCCGCAAGATTGGCTACGTGGACATGCTGATCGAGGAGTATGCCGACGAACACGCCGAGTTTCGGTGGGCTTTGACACCGCCAGTTCTTCAACACATTGGTCGTAAGAGTTCCAAGGGCGACGATTTTGGCGAGTCTTCGAAGAATAACATGCCGGTCGCTGCAAAGCTATGGAGTTTTCAGTATGAGCTTAATGATGCAGAAGAGTTGCGGAGAGAGCATGCGATCGTGATGGAATCTTGAAGGACCGCAGGACAAATGTGGGCAGGTAGAGCGACTAATCACGTGTAACACGTGATTGGCATTGCTCTAAATCCAGGGGTGCCAAACACGACGATGAGAGGATAGTGTAACCTGATTCTGTATTCTGACACCAATTTCCGTCAAAACAATTTTCCTTCACCCTAGACGAAACACTGAGTATTCGTTTATCGATGGTCATATGTGATGAAGTCACTGCCATCTAACCTCCGCTGTACACATCCGAGAAAAAGAAGCCCTGGACAAGCCTAGCCTCACAACAAATGCATTGGGATCCAAAGCATGTTCTCATGCTCAATCTCGCTTTTGGATGATAGTGTGCAGCACTGCTGATACCTCCGATGCAGTCACAAACCGTCCCTCAAGACATCCCAGGACGATCTGCGCCTCGCGATCTTGCAGAGAAGTGTTGGTGATGTCTTTCCAAATGGCGCATGTCGCCCGCGCGTTGTCTGCAAGTTTGGAAGCGATACCTTTGTATCGGGCAGGAAGCCCGCCGTTCTGCAAAGCGACTCCTTTTGCGCCCAAATCCAATCCTCTAGTCTCAAAGATCTGGCAGATGTCGTACTCGACTCGACCATTCACGCTCGCCTTTTCGACCACAAAGGGTTTCCACAGCAGGATCTCGAGCATGCAGATACCGAGGCTGTAAATATCGTGCTTTGGTTTGTAGGCCTCGTCAACCATTGTGCTCTGCCTCTTCGGATGCTGATAGATGCGTTTCGGCCAGTTGTCATCGTTACCGCATAGTGATGTGGCCCCCGAGAGCTCACGAATGCGTGACCAATCTTGCAAAAACATGCAGCAGCCTGGACCTTGAGCGTTTACGTCTGTCAACATGAGGATGGTTCGGGTCCGTATGGCTTTGTGAACAAGCCCAAGCGCATGGACGCCTGACACGGCATCAGAGACGGCATGGCACAACCTCAACCGTTCCATGATGTCGGGACTTGGAATGCTCACGATGTGATTAGCCAGACTTTCAAATACATACCCGCTTGGAAGCTGGAAAACCAGATCGAAGGCGTTGTGGTATCCCGGCCCTTGATACACGGGTCTGCGATATCCAAGAAGCGGTAGTACCCCAGTATCCTTTCCAGGCTCAGAAAGTCTGGCACTGAGAAACCGAAGGTCGTCCTCGTCCTGCGCGGTCTTCCTCTCTAAAATGAAGAAGCCTCTAGTATGCTGATGATTGAATGAGGTATTACCTTCAGCCACCACAATGTCTGAATTCGGTAATCGTTTGCAGGGATCCCAGGCCGGTCTTTCGTAAAACAGTTTGAAGGTTCCGGGAGTCAAGAAATGTGAGGATCGAGAGTTGCTGATAGTCGAGAATTGTAGATGTAGACGAGCGACTTCGTCGCACGCATTCTTGAGGCCTTCCAGAGCTCTATCGAGCTGGTACTGGCTACCTCTACCCCTCCAGAATGTATACCTGAGCCTGCCAAGCACAGGAATCTCATTCACGTATTCAAGGCTGTGCTGAGCAATGTCCAGATTGCTTTTCACTCCGAACAGAGCACGTTGTAGCTGCTCTTCCAGCGCAGCTGGAATGAGCCGATCGCGCGATGCAATCCGGAGTGTTTCCATGCCGAAATACAGCGCTCCTGCTCGAAGCTCTTGCGCTGTTTCGCGGAAGCTGCATTTTGTCAGAACCTGTTCAATCAAGGCAAGTTCCACACCAAAGATACCGGATTAAGGTCTCATGCTTTGTCCTGAAGGCCTCGATCTTTCGATACACAACCTCGCCGCCACGGATGATAACGTCGATGAGGCCCGGGATTGCCAGGGCCAGGCCAGCACTCTCAAAAACGCCAGACATCGCTATTATTGCATCTAGACACAGTTCCAACTTCTAGCGTAACGTAACATGCGTGCTCTTCTGTACGAGTCAATTATTTCTCAACGGTCATGTGCTGCATTGGTCGTGCCACCTCAGCCTTGTGGGCTCGGAAGCCTTGGAAGCCTGCCCTCGCCGCCCAAGCTGAGCTGGACTTGCACTATCGAATCATCGACCTTGGCTACACAGTGCCCAAAGTACCGTTGTCTTGCGCGCTGTCACCTGTACAGCTGACATCAGGCGCTACTGCATCGCTTGGCATCGCCTTTTCCCCCGTCACCCTCTTCTCTCGGGAACAATAACTTGTCTCCTCTCACCGTGTTGCACGGTTAAAGCATCCGTTACCCCTGCGAGCTGTCACCACCTTCCAGACGCCATTCTGGTCTCTCGAGACACTGCATCTCCCAAGACTCGTCTCTCAAATTCTTCATGGAAGACGACATCCCATCACGTTGGATCTGGAGAAAGGCCGATATCTCTTTGCCGATCGGTGCGAGAGGTGTCGACACTTCGCATCTTGCGCTATGTCAGCGTCGTGAGAGGAATGCTTCTCAGTTCGGAAGAAAGCCTTACGTCCGGAAATTGCTTACCAAGAAGCCTGGTCACGGTGCGAAGTACATCAAGCGCGAACTGGACATGCTTCAACAATGCGAGCACTGGAACATCCTGCGCTACGAAGACTTTGAGTACAAGCCCAACTCGTGGAAGGACCCTTATGCAAAATTGTATACCGAGTATTGCCCTCAAGGCGATCTTGGTCGGTTCACATTCTCTGAAAGAGGGTCAAATCGGAGGCTGAATGTTCAACAAGGCATCCAAGTTTTCAGCCAGATCGCGCAAGCCTTACTCTACATTCATCATGGTATCTCGCTGACACAGGATGGATTGCCAGAAGTGGCAAGTCTTCGTGCAGCTCAGAGCAGTGGGATGGGCCTTCAGCATGGCGACTGGAAGACAATACTACATCGAGATATCAAGCCCAGCAACAGTCAGTCGCAGAAACCTTAGTCTCTGGTCGTGGTGCTGATTGACATTGCAGTTTTTGTTGCTTACCTGGACAACCAAAACATACATGTCAAACTCGGAGACTTTGGTTTTGCCAGGTTCGATACAGACAAGACTCAGACGTATGTGCAAACTGGATCTTGGCAGGCTCCGGTAGGTCTTCTTCCGCGACAAGTTGATGGATTCACCACGCCGACTACTCGCGATTCGCAGGAGCAACGCCATAGCAACGAAAACTTTGATTCCAAGCGACGGACCACGCTGAAAAGTGACATATACTCTTTTGGTCGTAAGCCCGCCAGATCGCTGGATATGGTCACTCCCCATACTAACAACCCTAGTGACCATGCGGGCTGTTATGCCCCCACTAGATCCGTCCTGGCCCATCTTTCGCATCGATGAACTGATCGGTCGATGTGTGGCAGAAAAAGACTCAGAGCGTCCCACTAGCGCCATTCTAGTCGATCAACTGAAGCACCTCAATATCCTACCGGGGAGTGGCCCGATGATTCGAGACATCGCCTGGAAACACCTGTCCCCGCCACCCACCGCCGTACGCGTGCCTTTTTGGTGCCATGAAACATATTGCACGCTCTGTCGACGGCTCTTGAAAGCTGGAGGGGTGGAATATGTCAACGACTTCGACACCGTACGCGAATATCACAGTCGACAGCTCACACAAGAAGGGCCGCTGCCTGGTATGCCTCCATCGATGGACATGTCACGCCTTGCCAGTTCCCAAATCTCTTCAGTACAATTCTTACGCGCTAACGGGGAGAGGAGGGATGCGGCGGTTGTCTGTGTTCGGGCCCAGGCTGCTCTCAACGGGACTAGAGCAGACGGCAAAGAGGTCGCTAGGCGCGTGTTAAATGGAATGAGCTTTGAAAAAGCAGTCGCTTTAGTTCGTCGGGAGAAACTCGAGGAAGTGCAAGAGGATTCTGAAGAAGATTGATGATAATTCCGAGGATGATTCTGAAGAGGAGGACAGTGACTAACACAATGATGACAGCACAAGTGGGAATGGTATGGAAAGCAATGAAGAGGATCTGTAATTGAAGCATATCAAGAAAGCGAATTAATCATGACAGCGTACATACCTGGCTCTTAACGGCCTGACAAGGGACAGGGTTAATGAAATGCATTTTCGGCAACACAAGCTAATGGAATTAATTCATTACCGCATCATGAAGTAACTGAACGCCGCGGTGCAGCTATATCAAGAGCTATAATTTCGCCTTCCCCTCCTACAGATTTCACGATACATGCGTCCAACGATCCAAACTACTGAAGAGGCCGCCGTAGAAGGTTTGATGGTCTACTCTCATGGCTATAGCTAGACCAAAGGCACTCAGTATGTTGATGGGCGTGAATCAAGACATGTGGCGTCCAGAATTATTCTTGGGCCTTTGTAGCAATGCAGCAGACGAAATTAAGGACACAACAGACGCGACGAGGCCCGAAGTAATTCATCATTGTCACGCACTCTGCATACCATTTGTGCCGTGGTTCCGTGCGTGGAGCTCAGTAAATCACGAGGCGATATCTCTTGCGCCCTTGCGCCCGCCTCGCCATTTTTACAAGACTGGAAGGTGTGATTGGCGACTCCAGGCAAGTCTTGCCGCAGCTCTGGCGTTGGCTTGCAGCTATGTAAGCACTGCAGCAAGATCATGCTCGTTTTCTCCGCTCTCGCTGGCGAGGTTGGGCAGGAAGGGCAACATGTGGAAGATCAGGCGGGTTTTGACACGAGGTGGTGCATCTTGCATGTACGTTTGCGCACGGCCTGACCGGTTACCTCAACCAATCTCAGGGTGGACCGCAACACACACCTGAGCGCGACATATGAGCTGTAATACCACGCCATGTAAGTATCTTACTGGGAATGATAATTCATGCATATGCAGAATGAATTTCGAAAGCTCTACTTGCTGCGCTCTGTGCATGACACATCCTCATTCATACCGCTGCGTTTGATATTTTCGAGCTCGTCGCTCAAAACTCTCCTCATCACCGCTATAACACTTGTACCTGCGGGCAGCACGCAGATGCGAGGAAGCGTCCAGACCAAGAGCTCCAACATCGCCCTCGCCTCCTGTGGCATCCCCGATCGACCCGGGCAGCTTGTCCAAAGCATCGATAGCCTTTGTTTCGACGCCAACATCAAATCTGATGTGCTCGTGAGCTGCAGCACCGATGCGCATCACAGCAAACGAGTCGAGTTGGTATGTCCAACGCGGCTTTATGGCACTATATACCGCGAGGCTGAGAAGACAAGCGATGTATACTGCCCAAAGAGCAGAGATGATGACCATACCTGCGCTAGATATCGCTGGTATAACCAAGTCGGCCCCAGGATCAGAGGAGACTTCGCGATTGGCTCGAAGTACGTCCGATGTGAGCCAGGCCTCGTTTGCGAGGTAGACTGCAGCTGCGAATGCATTTTTTGAGCGTTCCGGATCCTGCCATTGCAGCCCATAGTTGCCGAAAAGGTAGAACGACTGTACGTATTGCGCAAGTTCACGGTCGAGCAGCTTCGGAGTCTGTATGCTGTCTGATATACAGTCGTAGGAGCTGCCATCGTCGGTTCCCATCAGCAGCGACGATAATGGTTTTTGGTCAACGCAGGCGGATGCGTAGTCGACCCACGGCCCACTGTCTCCGCCGTCGGCCTTGGGCCAGCTGTCGTAGTCTCGGATGAACGTCTCCTGATGAGTCAAGCGAGCGGAAATGAAGGAGTCATAACCAAACAGAGCCAAGGCAACAGTCAAGAGTGGCTATTGTGTTTCGTTAGCAGACAATATATCGATGGATGAGGGTATTCAACTTACACCCCTGTTCGACACGGTAGACAAACGCAGAGAACTGTTACTTTGGAAATTAGATACTGGGGGCACAGCTCGCGAAGAGATCATGCTACTGCCATAGATTTGTCGTTCGCAGTCAAAGCCGCAGTGATCATCGTCTTCTGGAACCCCATCAATCAGAGGGCCAGCTTGGCCTCCGTTCATGTAGTTTGGAAGCTCGAAGTAACCTGCAGTCGTATCTGCAGTAATTTTGAATACACCGCCGGTAGTCGGAGAGTCGAAGCTTTGGGTTGTTTCCCCGGCATCTTCGTATCCCATGACGGATATGTTCAAATATAACACTTCCGTGAAGTCTTGCCTTCTGTAAGTGTTGCTCCAAGCCGGCATACTCTGATTGCCTGGCATGCAGGCCTGTATGCTCCAGTTACTGGGTTGGCCTCCAATGTATCCCCGACTGGCTTCTGACGGCAATGTTGTGTTGGCATAATGTACGTAGAAGGAATCTGACATTTCGCCGCATCCAACGGGCATGTCTGCTCGGGGTAGCGTCTCCCACCTCACTGTCGAGTTGATGCGAGGAATATACTGCTTGATCACTCCAGTGTGGTATCCGACTGGCAGTTGAGCCAGAAACGGGTTCGACAATGCTGAGAAATTGCCGAGAGTGATCGTTTCGAGGACACATCTCTCCGTGCGACTACCATTTGAAGATGAGCATCCGATGTCTTCTTGCCATAGACGAGGCTGGGGTGTTGTGTTTGACGTCGACTTCAAAGCATTTCGCGTAAGGATAGTGACCAAGCTTGGCTGTTTCGGATCTGTTGTGTCGAATTTGTCCGGAACGTCGACGATGCGATACACTGTATCAGGCCCTGAGAGGGTTGGGGTCTTGATCGTCTCTTGAGTCAACAGTATGGTTTGCAAGGGTGTTATGCAAGCACCTTGTGTTCGTTAGTTCGAACTATGACAATACGTTACACAAAGAACGCAGCAGAAAAACCACCTCCATGAGTGCTCACCTAATAAGTTCAGTAAAAGCGCACATATCAGTAATGAGGAAGTAAAGCGACTTCCGCGTCCAGACAGCAATTTTGCAATGGTCGTCGGGTCGGTCCAGCCTTTGTCAGCAAGCGTCATCGTTTGGCGCAAAGTCAACTTCCGATCCTGTCGCTTTGCTTGCGCGAAAACAACCGCTGCCGCAGAGCAGACCGCCGAAGTAAGCGGAATAGTCAAAACACCGACTATTGCTTGTACCGTTCGAGCAGCGCGGTATATCTGCTCGCTCTTGATGAATCTTGCCTGAAGGCGAGAGCTATCCCGCTCTCGGGTGTCGAAGCCATAGCGTTTCGCTGTGAGTGGTTTGAAAGTGAGAAGACAAATCAAGATCCAGGCAGTCAATGCTAGACTAGCGTAAATGAAGACCATCCAAACGATGTAGCTGGATCTCGGTAGGATAACGGCTGAGTCATTTGGTATCTTTCTTTCCGCTTCATTGGACAGCGGACGTTGGTTGCTATTGCACGACGCTTGAGACGTAGATGTACGCCTATCTTCGGACGTTAGCAAGGTAGTCCGCTCTTCTGAGTCCTCGGTGGTGGCTTCTCGTGGGCCTGGGATATCTTGCAGTTGAATTCCAGATTCGGTAGGATGCCATGCCCCACTGTCGCTAGCTGCTGGTGCTATCTGCTCACGCTGCATTGGCGAAGGAGCACCCGACAGACTCTGTGGCGGCGAGTCTGGCGGTTCCACGAGAGAATTATCGCGCTGGGACAACTCTGTGGGCGGCGTACCGCCAGCCATGTCAAAGGCAGCGTCCGGAGCAGTAAGATAGGGTCTAGATGCAAGTCGCTACCTCTTTGGTGTACGTAAACAATGCGCAGGCTCAAGGGGATGGGTCAAATATCTTGAAGCATGAGCTTGGATATCTGCATAATCGAATGGTTGGAAACTCGACTTTCAATCGAAGCCAAGTATACCGTGTCCGTCCTTTGTCATAAATTAAAAGTAAATCGTAGCAGACTGAAGACTGTCCCGTGCAGGGCAGTGCAACATGCGACATGCAGGAACTCAGCCCCATGTGGTACCGGAAATATGCATGCATGGCTTTGACCGGTCTGTCCAATAGTGCAAAGATCGTCTGCTCTGCCTGGAGCGGCAGCATCCTTCGGGTAAATGCGTAGGTCGGGCCACTTGGAACGATTGGAATAATGCCTTGACAGAGCGTATGGTCCGTTTCCACCACGCGCAGAGACCAAGTGAGCTCTTCAAAAGCAGTAGATTACAGTACTGTGGAATAGCTTGTGTAGATCCGCAAGCTCCCCAATACGCGGCGAAGCCTATCAACACAAGGGCTGTGTACCGCCACGCCAAGCACACGGAATGTAATATAGGCAACATGAAGACGGGAACAATAACAATAGCTTTCTCCCCACCGTAAATGATCATTTCCGATGTCCATCTGCTACTGTTCACAGACATGTGCAACACAAGAGAGCATTATGCAAAGAGTGAGACTAACACATTGGTAACTGGAAGATATATTTCTAATAGTTCGAAGCTAATCGGATGTCTTCGAAATCAACAACCGCCCCATACCCCCCATCCATGGTCTGAGTATCGATATCAAAGGGAAAACCAGAACGACAGTTGGTATCGTAAGCTGAACAAAGGTTAGGAGAAAAAAAACAAGATGCAAGTCTGATACAACAAATCTAAAACAAGATGAAGGAGAAAACAAAAAATGTTTGGTATCGTTCTCGTTTCTCAACAAAACACTCGCTCTCGCATACATGCTAAGTGGGCGTTATCTGAAAACCCCTTTCGAATCGAAAAGGACCTTTTGTGAAGAAGGGAATAAAAAAGGATTCTGATGAATTTTTGAAGATGATGAAGAAAAAAGATAGAGAAACAGGAAAACGTAAAAGGAAACAGGGAGCTTAAAGAAAAGGAAGATTTCCCTTGCCCGTCGGGGCGCAATACCATGCATCGTCTATAATTCCTCCACATCTCAAAATTTCCCATCTCCTTCTTCCCCTTGGCTGTGTTGCAAGCATGTCTTGCTCTTTACGTTCAGTCGTAGTAAGATCACAATGGACGAACTCAGTTCCAGCCCAAGCTGTTCTCGCTCATGACCGGCGCAGAGATGCCCTGCTCTCGTACGCTGCGGCCGTTGGAGCTGTGACCGCTGTTGCGGCTACCTCTCGTTCCGCCGCTGCCGTTGCTGCGGCCAGCTGAAGAAGCCGTCACAGCCGCGGATGCGCGTCCGGTCCCACTGTTGTGGCCGTTGGCACCGGACATGAAGTAGCCACCCATGCCACCGCTGCCTGTCAGGTTGGAGCCACGTTGTGACATCTCAGGCTGGGAGGCGGGGACAGACGGGGTACGCGCGTGGCGCGCACGCTTCTTCTTGTAACGGCGAGCGACGTAGACCATGGCTGCAGCGTAGAGAGCTGCACCCGCGCAGGCACCGACACCGATACCGACACTGGTGCCACGAATGGGCTGAGAAGAGCCAGAGTCGCCACCGATTGGAGCACCGTCACCATTGGCAGCGGACGTAGTCGCAGCGGGGTTCTTGTCGGAAGTAGAGCTGCCATCGAGGCTTGCACCAGGCTGTACGGAGAAGCTTGGGTTGATCATAGACATCAGAGTACGAATCGATGCAGTCGGGTTGCCATAAATGTTGCTGACAGGGGTGTGAAGGTCGAGCTGCAGCTGGTCAACGAGATCGGCGGGAATGTACGCCTGTGCGAGAGTGGTCATGTAGCCAAGCTCTTTGGAAGTATCGTAAGGCATCAGTGCGTTCATCTTGACGTCCTTCGGGTCAATGCTCAGACCATAGGCGATACCCTGGGGCAAGAATGCGAAGATCTGGCTGACCGCGGTGGAGCTGCCAGCAACGAAACCGTAGTTCAAACCGTAGTTGAAACCGATCTGCACAAGCGTACCGTTCGATGGTTGCTCTGGCATGCCACCAGGAGGCTGGATCAAGCGAGGCATGTTGGTTGGGAAGCCGGTAGGCGCGGTCGTGGATGAGCCGTCGGAAGCCAAAGTGCTGCTTTGGTCATCGGCATCAGTGGCGGTCGGAGGGGCGGTTGTTGTCGGCGCGAAAGTGAGCTGGGTTGGGACCTCGACGGTTGTGGCATCGTTGGTACCAGTCGGGATGATGCTGTGAGGACCTTCTGTGCTTGTCGGGGAGGGCGTCGTCACGGGAGCAGACTCAGACTCGGTGGGAATCGGAACGGGAACAACAGCGGTCGTCGATTCAGTAGAAGATGTGGCGAAACTTGCGCTCTCGGTTGCACTGGTAATCGCGGACTCAGCTGAGCCAGATGTCGCGGAGCTCTCTGAAGCTCCAGTGGTGGATGAAGAGTCCGTAGTAGTGGATGCCTCAGATGCTCCCGAGGTGGCAGTCGATGCATCAGCAGCTCCCGATGTGGTTGTCGCGGTATCAGAAGCTCCAGAAGTGGTCGTGGGTGCATCAGAAGCTCCCGATGTTGCCGATGCGCTGGAATCGGTCGAAGTAGCTGTAGCGGTTCCGGATGTAGCATCACCATATCCAGTGGTCTTGGTCACGCTCTCGTCTCCTGAGGTCGTGATTGGCACTGGCACGATGGGCACGGTAGTGCTGCTCGCGTCAGAGGCTGTCTCGGTGGAGTTGCTTGAAGAAACACTGGAGGGGCTAAGCGTAGGGGCGTCAGTAGACTCCTCGACAGCAGTAGCAGAAGTAGAGATGCCCGTGCCGACCGAGCTGTCGGTCGCGCTAGTAGTGACAGGCACAGGGATGGCAGTCGTGCCGTCAGTTCCTGTAGACGTGCTAAGGCTGTAGATAGGAGACGAGCTCTCGGATCCGTCAGTAGAGACAGGCACCGGGATGACCGTGGTTCCTGACGAGCCGGTAACAGTAGACGATGTTGTCGCTGGGCCTGAAGTCGTGCTGGCCAGGACAGCAGTGGCAGAGGTCTCATCGGCAACGGTGCCGGAGGTGATTGACACAGGTGCGGTGCCAGTCGACGCGGCCACTCCAGTGGAAGCAGTCTCAACATCAGTGGCGTTGGTCTCTGATCCGACGGAAGACACTGGGGTGCTAATGACTGAGTCTGTGGCGGCAGCTGAAGCGGCGCTGTCAGTGGTGAAGTGGCTCGACAGACCAGAGTCCAAGGAGGCGGCTGCACTTGATAAGATGCTGGAGAATCCAGAGGCAAGAGACTCGGTCACTGCAGCGTCGGTGGCAGTAGCCGCAACGCTGGACAACTCAGAGCCGAGCGAAGAAGCCAAGCTTGATAGAGCTGAGGATGCAGCATCAGTGATAGGAGCAGTTGTAGTAGCAGTGGGGCTACCACTGGCCTCAGACAGGACAGACGACTCGGCGGAGGAGACCGCACTGGCGAAATCAGATGCAGCTGATGACACTACGCTCGAAGCGGCAGCAGTGTTGGAAGCTGCAAGCGAAGTGCCTGTAGAGTCTTTTGTCGTAATTGGGATGGGAATGGGCAAAATGCCACCGGAGGTCGACGAGTCAGTGCCGTTCGTGGCGAGTGCGCTCTCAGAAGACACGGTCTCCGTGCCAAGCAACTCAGATGCAATGGAGCCAATAAGACCAGGAGTCGCGGTGCTCTCGGGGGCATTGGTGGACGGGACCGCAGTGTTGTTGTCGGTGTCAGGGACAGTCAACGAGGTGTCGGGGGTTGATGCATTGTCGGCGCCGGAAGTGGCATCAGACAAGGCTGCGGAAGACGTAGAACTGCCCTCGATAATAGTCGATAGACCGACAGTGATGGCTCCGAGGGATGGAGATTCCGAAGCATCGGTTTCACTGGCATTGCCTCCGGACGAGCTAGTGCCGGTAGGAGCTGGTTCAGCAGAAGGTAGTACACCGATAGTGCCAATTTTGTCACCAGATGCGGAGCGAGTAGAGATGATCGCAGTCGAGCTGGCAGTAGGGGAAGGCTGCTCCACGGGACGGCCACCGCCAGTCTGACCAACGAAGGGCCCACGAGACTTAGGAAGGTCCGAGTTAGAGTCGGACTCGGCAGCGGTGCTGGCAATAGTGGGCGTGGCAACATCGCTAGACACCTGGCCGGTGGATCCGACGTTTTCGCTTGTGCCAGACGAGCTTGCAGCGGTGGGCTGAATGGTACTGCTTGGAGCAACTCCAGTGGGAGCAGCGAACACGCCAGGGTTGGACGAGCTGCTGGTCGTGGGCTGCACGATGGTGTCAGGCACTGGTCCGGTGGAGCCAACTGAGTTGGCAGCACTGCTGAACGTAGGCGAGAGAGGGCTGCTAGGCATCTGACCAGTCGGTGCGGCAACCTTGGTGCGGTCGTAATCAGTGCTTGCAACGGAGGAAGACTCCGAGAAAGTTGGCGAGGCCTCCTCAGTCTCAGGCAGACGACCGGTCGAGGCAACAAAGGTAGACTCAGCAGGTGTCGACGAACCGGCGGTTGAAGACGCGAAAGTTGGCGAGGGCTCTTCAGTCTCAGGCAATTGTCCAGTAGATGCGACGAAGGTAGGGCTGGCGCTTGAGGGAGCAGTGGGCTGGGGCTCGTTTGAAGGGACGCCACCAGATGAAGGGCTTGCAGAGCTTGCCTCAGACGCCGTAGGGAACACGATCTCCTCACTGCTAGGCAGACCGGCTGAAGGCTGCTTGAAAGGACGATCGCTGGAGCTCGACTCAACATAGGTTGAGCTTGTCGCCTCGCTCGAGCTAGCTGCGGTTGGCTGTACCTCGCTGCTGGGTGCAGGTCCGACAGATGGGCGTGGCGCAGTTGGCTGGACCTCACTGCTCGGCGCAGGTCCAACAGATGGACGCGTCTCTACGTATGTCGAGCTTGTAGTCTCGCTTGAGCTAGGTGCGGTTGGCTGAACCTCACTGCTCGGCGCAGGTCCAACGGATGGGCGTGACTCGACAAATGATGAACTGGGTGCAGTTGGCTGGACCTCACTGCTCGGCGCAGGTCCAACAGATGGACGTGTCTCTACGTATGTCGAGCTTGTAGTCTCGCTTGAGCTAGGTGCGGTTGGCTGTACCTCGCTGCTCGGTGCCGGTCCAACAGATGGGCGTGTCTCTACGTATGTCGAGCTGGTCGTCTCGCTCGAGCTAGGTGCGGTTGGCTGAACCTCACTGCTCGGCGCAGGGCCAACAGATGGTCTCGACTCAATGTAGGTGGAGCTTGTCGCCTCGCTCGAGCTGGGTGGAGTCGGCTGCACCTCACTGCTGGGCGCCGGTCCAACAGATGGCTGTTGTACGAACGGCGCAATGGATTGAGTGCTGCTGCTGCTGGGACTGAAGCTAGATGATGAAGGCTCCGCAGAGCTGGAAGCAGTCGGTTGAACGATGATTTCGGGCAATCCACTGGAAGGCGAGCTGGAAGTGGTGGTCTCCTCAGTGGTAGGCTCAAACTCCTGGCTGGTAGTGGTAGGTTCGTACTCCTCGCTAGTAGTGGTCGAAGATGTCGTCAGAGGAGCAGAGCTGGGAGCAGTCGGCTCCACGATTGTCTCAGGCAGACCTGTCGATGGCTGCGTAGACTCGGCTGGAGTGGTGGGCTGCACGATGCTTTCGGGGAATCCCTGTGAAGGTACATCTGAGGTGGTCGCTGGGAAGCCTTCCTCGAAGTGGTTCTGGTCGTCGTCATCGTCATCGCCACCGAATGGGTTCTCGTCGTCGTCGTCCTCAGATGAGCCTGTCGTCGACGCCGGCGCGCTGGAAGTGGTCGATGAAGCAGGGAGAGATGAAGAAGTCTGGGTGTTTGTGATTGTCACGGTGTGCGTTCCAGTGAGTCCAGGCAATGTAGGCTCAATGGTAGTCACATGCTCCATTTGACCAGGGGTAGACCAAGGCTCGTCGGCGCTCAAACTTGAGAGGAAAGGTTCCCAGTCGAAGTAGGGAGTCTCTGAAGGCTCCTCGCTGGTCGTCTCGGGTATAAATTCAGATGTTGTCGAAGGCTCTACTGCGGGTGCTGAGGAGTTGGTGTAGGCGCGTCTCATCTGTCTGAAAGGGTGGAATCCAGGTCGCTCTTCATATTGACGAGCGGGCGCAGCCTCCGCTGTTGTGAAAGGGCCATGAGCAGACATGACTGCAAGGGCGGCTGCCCACGCAGCTGAAGAAGTCCTCATGGTGAAGAATTAGTGGTGCTGATTGATTTTAGTCACAGTTGTGGTGTGTGGCCTGCTTGATATTAGACTTGACGTGGCAGAGTGGCAAATATCACATGCCAGCTTACCGTCGGAGTTGGATGTAAACGAGTGTACTTGACGATTCGCCAAAGAATGAATGAACGCTTGCTTGTTGAGGAAAGCTGGTGTACGATAATCCACGCGGGAACCTATGACATGCTAGGCGGGTGGGTGTTGCTAAAGGAGCGTGGGCGTATCGCGTGAAGCGTTTCGCGTGGTGAGGCGAATGCAAATGTCAAAGTACAGAGGGTGTGCAGAAGATAGACAGGCTCGGCCGGAGTGAGATTGTCCAATTTCGTGAGGAGCAGCGTTCTTCGAGCCAGTCAAAGAAACGCGCGTGGTCCGAGCCAGGAAGAACAAAGAGCGAAGAGTGGTGCAGACTCGTCTTTCAGACGTCGCAAAGCCAGACTCAGCCAATGGCAAGACAGTGTTTTGCTTTGAGGGACGAGTAGCGAGGCTGACAGCGCGACAATGTCCAGACAACAGGCGTGTGCGGGAAGGAGCGACTGGGTGCGCGTGTGGTATTTCCCTTTGCTCCACTGCGGTATCGCCAGCTATTACAAGGCCGTGAGAAAGGAGGAAGTCGCGAGAAGGAGGAGTGTTGCTGAAGCGAGTGTGGACGGATCTGGTCGAACCGGTTGGAAGAGCAGGCAGGCAAGGCGGAGGGCGCGAAAGGGGTGGTGGTCGGTCGGTCGCACGCGGCGGAGGGAAGAGAGGGAGGAGGAGTAGGAGGAGGCTGCGGTGTGTTGGCGGTGTCGCAGTGGTGGCCGGCCGAGGGAGACTGGTCGATGGCGGCGGTGGTGGAAAGGCACAGTCGTGGAGTACAGTGCAGTGCAGTGCAGTGCAGTGCAGTTCTCACGAGCGCAGGAGAGCAGCAACGGCGCGCCGTCGTCTGAGGCCTTCAGATCGCTCGCAGGCTGGTCGAGGTGTGGGTAGGGGTGGTGCGTGTGTCGTGCGGGCTTGCAGGGCCAGGGCAGCAGCAGCGCAACGGGCGGGCGGGCGTGGAGCAGCAGCAGGGCAGCGCAGTAGCAGTAAGTTAGCAGCAACGCAAAGCACAGCACAGCACATCAAAGCACAGCACGCACGCACGCAGGCTCAGGGCAAAGCGGCTCGCTGGTGGAATACAGACTACATCCATTCACACGCTCACGTAGCAGGCTAGTCGGGGTTTGGCAGTGCAATTTCTCGCCTGCAGGGCGATTGGCTGTTTCATCTGCAGCGCCCGTCGATAGTCGGCGCATCCCTGTCGTGCTCGTCCTTGCAGCAGCGCTGCCAAAAAGCCACCAGATTAGAGTCTCCGCCCGGGACAAGGCTCGTAAATAGCAAGGCGTACCGCGTACCATGCACTAACCGAGAACGCAATCATCCAACTGCTGCTATACGGGGCCCGCCCGATACGGCCACGGAGGCGCAATATTCTCCATGCACGTAGCCGCCTTCTTCACCAGCGCAGCAGCAGCAGCCGGCACGACGACCTCCATCTGCGCTGTCATCACCACCACGCGCTGCCGCGCACGTGTGAGCGCACAGCCATACCACCCGCCTCGCTATATCGATGTCGTCTTAGTCGGCTTCAAGGTGCTACACCTCCCGTCCGCCTCGCCCTGCTGCTGCGAGAGGGCGAAAGAGTGCCGCGGCCACATGCGCGTCCATGCCCCTACCAGGGCCCTAGCCGTGCAGACACTGGTCTTACGCTGGCGCTCAGGAACCGCTCCACTATCCTCGATTTCCCCAATATCCGCAACGCCGCTAGCCTCTCTAGCTCGAGGGCTATGTAGCAACTTTAATTTGAAGGATGCCCACGCTCCCCTCCCCTCTCGCCGCCGCCCGCTCAACAACCCGCCAGCCCGACGTTTTTGCAAAGCACCCATTTCATCATCGCGCCCCTTCGAGGGAAATAGACGCAGTTCGAGACCGGATCTTCATCCGGGTTTCACCAGCGAAGTGAAAACAAGGCGAACTTGTTCGGAAGCCATCCGCAGCGAGAAGAAGAACGAGGTCGCACTCCAAGCTCGGCATTTGTCTCCTTTGTTCGATGTACTGCGTGCGCTGCTGCGCTTTTCTCGTCCTGCTGCTTTCTGGCTCGCGCCCGACGCGTAAGCCTTCCCTGCAGCGTGGGAAATCCGTCCGCAGACGCAGTGTGGGAAGTGATCGCGAGCCGCGTCCGGCTTGGTGATCGTGCAGCTCACATGTACATGTACATGTTCCAAGTACACTCTGTCAACAGCCCTGACGCTGCCGCTGCTGACCCAACCGTGCCAACATTCAAGAAAGGCCTCTGCTTGCTGCGCACGTTGAAAAGATCATCCTTCGTGGTGATCACCATCTCCACTCGTTGACGTATACTTGGGTCTCGACCGCCCATCAATCGTGGAAATCGTCGACAACAGACTCGTCAGGCCACCTCTCTTTAATTACTGCCGCCCGATCGTTCTCCCGGTGGTAAGACTCTGTCTGCAGCGTACTGTACGTCAGACTGCGGGAAGGAAGATCTCAGCTCTGCTATGCGGTTATGTGTGTGCAATTTTGCCTTTGCCTCCCTACATGACTACAGAAACTTCTGATCTCGGAGTAAGGTTCGTCGGCAGCAAATGCTCACCTGCATGGTGGCTTGCGATCCGCCGGTGTTACTTTACGGACTTGACTAACATGACACGATCAATCGTGCAGCTGACTTGTCACTGCGGACGTTCGCTCGTGTTGCTGAGCGGCTTGCAGCTTCTTTTACCATCGAGGTAATGCAGTTTTATTCTTGGCATAGTGAGCCGGACTTCGAAGACCGGGTGTTATTGAAATCGGGATCCTCAGACGGCACAACCCGATCTCGTGCATGCACAGCGCAAGGAACAGGCCTTCCAAGCACATTTACATTTGACGGAGACAACACGAAACAGCCAGACACGTGGCATACCGAACTGTGCGGATCTCTTATCAAACGTTGTTGCCATCGCGAAACCGCGTATATTGGGGAAAGGATTTGTGCAAACTGATGAAGAAGCAAGTCTAGCCGGTACCTGTACTGGCGAGAAAAAAAAAAAGATTCAAATATCCTCCCACGTACTAACATTGGCACCGCTTCCTCCAAGCTCTTCCCAATCCCAGAACCTAACTCAGCACTCGTCAACAATCTAAGCGTAGTTGACGTTGACGGAGTAGCCGGTGGTAGTGAACTTCGCGTTGCTGCCCAGGGTAGGCTCGGTGCCGGCACCGACGCTCTTGAGGTACTGGGAGGAAGGCAGGCCCTGGTTCTTGATGAGGTAGGCGTAGAAGAGGTTGATGTCGCCGCTGAAGCTCTTGAGCTGTTTGCCGTCGGCGGGCAGGAAGGAGAAGACGGTCATGTCGCCGTTGGGGCCCTTGTACACGTTCCACTTCTGGCCGGCGATGGTGGTGGTGGCGAGCACCTTGGCGTTGCCTTGGGCGTCCCAGCTGCTGTGGTGGGTGTCAGTTTTTAATTCCTTTTGCTTTGCTATTCTTGTGTCGTGGAGCACAGAGGACGGATGGCTTACCTGGCGATAGGACCAGCGTTGATGTTCGCCAGCCAGATCATCATCTCGTACTTCTCCGCTCCACCAGGAGCATCGCTGGTGAAGAGATCATAAGCGACGTCCGCGACAAGGTTGCTGCCGCTGTACGACCAGCTCCAAGTCGACGGGATGCTCTTGATCTTGGAGATGGGGACCGCGTTGGTCTTGACGACGACGTTGGGGAAGCTCTTGATGCTGTTCTTGCCGCCGGCCCACGACCAGGTCGAGTGCCACTTGATGGTGGAGCCGCTCTTGCCGTCGAGCGTGGTGCACTGGCTACCAGAAGTGGCGGCGCCCTTGCCCCAGAGGTTGTTGTAGAGGGTGTAGTCGCCGGTCACGACGTTGTCCCAGTCGCCGCACATGTCGGCGCGGCGGGTGAGGGCCGCCGGGGTGGGAGAGGCGGCGGCCAGGACAGCCATGGTGCTGGCGAGGGTGGCGAGGGTGAACTTCATTGTGAGAGAATGCTGTGATTGTTTGATGTATTCGGTGATAATGAGGGTATAAATCGAAGTGAAGCGTGTGTTACAAAAGAATGACTGGCGTTGGAATTGAATTGGTTTGGCGGTTGTCTAAGAGGACATTCCAAAGGATTTCTTCTCGGAGGAAAACCAAAAAAACAATATTTATTCCACCACTTCAAATCCTGCCCTCATTCCAATCCATGGACATTGCGACGAGTGCCATAACTATAGTGTATAATTTTGCCGGATCAACAGGCACCATTACTTGGTCCGACACGGAGCGTGCTCAGAAAGCTTGTAAACGAACCGCACGTCTTGAAACCACCGCGCGACTAGTTCGCTAAGCTCGCGGCAACAGCCTTCCGAAGTGCTTGTTAGGGCTGCTAGGACATTTCTGGCAACGAGATAGTGAGAGAAGCTTTGCGAGCAGCATGTATAGTGGATGTTTCGAGGGGTCCTGGGATTGTGTTGTGCTGGGCGATGATGCTCTTGGTGGAATCATGAAGGTGCCATGCGAGAGTCCTCCGGGGGGCAGTCTTCGAATGGCTTTCGCCGAACGGCCGAGATATAGTGTGATGTCGTACGTAAGGAGGGGAGGCAACGAATCGACAGACACATCGTGGTCAGCGACCCGGCGAGGAGTAATTAGACGTATAGTACTTTGCCCCAAAGCGAAGGCTTGTGCAGCGTTCGAGTACGAAAGCTGAACGTACAAGGTGCCTCGGTTGTCCATCAACAAAGGAGGCACCACTCAGCAATCAACATCGTCACGTGTTGGCAATCCCAGCAGACAATCAATAATCGATTGAACCACATGTGCCACATCGCTGGGTCATTCTTGGTCCCGGCCAGTGACACCGCATGCTCCTTCGAACCTGCAATTGCAATTGCAGTTTTCAGCCTTTGGTGCTTTCTGCTTCCCGTGTGGCTGCGTGTGACAGCATGCTCCGACAGCCCGGTTGCACGCAGACGTGGGCTTTTGATCCGTGGCTCGTCATTGTACAGCGGCAGGGCTATCCCTTGCTTGCGTGGTCGTTACACGACAGATACCTGCTTGAGACGTTTTCGTGTTTGGGGTGGGAGACGCATGTGGCTGAGTGCATGGTGTGCGTTTCTGGGTCCTTGTAAATGTTGATACGTGCATGTCTCTGGCTTCAAGAGATCAGAAGCGTGGTCTTTCGATGGCTGATGGGCGTGACAGGGAAGAAAGAGGTTCGCGACCTTGAGATGGTTGCCGTTGCTACTGAGTCTGCTGTCGTTCGCAACGCCAGACGATTCCAATGTAAGGTATACATGAAGTTCGAGCCACAACAGACTGCCCACTTACACGTTACGTTCACTTCTTTAGCAGAATTTTACATTCCTGTCTAGTCTGAGTAGATTCAAACACTCAGATTGATTGGAAATACATATACATGTCGGCGACCGGATATCAGGGGGGGATAAATTTACCCCAAACCCTAAAACAACCCTAGTCGGGTCAATTTTGTTGGAGTCTCCAATGCTCGAAGGTCACATACAGTACGAACCTCCCACTACCAACGTCAACACCACTACCAATCTTAGGGTCACTGTCTCTGGAACTTCACGGCACCTAGCCAGCTCAACAAATCGTAGTTCTTCAGGCCAATTTCGCAACAATGTCTCTCTGGCAATCCTACCGCGCCCTCACTCCGCGCACGCGTCTTTTCATCGGTGGTGGCATCATGGCCTACGCAGCTTTCGGCCTGCTGGCTTCGGATCAGGCCGAGCAGCTTCTGGGCTGGACGGCGACAGAGGAGGACCGCAAGCGTCTGAAGGAAGAGATGCCGAAAGTGCACGTTGTGGACAGGTTCAACAAGTGAGAGGATGGATGAGGAAGCAGAGAACGAGGAATTTCCAGGGACGAGTGGGAGCCTGGTCTCTGCCCAAGGCTATCATTGCACTTCGGGAAGGAAGCGCTTACGAATGTTGCTCTACTACAATCAAGACGCCTGGGAACTGGATCTTGCGTACACGAACCCGAAGACAGCAACGCGCCAGTAACTCAAGAGCTGTTGAATCATTCGAAACGCCGATGCGAAGGGACACAGAGTTGATCCTGGGTCATGTCGAGACAAAGACTTGGTCCTGTCCAGCTCGAAAGCAAGTCGCAACAGACAGCCTGAATCAGTCGGATGGAGCGGGCTTTTTACATAACAGAGCCATCTGCTGTGTTATCTTGTTTATGGTGCGGACGACCAAAGAACTCATCCGCCTTTATTCATTCAACACGCAGACGATACGGTGGGATATTACTAGCAACGAGTGTGAAGGTATCGGAGAAAGAGTCAAGTGATGCAAGCTGCAACCATCTCGGCCAAAGCAGCAAAGCTAGACAGGATAAGCACGCAAAATCGGCGACGACACGAAGATAATCCAAGATAGCGTTGTTGCACCGAGGAGTGATAGTTGTTGCTTGTCTGGACTTTTTGAGCACAAGCCCTTGTACCATGGACGTAAGAATATTGTTGCTCTTTGCACCTCATGGGAGATGGCAAACGACTTCGGCTTCGACGTCAATATGCTACTCATGATATGCTATTAGCCTTAAGATTTCCATCTTCCTGCGCCTTGTCCTACCCATGTCTTGGCCTTCCTCTGTGAAAGTGATTAGATACGTGTTACTGCATGTGGATAGTGCGCCTCGCAAAAGCGCCAGGGATCCCTATTGGTCCCGGCCGGCTGTTGCTGTATATATGCCAAGCTATAATCGAGGATGGCATTGGATCTCAAACTCCGATCGAAAGCCCCAAGTTTTGGGTCTCGTATTGGCAGCAGTGAGTGCGGACATCTTGTGCGTCAGATTTCTGGGATGCAGCACGCCGACAGTGATGGTCTCGAAGACTTTGTGGCTTGTTTTAGAGAGCACTGCTGAGTCCAGTGGCACATGTGGTTGGTGACGTGAAGCTGTGACTGGCAGGAGTTTGTGCGCTGGGCTCTGACACTTTATAAATACTCCAATAGCCACTTGATCTGCCAGACTCCTGGAACCCTGGTGATATACTCAGACGTTAGTCACTTGAAAATCTCATGGAAGCGATGCAATGGTCTTCTTGCCTTCTTGCGTGCCTTCTGCTTAGCCAGAGCGCTCGACGGTTCTGCAACTTTATTCGATATCGCCAAATTCCGACCCCGTTTGCCCTGTTATGCCACTTCACCAGATTGGCCTCGAATGGAAATACGTCCGAAAAGCCATTGCAATGCTAATAAGTCTTCTTGAACTGGTCAATGGAACAATCTCCTTCTTCCTCGGACTCGATGTCGTGGACCCGTTGTGAAGCCGATCCCGCTTTCGGCCGCGTCAAACAACCTTGCATCGACGAGCACTTTCACCGACCAAGCTGTCTGACTTGTCGTGCTGATCCTCGTTGGCCACTGTGCTCTTTCTCTTCGAGGCCTCTAGTGGCTCAACACTGGAGAGCTAGCTGCTGAGGTAGTCTGGCCATACCATGTTCCCTCGAAGCGGACACGTACGGTGGTCAAGCGGCGGATGACGGATCCAGGCCGCCTTACGTTGTGGTACTTGTATCAACCCAGCAAAGTCAGCACAACTCCATGCTATCTGTTCACGGCTGTGGTGGTACACATGTGTCATTGGGATGGCTAGACCTGTTTGACAGCGACATCAGAAGGGCTCGAGATCAGAAAAAGAACCTTATTGACCTCCGGAAATTGAAGAGGCCCTCCAACGACTCACCATTGAGCATGCAGCTGACTTAACTTGGATCAAACATCTCCTCGGTTTGCATCAGTTCTTTCAGGGATACTCCAGGCACTGTGAGCTCCTGAGGAGTCAGCGACGGCGCATATATGATTCTACCTCCCAACGTTCTCGGTTGAAAGCAGCTCTCTTCATCAACCCTCGAATTCCGAGGTGTTAATCTCAAGGTGGTGTTGCGCCATGGTTGAGTTGCATTGCTTGAAGACGCGGCTGACAACGTGTCTCGTTGAGGGTGTTACAGCAACAGGAATGTCCTAGCTCAATGCTAAGCGCCGTACTGATCAAGCGACAAGGCATGATGTCCTCGTGCCGATACCTGCATTGAATAAACGAGAGTGCATATGCAGGACGGCTGAAGGTGTAGCTGCTCAGCTGAGATGCCGCAGCCTCGCTCATGCTCTTAATGTGTGCCGGCCCGCCTCCCAGTCTTACCTCGTTCTCAATTCACAACGCGAGTACGGTCAATTCGAGAGAGTTGCAAAGGTCTCCAAATCAGCACAGCTATCGACGTCACCGTTTCGACCCAATCACGACCATGTTCCAAACTCGAGGCGGGTGTCTTGGCTCGCATGGTGGGCGGCCGCAGTCACCACTACATCCAAGCCTTCGAAGTTCGTCTCGAACTCCGCCGCCGTTCGACACCTCACACCTCGACTTCGATTTCTATCAATAACACGATCATTATTATACATCACACTCTTTGAGACATTCTTATCGTTCTTGCTAGATTCGCAGCGTGCCGCGAGGTTCCTATCAGCGCTACACCGCTGCGGAAAACCAGCAAGAGGAAGTTGATTACTAGATAAAAGCATCACCTCACACCTACAGTAATCCACACTAGGGTGTGTCGTTACCACAACGTGGCAGGACGGCTTTGTGTGACGATGTCGGACGGTCCCATGAATGGCTTGCTCCTCGGTGCATCCGGCGGCTTCGACAACGATGAAGCTATCGGCTACCCGCAGGTTCGTCCCCCGGTTGCGGTATGGAGCGGCTTGACGTTGACTTTGAACAGGCCGGCGCTGATCTGGCGTGCAACGAAAGCGATTTGCTCAACATTCGCCATCACCATGGACAGGGACTCGCGCGCAACCTTTCACCACAATGGTCTTCTCACATCGACGCCTCGGCATACCAGACTGAGATGGCTCGAGCGGATCCACGTAGATTCTCTCATCTCACTGTAACTCAGGACGTTTTCTTTGCGCTGAAAGACCCGTTCGACCCAAACGCATTCGAGAACGTCAACTACGGCAGCACGGACTTTGACCAGTCTTTCGGTCAGGTCAGACCACAGACCACAGCGTGGGAGGGTTCCGGACCCATGGACTATAGATATCTTGACCAGTACATGCCAGATGTGGCCCTTCCGCATCAACCGATGCAGGGAGCTCTGCTGAACGTTGCATGGCAGGCGGAGCAGCATCAAGGTCCTGAGCAGGCCGGCCGCACAATGACAGATCTTTCGTTCCATCACTTGCAAAACCTCCCTGCGATGCAACAGAGCCAGAATGTTCATAATGCCACGGGAGGCTCCCATTACACCCCCATGAACATGTACAGAGTCCCAGATGGCGGCTCTCATGGTGCAAACACAGGAGGTACTCCCTTGGACCAGGATCCTTCGAGCGTCCAGTCGCAGAATGACAAGACTACCATCGTCAAGTCTCTCGTCTGTCCCATCTGCAAACATAAATCCAAAAACAGGCCTGCTTTTAGGTGAATTAGCCAGACTTCTTGTCAGCGGATCGAGAAGCTAACTCAGCTACCAGGCATCACCTTGACATCCATGACCCAGCTAAGACCGGCAAGTTCAAATGCGACAACGAAGGCTGCCGTTACGCCTCCCGATACCCGAAGGACGTACGTAGACACGCACTTGTCCACAATAAACCGGATTTTGCTAGATTTGTCTGCCATGAGCCAGGTTGCGATGGCAAGTTCGATCGCAACGACAACCTACTGCGTCACGGTCGATTAGTGCACCCAGACTCTTCATCTGCTCAAAGCACTGGCACGAAGGCCAACTCTCGCCTCCCGCTGGAGTCATTGGAGTCAACATCCAATCAATCTGCTGGAGCCTCGCTCAACAAATTTGGCTTCGTCGTCGACCGCACCTCATCATTCTCTTCGCCACAGACTTATAGCTCTTCTTTTAACAGATACTTGGATCCGCGTGCCAGGTCTCCCGAGACCGCGTCCGACTCTTTTTGCTTCTCGGAAACGGAATCGCCGTTTCCAAAGTAAGCGCTTCACTACCCCATCGTCGAACTTGTGTGCGGTCTTTTGAGATGCACTCTTTTTTCATTTCGTAGTGTTTGTGAAAAGGGCTTCGGTCTGCGAACGCTGATCGTACGGGGTTGATGTTGTCTGTCTCCTTGATGTTGAGCTAAAGCGGTGCCTCTTCGATCGACGAGAGTGATGCTATGTAATGGGTTTAATGGAATCAGAAAGTGTAGATGTCATGGCAGTCGCGCAACACTGGTAGTCTGAAAAAGCGATTCAATCACAAGGCAGCGATCATATTAATACTGTAATTGCTACTGCAGGCAGCGATCACGAGTATTTCATCTCGCCATACCCCTTCATCTCACCCTCCATCGGTACTAAGATACCACAAGGAGCATAGTCTTGTCGTTTGACCCTGGGAGCGATCTCCTGGTGGCGATCTAATCATAGTTGAGCACGACCTGTGCCGCTTGCATGAGATGCATATGGCGTTCGCCGATCACATGTCGGCGCGAACAGACGCTCTCATCCTCTTACCCGCGATGTCGGATCGTGATGACTTGCATACACTGACTCAGTAAGGTGAGGAGGCACGTTCCAAACGCCACGTGATGTGCAATGCCCCACACAAGCGCTTAGCCGACCTCAACTACATAAAAGCGACAATTAATCGCTCTTGCCGCCGAAGTCTGATCCACACTTCGCTTCCGACATAGCTCGCTTAACATGGCTTGAAGAAGCAAGCCCACAGTGTCCACTGGCCTTACTAGAGGACAACGAACCGTTCACGGATGCGCCGCTAGAAATTCTCCGTCCAGACGAGTATCTTGCCAGTGCCGTCTCTTCCGGATCTTCAGCCTTGGGGTCATGTTTGGTTGTAAGGAATGGAAGTCACTCGCAATGTGCAGCACAGTAGTGTTACATGCACTTGTATCGAGTCGCTGTACTGTGGTGTTTACAAAGTCCAGCCCCGAGAACGAATTCCTGTCGGAGTCGCAGCATACTCCTCAGCCGAGTCTTGAAAGCATATGTACTTTCCTGTGGATAAAAAAAGCCTAGAGATGCAGTCGGTTGAATGCGCTGATGTGACAGGATAGACTGGATGCTTCACAAAGACTTGTGCTGATGAAATTGCCACGACGCAAGTGAGATGTGAGCGAGGCTCGAGTCTGGCGGTTCGCGGTTGTTTGATCTGCTGTCATTGACCAAAGGGCAACATGAAGCCACTCTCGAGTAGGTTTTGGTCCTTTTCGTGCAGTGGGGGACGATCAAACTCACACCCCTTCTTCACGATGCATCGAATAGTCGAACTGCAAGTATTACCTTCCGATGCTCTTGAATCCTTGATGTTGCAACACAACAAGAACAAGCGATGCTTTGTGAGCTGTGGCTACAATTAGCTTGTCATATGATCAGCTATCGTTCCCTCCACCTCTTGTCTGCTATGTGGAACCTCAGCCTTGTCTCCCACATGCAACTCTCCGCCTGCACGTAGCCGCAATCACCTGGTCGTTATTCCAAGCAGGCGAACGATAGTGCATGTAATGTGCGGGATGCACAAGAAAGTAGTGGAGGGTGGAGTCTCAGATATAGCCCGATAGGCGCTCGCGCGGCGCATTGATCTTCTTCACATATGGCAGTAGCCATTGCCTCTCATCTACTGCCTTCATACTCTTGTACAACACTCCCACTACTACGCTCGCTCTCAAAGAAGCATCACCAGAACCATGAAGCACAGCTGTGGTTCCTACTGCCCAAAGCCGACGTCGTCGCCAGCATGAGTTTCGCGTCACCGCTTGGCCGGGAGGCCACCCTCTTCGACTTTGGGCGACGCCCAAGTCTCGTCGTACAAGTTTCCCAACATCACGCATCGGCGACGTCTCCTTTCCTTCAGACAGCATATCATATTGGAAGGCTTCGGAGCACATTGTAGGATTTAGCGCTTGTCATACCACATTAAGGCCCTCACTCCAACCAAAGCTCGTTGGCCCTCCGCTGGGCGATACATGAGTAGGTACATGCTTGGTCACAGGAGGCATGGGCCCACACGATGTGTACGATTACGGTAATATCGACGAGGCAATAATTGATCATATCGGTGCTGCGATCTACGATAATGGACCGCTTGCGCAACCCAGCGCAAGTGCTTTGAGCAACCGAGTAAGACTACAACTGGTGCGAACAATGCGGAATCACTACTGACGATGCCAGGCCAACCATGAGCTTTCTGTCCAAGACAACCACGGCGAGCCAGGATCTGTAGACTTACCATCACCCTCGCACGACGCCAACCGGCCGCCTGAAGACTTCGAGCTCAGCTCGCAGGATGCTCCGGTCTTCAGAGACGAGTCAACACCATGGCACCCTGCCTGGGCCTGCGAACCTCGCGAAAGTCATCTGCAAAGGAACGAACCGCTTGCTGCAACAAGCCAGGCGGATGTGAACAGCGGGTGCGATCCAGGCAACGACCCAAGCTGGGTCTGCGAAGCATGCGATGCACGAGAAGCACACAGCTCCATGAACGGTATATCAGAATGGCCTGACTTCTTGAAGGATGACGACCTACCAAGATGCTCTTGCACGGATCTGCCGACGGACAACACTTCAAGTGTTCCGCCCTCCTCCAGTGCACAGCTCGTGGGTGTCAAGCTGTCACAAAGCTTGTCGCCAGTCACATCGATGTCGCAACAGGATACACAAGCCGGAGTAGCAGCCGGTGGTGAGATTGGAACCGACGATTCGTCAGCAAGCTCGTACATAGGACCAGCGCGGTCCTTGCGACGCGAAGAACCTCCTCATGTTGATGAACCCATTCAGTCCTTCGCATCAGACGGAGCTACTGTTCAAGTCAGCGTCAGCCCGTCCAACAATGCCAGTGTGGCACGTCCCCATTTGTGCTCGTTCTGTAGCGCAGGGTTTAGGTCAAGATCGGATGTGATGTACGCACTACCCTTACTCGAGAACGAGGTCATGGCGAATGATGATTGGCTGACAATAGTATAGGCACCACGAAAGGATCCATGATCCAAACAGACAGAACGCCCAACGATGTTCTGAATGCGATTACAAATGTCAGTTTCGAAAGGACATGAGGCGCCATCAGGAGACACACTTAGCAGAGCGTGGAATTTATCTTTGTCCCGAGGAAAACTGTTCGCGGTCCTTCACCCGCAAAGACAATGCGATGCGCCATGCGAGAAAAAAACACACGCCTCAGGTATCTGAGTGACACAGCGACCATTGCACATCTCGTATGGCCGGCAGTTATTCCAGGGATGAGCGTGTATAATGGTGTTGAGAAGCTCGGAGCAAGTCCTATCCAGGTGCGACCTTGAGAGCCTGCAGATGGAAGTGATCGTATTGAGGGTTGGTGTTTTGTTTCTCCATAGTCCAGTATGTAAGTCAAAAACAAATTGCACATTAGAGACGACGGTACCAGGCCCCTTTTGTCACAAGCTGTGCAATGGACCGAGCAGTCATATTGTTGGCAAACCGGTAACGAAGCGTCGTACCACCGCCTGCTCCATCCGACTCCCGTACTCGCTTGACACAACGCATGTGTTGTAAGCAAGGACTTTTCCTCATGGCCAACGGGCACTTGCGAGTCTTGGTAGATGCATGTTTTGCCGCTTCATGCAAGTCATCTCTGGTGGACCGTTCTCTCGATACAGGCGAAAAGTGATCTGAACTGCCTGAGAAGGGTACTTCAGATGGCATTCATTCCGTTCCCCTTTTGCCATTCTTCGTGTTTACAGGGTTCGCAGTCAATATTATGGCTTGCATGATGCAGGCAACACGCCGCGGGCAAAGCAATAAGCCACAGCGCCAGGACGGGACGATCACATGTCAGTACGAGCATGTGATATCTCGCGCATATATCCAAGCAGTAGGCAGTCAGTCGGCGGTCAAGCAGACCTGCTCATGCATTCGACTGTCGACCAAAATGCCTTAGCTTGCTCAGCTCGGTGTAAGTGAGGTACAGTACGTTCTTGACGTTGTACCTGTAGTTACCGAACATCTGAGACCAGGTCTTAGCAGCATCTCTTCACGCTGGCAATGTGGCCTTCTCATTGGTCGATATGTGATCGAACCCGTTTTGCCCGATAGCGCGATTTGAGTCAAGGCGCAAGGCTCACACCCCGTCATGATTGCCCACTATCGCTATCTATCCATCCCGTCTTGCGCGCCAGGCTCCTGTCGTCTCATCTCATCACCCGACACGTCTCCCTGGCCTGCTTGCTTGTCTGCATCGCCATCTAGATTGCTAGTCCGCTGCACTACACCTCTCAAATCGCTACATCGTTCCTCTTTGTCCTCGCTCAGGCCTTATCGGTCGCATCGCAAGCATGGACGCCACCAGCATGACCCCCACCAAGAACCCCCACGCCACGCCCATGGACATCAACATCGACGAGCGCGTCGAAGCCTGGACCGTCGAGCAGGCCGCCGATGTCCTCAAGGCCACCTCCATCTCAACACCGCGTCTGTCTCGTGGCCGCTCGGTCACGCTAGACATTGCTCTCGACGATGACCTGCACCAAGCCTCCTCGCCACTCCAGACCCGCGAGCGCACCGAACCCTCCCACACCGTGTACAAGCGCCGCGAGCCCATCCGCCGAGACAGCCTGAACCGCCGCAATGCCGTGCTAAAGGGCAAAGAAGGGTCGAGAAGGCGGCAGCGCTGGGAGAACGACCGCTTGTTGAGCAACCCTCATGCGCAGCCGCCTTTGCCTAGCGATTGGGCAGTGTGCCCTACCCACAATGCGCACAGCGTGCCCTATTTCCTTGCGCCGCTGTGGGATACAGAGTTCGCCAAAAAGGCTGCTGCTCGCAAGGCTGCCGCCGCGGAGAGGACACAACCTGCCAATAGAGAGGAGGCAGCTGCGCAGAAGGTCACTCGCGATCTACGCGCAAAGCTGAAGCGCGCACAAGGTGCAAAGGGTCTGCTGCAGGATCTGGAATTGGAGGTCCGCGGCTTTGTGCAGCAGTGGGAAGAGAAGCAGCGACAATTGGAGAAGGAAGGGCTCATTGAGGAGACGGACAGCGAAGATGATGAGATTGTCTTTGTGGGCCGCAATGGTGCCATGAGCGACGAGAAGAAGCAGTCGAAGCAGGAAGGCGCTTTGATGAAGGACAAGCTTATATTCCAGAGTCTTGTCGACGATCATGGTGCTAGCTTTGGGTATGTCGTACATCATCTTGCTTTGCGAGTGTTTACTCTGTTTGCTGACTTTGCTTTAGTCGTTACCTCGTCCATGCCATCGGCATATACTACGGTCTGAAGACCTGGTCTGTCACAACAGACGGGCGGAGAGAGGCATATGTTGGTCTGAAGGAGGACCCTATGACCAGGCGACCCGAACCTCTCAAGAGTGAGCTGCCTAGGCCACTTTGGGCTGTCGTGTAATCTTCATAGATGTGTGTGAGTACGTTGTAATGAACTATCCATTCGGTGAACAGGCGTATACGTTGAAAGCCTGCACAACAAACAAAATTCGCAAATCCGAAGCAGTGAGAAAGGTATCACAACCGTGCAAATACTCCCAGCGGCCACCTCAGCAATGCTGTTGCTTACCGACAACTGGGTCCCCAAGATCGTCCGCTCGGCATTTGGTGTATATGCTTAGTCAGAGTTTACGAGATGTTCTCCAACGCTACCCCCAAAGTCGATGCCTGATGGTGCTTGAGCACGTGCCGGCTTGGCGGCGGCTTAGGGAAGTGAGGTCGGCTTTTGGAGGATATTGTCCTCACGTCTTTGGGAGTTTAATAATACAGCGCAGCCACAACAGGACCATGTATTACCATTAACACAGCTACTGCACTTTTGTCCAGAATTCCATTTCCAGGCCTCCATTTTGTCTAATAATGCATCTCTTGCCGTCTATGAAGATTTCATCTCTTCCTCACATTGCATATCGCTGCGCATCTGGAAATCTGTACTCCTGAAGATCCTATCAAGATCGATTGATTGATCTCTATATATCGAGAGCAATCCCAAGAACAATCCACTCAGCCTTCTCACCATGGCCGAAGATACCACCACCACCAACACCACCCAGCAAGTCGCCATGTCCCTGGCCCAACCCAACAGCCGTCTCCACGCCCTGCCCCAGGAGCTACAAGAAATGATCTTCTCCTTCGTAGTCATCTCACCGAACCCGATCCCCGCCCGCGTCCATCTCAGAGACATCGAGACCTTTTCCGACGACGACGACGATGACGACAGCACCAATGCTAATGCCTCCGAAAGCGACAACAGCCCCACAAACTTCGCCACACGCGTCAAAATCACTCCCAGCCAACCCGCCCTCTCGCGCATCGACAGACAAACCCGCCCCGCCGTCCTTCGCCTCTTCTACACGCAGAACACCTTCCTCTTCCGCACGCACGCCTACGCCGAAGGTCCGCTGCGCAACTGGCTCGACGCCACCGAATGCAACTACGCACCCGAGGCCCGGCTGGTGCGCCGTGTGATGCTCGAGATGAGCGTCGCCAAAACCTGCGGTGTGCAGCCGCAGCCGCGACTGCTCGTGAGCAGCAGGCTGCGAGGACGGAGGGAGCCGCAGCAGCACCTCTACCGTGTGCTCGTCTGCGAGCGGTCTGGCGACGAGGGCGTGTGCGTGCGCTTCGGCGCCGACCTCGCCGTGATGTGCAGCTGCGCGATGCGCATGGCGGGCTTGATCAGACCAGCTCTCGCGGAGAGGAGGAGGTATCTCCAGGACGAGAGGGAGATTAGCTCAGCGCTGGATTTTGCGCAAGACGTCGAACGCGACATTGTGCTGGGCAATGAGTGCCAGTATCACTTCTGCCACGAGAAGTCCAGCACCAAGTGTCGGGACTGCGGGCTGCGGGTGCACAGGCAGGAGCCGCTGGGGGCGTATCTGCTGGAGAGGGTGCGGAGGGAGGTAGCGGAGGTAGCGGAGAGGCAGAGGAGAGAAGCGGAGAGGCAAAGGAGAGCTGCGGAGAGGGAGGCGGCGAGGCTGGCGCGAGAGAGGGAGCTAGCGGAGTGGCGAGCTAGATTGGATGCTGAGGCAGCGGAGAGAGCAGCTGTATTGGAAGCTGCAGCGGCGGAGAGAGCGGCTAGGATTGATGCTGAGAGGACTGAGAGAGCGACCCGAAGGGCGGAGGCGGCAGAGGATGCAGCCAAAGCACTGGCGTACTTGAAGGCGCTGAATGAGGACATACAGGAGAAGAGGCAGCCGCGCTCGCGGGATGGGTGTTTGGTGATGTAGGAGAAGGCCGTCAATTTGGCATCTGATTCTGTTCTCTTGTAACAATTGGAGGTTCGTTACAGCGAAGAGCTCCATTGGCCGATGCGCCCGGTCTCTGAACTTGATGTTAGCATTCTGTTCTTTTGTAATCCTTTCGACAAAATCCTCCGTTGGAGACTGCCCATCTAGAAGAATGAAAAGCACAGTCGCAAATCCGCCAATAATACCTGTAACGTTAGCCACAAAGACGCAAGAAACCGAATTTGAAGACGAGAGACGTTCGAGAGCCGAGAGGAAGACGAACCCTCAACCAGTAATGTAATATATGTCCTTTAGTACCAATATGTCATCTCTTCTCGTCAAGAAGAAGAAAAGAAAATGAACATTGTAGAAACAAAAGAAGGAGACCCCCATCCCGACCATCTTTTTATCGTCGTCAACATGACCAAAGAATAATAATAGAACGGATTAGAGAGAAAAGCAAGGGGAATAACAAAAGGAAATTCGTCACGTGAGTGCTGTAACCGAACCGTAGTCCAAACCCCCAGTCTGTCCTTCTCTCTCCTTCTCCCTGAAACAATCTCCCAATCTTCCGACCCAAAATAAAAACAAACGCCGTCGCCATGTTTCTCGTAGTCAATGCCCGCTATTTTGTATCGCGACTTTTGTCTCTGCAAGTGTAGTACAAGGGCGGTAAAGCAAAGGCGAAAAAAAAAGAGGCATGCGAAGTTTGGTATCTACTTCATCTCTCTCTTTCCAAAGGGCCTTCCCAAAGGGTGAGAACGCCGGCGGAAAAAGTAAGCATTTCTTCGTTCATGTGTGTTGCGCGCCTCTTCAGCGTGCAAGCGGCTAGGTTCCACAGTGTGCGACATGCGATGCGGTATCCACTTTCAGGGATGGCCGTCGCTTGCTTTTGCCGTTGCCGTTGCTGGTAGGCTCCTAGTTGTACGCAGTCGGCGATGTGGCGCCGGGAGCAGCAGGTGCGTTACCGTGACCGCTGCCGTCACGCATGGCGTCAAGGGTGCGAGGGAAGTAAGGCTCCACGCCCCAGTTGCGCAGGTACGCGCCGGTCTTCTCGATGCGCTTGATCTCACGCTGTACGCCCCAGCCATCGCCTTCCTCGGCGAAGCGACCACGAACAACGCCAACCATGGCGTCATCGAGACGGGCGTAGAATGAGCGGCGCTCGGCCAAGTCTTCTTCGTCGCCGTTCTCAAGTCCGCCATGGGAGTTGAGGTTGCCGCCCAACTTGAGCAACAGGTCGAAAGCGTAGCGTGGACCGCTTGGGAGACCAGACAGACGTGTTATGTCGGGAAGGAACTTGAGCATGCAAGCGCTGAACGAAGGTGTGGGGAGAGAGTCGTTCAAGTCGTCTTGTAGGCGGTGAAGGTCAAAGTTGACAATGGTGATCTTGCGATCGAGCTGGGCGTTGAGCGTCGCAGCGGCATGGGTAGGGGAGTTGGCGTGCGAGGACTGGTCCATTTGGTGGGCTATGCTTGCAGGAACATCTGAATGTTTGTTAGCTTATGCACGTAATGTCAACAAAGCTCCAGTATCTCAACTCACCAGGCCTAAGACCGCGCTTATCAATCCAGGCGTGAATGTCGTTGCGCTGCGCCTCCAGCTGATCGATGTACGCCCTCAGATCCGCAATCTCATTCTCAAGGTTATCGACCTTGTCGTTGTACGGCTTGAGCGCAGTGTTGAAAGCCTGCGTCAGGAGATCAGGCAAAGGCTCAGCCTTCGCAGAAGGAGGAGGAGGACCGTCGAAGCCACCATGGCCGTAGCCATTGGTCTGGCCTCTGTGGCTGCCCGAAGAAGTCATGGGCGGCGAAGCGTACTGGCTGTCTTGGGGCGCGGATTGCTGGCGGGTGTTGTACATGCTAGCGTCCTTGCTGAGCGGGCGCGTGTCGTCGATAGAGCGCGAGGAAGGCGGCAGAGCGTCGGGATCCTGCTGGGCGTACTTCTCGTCGTAAGCGCTGTTGGCCTTGCTATCGTTGCGGTAGTCGTCGACGTAGGACTGGCTGTTGCTCCGGGACCTGCTGAGGCGCTTGAAGAACATGATCTGTGGAGGGGAGAGGAGGAGGAGGGAGCGAGGAAGAAGGCGAGTAAGATGAGGGCGAGCGAGGCGGGCGGGAGGAATATGGGAGGCTCGGTTGGAGGGTCAGGTCAGGCGCGGCGGCGCGTGGTAGAGACAGGATAAGGTAGGGTAAGGTAGTTGGTGTGTGCAGCAGCAGTTCACAGCAAACGGGAAGCTAAAGCAGGACAGGGCCAAGTGTAGCTGAGTAGCTGAGCAGTAGCGAAGTGGGTATTATTGGCGGTGGCGCGCGCAAGTAGCGATTGAAAGCTAGATAGTCGGCGATAATGCGATGGCTGGGTGGGATGCGATCAATCAAGCAATCAATGGGATGCGACGTGATGGTGAGAGAGGTGGTATGAGCGCAGAGAGCATCGACCTCCCAGACTAAGTCCCAGTCCCAGCCATCCACCACCACCAAGGAAGGCGCTTGGGCGAAACCCGTCACATCGCACATGGCGACCGGCACTGCATCCATCCACCTTGACCATCGTCATCCACGTCTGGCGGTGAGACTCCGCAAACCAACATCCCAGAACATTCGCTGCAGTCGCTATACATTTCTCCTGCAATAACAAAAACCACCGCCAAACCCAATTCCCTGGCACTCAATCCAGGTACTTCTCGGTACTCTTTCTCCCCGCGGGTAGTGGTGGGGCCGGATTTACTGTAAGGCTAAACAACTTAGCGCGTATCCCATCCGATACACTAACCCAGCCTCTTTGTTGCTCGTTTGACCTCCCAACGCGGAGTGGTCTCCTAGAAACCGGAGCAATCACAGCGCCGCCCTGAGCCCAAGCACGATCCCCAAACGCATGCAACATGCAACAACGAGCAGAAAGCACGACATCGGGCACGATCGCGAAGAAATCGACAGAGACAAGAACGTGCCGCCCAGGTTGTCGGGAGAGAAAGAAGAAGCTCGGATTGGGATGCACCTCGTCATCTACCTATCAACCCCGTCCAAATTAAAACAAGAGACAATCTTTTTTTTGTGAAGAGTGCCGAACAAGTCGAACAAATTCTAAGAAGTAAAGGAAAAGAAAAATGCCTTCGGACCAAATTATAAAAAAACCATGGTCCTTTTTTCCGTAATGTGTTCCCGGTTGAATGGGGTATCTTCGCTTTTTCATCCATCATCATCGTTAACAACAAATATTTTTCAGAACGCCTTTGATAAGCATCTTATGCTTTTGGGGAGGCAGACACGAGACAGCAATAGTCTCGCGTAGTCGTAAGCCTCCCCCATACTCGAGCCGTGGCGTGTTGAAGTGGTGCTCCTTGTTGAAGAAGCGCCTCGCCATTATCCGACTTCGGCTCGAGTCCAGTTGAAATTGGGAAAACGCCTCGCTTGCTTGGGGGACTTTGTCGAAAGTCCAAAAAAAACGCCAGATCAGTAAAAGAAATTTTTCTCCCCCCTTCTCTTGCTGCCTTGACGGCTGATGTGTCGTTTTATGTTGATTTTAGTTTTTGACCTCGCCGTTCGTCTTGGCCGAGGCGGCTGCATCGCTTGCGCCGTTCACTGCGTTGTTGAGGTCGGGAACGCCCTCCAGCTCAGGCTTGGGTCCAGCATCGTCGAGAGTCGAACCACCGTTCAGCTTGGTCTCGCTGTGGCCGTTGGTGGTGGCAGCAGGCTTGCTGTCAAGTCCAGAGACCCGCAGGCCTTCGAACAGCGGGAAGATACCAGTGGTGTTGCGGAAGTCGTTGTGTACAATGTTGACCAGGTACCAGCTTTCAGTGATCTCGGTGATGAGCTTTCTGCTGGGAGTATCCTCATTGTAGCACTTCGACCACTGCGAACCGAGGTGGTAGAACTCGTCACGCCAGGCCAAGAAACTGACAGTCTCCACGATGGTCGGCTGCACAATTTCCTTGCCAGGGAAGACACCCCAAGTGACGGCGTTCGGGCCACCGTCAGTGGGTGCGTTCGTGCGGAGCTCGCCAGTGTTGTTGACGGCGTAGTAGGTGATGTCCTCGTCCTTGTTCATGCGAGAAATGACAGTGTCGATCAGCTCTGGGCTGACGAGAACTTCAAGGTACGCCTTCTGGTACACGTAACCGTTCTTAGGACCCCAACCGTAATCGGGGTGAGAAGACTTGACACCGTCAACTGCGGGCTGCGAGTTGATGGTCAAGAGACCACGGCTGTTCAAGTCAATCAGGCTGCTGGTCAGCACATTGGCCTCACTGCTGATTGAGCTTTCAGACCAAGGAAGAGACTCGACCTTGCCGCTCATGTACCTCACGAACAGGTCCGCAATATCTTGGAGGCTGCTCGGCTCGCCCCAGATCTTACGGTTCTGCTCGTTGGTGCCCTTCAGACCCACACCGTAAGCGTCAAGCTCACCGAAAGCAGGAGATCTAGAATCACCCCAGCGACCGTTGGGGAATTCGTCCCAGTCTTGAGTACGAGCGACATAGCTTCTGTTGCGATTGCGCCAGAAGATAGGGCGAACGTTCTCGTCGCGGCGGTTGAGGCCGAGAGACTGTCTCCAAGGCAAAGGCTTGATGTCCGGGTGGTGGGTATCTGTAGGTGGGGTCACAGCAAGCTCCTCAAGAACCATGCGAGTAGCAGCAGCAAGGTTCATGGTGTAGAAGTGCAAGTGGAGAGTGACGCCGCTGTCGAGGATCTTGCGGCAGAACTCTGCAATGAGATCCTTGCCAACCTCACGAACAGCCACATCGTCGTTCTTGATGGGCTCGAGCTTCTCGTGCCAGTGAGGTGGCACACGACACTTGGTCCAGTTCGCTCTGCGGAGGAATGAGGCGTGGGTGTGAATGGGCATGATACCAGGAATGATGACCACGCTCTCTGGGATGCCAGCTGCGCGGCATTTCTTCACCCAGTCGATGAAGATGTCGGCGTCGTAGCACATCTGAGTGATGATGAAAGTGCTGCCTGCGTCGACCTTCTCCTTGAGGTAGGGAATGTGCTCGTCCGCTCCAGTCTCCTCGTCGCAGCCCTCCGGGTAGCCAGCAACGCCAATGTCGAAGTGGTCACCGTACTGCTCCTTGATGTACTTGACCAGATCCCTAGCGTATCTGAAGCCACCCTCTGCCTGCACCCACTTCTCCTCCTCTCTGGGCGGGTCACCTCTCAAAGCCAGGATGTTGGTGCATCCAGCATTGTAGGCCTCCTTAAGTGCCTCGTCGATCTTGCTGCGCTCCATGTCGGTGCATGTGAGATGCATGCAGGTCTCCAGGCCGTATGTAGTCTGAGCGACTCTCACGATCTCACAGGTGAGCTGTGAGAAGCGGCCGCCGGCGCCCCAGGTGACATCAATGAAGGTTGGTCCGAAGCCATGCATGCGGTCCATGCGGTCGTACAGGTTCTGGACACCTTGGGCGGTCTTGGGCGGGAAGAACTCGAAGGAGTATGTAGGGGTGTGGTTGGCGCGTGAGGCCAAAAGCTTCTTGGAGATGTGCATGACTGCGGGTGTTGGTTGATTGTTGGTGTGGTGTGTTCAATAAATAATGGGGTTTTGTGCTCTGGGAGAGGTCAGTTCAGTCCGAATTGCATCCGGTCGATGCCGTGGCGAACAATGACAAGCATTGCGGCCGCAGCATGTATATACAATAGTCACGCACCTAGTCTAACTGTAATGTCTGTGTTTGCTCAGGCCGAGGTCCTAAGCAGAAAGTGTGCTTGTTTGTGTGTGATCGGGTAAGATTGTTGTCTCGATGGATGCGGGATGTCTAGTGTCTATCTAGATCTGCGAGTAGCGCTTGTGGTCTGCGAGCTCCTGTTCGTTGTACAAGGACATGATAATGCAGTGGGAGAGAATGGGAGTGGGAGGTAGAAGGATCAGTCGTGCATATTCCTGCGGGTTGCGAATAAAAGCGCTCTCTCGGCGGAGTAAGTGGTGTCGTCGTCCCGCTCTCCGATGCAGGAGAGCGAGAGCCAACCCATTTTTTAGTCTGATGAATTACCCCGCGCCAGGGTGCTTTATTGATTGCATTGAGTAATAGAATCTGTCCGAGCCGTTGAGCCCGCCTGGAGACTACTGGAGACGAGGGGACGCCTCCGAGAGCAGTAACCCGGTTGCCTTCACGTCGGACAGAGTGGGCACCTACGCTCTCTTGGGATGCGAGCACTTCATACATATTAGGCACACGGCATGTAAGTGAACCACAATCCGCTGATTCTCTCCCAAACACACCACCCTCTCTCCAAAAAAGGAACCCCTCTCCAAGCCATGGCGCCCATTCCTGCCCAGCGCGAGAAGCGCATCGTCGGCACCAGTCTGAAGATGTACTTTGACCTCCCCAGCACAGCCGCCTACATCTCCTCTGTCGCCGCTCTCTCTAGTGCCGCTGAATCTGCCAACCTGGACCTCTTCGTGATCCCCGACTTCGTCTCGCTCGTCGACGCCAAATCCCGCCTCGCCGACACCACGATCCAGCTTGGCGCCCAGGACAGCTACAGCGAGGACAAGGGCGCATACACAGGCGAGGTCAGCCCACTGACTCTCAGCCAGGCTGGTGTCAAGATCGTGGAAATTGGGCACGCCGAGCGGAGGAGGCTGTTCGGAGAGACGGACGAGGATGTCGCGAAGAAGGCAGAGGCGGTCGTGAAGAACGGCATGGTGCCACTCGTGTGCATCGGCGAGAAGACGAAAGGCAGCGTGGCTTCGGAGGCTGTTGGGCTGGCGGTCAGAGAGTGTCAGCCACAGATCAAGGCCGCTCTGTCCAGACTGCCGGATGATGCGGATGTCATTTTGGCGTATGAGCCTGTGTGGGCTATTGGTGCCAGTGAGCCTGCCGCTGCGGATCACGTTGTTGCTGTGACACAGAATCTGCGAGGGCTAGTTGCGAACAGGAAAGGCAGGACGCGTATCTTGTATGGAGGTTCAGCTGGACCGGGTACGTTCCAGAAGCTGAAGGATGGTGTGGATGGTCTGTTCTTGGGAAGGTTTGCGCACGACGTGAAGAATCTCGAGAAGGTCATCCAAGAAATGAACGACCCTTGAGGCGATGAAAATGACATGAACATGAGACAAAATTATACCAGAAGTATGCATTAGCTGTTAGCGTGTGCAGTAGAATACTAGTTATATACACTTAGGTTGCTAAGATTTTCCGCATTTGGTTTTGAAGAGAGACGCTACCCTTTGGACATTATGCGGCCTTTATCATTCGCGTCACTGTCCAAGACAGGCATCCTCATTTTCAGGATCGATGGTCGATCAATGAATAGTTCTCCCCAGGTCGCACATATCTCCTACCTCAAAGTATCGGAGGCCTGAATGCCCATATAACGTGATGACCAAGACACGACACGACGAGATCCCCATCGCAGAACTTTTTGGCTCAGCGCAATTATAGTCAGCCAAGACAGATATATAGTCCTTCCAAAATGATATACATTTTTTACAAATACTCAACGCTATCCGGGTTACTGGCCGGACAGTGGCGCATTCAAGCTCTACCTCCGTAAAGCCAAGTTGAGCTTAAGCCTCGGCTATCGAAAATGACATCCTCAAGGCTCGTTTGATGAACACGACTAAACCAATTTTAACGCAATGACAGACATGAAATACACATCTCAACGGCAGAGATAAGCTGTTGAATGCTATCAGCAATGCAAATTCATTACAATGGCCTCTCCCACGAGTGGTCTTGTAGAGATACATGGAGGAGGGTATGACGACCCGTCCCACTCTTCCGACGCAGGCCGCACAACACCTCGAGACAGCCAATCGTTCTACGGCACAGAGTTCGAGGGACTCGCTTACCCTCGTAGACAACGCTTAGCGTGCGAGGGTACTGCTTGAGTCCACGCTAAGAAGGTGATCACCGCTGTCCATGTTTCCCAGTTGTGCTTCTTTCTGCTCTTCACCACTGCTTGAAGTACACAGCAGCCGTCTACTGACTCGACACAAACCTGCACCACGAGCTGTCATGTTCTTTGTGGCGAAGTTCTTCTGCCTCTTGCTTAAATCTATCAGATAAGTGATCTGATTTGTAAGTCTTCCGATAGTCATTAATTGCACGCATTCGTTCTTGAAGGCTGATTAGCGCCTAGATAACCAATATCAACACAAACTCCCTCTCCAAATCGATTCAGAGGTCACTGCCAACATGTCCGACCATGGAAGTCTCCACACCGCCGACGACGCCATGCTGGCGATGCTTGGTAAAAAGCAAGTCCTCAAGCGTCGATTCTCATTCTTCACGCTCTTCGGCTTTGCTGTCTGTGAGCTCATCACATGGGAGACGGTCCTCGCGCTCTTCTCGCAATCTTTCGAGAACGGCGGTCCTGCGGGTGCCGTCTACGGGTTCATCATCGCTTGGTCTTCGACTTTGTCTGTGTACACTGTGATCTCCGAGCTAGCCAGCATGGCTCCAATTGCAGGAGGGCAGTACTATTGGGTTTACATGCTTGCGCCACCAGAATGGAAGACAGTCTGCAGCTACATAATCGGCTGGCTTACTTCGCTCGCGTGGATCGCAACCGTCGCAACAGAGACTCTTTTCGCGGGCACCATGGTCCAAGGTGTTATCGCACTGGACTACACGGACTACAAAATCGAGCGATGGCACGGTACGCTTCTTACTTGGGCAGTCATCTGCGGCTGCATCTTTGTCAATGTAGTCATTCCAGCATGGCTCCCACGATTCGAAGTGTTCATCCTCGTGTTCCACATTGCTGGATTTTTCGCCATCTTGGTCACTCTTCTCGTCATGACGCCTGAGCTTGGGTCGAATGCTAGTGTCTGGCTTACTAGTCTCAACGAAGGCGGATGGCCAACTCAAGGCGTATCTTACTGCGTTGGGTTTCTCGGGAACGTGGCGACCTTCGTGGGTGCTGATGCGAGTGTACATCTCGCAGAAGAGGTGTCGAACGCTGCTGTGAACATACCCAAAGCAATCATCGGTGCCATGCTTATCAATGGAACGGTTGGATTCGCCATGATGGTCACGATCCTCTACTGCCTCGGAGATGTCGATTCAGTGTTGAATTCGCGAACCGATTTCCCTTTCATACAGATCTTCTTCAACAGTGTTGGAAACGTTGCGGGCGCTACCGTGATGGCGGCAGTAGTCCTGACTCTGACTTGGGCATGCTCCATCGGGATCACTACGACCGCTTCTCGCATGACTTGGTCATTCGCTCGCGACAATGGCTTGCCAATGTCTCGATACCTCGCGAGAGTCAGCCAACGCACAAAGGTCCCAGTGACTGCTGCGTTGACTGTGACTGGAATCGCGGCACTGCTCACGTTGATCTACATTGGATCGGACACCGCTTTCAACGACGTGATTTCGCTGACCATCACCGGGTTCTATGGCTCCTATCTTGTGCCAGCTGCCTTCTTACTGCATCACCGTATCAAGGGCAACATCCTGCCTCGAGGAACGGCGATCGATAGTATAGCCTCAACTCAAGCTGCGAAACCTGCTGGAACGAGCAGCAGCCCATCACCAAGCGCAGCAAAAGGTCACGGTCCATCTTCCGGGCAAGACATCGACTCTGACGATGAAATCGCCGCTGTCATTAACGCAAGATTGATATGGGGACCCTTCCACCTCCCTAGAATCCTCGGCATCGTCAATAACATCTACGCCTGCTGCTACATGGTGTTTGTAATTTTCTGGTCCGTGTGGCCACCATCAACTCCGGTCACGGCCTCGACGATGAACTACAGTGTGGTGGTTACAGGTGGAGTGATGATTTTGAGCGGAGTCTGGTATTATGTGAGAGCGAAGGATGTGTACAAGGGACCCTTGATTGATAGTGAGGTGGCAGAGGTTATGAGAGGTGGGAGTGTCGCCAATTGAAAGGGAGGTAGCAGGGCAGATTTTTGGAACTGTCGGTGAGTCGAATTCGGGCGGGCCCGTGAATACGCGTATATCATAAGTAACGCAAAATGTTACCAGTGAGAATCGATCTCTCAAAACCAGAAACGAGCTGGTGTAATTGAGTTGTACTGCGTCTTCCGTGCAACAACTGATTGCAAGACACAAACCAAATTAGTGAGAAGATTACATCGGCTTTAGGACTGTCAAAAAATTATGTGTGTAGCACGAGAATCTGAATATCCGTCTTTTGGCAAGTTACCGCAATACAAATGTAGTTGGTTGTAAGAGACAATGGATCAGGGGTCGTTCGTGGCTGCCTCAGGCGCCAGGGTCTAACTAGCAGCATACAACAGCTGGTCGCTCGCAGCAGGCCAGCCAACATTGAATTCGAAGGGGAGGAGTAGTTGCATAGTCAACCACATAGCCACTTTTCACTCTGAACAACTCTTTCCATTCTTGCTGCATTCGATTCAGCTCACGCGAAACTTGCGGCTGATTTGATTGTTACACCCGCACAAGCCCCCTTGCGTGCCCGCTCGGCGAGAGTCGCCCACCATGAGACTCGACGTCAAGGCAAGATATACCTTACGAAGCACTTGCGACCACCAGAATGTCGACTAACGTTGCGCTTGGTATACAGAGGCAGCTGTTTGCCCGCAGTGAGAGAGTCAAAGGCATTGACTTCCACCCTACCGAGCCATGGGTGAGCTACTATTTACTCCGATTGCACCGACCGCCTGCTGACGACCACCGAGATCCTCACCACCCTCTACAGTGGCCACGTTTACATCTGGTCCTACGAAACCCAGTCGATCATTAAGACCTTCGAACTCACCGATGTTCCCGTACGAGCAGGCCGCTTCATTGCGCGCAAGAACTGGATTGTTTGCGGTAGCGATGACTTCCAGCTGCGAGTCTACAACTACAACACAAGCGAGAAGATCACATCTTTCGAGGCGCATCCCGATTACATCCGCGCGATCGTGGTACACCCTACACAGCCTTTCGTGCTGACGGCCAGTGATGACATGACAATCAAGCTATGGGATTGGGAGAAGGGCTGGAAGTGCGTGCAGGTCTTCGAGGGACACAGCCACTACGTTATGGGTCTTGCGATCAACCCTAAGGACACCAACACATTCGCCTCGGCATGTTTGGACAGGACCGTCAAGATCTGGAACCTTGGATCAGGAACACCCAACTTCACACTCGAAGCACACGAGACCAAGGGTGTGAACTACGTGGATTACTACCCGCAATCCGACAAGCCGTACATTCTCACTACTTCCGATGATAGGACAGTCAAGATCTGGGATTACACAAGCAAGGCATTGATTGCGACTCTGGAGGGCCACTCGAGCAACGTCTCCTTTGCTTGCTACCACCCTGAATTGCCCGTCATCATTTCTGGATCTGAGGATGGAACGATCAAGATTTGGCACGCCAACACCTACCGCCTGGAGCAGACACTCAGCTATGGCCTCGAGCGCGCATGGTGTGTCTCATATCAGCGCGGCAAGCAGGGTATTGCCATGGGTTTTGATGATGGTGCAGTTGTCGTGAAGATGGGTCGCGAGGAGCCTGCTGTGAGCATGGACGGCTCAGGAAAGGTCATCTGGGCACGCCACTCCGAGATCTTGACAACAGTCATCAAGGGCGGAGACAAGACATTGAAGGACGGCGAGGCGATCACACTTCCATCCAAGGACCTTGGATCAACTGAGCTCTACCCTCAGACTCTTCTTCACAGCCCCAATGGACGTTTTGTCGCAGTTTGCGGTGACGGCGAGTACATTATCTACACTGCGCTCGCACTCCGCAACCAAGCGTTCGGTGCAGCTCTCGACTTCGCCTGGGCATCCAAGGAGAACGACAAGGATTACGCCATCAGGGAATCACAGTACAGTGTGAAGATCTTCCGCAACTTCAAGCCCAAGGGCGGCGACGGTACTGTCAACATTGGCTTCACTGCCGAGGGTCTTTCTGGTGGCAACTTGCTTGGTGTCAAGGGCCAGGGTGGCATTGGCTTCTTCGACTGGGAGACTGGCAAGCTTGTCCGCAGAATCGAGGTCGAGCCAAGGAGCGTCTACTGGTCAGAGTCTGGCGAACTGGTCTGCCTTGCTTGTGAGGATACTTTCTATGTTCTGCGCTACTCGAGAGAGCAGTACATTGCGGCTCTGCAGGCTGGTACCCTGGACGAAGACGGTGCTGAGGACGCTTTCGAAGTGATTTGTGAGATCAACGAGAGGTAAGTTTTGTGTCTGGTGAAATCTTTTGGTGCGAATAATACTGACAAGCTTTCAGCGTCCGAACCGGTCAATGGGTTGGCGACTGCTTCGTTTACACCAACACCCCCAACCGCCTCAACTACATTGTTGGCGACCAGGTCTACACTATTTCACACTTCGATCAGCCCACATACGTGCTCGGATACTTGCCTAGAGATGGACGCATCTATGTCTGCGACAAGGATGTCGCTGTCACTTCATTCGCCCTTTCTCTTGGTGTGATCGAGTACCAGACTTTGGTTCTACGTGGCGACCTCGATGCTGCCAGCGAGATGCTGCCCGACATCCCCGAGGACCAGAAGAACAAGATTGCCCGCTTCCTCGAAGGCCAAGGGTACAAAGATCAGGCTCTCGAAATCGCCACAGACTCTGAGCACCGCTTTGAGCTTGCTCTTGGCCTTGGCCAGCTGCAGATTGCTTTGGAGCTCGCTCGCGAGGCCGATGTCGAGCACAAATGGAAGACAGTCGGCGATGCTGCCCTCACCGCATGGGACCTTGCGCTTGCAGTGGAATGCTTCAAGCACGCCCGCGATCTCTCCTCATTGCTCCTACTCTACACCTCGTCATCAGACGCTTCTGGCCTTCGCGAGTTGGCCACACAAGCCAAAGAAGCTGGTCTGCACAACATCGCCTTCACAGCCCTCTGGCAGCTTAGCGACGTCGATGGTTGCATTGACCTCCTCCTTGACACTCACCGCGTCGCCGAGGCTGTTATGTTCGCACAAACCTACAAGCCTTCACGTTGCCCAGCGGTTGTCGCTCAATGGAAGAAGGAACTCGACACTGTCGGCAAGGGCAAGGTTGCCCGCCTTCTCGGTGTACCCGGCGAGGACGATATGTTCCCAGAGTGGGACGAGTCGCTACGCTTGGAGAAGGAAGGCCACGGACAACAAAGCCTGATCGACGTTACGGAGGAGGACGAGGTTCCTGCTAGCCCCGAGGAGGATGAGGAAGATGATGATGACGAGAAGACCGAGGAGGCTGCCGCGGCGCCTCTGGTTGAGACGGAGGCATAGATATCTCACGGCCAAAAAGGCGTTGGAGGCGCCTGTTTAGTTAGACCATACTTTTTGCTGTACTAGCCGTGTTACGAGAAACGTGCAAGATGTTAGAGCTGATTGGGAAGGACTAGATGTGATATCAAGGCTTGCGAGTTTGATTGTACTATCGTTGCTTGTGATTGACTCAACGACTTCAATGGCAAACATCTTGGTGTCCGTAATGTCAGCGTCTGGTCTCTGACTCTCTGCTCAGTTGCAATCGCAGATCACGAGAATTGATCGAATGCACAATGGATGAGTTGCAACCAATTGTGCATGACTATAAAATACAGCTGTCGCGTAAACGATTTTCTTCTTATAACGATATAACATGGCCATCAAGGTCAAAAGTATTGCAAGTCGTATTCTGGTAAACCGAACGCTGGAACTGCCAAGTCCTCGAGATCCAAGGGTCAACATCAGTGCTCTCTGGGGAGACTTGACCCTACTGACACGTGCTTTCAACTCCTTGCATACACATCAATTGTACGACTTCCCTTTGGACGCATTTTTTTGTTTTCATGATGGTGGGCCGTTTCTCCTTCTTCGTGCGCGTCTTGCTTGCATTTTACACCTCGCTAGCCGCCGCAAAGGCTGCCCAAGAGCCTCTCGTTCAGCAGGGGTATCGCGTCGGCGAGAAGATCCCCGTGAGCTGCTTGAACCGGACCATGTATGTTGGCGCAATTGCTTGAAAGAATTGTTGAACGATTGTGTTGACGCGGATATTAGCGACACTGGCGAACACATCACAGACGCTGCAGGCCAGCTATCTTACATCCCGTTCCCGACTTGCAATGAAACCGGCCGCCCTCTGGAGCTCCTCTTCGGAATAGAGAAGGAGATCAACTGTACGATCGACTTCATTGACGACCCTTTCTTCCACCTGCTGGAATTCTACGTCCACAACGACGCACCGTTGACCTGCCGCATACCGACTAAGCCTCTCCCGCCCAGCGCATTGAAAGATGAGTTCGAGAAGGGTACCACGGAAGAAACAGACGGACAAGGCAGCTTGAGCGACATCTACACGCCGATGGTCGTCGCGCTGGCGGGCACACTCCAGCTCAGCCACTTGCACGTTGCCACGAGCATGAACGTGCTGGTCCACGCGGCGCCCAAGTCGGTTTCGCCGGGAACGATTGCGGCTGCCACTGCGTACAGCATTTCTCGCGAACCGCCTACCAGGATTGTGATTGGCGATCCTTTGCCGTTGAAGTTCAGTGTGAGGTGGTACCCTACCACTCAGCTGCCGAGTGGCTGGACCGGTGTTGGAGGACATCTGACTTTCAGTACGTTGGTGTACTGCATGCTCAGCGCGTTGGCGAGTGCTGCTATTTGCGTGACTTACTTCAGAGGTGTGGAGCTGCCGCGTAGGCTGAAGAGTCACGGAAAGGATCGATTGGGCGGCATGGAGAGGGGAGGACTAGGAGGTTATGGTCTTGGTGCTGGAGGTGGAAATGGGTATGGATATGGCATTGGTAAGAGGGACTGAGCTAGTGAGGCACGATCACATGCTTCTGTAATCTCATGACATGCTCATCAATTGTTTGACTTTCACTACGTTCTGTTCATCGCTTTACTGTGCTTGAGCTTCACACAGTAATAACACCATACCTTCAGACAAAGATTATCGGTCAGACCCAGGCCATTGACAACACTCTCTTCAACATCGGTTGTTCAGCATCCGACATCAAGACTCCCATCTGCTTGACGCCAGAGACTGCAATATTCAACATGTCAGAGCCGAGCAGCCTCACTGCTACTGGGCTCTTGTACGAGGGCAACTTCAAGGAGTGGGAGCCACGCATGCGCGCTATACTCGCGCAAAATGGCTGCACCTTTCAAGCACTTCTCTTTAGGTTACTAAGCTCAGGAGCGGCAAAGGAAATGGCGACCATCATTTGGTGTCACACGAGTCCCAACGTCAAAGTTCGGGTCCCCAATATTTATCGCGAAGACCCATACACGTTGATCAGAGCACTGCGTAAACGTGCTCGTCCCTTCCGGCTCATGGACCTTCCACCAGAGGTCCGGCTCAAGATCTGTCTTTACGATTCTCCTCCAAGTAACTCGAAAGAAATCTTCCTGCTAGAGCCACCCATATGCTCCCGAGATTTTGAGAACACGAAGAAAGGCATGATCGAGTCCCCACTGTTATCAATCAATCGCCAACTACGCCTCGAACTCTTGCCGGTGTATCTCAAGACGGCATCGTTCGACCTGCGCTTCACATATCGGCATGACTTTGAACGCACCTTGCGCGACGCTCAGCTGCATCCCGAATTCTGGCCCAGGCCGACGAACGCCGAACGAGTCTGCGCTATGAATGCGTGGGTATTAAGGTCCAAGCCAGACAGTCTGAACCTCCTTCGGGAGGTTTCCGTACAATTGCCACTGCTCGCTGTCTGCAACGATCGCCGTGACGACATGCTCGATATCAGAGTTGAGTTCGTCGAGGGCAACCTTGAGCTCAAGGTGGAAAAGCACCCATGGCTCAAACCCGATTCACGGCTTCTACTGGAGGATCATGCATCTGCGATCAGCAAGCTCGCACAAAGCCTCAAGTTGCAGGGAGAGGCGCTGGCATTGTTTCTTACGAGTCGCCCAGACATGTGGGATGAACTGGAGTTAGCAGATGGTCTATGGTACGTTGTTGTCTGCTGCATCTAGTGTGATATGTCCTTGTGAGCTAATCCTCAGCGCAGATGACCTTACTTCGAAGATGATCAAACATGGGAGGGACCGCCCTCTCGAGCAGTGTGCGAGAACAGGAAGCTTCAAATCGGGCGACCTCCAAAAACACACATACTTCTATTGAGATCAAAGGGTTGACACATTTTGAACACGATTCCTTTGTATTTTTATATCTTGAAAGTACCGATTGTCTGTCCGACGTGTCATTGTACTTGAGATGTCTCAGAGAAAAGCATTACAGCTTCTCGCCACCAAGCGGCACCTCAACTACCTGATCACTTCCCTTGTAAGAAGGAATGTCGAACCCATACTTTTCTGCAATCTCCTTGCTCAGAAATCTTCCACCCACAAAGTGCCTTCCCTTGAACCACTTGACCAACGGCTTCGGTGCGCTCAGTGAGATCAAAGCATCAGGGTTGTAACCTTGGCCAGGTCCATCACTCGGTGGTCCATCCTCAATGTTCCAGCTCGAAGGAGCATCGACGGCCAGCACCGGGACCTTGCTCTCAGCCAGTGCTTTGATCACACCCGGGAAAGGCTCCCTCACCTCGCCACTGAACGAGAAGCCAAAGATCGCATCGATAATGTAATCGCTCTTTCCCATCGCACCTGCGAAGTCATCCGTGAAAGGCACTTTCAATTGCTCCAGTTGCTTTCGTAGACGTCCATAGAGTTCATTCTTCGATTGCTTGGGATAGTAAACGCTTGGCTTGTACCCGAAATGGTGGAGGTGCCTTGCTGCGACCAGTCCATCGCCACCGTTGTTACCCGGACCACAAGCAACGAGAACGTTTGGTGATTTACTGGGTGGTGAGAGTATGTACAGTGCTTGGCTGACTGAGAGGCCGGCGAGTTCCATGAGTTGGTCGAGGGAGAATGCGCCGCTGGACATGAGCTCTTCGTCGAGCGCGGCGGCTGCTTTTGAACCTAGAGTGCGGAGAGCCATGGCAAGAGAGTTGTTGGGTTGAGTTGATAATAATGGTATCCGGAACAGTTGTCGAACGTGACAGATCGACAGGCAGTGTTGGAGTATTTAATTGACCATTTTGGTGATGCATCTATGAAGCTCAAGCACAAGCACGAGCGGGCTGATGAAGCGATGACGTCCTCAAATCCAATCAGACGCGCAACCTCCATATCACTCCTGTCTTCCTAAATAGACAGACATGTACACCCAAAAGCGGCAATTTAGGTGATACAAAGAAGACAACGATTACAGGAGCGTCACATTTGTACCAGTGCTTGCCTACTCCCGGCGCACCTGGACTGCTAATTGTGTGAACATAAGATACATGTAGCTGCTGTATTACCCGCTGTTGTGATTTACATATGAACACGCTTGTGGGAACGCTTCAAGTCTAAGAACGCTTCGACTTCTTCATCTCCTCCCGCATCTCACTCTTGATCCTAGTCATGGTGCCGGTACCGCCGTACATCATCGCAGTGTAGACCTGGCAGACACTTGCGCCAGCATTGAGAATCTGCAGACACTGCTCTCCGTTGGTGATACCACCGGTGGCGAAGATGACCTTCTGAGCGTCAGAGTTCGGTGCCTTCCTCTCAACCTTCGATGGGGAAGAATCGGCCTTCTTGACAGTCGCGTCTGCGACAGCCTCAGACGCTTGTCCGTGAACAGCAGAAGAGTCGAGCGGGTTCTCTGGCAGCTTGATGAGAGGCTGTTTGCTCTCTGCTTCGGCTTCCGGGGTCGAAGGCTTCAAGCGTTGAGCATCGCGCTGAGTGCTGGCCTCAGCGGGGTTGACCGACTTCTTTGCAGGCGCGGGCGCGGGCTTCTCCTCGGGAGGACCTTGGTCGAGAGCTGCGCGATAGCGCTTGACGAGGGCAAGTGTCCTGTCGAACATCTGCGGGCCAGAGTATCCGCCCATCTCAGTGAGGATCTTCTCCTCCTTGGCGGGCATGATGAAGCCTTTGGGAATAGGATCAGGGCGCTTCTTGGTCGTGTTGCCGACAATCACACCATCGACGCCGGATGCCCAGACAGCAGAGCAAATACCCTCGATCTGCGCATCAGACTCCTCGTCAGGGCTGACCTTGACCATGACAGCAGGCTTAGTCTTGCGGTCGGTGCTCTTTGCAGCGTCAACCACGGCGGAAAGGATAGCTGTAAGTGGTGCAGTGGCCTGTAGGTCGCGAAGACCTGGGGTATTGGGAGAGGAGACATTGACGACCATGATGTCGGCATACTTGGCGAGACGCTCGACGCAGTATACATAGTCGCTAGCAACAGCTGCAATGTCGGCATCTGGTGTAGTCTTGTTCTTGGCGACTTGCACAGCAAGCAGCTTTCCAGGCATAAGACTACCAGGAGGAACATCCGCCTCGCCATTCAGCACTGAGGTCTCACCGTCAGGGCCAAGACCCAGTCCATAGTTGTTTGCGAACTCCCTGACACGTTGACGCAGGTGCATCGCGACATTGTCGGCACCAGCGCTGTTGAGGCCATAGCGGTTGATCAGAGCATTTTGCGAGGGCAGTCTGAACACTCTGGGCTTAGGGTTACCCTCTTGCGACAAAGGCGTCACACCTCCGACTTCGACAATAGCTGGGCCGAGCGCAAACAGAGCATCTGGTACTTCCGCATCCTTGTCGATTCCAGCACTCGTTCCGACCGGGTTGTCAAGCGTGTGACCAAATACTTCCACGCGCAAATCACCGAGCTCTTGATCATCTGTGCTTCGTTCCCTGATGTTAAGGCCAAGCTTGTAGAGGACCTTCATGTAGTTCACACCGGCATGGTGGGCATCCTCGGCGTCCCAGTGGATCGTGCGCATCGCAGGTACAACGAGCCATTGGTGTATGCTTGCGCGCGTGTCGGTGATGTAGAGGTAGCCGAAGCTGAGGACCACGAGCAGGCCTGTGCCATAGATGAGGTTCTTTGTGCGCGTTCCAGCAGATTTCACATCCTTTGCAGCGGTGGATGCGTAGCGTTGCTGAGTCTTAAGCACGTCTCGTGAAGAGAGCCCGCGGTGGACTGGTCGCGATTGAAGAGAGAACTGTCGCTGCGCGTGTTGCTGTGTTTGGCGCCATTGGTACTGACCAAGGCACTTTCCAGACCGGATCAGCCGTACGGACGAGCTGAGCAGTCTCTGAGGGAGTGACATGATTGCCTCGTCGGTTGTAGGACCTGCTACATGTAGCTCTACCTGAGTCTAGATGTTGCTCGACTCGCCAGACTTCCGAACCCTTATCAGGCTGTGTACGTTAGGGTTTGGGGTACGCTCTCTAAGACGTTGACATTCAATATTCGTAAGTCATGGACCTTGAACAGTTCTAGCAATTCAATAATGCCTGTGTCCATTTGCCTGCTCGATTTTGTCTATCGTGCAATGTCTTGTGCCGGTGGTATGCCTTGTTTTAAACCTCACGAGAAACGAGCCTGTGGAATTTCATGTGACTTAGCCGTAACTACGGTATCTCACAAATGTAAAGTTGTACATAGATAGGTCAATCGATCCGAACAGCAAGACGACACATGAGCCCTCACACCGACAATTCGACCGGAATGCTCACAGACATCCCTGCTTGTCCTGCCGTTGCGACGGTGCATTCTCGGTGTCATCATACAGCATGTCAACGAGACCTTCAGACCGACCAGCTTCCTCAGACAATTCCTCCTCACAAGCCAACAGAATGAAACTCCACAACCTTGGAGCCAGGCCGTTGCACGATCACTGTTCTCAGACTCGACCGGTCCGAACATATACTTGCAGAAGGTGGTAGGTATCTTGACAGTGTAATTGGTGAGTGATGCCGCACTGCTCGCAGGATCGTGGAATGTAACAGCCTGGGCTTGTCTGTCCTTTTATTCGAGGATAGCACATAAATCGTCGGTACAGACCAAGACGATGGCTCCTTCATCCTGGATCACGCATCCGCAATATTTTTTGTCGAGCATGCAATGGCCCCATTTGGTGCATACCTCCTCGACGAAGGACGCCCAGTCTGGACAGATGTATGCTGATGCTGGTATTTGGGCGGTGTAGCGGTTGGTCTACATCTGTACTGTAGATCGATGAGCACAGTTCTAATGCTCTCATCGGTACTCTACAATACCTCCTACCACCGACGCCAGGTCCCACCAAAGATGCATAATCTATCAGTGTGTTCACGCCTCACCTCTGCATCTTAAGCGAATTGATCGACGGAGTCGGTCTAGACTGTCGACGCCGTATTGTACGCCAGGTATGATGATCCTGATGACGAAAGACGCAGCACTTACAAAGATTCCATCGCGATTCGATGCAGTAGAAGTGCCGGCGTCGTTTCGAGGTGGACTTGTATGCAACAATGGGGTGGTTGACTACCAGACCTGCTGAAACGAAATACGTTCCAGATGCAGGCTGACCAATTTCGACCAGGACTCGACTAGAATGAGCATTGCTCGCAGTGCCTTGCGTTCTTACAACTAAGCACGCACGTTGTGACTGTCTGTTAGTCGAGACCATGAATGAAATGACAGGCTTATCAGTATGAGCGATTTCTCGTCTGAGCGATTTTGTCAAATTCGCTCACAGGCATCCCCAACAAATTAATGGTGACACAACGAGTCGACCATGGCAAATGCATTGCACCGTTGATCTCACAACATCTGGAGCCAAAGAATGTCACAAGCGTCAATTGTAACCCGGACAAGGATGACTGAACGCAAGTAGAAGGCGTGAGGGTCCTCCAAAGGCGTTGCGCTGTTAGCCATGTAGGGCAGAGATGGCTACGGTGGACACCGCACCCGATGTTCTTCGGATTCGCAACAGCGGCCATCTGCTCAATGCAGATAGTCCACGGATAATTGAGCCGGCCACGCTCCATTCAAGAAAGTGAACAGGTATACAACAGCGAGGTGGGATGGGATCACAAGGCTCCCTCGCGAGCTAGATTCAAACTCCGTACTCGTCTCTCAGCGGGACTGTGAATGTAGACCGCGAGGCTCCCTCACGATCATTATTGGAAACCCCAAGGAGACCCCAAGACCAATGACGGAGTTCTTGGCCGAGAGAATAGCCCAGCCCAGTCCGTCGTACTGTACTCGCCCTGAGGGTTCGGATCATACCGACCATTAAAAATACTTTTCTTGCTCAGAAAACGATTCTGCTCCCAATCAGTCTGCGTGCCTGGCTGGGCGCTTCCGTCATGCGGAGGCATTGCGGATCCCGAAAGGCTAATGGGCAGGCGCCGCGGAGCCTAGCACGGCGGTGGCTCGGCTCTCGCTATCCTCTTCTGAAGCGTCGAACCCTCACCCTTCCTCCTTGGAGGTTGCAAGCTCGCACGTGCTGGCAGCGCTGGCCCGGCGGTGCTCCGCATATCTCCAGAAAGCAGGCAAAGCATGTGAAAGCTTGGTGGGCGAAAAGGAATCGCTTCGCTGCGTGCTGGCGCCGACCGCCGACTGATGGTCTCGCCCGGCTGCGAGATTCTCCACACGCTAGATACCCTGCAAGCACGTGAAAGCGTCAGGTACGCGACGGTACTTTCTCTTGTTCGATGAAGCTGGGGTAAGGCGAAGAAGACCAAGACATGTACGAGTGATTCAAGAGCCGGCCTTCGGGCCTTCCAGAAGAAGCATGCGCACGCCACCGAGCCGCGTTTTCTCTGCAAAGAAGAGCGCCTCTGATCCTTCGAAATTCCAAGGGTCGGCGGCGGCGGAAAAGTCCATCAAGGTTGTCAGTGGGCGCTTGGTGTTGTTGGTGAGGAGCGCCTCCGCTGGGGCATTGAGCTGGTACCCGGTGACGTGGGATGGCGGCGGACCCGCGACCCCAACGTACCTCGAGGTATCCACACCCGGGTACACACGGATGAGAGTGGTCTCATATCTCGCCAAGGTCTCGGAGGACTCAGGAGCGCGTCCGTCGTCTCGCGACACGTGACCCGCCGTGGTGCGCCGAGGAGAGAGCGAGGTGGAACTCGCACACGAGCCACAGGGCTGTCTTGCGCGCACGGCAAGCCACCGCGGCTGAGTGACAGGAGGTGCAATGCTCGGTGAGATAGGATGTGTGAGATGGGTCTCAGGCCTACCTTGTTCTCAACGCAGTCGAGCGTGCTATTGAGATAGATTTGCGATATTGTCTGTCCGCCTGCCTTTCTTCGCTACACCTCTTGGCTCTCCAGGTCTCCAGTTCCTTTCGCGGAGACATGGAAATAGTTTCCCAGTAGCATCTGGGGTATCCGCGGCTCGTTCCCTCTCCACAGATCGTCGCTTGGGAAAGGGAACGACGGCAGGCGGGAGAAGAGTGAGAGAAGATCACGTATTGCCGGGCCCTAAGTGCCAAAGTGGGCTTGTGGGCTATCTGCGTCTCGGAAATTCCACCAACAAATTGGCATCCAAGAGGACAAGTGTTATCGGCCGTTGGCGATAGATCGCTAGATCAGGGCGTCCAGTCGAGTATTATAAGCGACGCTCGCTTGATGCTACTCACAATAATTATTGCTGGCGAACAATTTAGGCTGTGGGACACTCCTGGTGTCGCCAAAATGCTTGTCGGGCCTATTCCTCCACAGAAGTGCGTGGGGGTTCCAGAAGCTCCTCACGTCCACAAATCGTAAAGTCACCAACACCGCCACTACTCTTGGTTCGACTCCAGCGGAGACGACGGCGCGACACCCCATGTGGAGGAGGCGCGGTCTGGGCATCGTCGTAGCACAGTTGTGATATGTCGCGGCTTGCGTGGCCGACCCTCTGACTAGAAAGTAGTCTCGATTATTTGTGAGGATTGGCAAACGGATTGGATTGATCGACTCAGACGCCTGATCGACCGACCGTGTGACATGTCAATGCGTGGTCTGGCCTTCTCGTCGGTCACGATTGCTTCTGAGCAACGGGGAGCGATTGGAGATGTTGTTGGCTATGCTCATACGGAAGAAGCACATAATGATAGATTACCAAGGTGATATCGAACCAATGCCAAAGTGAGAATGTGCCAAAAGCTGAAGGAGCCATTTCTCCAGCCTGTACAACCACACTAGCCACTACTGATATGGCTTCACAACTCGTGCAACGTTTCTCCAGGCCCAGCCGGCTCCGCGCGGAGCACTGCTAGACGGTGGAGAAATATGGGTGAAGCGCGTGTGATAACCCAGGGGATGATAGTCTGGTGTCACCGCGGATGAGTCGCTCGCTGTTCCGTATCGAAAGAGATTACGTGCCGTGCTCCCAAGACATCTAAGTGGGTTGAATGTGGATGGAGGCTCTGTGGGACAAACGGGTGTTGTTGATCATCACTGCAACAGTGCAGCCCATACCAGAAGGCGCTCATGCCACGAGAACGACAACACCGCGTGACTACTGTATTGGAGGCAGCACCCCACGAGTAAAGCCCATTGTAACGACCTCATCCCACCCCTTTGCGGGCTGAAGGCTGTGAGCATCGAGGAAGCCAGCTTGGCCAGAGCCTCGAAACGTCACGAAGACGAAACACGTGCTTGGATCCTTATCTTTGACAACGTGCCAACGCCCAGCACAGCCTGTGGTAGGGCGACCCGTGTGGATGGGCTGTTTGTGGTATCATAGAGGCGTGATGTGGCGTTTGATGTGAGCATGCTATGCCTCGTAGCCGTGTCCAGAGCAGGCCAAGATGATGAATAACAATGGGCTGTATCCAGTAGTTCTTCACATGCCCAATCTTGGTGATTCTTCGGTAGAAAATCCATAGCAGACAAGGTGCCGAGAAAGTACCTCTCGTCGTCCGCGCCCCAGACCTCCGAGCATTCACTCCACGGCAAGGGCCCACTCTGCCCCCCAGGCCGCAGAGAAATCGCATGCTATCGGTGCCTTCGCGGTGCGGCGATACCCACCGGAAGCAGAATACAATACTGGCGGGCTCGCGCGCTGCTCTGCCCTCGAGCACACCCACCTGCTGCCTCTCGCCCTCACCACAAGACGCCGAGCAAATATTTTTTTACGCGCCCAACAAAGTCACTGAAACGGCCACCGCCACTACTGCCATCGCTCTCTCTCGCCCTTGTGCCGCATCTGCCACGCCCGACTCGCTCTCCAGGATCTGCAGCAGCGCCCACTCACCCGGCACAGTGACTCTGGGGAAGACGTGCATCGCCCGGGCATACATACAGCCATCCGCCTATCCATCCCTTTGACCAGCAGCAGCAGCAGCAGCAGCCGCAGAGCCAGCGCCACGCCGCGCACTACTCTTTCAAACGAAACCGCCACCGCAGCAGCCGGCACGCACACACGCACACGCCCGCAAGCACGACGCAGGAACACGCTCGCCCAAATCGATCCCCAGCTCTTATCGTCCGTTCGTCATCCTCAATTGTGGGCCCCGAGAAAGCCTAAATTTTTGCGCCAACCTGAGCCTGCGCTGCCTCCTCTTCCCAAGTCGCCTCCCCCGGCTTTCTGCGTCCCCTCGCTTGTCGTCCCGCCCGCATATCCTCACTCACTCTTTACCGCCCGCCAGCCTTCGCGCACCGCCCTCTCCGCCTACCTCATGCTCTCGAACCTGCTGAATCCCGAGCGCAGTCCTCAGCCGCCCTCACTGCAACAGCCTACCGCCTCGCCCACCGACTCCGCCGTCGCCGCCCAGCAGCTCCTCCTCCAGCAGCAGCAGCAGCAGCACAGCGCGCCCGCGTCGCAGACTTCATCTGGCCTGTCCTCGCAACAGCCCAGCCAGCCCAACAGCCAACCCGGCACGCCTATGGCCGCCGCTGCCATGACCATGCCGACAATGGGAGCCAACATGCAAAACTCAGACGAAAACCGCCCCGACCTGCCGCGCCCTTACAAGTGTCCGCTGTGCGACAAGGCCTTCCACCGCCTCGAGCACCAGACCCGCCACATCAGGACGCACACGGGCGAAAAGCCGCACGCCTGCCAGTTCCCCGGCTGCACCAAGCGCTTCAGCAGATCAGACGAATTGACGCGTCACTCGCGCATCCACAACAACCCCAACTCTCGTCGCGGCAACAAGCAACATGTCGCAGCCGCCGCCGCCGCCGCCGCAGTTCAAGCTGGCATGTACGACAACCCTGCGCTGCAGCAGCTTAACCAGATCAACCAGATGAACCACATGAACCAGCTCAACCAAATGAATCAGATGGGTCAAATGGGCCAGCTTAGCCAGTTGCAGCAGTTCAATGGCATGAACGGCATGCACGGCATGAACACTATGAGTCCCATGCAGATGCAGCAACTTCAGCAACTCCAGCAGCTTCAGCAGATGCAGCAATTGCAGCAGCAACAACAAGCAGCGCAACAACAAGCCGCACAGCAGCAGCAGCAACAACAGCAGCAGCAGCACCAGCCAAGCCCTGTTAACAGCATGCCACCGCCTCAGAAGACACCTCAATCCGCGCCTGGCTCTCAGATCAGCTCTCCCAATGTCTCACCTCCTCATTCGTACGCCGCGACTTACACCAGCAACCCTGGCTCCTACATGACCCGCAACAACAGCGGTGACCTCAGTCCAGCTGCTAACGGCGGCTACTCGAGTCCTGGAGCCATCAATCTGCTGGCTACCGCTGCCTCGCAGGTCGAGCGTGAGAACAACACCCAGATCCCCAACCAGCATCTCAATCTCCCGTCTTCGAGGACTCCCTACCACGTCAACCCTTACAGCCAAAACCGCATGCCTTCCCTTTCATCGTACCACTACTCTTCAAATCCGACATCTCAACCTATGTCACGTTCGCACTCGCACGACGATGACGACCAGTACGCTCACCGCATGACGAAGAAGTCAAGACCGAGCTCTCCGCAGTCGACAGCGCCTCCGTCGCCATCATTCTCCCAAGAGTCGATCTCACCGACGCCCGACCACACGCCTCTGGCCACGCCATCACACTCTCCTAGACTGCGTCCTCAGTTCTTCCACAACGGTGTGCAGCTCCCAACTCTGCACCACCTTTCCCTTGCTCACCAACCACCACCTGCGCTTGCGCCCGTTGAGCCTTCAGCTGATGGTCAACAGCCGTACGTTCCCGCTCAGCACAGCGGTCTACGGATTAGTGAAATTATGGAGGCCGGCGATGGATCCCAAAGGAAACTACCGGTCCCGATGGTCTCGACTCCCAAGTACGAAGGCAACACTAAAATCAACGAGCTTGTGAATCCCAGTAGTGGCAACAACAGCGGACAAAACAGCGGTCAAAATAGTGGTCAGAACAGCGGTCAGAACAGTGCCCGCGCCACTCCCGAAAGGACATGAAAAATTCTGCCCAACACCAATTTCGCGTACGCCTCTGATTGTTTGCCACATCACGATTGATCACGGCCGCTTTCGATGATTTTTCGAGTTTTCATTTCTGTTTTTTTTTTTTGCGACTGCGAGGAGTTCTAGCGACTATAGACTGGGGTACGGCGCTTTACGGCGAAAGAAGTAAAAGCTGAGGCGCACCACGCGCATACTACAGCTAGGTCGGCGAATAGCGGTGTAAGGCACACACGGGGTTCGCAAGGGATAGAACGGACGCAAATTTGGAAGTGTGGGAGTTGTACTCATCTGCGTTCAAGCAGTGAGGCCCCAAGAATATCTGCGTTTGGAGTTAGTCCAGGACGAGTGTTATCTCGTACCTGTTGAACTGGGAGATTTCGCGAGACTTAATCGCTTTTCACCGACATTGCTATTCAGCCTTTTTGTTCTTTTGTGCTTCTGCTTGCGCTCTCGACTTGTTCACACACGGAGAGCGTGTAATACTAGCTGATAGAACACTTTGATTCATCAACACCCATCTCTTATCTATTTATCTATTTTCCGACCCAACTCAAGTTTCTTTCATGGCAGTATATTTCGATCAAGATTCTGACATCAACTTTTGGCTCTCCATACTGCAGGTGCCCACAATCACCACAACCTCATTTCTCACACAGACTGCCTCTAAAGCACCTCGCTCTTACTCTCGGCTTAACAGTCAGGACCCCGTCATCTGATTACAACATCGCCTTTCATCACGACCCCGCCAACGCCCTCACCAAGGAAATTTTTACCTCATAGTCGCGAACCTTCACCCTCAGATCGGCCGGCCGGGGAAACAGAAAAAAAGACGACGTCAACAACCACGATTTCATCATCTCATAACATCATCAGACAGTCTTGTTCAAACCCTACTCTCTTCCTACTTCCCTGCCTGGTCGCCATCCGCGCGACCGACACTTAATTCAGTCCCCGAGGCAACTGGTTCCCTCTTATTACTCCATCATCGGTTGTGGAGTAGTGTTCCAAATGATCGTAGGGTTTGCGTGTCGTGCCAAGAGAGCGTTGCATGTCCCCGGCCCGATATCTAAGATCGTCCCTTGTTCTCGCGCTTTTCGCTACGGACGCATGCAGGCAATAATTCTGTGGATAGGATTTGTGTGGAGGCGTGGGGTTCTGGGGTACGCGTTCGATTTTGCGCTCCTTCGGTGCCTTCGTTCGAGTGTTCGTGCCGATTGTGGTTTTGTCGTCGCTTTTCGCCTATGTTGCTTGTGGATTGTGATGATTGACTACACCGATTGGCTTGATCGTTTAGGAGGATACTCAATTGCTACAAACGCCTGCAGCACTCTGATCTACGGCTGTCTCGGAGTCATGTGCGTCTTGCTGAACGTCGGGTGTTCTCGCAGAACGCTGAAACCCACTTCCCTACCTCGTACGCGCCCGTGTCGAGGCCCACGTCTCATCCAACGAGGCTGTACCTTAGTGGAACGGCTGCGTCACGCTCAGCACGGAAACGCGAGTGGAGAAGAGGGTTTGCTGATGTGTTTGCAATCCCTCCTATCTTCTGCATCCGCCTGCCCTTCGCAGCAATAGATGTGCAGATGATGTGTGGAGACAGGTCCTGGTCGTGATCCTCACCCGGCCGGCGCACCCCAGAGAGCGGCCCCAGAAAGACTCCCACGCACTCTATCTGCTGCGTACTGCTTTGGTAAGAACAGGCGAAGATTTAGTGCTGAATAACAACACTACTACTAGCACCATGCGCTGTCAAGAACCAACAAAACAAAAGCGTTCCACACTCGAACACGACATCCCCAGCCATGCATCCTCCCTCATCCTTTTCCCCACGGGCGATCCGCCTCATCCCACTTATCGCCGACAGCGGTGTGTGAAACGCAGCCCCCAAATTCGCATCTCACTGGCCAACAAAAGACGTGCTCGCAACGTGTGTCCGCGTGCGTGTTCTCGTGTTTTCCAAGCAAACGGTGGATTGATTGGAGATGAATCAGGCGTCCACCCACACACAGGGCGTACACGCATCCTCAACACTCTGCACGCGGGAATATGTTGAGGCCTCTTCTTTCAACCGAGCTGCGAGTTTGGCAGAGATCGTGTCATGATTGCGTGCCTTGCCTGGACCGGTGATGACGATGGTGAGACTTGTGATAATTCGATTGTCCGATTAGCACGCCATCTTTCGTTATCGGTTTGGATGGTTGCATCCATGACCGGCTGGGCTGAGAGCACATGTCAAAAACATTAGAGTTGTCTGCCTTTTCTAAGCCCTATGTTGTTTGTCCCGAGCGCTACAATTGGCAAAGCCGAGATTCGAGGTCACGGCCGCAAGTGCGCCCTGCTATCATCAATCACCGGATAATAATACATCCCGTGTGCAGTGCGCTCATCTCCCGAAGGGACCACGGTCCGCCATCCAGGCCAAGGCCTCACACAGCTTAAAAGATCACCGAGCATCGCCATCGCAATAATCCTTGCGCATCGACGGCGTGAAAGGAAGCGAGTCGGGTATCCGCTGCAGGCGAATGGCATCGGCGAAGTACCGACACACGGAAGTAGTAAACATCCTATGATGACTGATACCGGAAAGCGTGGGGGCAGTGGCTTGACCTGTGGACGGAACAAAGTGCTTATAACCCCCCTTTGCTCGACCTCGCTACCCCGGATCTGGAGTGCCGTTGGAGTATCTGGGCGTGTGGAGTCTGAGTCGGTAAGTGGAGGGGAATCCGAGGAAGTGTGGCTTGCGTGCGTGCCTTGTTTGCTGGCAATATATCGATGCAGCCGGCTAGGCTCGAAGTGGTATTGCGGCTGATTCGAGTTGGCAGGGATAGGGAACCCTGTGGTTGTTATCGTGGTGGGTTCGCAGATAAAACTAGAGGAACTTCCCGGTCGATATTGCCTGTTCAACGGTGAGGTCATTTGGAGTAGGAACTACCCGGTCCTCAGACGAGAGAGTGGGAACGTGAATACGAAAGGTTTTGCCGTATCGCTTACTCTTTGCGATAGCGGACTACGTCAGCAAGATGATGCCTAGATCCGCGTAAATTTGAATGTTCGATCGTGGGATGAATGGGGGACAGAAAAGCTCCGTAGCTCGCTACACTACGAGAGTCCACATGGATCGCTATTGCGAGCTGTGAATTTGCAAAGTGATGGCCGTCGTTGATAACAGCGATGGCCGTATTGAGCTATCTGACCGGCATGCACCGAGTACTAACCGCCTCCGATCAAAGCTAGAGTAAAGCAAATGGGTATACTGCGCTCCTTTCTCCTTCCTCCTTGCCATCTTCATCTCTTCTTGCCCGGCGTGCCTTGCAATACTGCGATTCCGCTCGCCTTCATTTCGATCATCGCAGCATTGGTGAGGGCGCGTTTTTTACTGACAGCAGTTTCACGCACCTCGATCTCGTCCTCGAAAGCACGTGCAGCCTTGCGCTTTTCTCTTCGCACATCTTTAAGCCTCTTGATGGTCTCGCCGAACCGGTCAAGGAACCAATCTCCTGCCTCCTCCCACTCATCGATGTTGAGGCTGGCAAAGAAGTGTGCTTGGGTCTGTGCTTCTGCACCATTCAGTTGCACCAGCTTGTCAGTCAAGACCGCTGTGTCTGATAGGCCAGGAACAACGAAAGGTTGAGCATGCGGGTTGTGATCGAAAGGCTCGCGTTTTAAGGACGCATAATCCTTGTTGTAGAGCTCTTCTGGATCGTAGTCAAGCGGCTCCTCGCTGAAGACTTGCGAATCAGGCTGCTCACCTGGGTCTTCTTCGGTCAAGGCATCAGATGCTGGGCGCGGATCGGACATCAGAGCTTGTCCAGCGGAGGCGCCATGCTTCTCATTGTAGCTCTGAACTTCGGTCACTCCTTGGTGTCGCCCATTGTGATGAGTACGTTTCTCCGTTGGCGCCACAGAATCATTCGTAGCCGGGTCTGCATGCCCAGTAATTTGTTTGCCTAGCTCTCGGCGCGGGCGAGCAGCATCTGTCTTGGTCTCGGGTGTGAGTGGCCTCGAGTTCACTGCTTGCTTCTGGGGCCGGAACGTGTGGAGTGCGACTTCTTTTTTGATGGTTGCCGGTCGGGCAAATGTGAACTCGCCCGGGGCATCGATATCTGACGGCGGCTCAGAATCGAGCGGCCTGGTGTCCTGCAGCTGATGTGAAGTGACAATAGGCTGCTCATGCATTTGAGACACGGTAGCTGGCTGGTGGCGGGCAGTTCCAGGCTGTAGCTGTGGCTTTTGAGCACGAGCACCGTAGATGGTGCGATGAGCTGCGTGAGTAGGCAGATTTTGATGACTGCCGGAAGCTCTGACCTCGTTTCGCTCGCGGTGATCAGTGACAGATGGCACACCAGCAGAAGTCGGTGGGTAAGAGTCACCCTTGATATGAGTCTGAGCTATGGTGGAGGTGCCATTTGCTGCTTTTGCTTCTGCAGCCAGTCTTTGGAACTTGCCTTCCGTAGGATCTTGCGGCAAGTCTTGATCAGCATCGAGGTCCTCGTCGTAGTCCGTGCCACCAAAGATGGCGCCAGGTTGATCACCATTAGTATCATGCCGGCCATATGGCCTTGAACGCGTCTCAAGATGCTGGTCTCCGCCAGACCTCTGACGGGTCGTGCTGGCGGTTGTGGAGAGGTTGTCAGCACTACTGTTGTTGGACTTCAGGAACACATGCCCCTGGTGGTGACCCTGGCGACTGGGCTGAGTCCTCTCACGGTGCACAGAATTGTTCTTCGACCTCTGCTTCTTGTCGTTTTTTGCACCTGGGGTAGGGAGCTTGAGGTCATTGAGATCGGGAGTCACATCCCCATTCCTCCCTTGCACGAAATTGGCCATGCCAGTTGAGGGCGCCATTTTGTGCTGGCTATGCTGTAAGTGAGAAGCTGGTATGTTGACCGCTTACCGCCCAGACATGCTGGCCCACGGTGTGCTGAAGGAAAGTTGTGGTTGCGATGCTTGGAAGAGGTGAAGTCGAAAACGCGTTGACGTTCTTGGCTAGCGCCGTGAACGTCCTCACAGCTCGAAGGGAAGGTGCGATGGCAGAGCCCTTTGCAGCAGTTGGCCCCTCACCGAGTCGAAGAGTTCGATCCCGCCCTGCCAAACAGAGCAGGGAACAGAGACAATAGGCTATAACTCTAGTAGTGGAAGTCGCGTTCCGGTCACGAAGTCACATGACTCGAGTGATCATCCACTTGCATCACCTTGCTTTGAGAGCTCGAACCTAGCAATCGTCTCCTTATTCCATTGAAGAATTGTTCTTTGCATTACAAGAATCATGATGGCAGACAGGGACGGCGACCAAAAGGGTATTTTCGCTCTGCCAAATGAAGTATGTCGTGCCTTGTCGTACAGCACTCGCCAACCCGCGCACGGACTGACGAGGCGCACTAGATCCTCCTTAACATCTTCGACCTTTCTACTACGCGTGAACTCCTTCCTCTGACTCCAACGTGTCGCCAATTCCACTCACTCATACTGCGCTTGATACACCATCGTCTGCAGATCGCCGCTGGACTCGATGGTCACGTCCTGTTCCTTGAATGTCATCATCCATCTGCACGCTTGACGGCTCCGCCTCTGTATTGTACTCCTCTGGGGACCGAAGGTCTGGACAGCTTGTTGTTGGAGGTCAAAGATGAGAAGCAATATATTGGCCAGGTCAAAAGGTTCGGCAATCTGTTTACAAGATTCCGACCAGAAAGCAATGAGCCGGAACTCAAAGTCAAACAGAGGCATCCTGCTGGAGACGTTCCTGGTTCGAGAACATGGTCTGATACCACTGTTCGACCTACGAATCGTGACAAGGATAACACAGTGCGAGATGTCATCAACGTGGACGCCCATGAGCTCTTCTCCCAGCTGACCACAGTCGCTTATTTGGGAAGGCGAGAAACCACACGCGGCCTTCTTTGCTCGCTCCAGGAGGTCGCTGAAGGCACTATCCGCGTTTGGAGAGACTGGCTTTCTCGTCACTGCGAGTCGCGATCGTTCACGGACAACAGCACTGTAGTAATCCACCATGACAGTGAGAGTAACGACCAGCAGAAGGTACGGGCAGACAGTGTCATCAGTGCGTGCCCGACGAAAGACTCCCAGGTGCTCTGGATCAATACCAGAGGTGAAGATGTGGGCATCAAGTTCAAAGTGAAGAGACAACAGCAACGTGCGACGAATTTACCACTAATGTACTCAAGCGATATTGAACTCGCTGTCAGCTACGAGATCGAGTTCGAAGGTGAGCATCGAGATATTGATGGCTTGTGCTTGCTTGTGTCAGCTGACATTCCATAGAAATCTATATCCGCACGACGCACTTGCTTCTTAAGTTGGAGGAGGCTGAGAAGCAGATCAGCAATGACACAGGCAAGGCTATTGTATTTGGAACCTTCAGAAGCGCTGTGTAGATTTGCGTATTCATGGAGAGAGGCCTTGAACTCGTACCTACATTTCGCTACACGTGTGTCGAGACTGTTGATCCCAAGCTCACAAATATACGGCTGCATATTGAGAGCACTATGTAGTCGTCTGAAGCCTTGCACGTTTTTTTGATTCCATGTTCTTTTTGCTCACCCGATTGCATGCATTTCGAGGTCGGACTTTGTGGTGATTAGCGATCCCCTCGATCTTTGTAGCAGAAGATGATCAGTTGCTGCGCTTGTCAGTACTATTGACCAAGGTAATGACTTTCAAGCTTGTATTCTGTTCCAGTCGTATACCTACATGGTTTCATTCAATTCTCAAGAAAAATGCCATGCTGACGCTCACAGTGAGGGTTAGGGTCTCGGCCAACCTTGAGCTGAGCGGACCTCCGAAGTTTGATCCAGTCTCCTGTGAGAGCCGACCAGCGATCGCAACAGCAACACGCGACCAGCATCACCGACACAATGCATTGCTCCAGCCGAAGCATAATTGGAGGTCTGCTGTCAGCGACCACACAGCGCTCCGCGACGCTGCCGCCTGGATTCCTCATCCCAGCATTCTCCAGCGCCTCGCAAACCGCCAGCTTTTCCTCCTCGACCACGCGCGCCGCACGCAAGGATGGCAACCCGGCTCGTGGCATCTCCGCCATCCGTCGCACTGGATTGAACAAGAAGATCAAGCTCTCCGTGGATGTGAAGAACCTCCCGAAGCCGGTTCTAGATCCTCAGCGCCGCTCAACTGTCCAGGTGGACGAGGACCACGGACTCTGGGAATTCTTCCACACGTCCCGCACACCTCTGCAGAACCCCGAACAATTGCACGCGCACGGTAGAGGCTGGACGGTCCAGGAGCTTAGGTCAAAGAGCTGGGATGACCTACATAGGCTGTGGTGGATGTGCGTCAAGGATGTCAACAGATGCATGACCACCGAAGCGGAGAGAATTCGCCTGGACGCTGGTTACGGACAGTACGAATTCGAGGCGCGATTGGAGGAGGTATGTTTCGGAAAGTTGGGACAGAAACAGCTAGGAGACTGACAACCGCACAGATTCGCCAGACCCAAAAAGCGATCAAGATCTGCCTGACTGAGCGCTGGTACTCGTGGGAGGAAGCTCGAATTGCTGCGATGGAGGACGAGGAGGTTGACCTCTATGCCGACACAGAGAATGGTCAACCCGCCTACATCCCCAAGCAATACACCGAGGTAAGATGGCAAGATTGAGGGCAAACAGCAATGCACGGGCTAACATAACCAGGACGCCTTTGGTTCCACCAGCACTACACCGTCATCACTAGATGCGCCTGATGCGCACGCTCGCGAAAACATGGCCGCCGAGACTGCACGCCAGGAACTTCGCGCATGATCAAAGGAGCTCGGCTCGCAATGATGTATAATATGTGTATATAGGAACATTTCATACCATAAAGTTTTGCATTACTATTTGCTCGAATTGGCAATGCACTCTGAAGATCTTGCATCTGAGGCTCAATACATTATCATGGGCTTCGAGTGTGCCCGCAAAAGTATGCCCCACAGAGTGCTGCGAAGAAATTTTTGGAGCATGGTCCTGAGGGACGCATACAGGTTATAATCATGCATCGGCGAAGGCCGTGATGCAGGTAATGCCAGTCACATGCATTATGCTACCTTTGCAGAAAGCGGTGTCTAGAATGGCAAAGGCTACACTGTTGCTCACAGTTGTGCGCACGCCTCTTGTGCTGGATTCTATGTATATAGGCATCCAATGGTGATATTTTGCCATCGTAATAGATTGGATATGTACGATGAAGTCTGGTAGCCTTGTTCCAGTGCGTCCCTCAAGTGCAAAACCAGGACAATCAAGACACAAGATTGGCATCCAGCACGTAGAAGCCTGAAGCTTGCTCTAACATAGTCAAGTATCGTTCTCAATTTCGGTTCGTATACATTGTATTTCCTTTCGAAGGAAGTGTGTTATTGGAGGGTTGCTGACAGGTGGGTCCGATTTTCTTCTCATCCACAAACACCTTCACCACATACCACATCGCACACTGTACTAAACTTGACAGAAAATTGCCATGCCGGATTTTAGTCTTTTTTGTACACTCTTCCAATTGCTATACAACGATATGTCTCGTGAAGCTAATGTGAAACCAGGGACCTCACGGGAGTGTGCCGAAGCGAAGGTCTGCCCGCACTGGTTAGTGGGGGTGGAGCATCATCATTGCTCTGACCGCTCATAAACACTAGCTAGACTCTCGCCTCTCCTGTTCCACCAGTTCATCTGAGCTTCAACCTGCTTCAACAAACCCACCGCAAACATGGATGAGATCGCTCCCGAATACGATGTTGTCGTCCTCGGCACCGGCCTGACCGAGTGCGTGCTCTCCGGCGTGCTCTCCGTCAAGGGCAAGAAGGTGGTATGTGGACGAAGAATACAACTCAATTTGACATTTGAGACAACATGCTGATTAGAACATTTTCCAGTTGCACATCGATAGAAATGACCATTATGGCGGCGAATCTGCCTCCATCAACCTCGAGGCCCTTTTCAAGAAGTATGGCAACTACCAGGAAGGTACCGAGCCGTGGAAGAAGTACGGCAGGGTGAACGACTGGAACATCGACCTTGTCCCCAAGCTCCTGATGAGCAACGGAGAGCTCACCAACATCCTCGTCTCCACCGATGTCACAAGATACTTGGAGTTCAAGCAGATCGCTGGCAGCTATGTGCAGCAAGGAAACGGAACCAAGGCAACCGTCGCTAAGGTCCCCTCGGACGCAGCTGAGGCGCTCAAGTCACCGCTGATGGGCTTGTTCGAGAAGAGACGCGCGAAGAACTTCTTGCAGTGGGTGGGCAACTTTGACGAGAGCAACCCAAGCACACACAATGGTATGTGATGGAGAAAGAGATGTGATGACAGGGGAGAGGCATGGGGCTAATATGGATACCACAGGCATGAACCTTTCGCAGACAACCATGAAGCAGGTCTACGACAAGTACGGCCTCGAGCAGACTACCCGCGACTTCATCGGCCACAGCATGGCTCTCTACACAACCGACGACTACATTGAGACCAAGGGCATGGCCAAGGACTGCGTCGAGCGTATTCGCCTCTACGTGAACTCCATGGCTCGCTATGGCAAATCACCTTACATCTACCCTCTGTACGGTCTGGGTGAACTTCCTCAGGGCTTTGCCCGCCTCTCGGCCATCTACGGTGGAACATACATGCTCAACACCAACGTCGACGAGGTCAAATACGAGAACGGCAAGGTCTCTGGCATTCGCGCGACAATGAAGGAGCGCGGCGAGGAGGGCGACGGCATGAAGTTCGAGACCAAGTGCAGCAAGATTCTTGCTGACCCGTCTTACTTCCCGGAGAAGGCCAAGGTCGTTGGCCACCTCATCAAGGCTATCTGCATCCTCAACCACCCGATCGACAAGACCGACAACAGCGACTCTGTCCAGCTCATTATTCCTCAGTCACAGGTCGGCCGCAAGCACGATATTTACATCGCCATGGTCTCCGGAGCACACAACGTTTGCCCCAAGGGATACTACATCGCCATCGTCAGCACCATTGCTGAGACCGACGCAAACCACCACCTCGAGATCCAGCCCGGTCTTGAGCGCCTCGGCAAGATTGAGGAGAAGTTCATGGGCCCTCCCATTCCCATCTACGAGCCTCTCGAGAGCGGCGCGAGCGACAACATCTTCATCTCCAAGAGCTACGACGCATCCAGCCACTTCGAGACCACCACCGGTCAGTACACTCGAGTTCATCAACTATTTCGGCTTGCTAACACATTTTACAGACGACGTCAAGGACATCTACTCCAGAGCCGAGGGCCACGAGCTCAAGGTCGAGGGTCTCAAGGAGGGCCAGAACCTCGTCGCCGAGGAGTAGAACTACGAACATATACCCGCTTCTTGGCAGTAGACAGTAGCAACATTTTAGCACATGTTACAAATAGCACGCGTGGAAGCATCGTTTCGAAGTTTGAAAGAGTGTCCGGTTCAAGTGAAACGGTCATGTATACTAAATCTTGCACCAAGGGTGTTGAGGCGAGGCTAGAACTTCCAATGTAGGATCGGTTGCGATGCTCGCTGATGAGGTTTCTAGACTGCACTTCGATATCACTGCGGCTGACGGTAACACGGCTGGCCATCTCGGAAGCTAATACGCTTTTATTATCCACCTTGTGCTTTAGAATAGCATTGACAGTCATTGAGATGGCCACAAGAAGTCAACAGGGCACATATACAGCATGAAAACGGCCTGCATTACACGCTCTATAAAATATTTTACACTCCCCCACAAAAGGCAAGTAGCGCTGCTCCCCATTGCAATCTCCTCTATGCCGACAAATCATCCCCTCTAACCGAGAGTAAGAGTCTGGCCAGCGGTGCCAACAACAGCAGCCTTGACCTTGTCGCTGCCGAGGAGAGTGTACTTGTAAGGGACGCTCTTGAGGGTACCAGCGGGAGCAGTGTTCTCGCCGGAGCCGAAGTCGTTGTCGTTCTCGACGGCGTAGCCCTCCTCCTTGGAGAACTGCGAGCTGAGAGGGTCCTTGATGTCGACGAAGACGTTGCTCTCGACGAGGGTCTGGGCGCCTGTTTGCGGGGGTGTGAGGTTAGTATGAGATTATTTTTTATGTCTTGAGCTTGTGCTTTGGGTTATGGTTTGAACGTACCCATTCTGGTGTTGATGGCGGTGTCACCAACAGAGCCTCCCTCGTAGTAGGAGTTGAAGATGTGGGAAGTACCGAAGCGGATCAGGGGCATGCGGCTGTTGATGTTCTTCCAGTGGTTGTTGGCGTAGGTAACGTGGAGCTTGCCGGTGTCCTCGTCGCCGTTGCTGTCGCTGTGGCTGACCAGGGAGGCCTTGTAGTGGTCGTGGAAGATAGTGTTGCTATTGGGAGAAAGAAGGTCAGCATTGTGGGACACAGGAGATTCGCGACACATCACTTACCTGACAGTGATGTAATCCGCAGCGTGCGAGAAGTCTGCGAGACCATCGTAGTAGTCCTTGCCGTGCTCAAGGTCAGAAGAAAGATCGCAGTGGTCGATCCAGACGTTCTCCGACTTCTGGACAGCAATAGCGTCGCCGCCATCCTGGTAGACCTTGCTGAAGCCCAAGTTCTGGATGATGACGTTCTTGGCCTCCTTGACCAAGAAGCCGGCGCCGACGAGCTTGCTGGAGGAGTCCTTGCCGAGAATGGACTTGTTGCTGCCAACGCGGATCTTCTTGCTGCCCTCGATGGTGCCGTCGATGTAGATGATCGCGGCCTCGTCGTCCTTGACGGCCTTGACGAGCTCGTCGTAGCTCTTCACGGTGGTCGAAGAGCCGCCGGCACCACCGGTGGTGCCGCCGTTCATAGAGGCGTAGCCAACGGGACCATCAGCAGCTGCGGCTCTGGTGGCGAGAGGGGCTGCGAGAGCAGCGAGGGGAGAAAGGGCCGCCAGGGCGCCGAGAATAGAGACCTTCATGGTTGGGATATAAGAAACGAGGGAATGTGGGTGTGTATAAAGAAGGAAGGACTGGAAAAGGATGGAATGGTATGAGAGAATGAACAGCTTAAAGTTTGGCGGACGCAGACTGTCCTAAATACCTTTGGTTTACCTCCGGAGATCGCATCGAACAGGTCCATTAGGTCTTCTCGAAACCCTACTGGGCTATCCGATCGTGTAACTCTCCATCTCGACAAAAGTCTCGGCATGTTGCCTGTTCGAAGAGGGCAAGTGGGACCTCCATAGAGTTCTCAAGCACGCGACGTAGTGTATGCGCCGAGTAATGTGAACCGAATGCTTGAGCGGAATCGTGTCATCGTTCCAGAATAAAGTAGACCAGAACGATCCAGGGATAAGACGTTGACAGCTGCGTTCAACAAATCGGTCTGGTCTATAGCGATGGGGACGTCGTCAATCTATCCCGAACCAGTAGCGCTTCGCACTGTTCAGCTCGTTAACGTTGAAGGCTTGGCTCTAACAAGGGCAAACCAGGCGTACAGAAGCTCGCTCCAAGTACAGGAGGTAGTGGGCTGCTGTGTCAGCATTTTGCGATGAATACCCGAGTCATGTTACTATGTATGCTGTGTATGTAATTGCGACTCCGCCGAAGTGCTTAGGGGAAGCGAATATCCTGGAGAAGATCACGGAGCATCCCAACTGCCGAAGTTCAGCTTGTCATTGACTGCTAATGACTATTCCCACCAAAACCCGATCAAGGGGCATTTACTGGACAACAGACGAAAGTGATTCCAATCGAGTCAGGTCTGAGTGAGAAAGAGATACACCGATTCTGAGCCGATACTGTTGTCTCGACGTAAGTAATCGTGTTTCCGTGCGGCGTCCGATCTGGCAAATCGCCTTGTTGCGTGACTCTTGCACCCAACCAATACTTTGTATATGACATCGAACAACCCGAACAATACCGCATTCAAAATCACAACGAAAGGATCAGAGTGGAATAGAGTAACATGAACATATAGAAAATGGCATTAAATCTAAATGAACTTCGAAAAAAGTATTCACACGCGCACAAAATTTCCCACCCATTCCCAATCACAAGACACCTTGCGAAGAACGAGCATCAACAACAATCATCATGATATAAGAAAAGAAAGCGTCCCATAACCCCACCATGACCCAGTACATCATAGTACAAAAGCCCAAAAGAAAATGCGATGCATTTCCAAACTCCGTCAAATCAATATTCTCCTGTCAATCCTTTCATCGTCGTGGAACGTTTCTTAAGCCTTGGACAGGCGAGCGAGGACCTCCTCCTTCTCGGCGACGGGCAGCATGCTGAGGACTTGCATGACACCGGCAAGACCGCCGTCCTTGTTGCTGCGCATGAGAGCGGCGACGTCGTAAGCGACAGCATCGCCCTTCATCTTCTCGATACGCTCGGAGATGCTCTTGCGGTTCTCCTCGTACCAGACAGCGACATTCATGTCGTCGGTGCCGAAGGCAGGGAGTTGAGACCAAGCCTCGAGGGTCTTGAGGCTGTTGGTGCGCGAGGCGGCAAGCTCCTTGGGGGAAGCGGCCGCCATGCGCTTGAGGACGTACTCCTCGTTCAATCTGCGGCGCAGACGCCAGTAGAAGAAGCGACGAGCGTTGGACCAGACAAGCTCGGAGCGAATGGTGTCCTTGGCCTTCATGCGGCCAGCACGGTCGTGGAGGTCGGCGTACTGCAGGCTGATCTGCTGGTAGACAGGGAGCAAGAGAGTCTCGCGCTCGGTCATCTTGTTCTTGATCTCGGTCTGCTGCTCGGCAGTAAGATCCTTCTGGAGCGAGCGACGCTTGAGGTCGCCATAGGTCTGGTCAAGACGAGCCATGGTCTCGAGCTGCTTGTCCTTGCGGAACTTGATACCGACAATACCCTCGGGCTCAAGCACACCACCGCGGGCCTCCTCGTCGGCGTACATCTCCATAAACTGCGGGTTGATGGTGGGGTCGACGACGACCCATGAACCACCACGGAGCTCACCGAACGGCGGAATGTAGACGAAGACAGGCTGCTCGTACTTGACGAGAGCGTCAACAATGTACGAACCGTACTTGAGGACCTCGTTGTACATGTCACGCTGACCACCAGAGAAACCACGCCAGTTGGCAAGGATCATGAGCGGCAGCTGCTCACCGTTGTTGAAGTCACGGATGGCCTGAGCAGTCTTGAAGGCGGAGTTGGGGTACCACACACCACCAGCCTCGTTGGAGACCTGCTCAATGGAGTCAGGGTTGGCAGGGTCAGCAGGGGACACGTTCTCGACGGAGCGAGTCTCAACACCAATGACACCAACAGGGATACCACCAAGACGGGCACGACCAGTGACGACGGTACGGGCCCAGCCGCCAAGAGACTCCTTGAAGGAGTCCTTGTCGAAGAGACCGGAAAGGAAGCCATCCTCAGTCTCCTGGCCAGCGATCAAGTGACGCACATCGTAGGGGGCCTTCTGGGGAGGGTAGAAGGTGATGTCACGGTCCCAAGAGTCGGCCGAAGGCGAGATTGGCACAGGGTTGCCCTTCTTGTCGGGAACGAAGGACATCCAGTTGACAATCTTGGACACACCCTCGAAGTCATCGTTGGCAGTCATGTGCGAGACACCGTTCCTGTACATGATCTGGGTGCCACCAAGCTGCAAGTTGGAGGTGTAGACCTCACGACCCAGGAGCTTGTTGATGGCAGGGGCACCAGTAAGGATGATAGGCTGGCCCTCAACCTGGATGGCACGCTGTCCGAGACGGACGAGGTAGGCACCAATACCGACGGAGCGGCAAGTGACAAGGGTGATGGTGAAGATGTCCTCGTAGGCACGGGAAGTCTCACCAGCAATGAGACCAGAGCCCTTCAAACACTCCACACCGAGACCCTCTTCCTGACCGATGATGGTGACGACCTGGTGACGGACCTCGCCGTCAACGTTGATCTCCTTGGTGATGACAGACTTCAGGGCACCGTCCTCGAAGCGAGCCTTCTTCTCGGCAGTGAGGTAGAGGTACTCGAAGCCAGCCTCAGGGCGGCTAGGGTCTCTCCATGCAACAGAGAAGTGAGGGATCAGCTCCTCAGCCATGCCGATGCGGGCACCGGAGTTGGCAGACAGGTAGATGCGCGGGATACCAAGCTTGCGTGCGAGCTCAGAGCACTTGTGGAAGAACTTGTCTTCCTGGGGACCGAAGGAGCCGATCTTGAAGGTAATGTCGTTGGAGATGATGATGAAACGACGACCGCGGGGGTACTCAGGAGTCTTAGCAGTAATGAGCCAACCCACCATGCCAATAGTGTTGGTGCCTGGTTCGCGGTTGACCTCGGCAAGGTTGTCAGAGTCATCGAGGACAAGCTCGCTGTACTCGATGCACTCGCCAGAGACAGGCTTCTTGTCCTTGAGAGCAGGGTGCTGAGCGACAGTGACGTTCCAGCTGTTCTCGATAGCCTGGCGGAAGAGCTCAGGGAAATCGTAAACGTACTGAGTGCCCATGATGTGAGCCTTGTAACGCTTAGGCTGGAGAGCGCCCTTGGTCTCGTAGGCAGAACCGACGGGACGCAAGTGCATGGAGCCAATCTTGGTGGTGCCTCCAATGCTGTGGAAGAGCCAGTCGCCCTTGTCGGACTTGCGCTCCTCGTAGAGCTCGACCTGGACGATGTAACCCGAGGTGTTGGTGATGATGACACGAAGCGGGTAGGGAGCACCAGTGTTAGGGTCGGTGCAGACAATGCGGATCTCAGCACCAGTGACACGAAGTCTCCAAGCGCGGCGACCGAAGCGGTCAAGGAAAGTAGCCAGCGCCTCCTCAACCTCCTTGGGGTCAAGAGGGAAGACAGCGGAGAAGTTGATGAAGATGTGGTTCATGTCGGAGTTGTTGTTGCCAACAATCTCCATGGCGTCCAAGATGTCAGTCATGAGACGGTCGGCCTCAGAGATCATGTACTCTGCGGTAGGAATGTCCTCGCGCAGGCGGCCAGGCCTGACGACAGCACGAGTGAAGAAGCGCTTGTCGTTCTCGTTGGTCTTGCCAACAGCCTCGTACATGTGGATGTTGCGGTTCTCAGTGAAGACGGGCTTGATGTTGAACTTAGACAGGCGGCTGAGCTCAAGCTGGAAGGCAAGAGCAGGCTCGCTGTGACGAATGCTGGTGTCTTCCTCGTAAGCGGGTCCACGGAAAGTGAAGTAGCCAGGGTAGGTGCCATCCTGGTGACCACAGATGAATGTCAGGCGGCGCACGCGACGGGCAAGGAGCTCCTGCTTGTAGTCCTGGACGATAGTCTGCAGACGAGCGAGGATCTCCTTGTCGTCAAGGCTCTCGGCGTCGCGGATGGCGACGTTGCAGACGGCGGAGAGCTCGTCGTCGCTCTCGGGGTGAGCGACGGTGGGTGCCCTGCGCTTGGAGAGGTCGGTGGAAAGAGTGTTGCTCTCCTTACGAGCGGTCTTCTGACCAGCGAGAGGGAAGACCTCGAGAGCCTTCATGAGAACCTCATCAATGTCGTCGAGGTACTCGACAGGGACAACGGCTCCCTTCCTGGTGGGCTCACCACCCTGGGTCTGGCGGTTGAGGTAGCTCATGTCGCTGATGGAGTGGACCCTGGACATGCTGCCGGCGGCAGGGGTGCCAGGAGTGGACGGGTGAGAGGATTCGATCGGCAGACCAAACTCAGACTCGCCAACCTTGCGAAGAGCAAAGTCCCAAGAGAGGACGTAGGGAGCATCGCCGTCGACGACGTAGTCAATCGACTTGAGCTGGTAGGCGCGGTAGGCGCGGCGAGTGTACACCTCGAGCGCGGCGAGCGAAACCCAGGGGTCGGAGTGAGTGAAGAAGTGAGGCAGCACATCGAAGACGGTGTACTTGGAGTCAACGACCTCCTTGATCACGTCGAAGTTCGGCTCGCGGTGCTCCCATCCGCTCTCGCCGTAGCGAGACTCAAGGACGGCAGAGCGCAGGATGTGCTCCATCTGGGCGGTACGCTCCTCAAGCGTGGGCATGGCGCACTGGATCATGAGCTCACGAGCCTTGAGGGCAACCTTACCAGTGGCACGGCCTTCAAGGTCGGCAAGCTTCTGAAGGTGAGGGCGGAAGTACTTGGCGACGTTGCCAACGTTGGGCTGGTTAGGCCTGTACGTCTGGAGGATCTCAACGAGGAGGTTGTTCTTTGCGCTGACCCTGGTGTGGGACAGGACGATTTGCACAACGTTGATGAGCTTCTCCTTGTTCGCGTCACGGAGGGCGAGGATGACCTCCTCGTCACGGCTCTGGCGGGCAGAGAAGATGCTCTCAACATCGTAGTACTGATCGAACAGCTTGGTCATGGTGATAAGCTCGTGAGCCTTCAAGCCATCGTTGTACTTGGTCATGATGTCAAGCAGAGGTGCAAGGGCGGTGCGCAGGAGGTCAGCATCACCGGCAGAGACGGTCTCCTCGCAGAAGCGCTGGAAGGCCTTCTGCAATGGCTTAGCAGGGAACTCAGAGCCGCGTGCGTGAGCACGCTTGACAATCTCCTCAAGAGTAGAGTCAAGCTTCGCGGGCATACGCGAGTGCAGAGCAGAAGCTTGAGCGCTCCACTCTCCGTAGGGCAGCTCGGGGTCACGGAGCACAGTGATGAGGTCCTTCAAGGTGCTCTTCATGACCATCTGGTTGTCGTAACCCTGGAGAATGTTCTGAAGCACTCCCATAGCGTATGCGAACTTTTGCGGGGGCTTCTCTCCGAGCACGCTGGGCGCACCAACATCGGGAATGGGGTCGAGGAAAGGCTGGGCAGACTTGACCTTGGTCGGGTCGTCAAGAGCCAAGATACCAAGGATGTCACCAGCCTCAAGAGAGGCACCGGGTTGCTTGATGAGGTTGACGAGACCGTCCTCCTGAGCAATGAGGGGCATGTACATCTTCATGACCTCAACCTCAGCGAAGGGCTGGCCCTTGCTGACGTGCTGGCCGTTCTCGACAGTGTACTTGACGAGCTTACCGGGTGAGGGTGTGCGGAGCTGAGTAGGGTCGTTCTCCTGCTCGAGCAAGCAGGTCTTGCCATCGACGGACATACGGATGGCACCGACCTCCTCTCTCCAGTAGACGCTGTGCGAGTGGCCACCGAGGAGCACGAGAAGACCGCCGTCGGAGAGAGCGCGAACGCCGACCAGGGTCTTGCTGCCATTGAGGAAGAGTGTGTAGCTGTCGTTGCTGGAACGAGTGACAGTGAACTTGTACTTCATGCCATCGTAGATGAACTCGACAGGGAAGACGGTCTTGAGAACCTCCTTGCTCGGGACCTGACCCTTCTCGAGACCGGCACGGTACTCAGCAGTGCAAGCATCGCTGGCAACGTGGGACTTGGTCACGGCACCACAGATGATGGCCACAATCTGGTCGGGCCTCTCAGCAGTGAGCTTCTTGCTGATCAGCTCGTCGAGCCAGCCAGTGGTGATGGTGTTCTCTGAGAAAGCGGGAGTCTCCAACAGCTTAATTAGGTATTCCACGGTGGTCTTGAAGTCACCACGAATGCTCAGCTCTTTCAGTGCAACGACCATGTGCTTGCGCGATGCCTGTCTGTTCTCGCCGTATGCGAAGATGTGACCGAACTGGGAGTCGGAGAAGTTGTGGATAGAGGAGGCGGCACCGACGGAGAAGTAACCCCAGACGTTCGAGCTGGATCTGAAGTTCAATTCGTGCATGGTACCAGAGGAAGGCTTGAAACCCTCGCCGGGGTCCTCAGAGGTGATACGGCAAGCAGTGCAGTGACCCTTGGGCTGGGGCCTGCGCTGCTGGAGAGCGGAGCCCTCCTTCTCGAAACCGAAGTCGATCTCTGTGGTGGTGTGGGGATCGGCACCGTAGAGCAAGCGAATGTCACGGATGCGGTGAAGAGGGATACCCATGGCGATCTGGAGCTGGGCGGCGGGAACGTTAACGCCGGTGACCATCTCGGTGGTGGGGTGCTCGACTTGAAGACGGGGGTTAAGCTCCAAGAAGTAGAACTTGTCGTCGGCGTGAGAGTAGAGGTATTCGACGGTACCGGCTGAGACGTAACCGACAAGCTTGCCGAGAGAGACAGCAGCCTTCTCCATTGCTGAGAAGGTGGCCTGGCCTGCGATGGTGACAGGTGCCTCCTCGATAATCTTCTGATGTCTGCGCTGGACGGAGCAGTCACGACCGAAGAGCGAAATGTTGTTGCCGTACTGATCGGACAGGAGCTGGACCTCCAAATGGCGAGCGTTGCCCGCAAGCTTCATGATGAAGATGGGAGAACCGGGAATTTCGCTGGCGGCGGCATTGTATAGCGCCTCGAAGTTTGACTCGTCGTGAACCATGCGAATACCCTTTCCTCCACCGCCCTCAGATGCCTTCACCATGACGGGGAAGCCAATCTTCTTGGCGGCTGCGAGACCCTCTGCGACAGACTTGACGCAACCTTGTTGGTAGACGGAGTCCTCGACTGTGACGATGTTGTTGTCGTCAACAACGACCTGATCGACGCCAGTACCAGACCAGGGAATACATGGCACGCCGGCGTGCTGAGCAACGATTGTGGAAGAAATCTTGTCACCAAGTGATCGCATCGCTGAGCCAGGCGGGCCGATGAAAATGATCTTCTTGGGCGAGGCAGCGAGCGATTCTGGGAGCCTAGGGTTCTCGGATGCGTGGCCCCTGTGCTGCTGTTAGCCAGCCATTCTCCGAGTTGTCCGTGTCCTTGCTCTTTCTCATCTCGTCAAAAACTTACCATCCTGCCCAGACTGCATGAACGTTCATACGCTCAGCAACGTCAACAATGAGCTCGACGTTGGCGTAGTTGTTGTTGTTGGTGCCACCGGGGACCTCGACGTACTTGTCCGCCATGCGGATGTAGTCTGCGTTGGCCGCCAGGTCCTCGGGGGTGGCCATGACGGTGAACTGGATGGCGCGCTCATCGCCCAATGTCTCGTATGCCCACTTCCGCACGGAGCGGATCTCTTTGACGGCGGCGATACCGTTATTCGCAATCAGAACCTGCCGAATGTGTCAGAGTTGGGTTTCCATCTCGAAAAGTACCTCTGAGCTCGGGAGGCATCCAAACTTACGCTGGAGATGACAGTGTGACCATCGCTCGCGGCGACAAAGTCCTTGACCTTGCTGGGAGCGGCCTTGGACAGCTCGCTGCCGCCAATGAAATGCGAGGCGAGGTTGAATTTGGCAGCGTAGCTGCTGGGAGCACCATTGGCGTGGCCATTGGGCTTGGATGAAGCTCCGCTCACTGCGTCGGCCATCTTTGCAATAACAGAGGTCATGAAAGAGTAAGACGGGAAATGTGCCGAGTGCGCGGGGAGAAAAGAAAGGCGCGCTACACAGCCGGGGCCGAAGGAGTGTGTGTGACCGTCAGATGGTGGTGATGGAGGCGGTGACGCGGAAGATGGAAGAAGCGCTGGGAGGGGGTATCTTTAATAAGGGGTGTGCGGATGGGTGGTGAAAGAGAGAGCTCTGAGGCAGAGAGCAAAAGGTCGAGCGCTTCTTTTTCGGAGTTGCTTTAGCAAGGGCCGTGGGGCTCCAACAGTTTTGCGGAGGAGAGTGGTGTGTGTATTAGAGCGGCGGGATTTAAATAAGCAGCAGCACACGCCGGGCGAGAGATGATGCGTGTATGGTTGTATGCAAGCGAAGGAGGAAGAGGGCAGTACACACGCAGGAATACAGCACCGCAGCAGAGGAGAGTAGTAGCAGCAGCAGGATCAATGGGAGCCGGGAGTGGTGAGACGGGTGCTGGTATAATAATATGTTGACCTGAGCCAGCTGCACCACCCAGGCAAGCTTCCACATCCCAGCCAGCAAGCCCGAAAACAGTCGGGCGGTTGCTTGAGCACAGACGTCGGCCCCCCATCGCCCTTCGACGGACGAACTAGTCTACAGCGACTGGTTGCGTTGCTATCAGCGTTGGGTGAGACGTCTCTCAGCCATGCATGACACCCCGATCCTGCCCATCCCGAGCGCCTGCTGAGCCTCATCGCCTGCTCGCTGGGGAGGTGATAGCAAGGTCAGCCTTTAGAGCACCAAGCGGTTGGGGGCCCTCGACTGTGGGGTGGTGATGCAGGGCGCTCTCCAGCTGCAGCCTGTATATGCACGATCCCCGGAGCCTTTGGCTATGATACTGCTCAACAAACCATCTCCTCATGCGTCGTCGTCAACTGTCCTGCCCAGCTCTGATATCTCATCGCTCCCATGCCAGCCACCCGATCCTCCCTACCTAGCTCTCACATTTTCCCCCTCTTCATCAAACCCATCACGCCAGCTGGCATTTCCTCTTTCTCTTCCGTCCGCAAATCCGGCCCTGAGCCGTCAGCACGGATGTCCGGGATTCAGCAGTGATGTGCCCGCGATCCGTCGCGCTACCTCGATTTAGTCGCACCACACACACAGCGAGGGCAGCAAAGCGGTCTAACTTTAGCTATAGCCAGCGCTGTACAACTGGTCATCGACCGACCGCCTCACGTTATAACAACCACCATCATCGATGTCGCGCATATGCTACGGCATCGTCGGCGTCGCCTTCCATCAAGGTAATTAACCAAATAATTCTCATCACGGTATCAACACCACCACCCCAAAGACCATCCCCGTTATGTCGTCACGCAACCAGGTGTCAAGTCTTACCCAAAAAATATTGGATCAGCCGCAAATCGATTTTCCAAAGAGTTAGTTACATATTCTCCGAACCACGCGCTGTTTCCCATTCGGCTCTCCAAGAAATTCGCCGGGACCAAGCACGTCCGCCCTGCCGCCACACTACATCCCGCAAGCCGCTGCTGTCGTTCCAAGACTAGGCTAGTTTTCCAGGAAATCGATGCGCTCACGACGGTACGGCCATGTAAATCCCCGAACTCTAGCACTACCTGTTCCTGTCGTGGCAAAAAGTAAAAGCCGACGGTAGGCTGACATGTCGATGTTCGGGGCATTTTCATGAGTATGTATTTTTCACCAGCCATAAGATGTCCGGCTTGTGGTTGTCGGAGGCGATGGTCGGAGACGGGCCTTGGCATCTTCTTTCATGTTTACGATGGTTCTTTCCCAACGATGCCATCACCTTGCAGCGGATCTTCGATCTTCTTCAAAGACAGACTTTCGAGACACGGTATTTGGTAATATTTTGACTCTGGCGTTGTCACGGGCTGGGTGAGACATCCAAACGGGCGTTGACGCAACAAACGGCATTTCAAGCTTGCATAAGGTTCAACACTTTTGAAACGAGACAGTAAACAGTTGATGTTTCTTCATTCGGCTCTGTTTAGCAATTAGCGGCCATATTGTTATGGCCAGGAGGGAGTGAAGTCCGACGGGAATGGTTGCCTTGAAGCCTGAGACCAGTCGCTCCTTCCTGACTTCGGCTCTTACTTGAATACACTGCTTGCCTCGATCGTCGGCTTCAGCATATTGCTCTGTGATCGTGGAGAATGCCGTACACACCTGGGCCTTTCGGTCTTTTGCTTGCACTGATTATGATCACCCCTTGTTAAGCTCAACGTCGTGTGACGATGAGACATTTAATCGTACTCTCATTCAACTCGCAATGTCTTCACATTATATTCGCTCAGAGAAGCGCATACTTGAGTATGCTTGTCATATAGACTCCCTTGCAGCCGCACAATCATGATCATCGCACGAAGCACATATCTAGAGACGCATCTCCAGAACAGACAATGGAGTCCAGCGAGACACTCGGAGCATTTCCAACTGTGTAGAACAGCACAAGAGGCTAATACATCTAGACATCTCGTCAAAGATACCATTAATCTCCACCGAGAGATACTCCAGCCTTCCGCAGTACATTCATAGCACTAAGGTAATGCCTGAGAGTATGTCCTCAATACTAGCATTGACGCTCCGCTGAGACACTACTGATCGCCTTCCCCAAAAGTGTTCGTCCTTGAGCTATTACCTAAAGTCTTCTCTTCAAGCATTTCATTGAACTTCCACCAAGGGACTTTGAGTATCTCGCAGAGCGCTCGTAGCTTTTGTGGTAATACCTAAGAAGTTGTACTCAATATTCGAATTGGCTTACTACTGAGATACTAATGATCGCCTTGTATCGCGGCACTTTCCTCTAAGCTAATACCTAGATGTATCTCTTCAAAAATATGATTGACTTTCACCGAGAGGTGCCGGATATCTCGCAGAATGTTCGTGGCACATGTGGTAATACCTAAAACGATATTCCCAATATCGTTGTTGACCTTCCTTTGAGAGACCAGCGATGACATTGTGTTGAGATACTTCTCTTTGAACTCATATCATGAGCGATATTGCGATCTGAGTGGCATCTTACCGGCGAGATGCTTTGCATCCTTCGCAGCGAACGGTTTTCTTGTATGCTGGTATTGGAGATGGTGTTGCGATAAGGGTCGTGTGGTCCCAGTGAGATGCTTTTGCATTCTCAGCAGTAACTCATTGTCTTGTACGCTATTATCGGAAGACCTGTAACGATTCAAGTGGTGTGGTCCCATTGAGATATATTCCATCCTTAGCAGCAGTTCCATTTTCGAGTAAGATAATACTGAATGACCTGAAACGATACAAGGTGCTGCGATCCAGTGAGATAACGACAATGGTCAGTCAAGAAGAATTCACTCACGTGCTACTACCATACGCTTCATACTCATGTGAGACACGGCGGTACCATCGAGATGCTCATAACAACCAGCTGCAAGCAGCACGGCTTTTCAGATTCATAAAAAAACACAAATGGTGCTATCTAAGTCTCCCTCCTCACCTCTCCCCCACCCTCCCCACCGAAACACCACCCTCCTCTCCCTCCCCTCCCCTCCCTCCCCTCCACCACCACCACCCACCCCCTACTCACTACTCGAATTCTCCACCCTGGCCGCCGAGATCTTCGGCCGGCCAGGGCGGCGCCTCTTCCTCTCCTTCCCCTCCCCACCCACCTCTGCTGCTGCCGGCGGCTCTGGAGCCGCCGAGATCTCGTCGGCCTTGCGCTTCTTCGGCGGCGCGGCGGTCTTCTTGGTGGTGCCGATCGGCACCCACCCCTCGATGCGGGGCCCGGAGACGGTGTAGTCGACAGTGATGCCCCGAAGGGCTGCTGGCGTCTTCTGTGACTTTATCGTCTTGGTCTTCGCGTTCTGGGAGAGGATGCGCGCGTTCTCCGGCGCAAACCTCTCCCATCTGGTGGCGGTGGATGGTGGCACGCCCATGGCCTCGGGGTACCCCTTGAGAGGGTCGAAAAGTACCCAATCTGTAGCAATGTCAGTGAGGAGTTCCTGCCAGAAGTCGGACGATGATGATGCGGAGAACGTACCTTGACCTGCGAACAGCACCAGTGCCTCGTACTTCGGCATGCCTCTGGTGCTGGGCTTCTTCTTGGGCTTCGTTGGGCTGACGCCCGTGCCTGCGACGTGCTTTCCAAAGCCTGCAGACGGGCGCTGCGTGAGGCCATCGACCTTGACTGGCTCTTTCTGCTTGAGCAAAGCTTTGATGGTGTCGGGAGAGTAGCCAATCTCCGCGAAGTCCTTGGACATGGTCTCGTTGGAAAGGGGTTCGACTTGCGTGCCCCAATGGAACGGCTTCAGCTTTTGAGCCTTGAGGTACTTCTCGAGCTCCTGGTCGATGGTCTCCTGCTTGCCCTCCGGCTTGCCGTTGGAGTTGGCGACGATCTTGCCGTCGGAGAAGTTCTGGGTGTTCAAGTGAGAGGCTGGGTTGGTCTCTTTGGCGACTTTGGCGGACTTGCCGGCTTTGGTGTCTTCGGAAGCAGCGTTGGTGGACTTGGTCTGCTGTGAGCTGCTGTTCTGTTGTGCTTTGGCCTTCATGGCACGAGTGGTGCGGCCTTCGGTTTCCTGGTTGGATGCGGCGGCCTGGACCGAGGAAGAAGAGTTCTTGGGAGACATGATTCTGCTTGAATGGAGAATTGTTGGGTGGAAGAAAGTGAATCGGCTGGCCGGCAGACGGATTGGATGTGGTTGTAAGTGGTTGTGAGAAGGTACTTTTGCGGAAGAAAGTGAATCGACTGGCCAGCAGACGGATTGGATGTGGTTGTGAGTGGTTGTGAGAAGGTGTTTTGCAAAAGTGTTGAAGTTGGTGGGTGATTGAGAAATGTGTGGAAAGCGTGAAGATCTGTCGGAGAGGATCGTGAATGTGAGATAATACTTATACTTCTGTGGGAGGCTGGGAGCACTTGCGTGACCGTCAATAAGAACAATGGCAGAGTGAAGGCGGTGCTGCGTTATTGTCGTCTGCGATTGTTGCGGACTTGGTCATGTGTGGCGTGAGACGCAAACACGAAACACGGAGTCGTCCAAGCTTGCGAGCTTTCAAGTGAAGTGCAATAGCAAGTGTGGAGCACACCTATTGTTGTGCAATTCACAATGGCGCCGAGGATAAGCAAAGCACAGTGGCAGTTATTGTCTCAAGTGCTTAGCTAGGCCTTGTTATTGTGGGCTGTGTGGTTGGTGTCGGTCGAGTTGGTGTTGTGGAGGAAGTGAGAGAGGGAAGGACGAGCTGGCTCGGCCAAGGGTGTGAGCAGCGTGGTAGTCGACTTTTGTATTCCGCGATGGTGCCGTGGACGAGCGGACCTCAACAGAGAACAGTATATTGCTTGATTGATTAGAGGTCGTGGTCGTGAGCAGTGTAGTTTGTGGTGGTTGAGTTGATGTCATGAAGGAAGTGAAAAAGGAAAGGACGAGCTGGCGGCCCACGAGATCAGCAGTGTGACAGTGGACTTAGGCATGTGAGAGACAATCAAGTAGAAGATATTGAGATTGCTACTCTACCTAAAAATACACCAAAGACCTTGATCACTATCGTACACTAGCATTGAGCTGCCGTCTTCGCATCGCATCTTGCCGGCCGGGCACCGACTTTGCCGTGCATGGACCGAGCAGCCTGGCGTACTGCTCTGACACGAAGCCTTGAGTGGACGGAGCTTGACGTCCACATAATGAGCGCCGTCATGACATTACGAGGTGTCTGAGCAATGTCCACCGTATGGGACATAGCCGTAGTGCATCAAGACTCTACGATGTTTCCCGGTTGCCAGCGCAGCATTAGGGCATGCACGAAAGACTGAGCACCACGGCAGTGTAGAACGGGCATCGTTAATGCCAATGAACTTACAAGAAGCCCCGTCCCGCGGACGACAAGCAAGACCATTTCCCGATCACACTTTCTCAGTAATCCAGATGGCTCCCCTACAGCCCGCGCGAATGACACCAGTCAGGAGCTCGTAAGGATTGGCCTCCTTGGCATCATTCTCGACAGCATGATCAAGATGCTCCAGCTCCTCGTCTCTGATCCTCTTCACATCCTTTAGCAAGCTGGTAAGCTCGTCACCAACCTCCTCGCCCCGGTCCTCCATTTCTTGCACCCATTTGAGCAGTTCCCGCACTTGCTCATTGTAATGGTCTCCAATCTCCGTCTCAACGGCTTCTGTACATGCCATGGCAGCCTCCCGTCCCATCACGCCAGTACCCCAGCCCAAAACAGTAGCAGCAGCTTGCCAAACAGGATACATGGCGGTTGGTCGGATGCGATGGTGTGCAAGGAGATGGTTGAAGGTCTTGAAGTGTCCAGCTTCTTGGTCGTACATGTGCTTCATCAATGGTCGGAGGTGTGGATATGCCTTTGCGATTGGAGGTGTCTGTGCCGTATAGATGAGGGTTGCAGCCAGTTCGCCGGCATGGTTCACACGGAGAGCTTTGTCCAGAAATTCTTGTTGGACTTTTGTCAAAGGCTTGGTCCGCTTGGCCTTTGGCGTTCCTTCCTGGATAGCTTCAGGTTCGGGCTCTCCAGGTAGCGATGCAAATAGCGAATGACTTGTGCTGAACGACTGTCTGGCATGCAACTGGAAAGCACGAGGCGACAAACGTGCTTTCGTTGCAGATTGTAGATGCGATGGCCGGGTGAGCGATGCCATCTTGATATCAAGAAGACAGTTTATTTGTTATTGAATCGAAGAAAAGAGTTTCCCCAAAACAAAACAACGGAATGAAGGAGATTGAAGAGTGAGGAAGATTGAAGTCTGCACTGGAACAGTCGCTTGGGTGAAGTTGAAGTGAAGTTCGTCATCGACGCCGCCCGCCGCGCAGCCAATCAACGCGGGCTCAGCCACGAGCGCGCTTTGAGGCTCGCTCTCTCACTCTCCGTTTGTTCTCCACGGGTTGAGGTTGAAAGGTCAACTCGCAAACTCTACTGCCTCTGCTATTGTCGCCCCGAAAACAACACCCAGCCACCGGACACTTCTGCACGATTCCACTCACATCTGCCAATTTTATCCAAACATCTGCAACCATACACCAGCGAGACTTTCCACGATACATACGAACCAATAATCCAGGAGACGCAACCACGAAGAACGCCCTTACCATCTACGCGCAATACCAACATCTGACGCGCAATAATTTCTGGCATAACATCTGCCTCCGAGAAAAACACCATCAATAATTCACATCTACCACCACCACAAAATGTCTGACAACGAATTGGACGCTGAGCTTCTCGCCCTTGCCGGCAGCGACAGCAGCGACGAGGAGGGAGAGGCCGAGGTCGAGCAGTTCGACAACCGCTCGCCTTCACCCGAGGCCGCAAAGCAGAGTGTCGAGAAGAGCGCAGACAATGGCCCTCGCAGAGGTGTGGCCCAGAAAGTGAGGGCAAAGCGCGGCAGCAAGGCGCGCAGACGCCAGGACAGTGAGGACGAGGATGCAGATGCGTAAGTCTCTCAGTGGAGTGAAGCGTGAGCTGCGCAGGTGGTCGCACCTTAGCTTGAGCTCGCGTTTGCATTCGCGCTCACTCCCACAACCTGAACCTTGAGAAGGTGAGCACGCATACTAATTTGCCTTCAAGGTCGCCTGGCTCCCCAGTCTCTGACAACTCCCGCGACATGGCTCAATCCGATTCAGAAGGCGACGCTGAGGGCGAAGTCTCCGATGACGAGGCACCACTCTACCCCGTTGAGGGCCAGTTCACATCCGCCTCCGACAAGGCTCACATCCTCGGTCTCCCAGAAATCGAGCGCGAAGAAATTCTCGCAGAACGAGCAGCGAACGTCACTCGCAGACAGCAGGATCTTCAACTCAAGCGTGCTCTGGCTGCCACCCGCGAGAAGGCTAGAAGCCACAACAAGCGCAAGGCAAACGATGACCTGGACGATGGCATGAGGAAGAGCAGCAAAGCCAAGACTGAGAAGCGCTCAGCACTCGACGATTACAAGAGGGCACGCGAGCAGCGAGAAGCCGGAAAGACCAGAGTCGATTCTCGTCGCGACCCGAGAGACGACCGCTCGGATTCTTATGCCTCTGACCGCGATGCTGACGGCGAGAGCGAGGTCGAATGGGCTGAGCCATCTTCTGAGTACAAGCGTGATGAGCCTCCGGCGGACATCCGTGACTTCAACCGCGCACATGTCGGCAGGAGTAACTTCGCCAAGGTCTGCTTCTATCCCAACTTCGAGAACGCAGTCAAGGGCTGCTTTGCGCGCGTCAGCGTTGGCCCTGACAGGCAGACTGGACAAAATGTGTACCGCATGGCACAAATCAAGGGTATGTCGCTCCAAAGTTGAGATGCGAGTGCACGCTAACATAGACATAGGCTTCACAGAGGGCAAACCTTACAAACTCACAACTTCCAACGGCAGACAATTCACCACTGATCAATATGCGCTGGTCGCTCACGGATCTTCGGAAAGACCATGGCCTTTCCTTGCTTGCTCTGATAGCAAGGTGACAGACGCAGAGTTCGACCGTTACCTCTCTACTCTCGAGAAGGACGGCCTGCGCGCACCCTCTCGGAAATTCATCAACGCCAAACTTGACGACATCCACGCCCTGCTGAACCACAACTGGACCGAAGCCGACATTCAGGCCAAGATCAGCAAACAAAGCGCCATGGAAAAGAAGTACGATCCCGCCAACGCAGTGAATCTCCAGCGCGAGAAGATCAACAAGCGCAGAGCCAGGGCCCAAGAAGACGATGATGCAGATGAAGTGGCGAAGTGCGATGCCGAGCTCGCAGATCTGGAAAACCACAACTCAAGCAACGGCCCACGGTCGCAACCTAGAGAGCTGCCCTCCAAGCCCAAGCAGAAGCAAATGGAGCACGAACGTCTCCAGAAACTCAACATCGAGACCAGACGCGCGAACGCAGAAGCCATTCGCAAGGCTCTCGTCAAAGACCACAAGAAGGTTTTGGAAGCCCGTAACAAGGCTATCGCAGAGGCAAAGGCCAAGAAGGCAGCCGAGGCAAAGGCAGCCGAGGAGGCTGCGTCAGGCTCCAAGTCAGATCTTTTCGGAGAGGCCAGCGACATCTCCAGGCTTGGAACACCCGCCAATGGCACCCCCAAGAGGAGTCGCACCTCAACACCTGCTGTTGGCAACGCAAGCAAGCAGCCCGCCGGACCCATTGGTGCCATCAAGGGCAAGCCGAAGATGGACGACGACATTATTGGCAGCATGGACCTGGGGATTGACATTGAAATCTGAGCGTGTTTTGAATGTTGTTGAGAAAGCGATTGGTGTTGTTACGATATTGAAGCGTTTTGGATTGAAGCGTACGAAGTCGAGCGGACAAGCAGACAAAGAAAAGCTCCCCGGTCAAGGGTATTTGTAAAACGAAAGACTGTTGCATTAGGCAATCGAAAAAAGACACTGAGTTGCAATCAAGGTGCTTGCTTCAAGACGACTTTTCCTTCGTCCACTTCTATCCCGTCCTTTCTTTTGTCGCTCACAAGCTTCGGAAGTCGGACTCTTTCAAAGCTCCTGCGACACTTGTACAAAGTAGCCAGTGCTACGTCCCAACATCAGTGGACACAGCAAAGAGCTCAAAGTCAAAATCAAACTCCAAATCAGATTTGCAATGGGCATGCTAGACAACCATGGAGAACAACAGATACTGTTGGAGTACGCTAGTATATCACCTGAACGGCCGACCCCGTCAATACGCTACTTTTTACAACAGGTTATGAGCCCGGCTTTACAGCTTCGCAAAAGTGGGCTTTGTCTTCTTGATGCCCGCCAACATGGACTTCGTCACATCGTCTGATTGAATCATGCCCATGTTGTATGCGGCGACGTAGTTAAGTCCTATTCACAACATCGTTAGCAAACTGTTTGTGTAGATAAATGACCGCAGAAATCATGTAACTTACCGTCCTGCACCGAGTGATCCCGCGAGAAGTTCAGAACCTCCTTCGTAGCCTGCACCGCAATCGGACTCTTCTCGCCAATCGACCTCGCCAACGCCAGCGCCTTCTCCAGCGTCTGCTCCCTTGAATCGAACACTCCTGACACCAGACCCACGCGCAAAGCCTCTTCAGCGCCAAATTCTCGCGCCGTGAAGCTGACTTCCTTCACCCAGCTCATCGGCAAGTTGGCCTTGGGAAGACGAGTGAGCGTTCCAACATCAGCAGCAAGCCCGATGTCGACTTCCTTGACCGCGAAGCGCACATCCCTTGAGCAGAAGCGCACATCACAGCACGTTGTGATATCCAGCGCGATGCCGTACGAAATGCCATGCAGCACGGCGATCACGGGCTTCTCGCACTGCTCCACGAGCGACACGCTGTTCTGGAACTGCAAGATGTGGCGACGCAGCAACACCGCCTTGCGGGCAGTGTCGATGCCAGGCTGGGCGTGTGTGCCGGACAGCGGACCTGATTCTGACGCTGCTTGCACGTCGAGGCCTGCGGTGAAGGCTCGTGGGCCGTTGCCGCTTAGGACGATGGCGCGGACGTCAGCGTCTGAGGAGAGTTGTTTGAAGATGGCGCCGAGGGAGTGCACCATGGGCTCCGTGAAGGCATTGAGTTTTTCGGCACGGTCGATTTGAACGTGGGCGACATAGGGAGAAGGGAATGTCAAGTTGAAGAATGGTTGTTTGGGGTAATCGGATGGTGCCATTTTAACGAGGTTTTGGGTATCAGTCGGTGGTTGTGGATATTGCGGATGGGCGGATGTGGAGTTGTGTTTGGATTAATGATGGTGTTCTTATTCTGGAAAGCGAACTTATAGGTAGGTAGGTTTACGCGTGTGGACAAAATGGTATATAGGATGGCGGCCTTGTTGGTTAGGCGAGGTCATTGTCCAGCATGAGCTGATGAGCTGATCGAGCCGAGGCACAACTTTGTTTCACACGAAGCTGTGGGCTGGAGCTTCGTGATTGGCTGTTTGGATGAGTTGGAAAGTGTATTCGGCGTTCAAATATCATTTCCATTATATGTTGGCGGTTTCGACATTCTCCCGGATGCGGCATGATCTGGCGCCGTCGCTCCCTTTGCAGTGTCAGTGTGTCTGTACTACAACACATCCTGCTCCATTCGACGTCATGCAGATGCTCCAATCCTGGCAGGCTGACCTGCAGTTGGAAGAGCTCAGCTCGAGAGCCGTACGGGACTGGCTGTGTGGTATTGTGTGCCTGTTCTGCCCTTGCTGAGACGTAGAAATGAACAAGGAGCTCACCCTCGTGACCGTACGGTAGTCCTAACACAAGAACGAACGGAGGTATTCTTCAAAGCAGCCATCTCACCAACATCCACGACCAAGACGCCAACCTTATAGACTACAAGATGGCGACCTCCAAAAAGCTCCCTCGCACCGGCGAGCACGAGTTTCCTGTCCTGTTCACCATCGAAAACTCCTCGCGCCACGAGTGTACGGAGACATCCTCCATGATTATTAGCTGAAGACGAAACATCACCAGACCATCTAACTAACAGCTCCAACCAACCAGTCATCCTTGTAAACCCAGGAATCGACCTCCACGATCTCACCTCCAAAATCGAGCACCTCATCGCCAGCTCCCCCAATGCAGCCGAGTTCATGGGCAAGTACCGCAGCAAAGACATCAGCGAGTCTGTGCGAGAAATTACGGTCAAGTGGGCTGCCGAGGGCAGAGATAGTAGGGTTTTCGTGAAGGAGACGCTGGTGACGGAGGAAAATATTGAGCCGGTGTTGAGAATGATGGCTGTGGGTGTTGGAAAGGATGTTTTCGACGTCAAGGTGAAGGTGCAGAAGAAGAAGACTGAGGAGAAGAAGACTGATGAGAAGAAGACTAAGGAGAAGAGGACTAAGGAGAACAAGACTGAGGAGAAGAAGACTGAGGAGAACAAGACTGAGGAGAAGAAGACTGAGGAGAGCAAAGCAGTGGAACGGCTGAAAGGAGGAGGGAGGAAGTAGTTTTTAATTCGGGGGTTTGTTTTACCTAGTAGTATTTGAGTGGGAAATCTGTACGAACGTCTTTGCCTTATTCGCCTTCATGTCTCTTCTTCCGTGGAGTGGAAAACGTGATACCGGTTTGCACACCTATCGAGGTACGACGAAACGAACTTGCAACAGGAGAGTGTAGGCACGTGCAAGTATTCTTGGTGGCACAATTGTGGTCGCACCCACTGATCGCCAGCCTGATCTGCAACGGCGTACAAGCCTCGCAACGGCGACAACGTGTCGCCACGGTCAAGACACGTGAGAGTCTCTTCCAGCTTCAGCTGCTGTGCGAGGCTGGCTTCGGGCGTCGGTAAGGAGTTCGCTGGGACAGTGTCACCGGTGTTCGTGTAAGCGTTCGACTCTTGCATAGTTTTGGAATTCGATAAAGTCTTGGAGGGATTGTAATTGTGTCCGTACATGCGGTACTCGCTGTTCAAGGTAGAAGTAGGTAAGCAGTCGTGGTCCGTGGGAAGCTCAGGTGCTACCTTGGTTGCAATGTGATTGCCGATGCAAGTAGCTGAAGTCTGTTGGTTTTGATCGAGGCGCTCTGCTGATCTTGTCTGTGATTTCAGACGAAGGCGCGCAGTAGGTGTAGACGTTGCGCTCGTCAAGCTCGGCCAAAACCGACTTCGATAGGCTGATGATATGAGGTCGGCAGTTACATATGTCAGGCTGCTACATCCTCGTTAGACTCCCGCACTAAAACATGTCCAGCAAACTGAACCTGGACAGACTGCAAACTTCCGCAAGGCATCAGGCCCGAAGCGGGCGACACGGGAACCTCAAAAATCGCTATCCGATCATCGAGTCTTGTTATTCCCAGGCGACCAGACGCGTGCGGCCCGGAAAGCATGCCGACATGTTATCGTGCGACGGAGGATGATGGTAATGTGACTGACTCCAACAATCCTTCTTGAGTCTGCCGCCGTCTCGGTGTTGCTACCGGCAGGCTGCAGTTCGCTTCATAGGCTGATGCCGTGCGCAGGCAGGCAGGCGAGCAGCCAAGGCATCTACAGTACCTCTGCCGTCAGCCGTCAGCATCATCTAGGATGCGAGGCTTAATTTCATCTCTTTGCGCTTGCATGTGCAGCGACGCATAATTGATTACTACTGCATACTGTGCGGCGGTCAACATACGGTAAACCGCTTCCAAGCGGCTGCGGCGATCTGTATGTCCTTCTGGATTACGCTCGACATGTGCGTTTGCCCCAGAGTTCCTGACAAAGCAAGTTTGCTCAGCCGGCCATCAACTACCATCCATCGCATCGATATAGGCTCTGCGCAACGGTATCCCCAGCCGAGAAGAAGTTCGAGAGCGAGCTGCGGGGTTGGAGAGGCCACAGACCACGGCGAACCACAGGCCTCCGTGCGAGCGACAGGGATCGTGGTGAACCGCTTGCGGACCCAGAACCGCGGCGTGGCTATCCACCATCGCTACAAGCGTGTTACAGCCCTGCGAATGAGAGGGTGGCGGTGGTACGGCGGCCTCTCCTCCACCCACATACGACATACGGATCTACAGGTCGAGTCGGCAAAGCGCACTAGGATACCACTGCGAGCACGACTACTGGAAGCTGCGGACATGGACGGGCCAGCTTGAGTCTGGAGAGGCATCCTGGCGAGAGCGAGCGCAACGAACGCAACTGTGGCACAACGGTGCCCAATCATGGAGCGCAGAGAGACAGTCTGCGGGCAGAGTTTGGGCGGCCCAACTCTGTCTGTCTCACGCGTTGTCGTCGGTCGGGCAGCTCGTGACAGTTGCACGTCAAGGCAATTAATGCCGCACCCCGAGCGAACGAGTGCAGGACGAGCAGCAGCGCGACATGTGAGAGTGCTGCGGCGCAGACAGCGAGGCCAGCACGACATGGCACGTCTACATGCGTGCAGGTGGCAGCGGTACCGCGACGGCGTCTCGTTGGCGCGAGTGTGGCTGCAGGAGGTGCCGGGCGGGCGCGGCATTCGCCTGGGGGGCCAGACGCCTGAGGAGCGTGAAAGTGCTCCACGTCTTTGCTCTGCGACGCGTGTGAATGGGCGCGACGGGCAATGCCATTATGACCAGCTATTCTCTCGCCTCTGCCGGCAGCCGTCAGCACAATTGACAGACTCGCTGAACAATGCCTGCCGTGCCGTGACCATTAGAGCAGACTCGAGCAGAGCATCGCGCGCCGCAGCAAGGCCTCGCACCAGTCGCAGGCTCGTAGCATAACATTTGGAACTGATCGGTCTCTCCGCCACCGCGTAGTCTCGAGTGATCCGATTCCCCAACCCCAGACTAAATCCCCATCCATCCACCATCCACACTCTCGCGCCCCGCTGGTGTCCTTGGTCGTCTCTCTCCGGCCTGCCTGCCCTGCCCTGTCCTGCCTTGCCTTGTCACTCCGACTACTCACTCCCAAGCACCACTCTCACTCCTTCTCCCAAGCACCACCTCTGCTACCAACACCACCACAACCACCACAGCCCACTGCTCGACCAGCCTGCAGCCAACGTGCATCCCCTCGCCAATCGCGCATCCGCTCGCCGGCATATCGCTCGTCCGGTGGCTTGACAGCGCAGCCCACCCTCGCATCCCACCGCATCGCTGACTGGGCCTCTGCCGCCTGCTCGCCGTGGTCGCGACTCGACCAACTCCCACGCCAGACACCACCTGCTGTCTTCGCGACTCTCGCGACTCGATACTCTACGCCTGTGTTGCACCTGCTCGGCCTTTGCGCTGCACACTCCTCTCGCAGCGCGTGCGCGACACGTTTGCGATCGCTTCCTGATTGGCTCCAGAGCCCAGGCGCATTCGCACCTTCCCACCCTCGCGCGCCTTCTCATTGCAACGTACGCCTGCGATTACTGCACTGCTATCTTGCCGTCGACCTGTCCCGTCGCATATACCGTCCCGCGCGTGAGATCTCTCACCTCACCAATCTGCCTCTGAAGCTTAAAAGCACAGTCAAACCCAATAGCACACCAGCATTGCAGCTTACACACCAACACTTGCACACCAACTACTCTGGCACGCAAACCTTGTTGCCAATTGCAGCCGGACGGTTAGCAAAAAAGAAAAAACCACATTACCCAGCATGCTGCAGGACAATAGCTTTGGCGCCAGCACTACATCACCACCAAAAGTTCCCTACTCTCTAGATCACCTGGGCTCCAACACGTCGAGGTCCGCATACGCCTCGCAACCCCACGCAGTCCCACGCCAATCTGAACGCCAATCGTCTGATCGTCCGCTCGACTCACATCCTCCTCCTTTGACCGCCAGCAACTCCGATCCCTCACAGTTCATACCAGAAGCTAACACCATGTCTACGGTTTTGATCCGCAAGTTGCCGCGCAACACTGGCACTGATGCGGTCAACGGCATGCTCCTTTTCTCTACAGATCTGATCGGTACCGACATCATCCGTTCGCCTTATCCCGAAGATCTACAGTATACAACCGCCGTGGCACGCTTCAAGTCGACGGCTGGCGCATACGAAGCACAGGCCAAACTTCAAGGCAAGTCTGTCACCTCAAGAGATGCGCCCATCATCGTCGAGATCCAGAATCCGATCTCACTCGAACGACGCGCCACGATCGATGGCATAATCCCTCGACAGCAGACTGGCTCGACTTCCTCGGCCAGTTCGCAAGGGGCACCGCCACCAGGCAGGTCACGATATGGAAGCACTTTCCAGTCCACCGACAAGATCTCACCGCCATTGCCCATGCCCGAATCGGCTGGTAACGGTACTGGCAACGGCCACATTCAAAGTCTGTTCTCACCGACATCACCTATGACAAATGGTTTTGGTGACCGCACCCGCGTTTCTGGCAAGTCTGTCATCAACAACGACGATTTTGACGACGATGAAACCAAAGAGCTGCTAAATGACCCGTTGGCTTACGCCAAAAGCGGACAGCAGCTGCGCCGATCAAGTCAAGCGCAAATACCCGGATTGTCTCACTTCGCCCGCCTGTCTGTAAGCACGGCCCAGAACGGCAACCATGGCAACTTCGTACCATCTTCTACAACTCCAACGAATGCACAAAGGGCAACGCAGGCTTTGCAGCCGCCGCACTCGCCCACGAATATCACCCACATGAATTCAGCCAGACCCTACAATATGAACATGTCCAGGCCTCAGTATCCGCCGATCAATCCGGCGGATCAAAACCCGCCGTGCAACACTCTTTACGTTGGCAACTTGCCCATGGACACTTCTGAAGATGAGCTCAAGACCATTTTCTCAAAGTCACGTGGCTACAAGCGCCTGTGTTTCCGCGTCAAGTCAAATGGTCCCATGTGCTTTGTCGAGTATGATGATACTACATACGCCACCATTGCCCTGAACGAGCTCTATGGCTACCCTCTGCACAACAGTGTGAAGGGTGGCATCCGCCTGAGCTACTCGAAGAACCCGCTTGGTGTCCGTTCAGGTCAATCGAATGGCATGGTCCCCAACGGTGGGTACTCCCATCACATCGGCATGGGTGCGCCTGGATATGCCAATAACAGCAATGGCAACGGCAACTTCAAGGCTGCTCCAGGCCCACCTCCAGGCATTATCAGCCCTCCCGGATTCTCTTCGGGCAACAACTATGCTCGATCATCTCAACAGGAGACTTCAAATTTGTCTCCAGCGACCCATCAGATGGTTTTCAGCGACCCATTCGGACTACCCGGAGCATTAGCGCAGCAGCAATATCCCGAGCAAATGAACACTCGCAATTTCTCCGGCGGTCTACCACCCAGCATCAGCGGCAAGTATGGACGCGACAGCCGTGGCAGCATCAGCGGCTTCACGATCGGACGTTAAAGCATTTCCATCTTTGACTTCAAACCGCACTGACAGCATTCCTGCGAATAATCGGACCTAATTCTGTCTTCTGTTACTACATGGAGCTTCCGGACCTCTGAAGCTTCGCAAAAGCCGATACACGACACTACGTTTCTATGGATGACTTCTTTGAGGAGCCGAGTCGATTCCGCTCGACTCGGTCCCCACACCTCAAGAATATCAAATGCACACTTACTATCTTCTTCAAATCTATTGCTTTTCGGGACATGGCGCACATTTGGAAAGAAATCTACGGACAACGGAAAGAAATGGACGGACACATACGAGTTCCCACGCAACCCCCAGAGATTACCCCAATCCCCCTTTTGCGCATGGCCGAACAGACAGACATACAATCATCGATACCCACTACGTTTTGGGCATTTTTGGAACAGACACCTGGACCAACGGAGCCAGGGCTTGCGACTTGCTTTTTACTGATTTTTGGTTTTTGGTTCGTTGCTGTTGTTGATGTTGTCGCCACCGACGACGATAGCGGGTGGGATGGACTGGCGTACTGGGTTTTGCTTTTTTATCCTTTTTGGGCTTGTTTATTAATCTTTTGGAATTTGAATCTGCTGCGTTCACACGGCTCTGTCCTTTCACAAGGCTTTACCTACTTGTGGCTACTATTATTGTCTGTCTTTCTATAACAACAAACCCCAAGGCCATTTGTGGATGACTACTCGAGGCCACAGGGTTTCGATCTGGAGAAAAACTGGATTTGCCTTGCGGCGGATGCAAGCACATTCTACTCCTCGATTGGAGGTGGTGTTTTTGCGGAACAAAGGGGAATGCATACCTACCTACTTTCGCGCGTATGGATGGATGGATGGATGGAGCATTATTTGGGAGGGGAGCAAACAGTCCAGCTGCTCTCTTGTGGGATCCAGTTTGAGGGGGATCATGCGTCTCCCTTGTTGCTGATGTTTGCTTGCATTTCTGGAACAGGTGCACTGAATGCGATAGGGGATGAGGAATCGGGGAATCGGGGAATCGGGGAATCGGGGGATCTTTTTCACTTGCAGGATGAGTGAGGAGAGGTGGAGGGATTACTTGCAGGGACTATGGTGTTTTTGGAGCGGAGTGAGAGAGAGAGAGAGATATCGGGTGGGATATCTAGGTATATTTCTTTGACAGAAATCTTTTGGTTTTTTTCTAAAGCTGGTTTTGTGGAAAGCCTGTGCCCTTTTTTTTTTTGTTTCTTCTCACGTGTTAGCTTGGTGATGTGGTTTGGAATGTAAGCTGTGTTTTTGTGGCCGTGTTTTGTGTGCTTGAGCCTACGCGGACTCACGGTGGCATGCTATATTGTGTATATGCTGCGTGCGCCATCTGGACTGACAGTCGTCATCCGCTGCTTTATGACTACAGCTCCCTGATGCCTTGCCCCAACCACTTCAAAAGCGATGCCGTCAAGTATCGCCTTTCGCCTTTGCAATGCCATGATCGTGACCTGGTGGTTTTCCGCACTGCTCTCTGAATGAAGCTGCGTAACTAGGTCTGCCAAAGTTCTGATGCGTCTGCGTCGCGGCACTGCTCTCTTGCCCAGACCCTCGCGCCACTGTGAGTCTCGACTGACAATGCTGAGCACAGACATGCCGCGTTGGGGACACAAACATTCCCTGACTGCAAACCACTTGCGCTCCAGATGGCGTGATAGATTTCTGAGATGTGCTGTTCACTGGATGTTTAACAGCTCAAACCTCAATGTTTCCTTCACCTCCAGAGTCCGTACCCGCCCACGGCAGACTTCCACAGCTTGATCGTGCCGTCCTCGCTACCTGTAGCGTATAGCTTGCCATCGGGGCTGAAACCCGTCGTCCACACAGGCCCATGGTGTCCCTTGCCAGTCTCAACCTCCTGCTGCGCATCGTAGTCCCAAACGTGCACCCAAGTGTCTGTCGCACATCCTGTGACAAAGCGGCGAGCAGGACCGTTGAGCGCGACAGAAGCCACCTCGCGGTCTGTCGCAATGTGGCTAAGCAGCTGGCCGGGCTGCGAGCCAGAGAAGAAGTAGATGTTCTTGCCTGCGGCGACCGCGATAGTGCCGTCCGGGTTGTTGTCCAGGCCGGCGTTCAGCTCACATGAAGCCGGAGCCGCGGCGAGAGGGAAGGTAGCGACGGCGCGGCCGGTGCGCAGATCGTACCAGCGCAGGTTCTTATCTTCGCAGGCGGTGATGAGGAAGTTGGGGTCGCGTGTCCAGATGATGGACTTGATGGAGCCTTGGTGGTCGCCAGCGCCGATCTCGTAGGAAGGGCAGTCGGCGCCCTTGATTGGAGCATCAGGGTTGAATGGAGCGTTGGTTGCGCTGGAGATGTCGAAGACGCGCAGCTTCTTGTCCTGGCCGCCTGTTGCGAGCACGCCGGGGCGCTGGCCGGGCGGGAAGGCCACGGCGCGCACGATGTGAGGGTGGTCCAGGGTCACGAGTGTCTCGCCGGTGAAAGTATCCCAGACCTTCGCGCTGAAGTCGGCGCTGCCGGTTGCTGCGAGGGTGGCATCTTCGGAGAGCCTTGCGCTCCAGACGGCGCCCTTGTGTCCGATGAATGTTCCGATCCAGTCGCCGGTCAAGCCGTCGCGCAGCATGGGGTTCTGGTCCTTGCATGCGGAGATCATGTAGTACTGCGGGCTGGTAGAGGCGGTGTTGAGGGCGGTGGAGAAGCCTAGGTGGGTGATGGGTCTCGAGTGGCCGTGACAGGTCAGCGGGACGGTCTGGGTGGTGCCAGAGGTGATGACCTTGCTCTCATCCTGGCGCTTGAAGGCGAAGTCGGCCATTGTATTGGAGTGCTGAAGCGGTGGATTTGCTTTGGGTATGAGTGGTTGTATGGGGTGCAAGATGCAAGGTTTATTTCTTCGTGACTTCGTGAGGCGTTATGTTGTGTTTGTTCTCGTGAGCGAGTGCTGTGTCTTGCCGTGTCGTTGTGCGTGTGTGTGATATTTCTAACCCAAAGTGCCAACGCCTGTCAATCAGAACCAAGGAAATGTATGAATGCTGGTGGAAGAGCGATATGGTGGGTGTGTGTGCGGGCCAAAGCAAAGCAGGGGCAAAGAGAAAGGCAAGGAGCTGCCCCTCCGTCCGCGGTCTGGGTAAATTTGGCTGGTGCGTAAATCTAAGTACGGTTCGTTTCAACTGACTGCAACGTGGTCATCCTGAAGGGAGCATCAAAGGTAAGATAAATACAGATAGGTAGGTGGTCATGTGTTGTACAGACCTGGTGAGACTTTCGACATGAAGTATGCCATGTTTCCACCGTCTCGCTTGCTCCAGGCAGACGTAGACTTATCGAGAGGCTTTGCGTTGCCTTTGGACCCTAGCGCCAATGTTGTCAAAAGACCCGAGGGTTTATTATGATGACGAGCTTTTGGGCATCATGACACTCCATTTGGTCTGTGGTCTGCTTGCAGGCTGGTGGAAATACTCCACGATGCTGGACACGGCTCGAGAAGTAGCATGAAGAAGATGAAGACGATGCACTATCAAGCTAAACACGAGCGTTGTCTGCACACTAGTAGTAAGCGATCCTCTCATCATGCACACGTGAATAGAGTCCCCATCATCGTTAGCCTCTCTCGTGTGTGCAGATCTCCGCCACCGCTTTATCGAGCCGCATGCTTGTTGATATTGTCTCACAGTGATGTAGCGCTTTTATTGGGCTGTCATCCATCCATCCAGAGCATGTGCAGAAGTATCTGATTTCTTCATAAATACCCGATCGTGCCATATGTTGTATTTTGTTTCCATTTGCCCCGCCTGACTCGTGACTTGCAGGGCGAGCAGGGCTTCTTCACGAGCGTGCGTGCTTCCCTGGTTGGCAAGGGCGACGCCCGAACTTTGTGATGCCATCCAAGTCAATAGCCACACCCCGTCTCAGAGCCCCACCACCCGACTATTGCACCGCCAACAACAACACCACCGCCGCCGCCTGAGCCCGCCACTCCTACCACACCGACGACGACACTGACGACCACCCTCATACCGGACCCCACCCCGTATATCGACTCCACGAGTGACGCGCCCCACGACTCACCGCACCCGCCCCTGGACTTGGATCTGCACCTGCATCTGCCCTCTGCACCACCACAACAAACCCGCAGATCGTAGGCGCAAACATCGCTCTTCCCGTTGCTCTCGGCCAGACAACAGGGTTGAGCGCTACACCTTCATACACCCGTCTCTCGGACCCTCGAGACATGCGCCGTTAGGAACGCGCACAACTGACCTCTCCCATGTCGTCTTCTCCTCTTCGCCCAGGCGCAAGCCGGGACGAGGAGCTCGAATATTACAAACGCCAGTACGAACAGCTCGAGGCCGACCTCACGGACTTCCAGGCTTCCAGCAAAGAACTAGAGGACCAGCTTGAGAAGGACGTCGACGCCGCCGAGAAGAATGAGCGCAAATTGAGACAGCAGGTGGAGAAACTCAATTTCGAGGTGGAAGAGTGGAAGGCGAAACACAAGCAGGCAAAAACTGAAGCGAACAGTGCTCAGAATGCGTTGCAGAAAGAGATTACGACTATACGAGAGCAACACCGCAACCTCGCCCTAAAGCTCAGGGATATCGAGGTCACGAACGACGACTACGAACGCCAGGCGCGAAACACGACAAGCAGTTTGGAAGACCTTGAGCAAAAGCTTAATGTTTCCATTGAGCGGGGAGTGCTGATGGAAGAGGAGATCAAGACCGGCGAGCGGGAGAGAGAGGGGTTGAGGGTTGAGACGCAGAGGCTGAGGGATGAATTGGGCGATTTGAAAGTGGAGAGTGAAATTCGACTGGAGAAGCTTCGCCTTGCAGAAGCCACGATCGAGTCTCTTAGATCGCGGAAACCGAGCACTCTCGCAGTGGAGAGCCTGCGCACGAGGAGTCCGGGCAGCGAGGCCAGCGTAGTGACACCCACCTCACCGACAGCATCTACGCCGCCTCCACGATCAGACTCCGCTTCAGACGCACCCACGCCTCCCTCACCTCCGCTCTCGGATGCGCCAGCCAACATCAAATTAGAGCCAAAGACTCCAGCTTCTGCGAAGCGGCGGTCCTTCGTGCCCGATGCCTCTGCCACACCAAGGCCCTCATTGTATGGAGCAAGAACATTGTCGAGACACACGAGAGGCCCCTCATTGGCAGCAGGCAGCCTCTCGTCAGCTTCAGACGCCAAATCCGCGAAGCCCTCCTGGCCACGCACCAGCTTCCAGCCGACGGTCATGGCGCGTTCCGAGTCACTCAACCAGATGAAGAGTCTCCGCAGCCGCATGCAGAAAATCGAAGAACGCGTCCATTCAGCCCGATCGAAGCTTCCACCTCACAGCACACCACGAAGCTCTCCTCGGACCGGAAGTGGTGCCTCCATGCCATCATCAGTAACACTTCGACGCACCAGCAAACGACCTTCCGCGATCAGTTCGTCGATCACATCAAACACAGGATCAGAAGATTCTGGTCCACTGAGCAGCCGTCGCGAGAGCCATGTCAAACGTCTTTCCTACGGCATACCACGACCCGCGTCTACTGCGCCAGGCGAGCGCCCGCCATCGTCACAAGCAAGCGACCGCCCTACCTCCACGTCATCATACCAGCGACCTAGCAGCCGCATCAGCAGCGCTCGCCCTGGGAGCCGCTCCGGTGCCGACACACCACTGAGCGGAAACTACCGCGACATTCCTGCACCAAGCACCGCCTTCACACATCGCCCGCGCAGCTCCATCGGTGGGCCATCATATGGCAGTCTCCACAGCTCTGGTCCCGTCTCGCCCCACAAGAGTCTCCATCGTTCAGCGCAAAGCATATCTGAACACACACGACGACAGCAAACAGAAGGTGACGACCCAGCTGCCCGGCGTGTCTCTGGCCTTCCACCTCCCGGTCATGCGCGAAAGCAGAGTTTGCAGATGCGGCCTCCACCACCACTAGCACCGCGTCCACCCAGCCGCAAGGCTGTGGAAGCGCACGACGATGACTTGGGAGAGACGTACTGATTTTGACGGGGATTGGAATGGCGTCGACTCTTATCGTTTGGTTTCGATGTACTTGCAGCGACTAGAACGCATGCATATAATGGATCCGGCGCTGGGACAAGGGATTTAAGGGCTACGGGATGGCTGGTACTTTTCAATGGGCTGCGGCGTTCATTTTGCTTTTCCTTATTTTTCTTCCTTTTCTCGTGTTGATATTTCACTTGCTGACTGGTTCTGGCTTGACCTACACTGGCTGTTGTGCACGAGCATGGGGAGAGGGAGAGGGAGAAAGAGGTATGTGACGAAAGTACATATATACGCATATATGCTACGGCGAGAAGAATGAAATGGTCCTCCCGCGCGCTTGCGCGCCGCATGCGCGTGGATGGACATCTTTACGACTGGTATTTCGTGCGGTCCATTGGAACTATTTTTCCCGTCACTTCCTTCTCCGCGCGCACGGCATGCTCTGGAGCACTTGGATGATGCGCAACACGAGCACCGGTTCGGCGGCTCGGTCTCGCATTTGTTGCTGAGAGAGCGGTCGGTGGTGCCTCCTGGCATCAACAAGACTGCGCGCCGACCGAACCGACCGACCGATTGACAGAGACGAGCTCGGGGGTACGTATTCTCTCGAGCGTCTCCCGAGCCGATTGTCTGCTTGCTGCGCACACCGGGCTGGTCGGGAAGTTCGATTTGCTCGGTGCCTTCTCCAGTGCTCGGTATGTCCTTGTCTTAAGCTACCTTCTCTTTGCTAGGGCCGAATGACATTATGCTGGATAACTGTGTGCGGCGTGTTCCTTGGTGCTATCTCGTTTTCATTTTCTTTTCTTGGCGCGCAATGCGTTCCGCGTCTTATGTGTTCTTATGTTTGCTATGGCCTGTCCATGGTTTGGTCACGGATGTGTTGCGCTTGCTGGCTTGCTTGTTTCTATTTTCTTCAACTATATGGCAATGTCTTCGGTAGACGCATGCCGTTTGAGGCGTGCTCGGAGCACGAGGGTCTGTTGTAGCGCAGGATTCGGCGGTCGGGTCCTTGTTTGGGCATCGATTCGGTGATCTGGATCATGGTTTGATCGTGTGCTCTGCGAGAGACGGCGTAGGCATGCAAATAGGAAGGAGGGCAGTTTTGCTTCTATTTGAAGGCTGGAGGATGGAAGGAGGCTGCTATGGCCAGGGAATCGTCAGTCTACCTGGATGGGCTTTCGTGTTGGATGGGACTTACATGCTCTCCTTTTCGGAGCGATGGGATTGAGCCAGTTCTTGCGCATGGACGTATGTGCGAGGAGAACGAGACGTGAGTTGATCGATGGCCAGTCTGCATGGATAGGTCGGCGGGTGTCGTCTTCGTCGATCCTGACGAGCTTCTGTTTTGTCCTGGCTCGCGGAAGTCTTTGTACAAGTTCTTATAAGGGAGATCAGGGGCTATCGTGTGAACATGTCAATGGCCAGCCTGCATAGATGGATGAGCATCATCTTCGTGACTTTGTCGGCCCCGAAAGGCTCTGTCTTCGTAAGAAAACTTGTCGAGATCGACGTCTTTCCACGGCCAGAGGTCAAGACCAAGGAGGCGACTGGACCGCCCGTCTGTGAAAAATTACTCAATCTGAGTCTCAGACACTTCTCCTCTCGCCATGGTCCAAGGCGCCAAAGCACTCGATATGTGGTGTCAAGGTCGCGGGCCACCAGATCTGTGGTCTGGATGGTTGTGGTTGTGGTTTGCAGCGCAGTGTGCGCGGCCTCGACTCGTTGCAGGACCGTCTCCTGGAGGAGGACCGAGCTATTCTATCCACTGTATCATGTCCGCCTTCTTCTCGTGGTATCAGGTCTTGCGGTGGTCGCTCTTGGAGAGTTTGCCAAAGTCGTGCATCGGGTTTCGAGGGTTTCCGTTCGTGGTGAGGCACAAATGGCTCGATGATCGGTGAGAGTTGGGTGCGTGCGAGGCGCATGGAGCGGGATTCTGCGGCCGCGATGTAGTGAACCTGGTGTCGTGAGCAAAAGCTTTCGTGGTGACATGGTTCGAGCAGATGGGTGTGTTCAGGACGCAGCAAGGGACAGTTTCGAGGTTGATGGGTACTTTCGCGACAGGGCCGTGCAGTCTTGGATTGGTATGAGCGAGCAGGTTGTTGTACACACTGCCAACTCAAAACATGAAAGGCACCGTCGATATGTTCTGATCTGTTGACACAGGCTCGATCGAGCATGGGAATACTATACCGATCCCTTGCGAGGCTCATCGGCGGCGCATTCGACTGTCTCCCTTGTCCAAACTTTTCCGTCTCTTTCTACGCGACATCTTGCGGATTTGGCGTTGAACATCCGTGTTACTAGCACACTGGCCCCTGTCGGTAGTCTCTCGATCGCCCGGACACCTTTATGAATTGGTAAAGGGAAAGGGGAGCGCGTGGATACAGAATCACGAACACCTGTACAAAGCTGGAACGCCGTATCACAGTTCGGTTTGCACGGGACTACGGCGCTTGCGATACTTTCGAGGAATCGGAGCTGCTGCCCAACTCTTCCAATGTCAAACAGCTGATTCAACGTTGTTCACGTCGTTTGTCACTGCTTATTTCATTCAGATACTGTGGTTCGAAGCATCCGAATCCTCCGAGACCAAACCCAGAACATCAGGGGAACGATTGATGAAGGAATACTGATCAGAAGCAGAAACATAATAGGACACTTCGCGCGTCATCAGTAGCGTGCATTTCGACGTTCGTTCATCCGTCCTACGGGGTACGGTAACATTTCTCTGCGTCACTCTGAGGAATAATGCAAGAAGAATAAATCATTCGGTTCCTGGCACGAGTAAAACCCCATATTTAGACGCAGGAGAACACAGTTTCTAACCTGTATTATTCCTAAAAGATCCAACTAATTCATTATTTTGTGCTTTATTGCTGACTTATCAAGGTGGACTCAACTCCGCGTCCGTGTCACTGAAGAACGACCGCTTTCAAGTTCCAACGGACCTGCGTCCGCAGAGTGTGGAAAGAAACCCACTGTAATCAAGTCTCGCCGGGAGACGTGTTAGACGTTCGCGGAGTGAGCGCCTACACGGGATCATGTCCGGTGAAGCTGAAATGTGGATGCATGAGACCTGTGGATCCTTGCTAGATGCAGCGCATCGAGCACGAACAGGGATTGAATTGTGTAAGTACTATGTAGAAAACGTGGACAATGACTGCCATTGCTGGAACAGTAGTGGCACAGGTGGCATCTTTTACCTGGCAAGCCGGCTAAGTCGCGAAAGGACGCTACTGCGTCACGAGAACGGGACAGCCGTGGATGACGACCTGTGTGCCAGCTTCGTGTTCATCAAGACCAGGTCCCTTCAGCATTTGGACCTGTGAAGCGGGTTGTTGAGAGCACTCATCTCAACCCCATGCAGACGTGAGATTGGCGGGCTGTAAACGGATTGATTGTATGCTGGAATTCACTCCTAAATCCAAAGAGTGGAGCAGAATCGTAGTGTTCGAAGAGAGCTGCGTTCTGCCGCCTGCATGAAATTCAAGCCGCAGGAAAGGCTGGTTTGCAAATGCTGGAGCGTGTGATGCAAATGGATCGTATCGCGTGCATAACTCGTAAGCTGCCTCCCCGTGGCTGTTCTTGCGCGCAAGATTCGCGGCGGTCGAGCTAGTGCTGTTCTTGTTGAATGTGATGGATCTAGTCATGCCGCAAAGTTTCACACCAACATGTCTTGTGGCTGGGACCAAAAACACCTCTTGGACATTCGATGAGCCCCAGTTTGAGAACATGCATCCTCAACCTTGGACGTATTCAGTTGCGACAACGGTTATCGCGCTCGACAATGATGCAATTCTAGGGCACGCTTGAGAGGAGTGACGAGGTTTGAAGCAGTGAAGTCGGGGTGATTGAAAAGGATTGGACAACAGAGCCGGACAATTCTCCGGCATATGCTGTGATGGACAGCATGCTGTGCGGTATGACTGCATTATTGCTGGGAAGAAGTGTATCTTAGTGGTCTGAAATCTGCAAGAGCTCATTTTTGTAACTTGCCTCTTATAACCATGTCCTGAGCGGATGAGCAAGGCATATGGATGGTATTAGGGCAGTCAGGGCTGGGGCTGTCTTGACATGGTCGATAGGCGGCAGTTGCCCGCTCGCCTCGCATCTCGTGGCTAAACGGGTAGGCTGGAGTTGAGTGACGAATATGATCGACACACGCATGCTGTAGGTTGAGGGGCGCAATTCCCGGCGCATGTTCTTACGCAACGGCTTGACTTGGCGCGCACTGCGCTGCATGCGAATGCAGCTGCTATGCGGGTACGCTGAACTCGGAAGCTTAGTCTCGATGGCCGGGACTGGCGGACCTACCGATGTCGACGGGAGCGAGCAGCAAGGCGAGCAAGAGGGCTGCTCGTAGGCTTGCGGAGTTCGGCCGATTTTTGCTGTGGCGTGAGCAAAGCATCGAGATCTGAGCGTAGCCGGTTCCCCGATCATTTCCCATCCAGATTCCCATCCGAACCCGCAAAGCAGCGAGTGCCGAATTTCACAGGTGTGCATGCCGTATGCAGCCCGAATCCCCGATGCCATCGCAATTGTTAGTACAGGACTTTCATACAACATTTTATGAATGCCGCGCCCAACAAAATTGCATCACATTTTGCGAGCCTGCTTGCCATGCTCCGAAAAAGCGGCACGGACTTTGCTTTTGCCTCTCGAAGCATCGTACTGTATCACGCCACATGACATTGCGATACATGCTGGGTATGCGGCCACAACTGCATTATCGATGTCCACTGAAGGCTGCCGAGGCTCACGAGAAACCTATAAAAGTAAAGTCCCTAGCTCAAAGTCCGTATCAAACGCCTTGTCTTGATCGATGGTACCCATTAGTGCTGGGCATTGATCTACTTCTTCCAATCGCGGATGCTCGAATGTGCGGCTACTCAAGGAGCAGTGTTTTGTATCTATTGTGAAACGGGTCAATAAATGCAACGTTTTGGTCCTTCTTAGGTTGGTCGACAGTGTTTTCAGCACGATGTAAGGACATGCCAGAAGCGATTGCGGTCTCGATCGTCCCTTCTTGGGCTATAGTGTGGCGGGGCTTGCAGCCAATCATATTGGCAATCTTTTACGGAGTTTTTACCGCCACTTCTGAGTGGACGAAGGAATCAACTACGATCTACCAGCAAGATACCGCATTTCGGAATCTTCAACCTGCTTGGAGCACACATGTACCCATGTAACATCAATCATAATGTCGCGACCACAAAGGACCTTGAGCGAGACAGTATGCATGGTTGTCCTATGCTGAAAATCATGTCCGGACGATTGCATCGGGTTATGCGCAGACTTCCCAAACATTCATGCTTGCGACAGACTGACAGGTTCGCTAACGTAAACCGGCTATTACCTTGCGATAACATGACCAACAGCTCCTCAAGATGCCAATCAAACCACGTAGCTCTCCGAAGCATCCGAGGAAATGCATCATACCGACCGGACCCTGAGCCGTCGATACGGCGACGGCATGTCATCTCTCGACTATTCCTTCTGTGGCGCAAGCCTGAATTCTTCCACGCTCGTACTTTTCTGGCGAATCGTCTTGCACCAGCAATTTGTCTACCAATGGCGTATACTTCGCCACACATATTACCTCTTGATATGAAAATCCAGCACTTTCGGCTATCCAAAGAGGGATCTTTCTCTGCTACCTATCTTAACCACTATCAAATTCCCGGCACACGTGCACGCGATTGCATCGAGGCGTTCTTTTGGAGCGCCATACAATCCCAGTCTACAATAGGCTGACCCGTTGATGCATCTCAGTCCTGAGTCAACTGACACGGTTCTCCTGCCGTTGTCACTAGGAAGGAGAAAATCGATATATGTCTCTGAAGACAGTTTCCACACCTCCTACACATAAAGAATCCCAAAAAAGTGCTAACTATCGAGTATTGATCGGAGGAGGTGACGAACAAGTTATGCCAGTGTGGAGAAAGCGACACTCGACCGGAGCTGGATGCGATACTGCCCGCCCAGCACGTCTCGATCAAGTTGAGATTATTGGGGAAGAATGATCCGACCAGTGTGAGTAACCCCGCTGAATTCTAAAAGGCAACAAGGCAACACGGTAGTTGGGGACGAACGTGAAAAGCACGTTAGTCGTCACTAATTCTGGGCAAACCTATGCTTAGGCAATAATATCCGTCCCAGCCATCAGGTATTGGTCCTTTTCTCTCTATCAATAGTTCGAGAGATTCAAAAGATCACGCAGTCAATAACTGCAATCACATTAAAAATGCCAGGTTTTGCGCCCTGGTGATTGGTCTGAAGCCAGGGACTATGTGCATCCAGGGCCAGCGTTTCAAGTGTTTGTGTCCGCCTGGATTCCGCAGAATTCGTGATTATCGGACTAGTCGCCGCCACCCTTAAATCCCAAGTGAGTGGCTGATTCGGTGGGGATGGCCGCCGCCGCGACTTGTACTTGAGTTCAATTATATCGTAGTTTAAGCTCTATCACTAGTATTTGACAGCTCGCGATAATTGCATTGTAAAGTATATTTTGGCTATACCAGTCTCCACTCTTCATAGCCCTTCCGAACAACTACTTCATCATTATCGACTAGCTTAGTTGGCTGTGTCTGTTCAACTGTGCAGACACTGGCCGACATAGGTCGGTAGTTGCGAACCACGACTACACACAACTGTACGCCAATATTGTGTGAAGCCTACGACCTTGCGAGTCCAGGTCCAGAACATTGTCTTCGACAGCTTTATGATCTGTCAAAAGCAAACCAGGTTAGCGACGTGATTGCATCATAGTCGCCGTGAGCCACAACAGGTATCGCACTCGTGGTTCTACAGTACCGATCAGCAGCTTCAGAGGGGACACATATACTCGAGATTTCACCAAAATACAATTCCGATGTCTCCAAGTACAGCGTCAGGGGGCGACGGAGGCCGACAGAACGCTGCGCCAAATCGCTCTCACAAATCACCTGAGCGGCCTCGTGGGGGGAGGACGAGACGCACACTAATCGAGAGCGCGTGCACAGCTTGTCAGAAGCGAAAGTCACGAGTGAGTGCAACCCACAGCAATCTGTGTTACGACTTGATGTAAGTGTACTAACTTATCTCAGTGTGATGGAATACGGTAAGTCTTGATTACGCACAGGGACCTTCGCTCGTTGAAACAAGCTGTTCTAACCCCTTCCCAACAGCCCAGCGTGCTCACGCTGCCAGGCACTACACACAGAATGCGGTTACAATGCCGAACAAGGCGAAAGCCGATGGTCAGCACTGCGTCGCCGTAACGAGACGCTCGAGCGGGAGCGCAACGAAGCGCGATATTTCATCTCTCAAATACAGTCAAGGCCTGAGCCCGATGCTCACGAGTTAGTGCGTCAACTGCGAGACAATGCGCACGCTAGCGATCTGGGTGCATTCATACACGAAGCTGTGAGCGCTTTTTCTGGTTATGACTCTCAGCAGCAACAGCAGGAGCAGGGGCAGCATCAGAGTAGACCACAGGCGCAGCCTCTCTACTATGGACACCAAAGCCATCAACACGACCCAACACAGCAATCCCAACAACAGCAGCTCCAACAGACGGCCCAAACACATACACAGCAGCAGCGTCCGACACAAGGAACCGACCAGGGCTTCTTTGTCCAACCCGCCTATGCCTCACATTCTTCGTCCATCGCTGGACCGCAACTTCCTCCTCTACGATCTATAGTCGAGGTGCCAGCGGGCGGCCACAGTTCAACACAGCTACCTCAACCCTTTCCAGCCATCCCACAGAGGAACATGAGTCTAGGGTCCAACGTTTCGAGCGGCTCGTACAGCTCATTATCCTCGTCCGATGGGTACGGACGTCAGTCTCTATCGCCAAGGGAACTCCCTCATCCAAGTTGACCACAATGATCACACGTGTAACACGATCATACCATTAGAGCACAGCGCACAGGGCAGAGGGCAGGAGCAAGGGTTTCAAATGAATTCTGGTATGGGTGCTTGGAAAGCACGGATTTGGAAGAGATGATTCACTTTGGCGATATGTGATCAAAGAGCAGAAGGGGAACCTCGGTCACGAATATTGCAAGCGTGGGATACTAGCACAATGTACTTCGTCACACCAGGAAGTGAGGTTACCACCAAGTTGGGGCCAGCCTCACACATTGCACGATGCCTTCGGACCTGGCTCCGGAGGACCCATGCTTTATCCTCCTCGAGTGTCCTCACTTCATCCTCTCGTGTCATGACCAGGAGACCCTTGTCAGGCATGCTCTGGTGAACATAATTATACTTGAGACCAGGCGCTGTTCTGTGATATATGTTTGGGCTCTTTAGACATAGTAGTGCTTCGGCAAGGTAGATGTTGCCAATGGACTCTCGGTCCCCGGCCTTGCATCATTTAGTACGAACGTCCGGGCGCGTGACGGCCGACTCTACCAACATCTACGCATTTTTTGGACAAATGGGTGTACTACCGGTACAAGTGCTCCCGATCGTCTGTCATGGAATCAGCGGTACCACCGTGTGGTCTTTCCCAGCATGCAGAGCTGCTTGCAGTGACAGCAGAGCATTCACAAGCCCACCAATACCTATGCCTACCCTAGGTTGCGATGACAATGGAGAAAGGAGAGCAGAGTCTTCTAGATCGCAGGATCTCTTGGTTTGAACTACATGAATGGTAACGATACGAGTGGTTCCATCAAGCTGAAAAGAAACACCACAGTCTCTGAACACGTATGGTCAAAGATTGAACCGCCTCTACTATCTCGGAGCATTCGAGAGTGTAGATCGCTCACAAGACTTCATTTCGGTCACAAGTACGTTCAATTCATGGAGAATCAAATCACAAAAGAGAAGGCTATAAAGATTCATGGCAGGCTCAGATCAGGAAGAAGAAGTTGGGACAACATCAGATGATTCACGTCACGTATAGTCGTGAAGACAGGGGAAAACTGAGGCCTTGTGTGACGGGGATTTCCAAACAGCGGTGGAGGTCCGTCGAGCCTACGCGTCGGTTGGTGAGAACATTGAAGAGCATAACCTTATACTGTGTCCTCTTCGACATCTCCCGTCCAGCTTGATTCACCAGACTGTGCGCAATCCATTCGCGTGTACTTCTTGAATCAACGCGTCCGATGACAGCGAGCTCAGAGAGTATGTCTATTGCCTTGGATGGTATTAAAGACAATGCTTGTTATTCGAGCACCAGAGCTTAGCATACTGTCGATGATCTTTGTGCAACTCGAGAGCTCTCCTCCTCGCACTCGAGGTCACAGGATCTTTGGAAAGCCTGTGTCTACAGTATAAGGTGTTACTTTGCGAACAGTCATAACATGGCCATGCACTATTGGCCGTTGCTGTATCTTTCCATCTTGTGGTCGTAGAAGTTGCGTGTGTTGATCAGCCTACACTGCTACGACTTCTAGAGACAGAGACTTTGTGCAGACGCTACAACGCCAATGTGCGAAAATTTGCATTACAGGGGTTGTTAAACAAGCGGAATATGTACATACAAGAACAACCAATACTTGAATACCCAGCTGCAAAGCTACAGCACCTCCACTGTCCAACGCCTTCGCTGCAAACACAAATCCACTCTTTCCCTAGAAACCAAAACTGTCCAAAATACTACTTGACTCAGGCTCCTTAAATTGCGTGGGCGCTTTCTTTGCTTCTTCAGGCGGTGCCTTCCCAGCTTGTTCTTTCTTCGCTTTCAATTTCGCCATGAGCTCTGCCGCTTTCGCTTCTCGGTCAGCCTTGGCTTTGTCGGCTGGAGACTGCAACGAGAGAGATCCGAAATCATCCAGAAGCGATTTCGGCGCCGATGAAGCCTTGGGCGGATCGAAATCGTCCAGCATGGATCTCGGTGCTTCGCTATTCGTTGGCGGGGCTTTGAAGCCATCAAGCATGCTGGGAGCGGCCGCTGGCTCGTCGTGGACGCCGTTTGTGTCTTCCACGCCGGCACCGTTTGCGTTGCCGTTGTCGTTGTCTGGCGGTAGAGTGGCTGCTGGCTTGAAGTGCCAAGTGCTCACGAGCTCCAAAGCTAGAAGCCAGAGCCCCATCTTACGCAAGATTCTGGCTGCGCGGAGGACGGCTCGATACTCATGTTGTTCTCCTCCTAAAGAAGGCGACGTTTCCCGTTGCCCTGTCCGCCCACGCTTCGCTGGCTTGTCACGGAGATGCTGGTACAGCTTGAGTGTGAGTGGATCGTCTTGTTGCCAATGCCTAGGCTTGCGGTCCGCGTCGTCGACTTCGAATTTGTCAAGGGAAAGAACCAGAGCTTGCGCTGCAAGGTGCATGTGGCCCATGATTTCATGCACCCAGGTGAGCAGCCATCGATCGCCTGCTTTGCGGGCTTCTGGCAGGACGCGCTCATCCATGAACTTCATCAACTCAGGGCTTCCATCGTCGCAATAGACACGTGCTACAGCAATCGCCAAAGGAAGATCTTGACACTGGCCGGCGAGGATACGTATAGCACTTGCGGGATCGTTAGCTAGCAGGAAGAACGCTGCAGCGTATTCGAACCGCCGCTTGCCCATCAGTGCGTATGCATTCTTTCTGGCAGCCGTTCTGTTTTCCTCGAGAGTGAAGTCGCGCTTCAGGAAGTTGGACGTGGTCTTTTGCTCTTTGTTGCCTGCCGCGACTCGCCAAAGCGCCAGTAACGTAGCTTTCTTCTTCATCGCAAGGAAGTACAATGATGCCCTGGTTGGATCAGGAGGATATGTTGATCTGAACGCAGTCTGCGCCAGCGAGTCGAAGATCTGCTCGAGGGAAGCGAGATCTGATCCCTCAGACTGTGCAGCCCGTATAGCGTGAAGCCAGGCCGGTATTCCAAGTTTGCGAACAGTCGGCCAGTCTAGTTTTCCTTTGTAGTAATTGTGCAGAGCTTCGAGAAGCGGCTGCTGAGTTTCCGAGTGATATGCGAAGACGATTTCACGCCAGCTCATAGTTGGTACGACTGGAGGTGGAGCTTCGTTACCATTAGTCGCGGATCCATTGGCACCGTTTGGTTGCTGGGCTCTCTTGCTTTCAAGCTCAAGGACATGCAGTTTCCAGCTGAAGAGATACCGGAACCCATTCTCATCCAGCGAGACTACGTGGTCTTGCATGTAGATTATGGTGTTCACCATAATCTTCAGCCGCTCTTGCTCAGTATCTGAGGTCTTGGGGAGATCAATGTTCTCGAGCTGCTGCTTGAGACTGCTGACGATGTCATTGTCCAACAAGGAATTGTCACAGTGCGCCTGTCCCGCGGCCAAAGTCTCTAGTGTCGCATCGAGCAAAGGGTCAAGTTCGTCACCTTCCGTGTAGAAACGAAGAGTGCGCTCCAGCCTTCTCAAAACCCCGGCTGCAGCATGCATCTGGCCGCGTAGACTAAGCTGTTGCAGGAAGTGAGGGTGCCACGAGACTAAGGGTTTCCTCAGTGCTTGCATCAGTGATTGCGACTTGATGTCATCGGAAGCACTTAAGTCCAAGCGGTCTCGTAGCTCAGGAACAACTTCTGCACCAGCCACAATGCCATCGCTGCGGAGAATAGCATTGCCGGCCGCGATCACTAATTCGCCATTTAACAACCAGGTAACAGCATTTATCGAAGGCCCAATGCTCGAGATCGAAATGCGCTTCAGATGATGCCATGTGTGTTGCTCTGCAGAGTGCGGTGGCTCATAGCGAGCTTGTGCCAGGATCTCGACACCGTCTTCGAATGCGACCGCCAACGCATTGGTTGCATCTCCGATGTGAGGAGAAGCCGCAGACTTGCACGTGTTCAGACAGACCGAGCGAATTTGCTGGTCGAATTCCTGGCGATGCTCTACGTAGCCATCTTTCAAGTCGATTACGACCATGCTGTGGCCGTCTTCGGATACCGCGACCGCGACGTCGCTTGTAGACTCGAGCAGAGAGGAGTCATTGAAGCCCAAGGGGAAAGTCAAGGATGTCTCCATCAAAACGGAACCCTCATTTTGTAACGCTGCCGTGGGCACGTCTCGGCGAGACACGAAGCCATCGCAACTTGCACCAACAAGGCGAAGCCAGCCGGATTTTCGGGGATGTGGAACCACTCGAACGTGTTTCCATCTACCACTTGGTTTGGGAACGCCATCCAAGACGGGTAATTCTTTGCGCTCGCCAATCTTCACTTGAGTTTGGGAAAGATTGGACGGGTCGCTGATAGAGACTGTTACGTACGACCCAGCTTGATCGCAAAGAATAAACTCACAACGAGAGGATGAGCTTTTCGTACCGATGTTGTACAAGCCGATTGGGGGAGATATCGAGTGCGCTACAGTTGCGAAAGGCTCGTTTGAAGCTCCTAACACAAAAACTGTGTCTGCGTCGACACATAATGTAGTAGCTCCGTCATTGAGCAAGCAGGCTTTTGAAACTTCTGATGGTCCTTTGCCTTTGGCATTTGAATAGTGATGCTCAGTAGTCTGTAAGTTTCCTGCAGCATCGGAAGTGAATCGGGTCACTGCACCACCACTCGACCAAGCAAGAAGAGCCGAATTGGATGTGCCACCGCTTCGCAAGCCTTGTATGGTGCCTCGACTCCCTGACCATGTTCCAACGCGAGCTAGACGGTCCGAACCTCGAATGGCAGGACTGAAGAATTGTTCCACACCGCCCTGCCACCAGCCGAGAACACCGTCAAAAGTGTGCACGATGATGTTGATCTGGTCACCGTCAAACCAAGTCTCGAATCGAGCATTCGTCCCCACAGGAAGCTTCAGATCCAGATCCTCGGCGTGAGCAATATGATAAGCCTGTTTCGAATTTCCTGAAGGAGTACTAGGCCTGCGTCTGTGCCCCATTGTCTGGAGTCCCCAAGCGGACATCCGTCCAAAACCATCGAGCGTCACGATTGCGTCTGGTTGCCTGGAATTTATTTCCTTGGCGTGCTCGAGGGAGTGGGTGACTCTTCCGACATGATGCTTTGCAATCGCTGCGGCGATAGCACCTGAGAGAGCGCCAGAAGGTAGAATGAAAGCATACCTGGCTGGCTTTGCAGCAGCACCGCCCTTGGAGCCGAGTAACGGAGAATGCGGTATCGCTCCCACCAGATCAACTGATGTTTGGAGTACCATCACTTCCAGATCATGTTGTCCGCCAGTCTTCCAAATGCGAAGCATGCCATCCGCGCAAAACGTGTATAGCACTTCATGATCCTCCTCATTACGAATGCCATAAGCCTTGGCCCGCGCGTCATCGGATTCCTCCGTGTCTTCCTCTAGCTTTGGCGCATCTGGTGCACGCCATTCGATGTGTGTTACCGGCCCCGGATGTGGCAAGTAGGCATAGTCGAACAGTCCTTCCTCGAATGACAGCCGGCGCCAGATCTTGACCAGGCGATCTTTTGGGCCATGGGACGCGATTAGACTCGCAGTTGGACTGAATGCTGCTCCCTGCAACTGAGATGGTACAACCTTACTCCAAAGATCATGCCTCTCTTCCACATGTCCTTTGTCAACCGGTGATCGTACAGGTGTGCCGTCGCGGCTTGTGGGTAGGACTGAGAACAGCGAAAGAAGCTTCGAGCCTGCGACTAGCAATTCTCCATCGCTGCCCCAGCTTAAAGATCTTGTCTCGTCGCTCGCGTCTTCTCGTTTCAGCAGCAACACTTTCCTCCATGTAACGTTGTTCAGATTGTCCGTATGCGCCTCCAGCACCCAAACGTTCGCTGTAGACGCTGCTGCTATTCTTGCGCCTTGATCGTCCTCTGCTTTCACTACCACTAGCTCTTCATCGAATGGTATAGCCTGGACGAGTTCCCTAGGGGAGCGCAAAATGTTGAGTTGCTTGCCGGAGATGTAAACAATGTAGCGCTTCCAGCGAAAAGTAAACGTGGTGAGAGACTGGAGCGACTGTGTTGGCGCGCCCGGCAGAATCTGGGCAAAAGAGGACGGCATATCGCTTCCTGGTGAGAGGGAAGGCATGTGAAACAATCGCTACCGGGTCGTGGGGATCATTGTGTATTTGTGGTGTATACTGTATACTTTCAGGAGGAGGCACCGGCGAGTCGCAAGCGGGAGACGAAGAAATGCCTCAAGACACCTTTAGGATGGAAGGCTGGAGAGGGAGATATGTGTCGATGGAGCAGGGCTATAGCATCAGTCCCAGCTGTCTTGTGATTTCCTATGAGCTACATGTAAGTTACCACACACATATGTAGCGACCCTAACACGGTCATCTGCCTGCGGCAGCGTGCTAGAATGACGCGCTTGCCGCTTGCGCCGCACGGATATCCAAAGCTCTTCCCTCTTTGTTCTGCGACTTCTGCCTCATCATTATTGCCCGCAAAGAATCATGCATCTATACACAAGCGTACTTATTGAATGCCTACAGGCTGGTACCACTAGGTTCAGTCTCAGAATATGCTGAGGTCCTCGACGATACTTTCTGATCCTAGAACCTCGAAGCATCTCCCAACGATCATTCACGGTTACAGCATCGAAGCGACAATGAAACGGGCCAGAAGATCGCGATCGTACATTCTTATCGCCATCTCATTTACTATAGGCACGAAATCAATCAACCGGAATCGGTCTCAAAAATTTGTCTTACGACCACCGAATACATCCATTCCAGCTACCGGTATCGTCTTCAGAAATCGCCTATAGCACAGTGAACGCTTCTGCTCGGGTATATGCAAGGGCCCGCAAGAGCGGCACACAATGCACACGAGCCACATTGTCTGTAACGGCATGGGCGGTTTTCGGTCGCACCAAATGTTCAAGGATGCTGTTCATTTGAGGGAATGGTCTCGGCTGATCCCTCAAGCGACACTAGACTCCGATGGCCCATCTTGTTGGGTACATAAGAGCATGTTCACGGCGAGAAAACTGTTGCTGTGATTCTGGCACCCGCAGAGCGGCGACAATTGAAATACATATCGTGCATCCACACACGCGGATCAGGTATATTCCATAATCTTGACCTTAAATTAAACTCATTGACTGGAGTTAGAGCCAATGAAATTACCTACAACTTGCAGCCTCATGGCCTCGGCCTGTTTGGCACTCGTGGTCCCAGGGCATCCGGAAAACGGCAACACCATTCACGGTGGCCTCATCATGGAGAGGCAATCAGTACCTACGTCCGGCGGAGTCCCTCTGATCAATATGGTCAACACCTGGCGCTCACGATACAAGCTGCCTTCTTTGACATGGGATATCACTTTGGCGGGATATGCAGCAGATACGGGAAGGAGTGAGACGTGCAGCGAAAATCCAAGGCATGTCATCCAGGGCGACTCACGTGCTCAGGTCATTAGTCCTGGGATCGAGGCAAACACGAAACATTGGGATCTCCAGGGAGGAACGCCTTTTGGACTCACATACAGTGGCGCCTGGTTGTGTCAGAGATCAACAGCGGTCTTGACCAACGACAACGGAGTAGACCGCTGCGCGCTCGGTCAACGTTACCTTGGTGTTCCCAGTAGTTTCAACCCGGGACTGAGTGGCAACTTGACCAACAAGAGCTACAAACGCATTGGGTGTGCTTTTACTCCGACCAGGTGCTCAGACGATCAAGGCTTTTGGATATGCAATCTGAGTTGAAGGCTTAGCTTTTGCCTTGGCACCGCGGATGCGATGGACAGAATTCGAGATCGAAGAATGCGTAGTTGATTTTCGCCTTACACAAATAAACACAGCCCGGGAGTATTGCTTGGACGTCCATGCTAGTCACCGCACTCACATTTGTCCCAAAAGTCGCACTCACATCTAGCTTCAGGAATAGAGGCATGTCATAGACAACGCTACGATACAGTCGCCGGCTAAAAGTTTACATACAGTAATCTCATCACCTTTGCTTACATTGAAGTACCGGACATATTTTGGAGTCTTCTGATGGTTCCGCCGAACTTGAGACACGAACACGCTTCCCAGTGGATGGATACCTTGCCGTTGTCATCTACGAGTACAGGGGAAAGCTCCAATTGATCAGGAACGTATGCAGACTCTTGCGCAAACTTTGCATTCCAAGCCCTCTCGCGCTATTCTCGGACACCAAGGAATTGTGTGCTAGCCCTTGTGCTCGTTGACAACCTCAATACGATTGCTGATGCGTCAAGCCTCGACTCCAAGCACAGCGGCGCATGACTTATTTCTGAGTTGGAAGCCAAGTTCCGTGGCTCACAAGACAGATCCATGTATTATTCATAACAGCTGAGGAAAAGCACGCAGTCCACCTGGAATCGAAGTCACGGAAGCCGATCTGCCGCAAACACACCGTGATGAAGCGTATATCAGTCAATGCTATACATGCTTTTGCCACCAACGCCCAATATAAGGAATCACGCAGGAATCGCGAGCTGGAACAAAGGATTGCTCCATCACACGAGCTTACGCAGGACCGGACATAAGCTGGTCCGCTGCGACAGCCACGGAGTCAGCGGGACCGACCTTGCAGTTTTCAGCTCGAGGCGCGAAGGATTGCACTACACCAGACTCAAGCCGCCTGAGAACCATAGAGACTGCGTAAACCAATTGACCCCTGCCTGTGTGTCAGGTTGTCCTGCATGATTTATCCCTGATCATCCACAGGATTCAGTTCTTAATTTAAATTAAGGCCTTAAAGCTAGGCTTTTCGTTTCTGCCACATGCGATACTTTGACTGTTTGTTGACCGTCTGTTTGAGTAGCCAGAATTTTCCATTTTGGTACAAGCGACACAGGTTCGATATGCTAGTAGCCTGGTGACCTACAGAAACCCACCTGCTTCGAACCTCCATTCAACAATGTTGCTCCGATTTGCCATCGCGGCTCTTGGGGTTACTCGCACTGTGTGGGCTGTTGATGGTGAGTAACGTAGTGGCAAAGAGAAGTCCATCGTCATGTGACACACCTGACATGTCTTAGATACCGACTGGACAAGCACTGTGACCATCCAAAGCTTTGTCACTCTAACCGCTACAACTAATGCACTGGGCGACTTGATTATGCAAGGTCTCGGCGGCGAGACTACCACAATATCTACTGCACAGGCGCTTCCCCCTCCTGCTACAATCGCTGCCCCATTTCCGACGAACAATGCGACCGCTACGATCGGCTGGGAAGCTTGTCAGACTAGTCAGGTATCCTGGAGTGAAGCATGGACGAGTGCATACCAACCCGAAGTCATCACTCTGACTGAAACCGACTCGCTTCGTGTGAATACCATCACGTTCAATGTGAGCTTTGGAATTGCCGACGTTTATACGACCATTGAAGGCATACCGCATGCCCATGGCGAGTTGAAAGTCACTTCCACTAGCCAATTTGTCGAGTATGTGTTCCTCCATTTTCCCATTCCCCAAAGGCCGGTACTAACTATCTCAGCACGTATTTCGAAATCGGCAAAAGTACGTCTACGACCACCGAAACTCTCAACGCTACCTTTTTGAATCCGTCGCCTACTTGCACCATTGCGCCATCGGAATGCACGAGCCTGTGGGAATCTTACCTCGAGGAACAAGGCATGCCCACGACGTTCGATAACGCGACCGAGCCTGCTATCACGCCAATGCCTACACAGAGACCACGTTGCTCGGTCGGAACTGTAACACCTATCTGCGAAACGGCGCCTCCGGCCTCATGCATTTTCTCAGCCAGGAAGGTAGATCTCTATGTAAGTCATCGGTCGTGCGCGAACTACACAAGATACGCTGTACTGACGTGATGGAGTACTGGCCTGAAATCACGGCCGTGCCGAACGCCTCTCTGCCACTGCCGAACCCGACTGAAGTAGCAACTCAAGTGGTCGGAAATGTCACTATGACTTCACCCTCTGTTTATATGATCTTCGACCATCTACAAGCTCTGTCAGCGACAGTCCTGGACATTTCATGTTCGACAAGCTCACCGCTGGGCGCCACAAGCTCATTTGATATGGCCCTTGGTGGTGCACAAAACAAATTAAGGGGTGGGCCGTACGTAGATGCTGTGGTCTCCTTGCACCCCACAAGCCTGAGTTCTCTGGTCAGAGATCTGGGCCCGGTCAACACAGCCAGTGTGGTCAGCGAGATCGCACACGGCGGCCCTAGTTACTACTACTGGATCAACGCCGTCAGAGGGACCGAAGCCAACTTCGATCAGCAGCGTGGATTCTCCACCAGCGTGCTCGCAAAGCCCGTGGATTTCCACAATCTAGCCGTTCCCAAAGCGGAGGCTTACTATATGAACATCAACGGAGCGCCAGGGTGCAACAGAATGGGCGACCACCCGCAATGCAGCACAATATTCGATGGAGACTACAGGGCGCAGCTTCTGGTCCCCCACCAAGTCCGTTCCTTGAGGCCCGAGTGGGCTGATTGCTATGACCCTCTCTATGGTGCTCTTGACCCTCCTATCGCTCTAACGCCAGCTGCGGCAATCAAAGCACCCACAAAGCCAGCTTCTCCGACATCAGAACCGAAAACGGAAGCGCCTGCTGCTCCAACACCTGAAGACCCGACAAAAGAGCCTGAGGAGACTCCTGCTGCACCTGGCCCGACGGTTCCTTCCAAGCCCAGCCCTACAACTCCACCTCCTCAAGGAACTCCTTCTGCTGTTCCTGATATAAAGCCTGACGAAAAGTCGGACGATGAGCCATCATCTGACGACAAGCCAGCGTCTGAGGACGAGCCCGCATCCAATGACGAGCCTACATCCAATGACAAGCCCGCGCCTGATGATAAGCCTGCGCCCGAAGATGAGCCTGCGTCTGAAGAAAAGCCTACGGAAAATGACAAGCCTACTTCCGACGATGCGCCTGCGTCCAAGGACAACCCGACAGCCAATGATAACCCTGCATCCAACGACCAGCCAGCATCCGACGACAAACCCACATCTGACCCCAATGAGGGGGATTCGCCATCAAATACGGATTCATCAGGGCAGTCCTCAGACAACGGCTCAGATACTGATGACAAGAAGCCTCAGAATGCATTGGATGTGCTCAATGCTACCTCTCAGAATGATGCAGCGAAAGAAACTGGTGTTCCCGGATTGAGTGGAGGCGATGAGTCTGCCGACGGGCAGTCTGATAGCGAGGGCAACACGAATGACCAAGAAAACGGCGAAGCATCTGGCTCGAATGGCAACGATTCACCATCCATGCAAGTGGTGGAAATTGATGGCACAAAGCACACTGTAGTAGCACAGGATGGCGCGCCGGTCATTGATGGTACGACTCTGGCAGCGGATGGATCCCCTAAGACTACCGATGGCCAAGTGGTTAGTGCTGTCGATGGAGGCGTGGTCATTGGCACTCATACAGTGCGCCCGGCCAATGACCCAACGCAAATCGTCGAGGATATCCAGAAGGTGACCTTCACAGCAAACAGCCAAACCTTCACAGCAGCGCCAGGCAGTACCAATGGCGAAATCGTAATCGACGGAGCGACTATATCGGCGGGGCATGCAGTGACTGTAAACGGTGCAGCTATCAGCGCAGGTTCAAGTGGATTTGTCGTCGATGGGTCTACTGTGAGCTACGCAGACATCACCGGCTCCAGTCATCCCGCGGTTGTCACACTTGGATCTGGAGTCGCCACAGCATCGACCATTTCATCTGGCGTCTTCGCCATCGGTACCGTGACATTGACAGCAGGCGAGTCTGGCACGACTATCTCTGGACACACTATCTCGGCGGGGCCTTCGGGGATAGTAGTCGACGGCGGTTCATCTTCGACCAGCGCGACCGGAACACGAGAATCACAGGAGCCTCAAAGCACAAGAAGCTCGTCCGCCGGCGCTCAGTCAGATGTTCCATCCGCAGCACAGAGTGGAGCGACGAAGCCTGATGTCTTCAAGTGGGCGATCCTGGCAGTTTGTAGCTTCGTTTTGGTCCTCTAGTCAAAGAAGTTGATACAAGTCAAGCCTATGTATAAAAAGTGGGATTCATTCCACACTAATTCAGATCTTATGAGCAACCATTCTTGAGTTGGTTCCTTGCTGTGCGTCTGGCCATTGAAGAGCTGGGAGAATTATACTGCTCGTTCCCGGGTGAGCAATGTTTCAACACGCACGGTGCTCAGGTGTACGCAAACGATCCAATTAGGATGATAGGCTCCTCTCAGCATGAGGGAAGTGGAGTTGCTCATATACTTGACAGAGTACAGATCGCGTTATATCAATGCATGAGGATCTGGCAAAATATTTTGGTGCATTATGAGCGTTTTACCGAATTACAGAGTAAGATTAAAATATGCTATCTGATATTCGCTAAGTTCGTGATTCAAAGAATGTGCTTTTGTATTACCCCTCCAATTATGATGCAGGCTTGCCGTCTAGAAAAGCACGCCCTTGGTCTGTTTCCTGTCGAGCTTGATGTCCTTGATGACGAACATCCAAATCAGGGAAAGAGCCATCACGGCAGTACCGCAGATGACCATATGCTGCTGGGCAACAGAGTACGCCTTCTCAATCGCAAGACGAGTCTCTGTACCTTTAGGATAGCTAAGCTGCACTTCGAGGTCCTCATAGATGCTTTGCAGATCAGGAAGAGCATCCGCAGGCAAGTAACGTTCTAGAGCACCGGGAAGAGTGCCTTGCCAAATTGCAGCACTGACTGAGCCACCGACCGAACCACCAATGTTGCCGAACACACCCAGGAATGCCAGTGATCCAGCCACGTTCTGGTGGTCCGAGGCCGCGAGGACAGCGACTTGCTGCACAATGATCATGGCGCCACCGGCGAAGGCGAGGAAGATCTGGCACATGATAAGGTAACCGACGGGTTGGTCGGGCTTGCGGAAGTAGATCATGAGGCCTTGGCCGAGCATGTAAAGTGGAACAGCCCAGTACAATATCCAGCGGAAGCGGCTTGTCTTCTTGATAGCGAAGCCAACCGCGAAGAGGAAAAGGCCGGACACGACATCGAAGATCGAGGCAATGTAACCGGCGGTTTGGAGAGACTGGCCGCTGTTCACCTGCAGGAATGAGGTGTAGTACAGATACCAGCAGTAGTATGAGACCTGGTAGCAAACGTCGAGCGCGCAAGCGCCCATGACAGTGCGCGAGCGCAGGATGTCCCACTGAAGGAATGGCACTGGTGCAAGGAACTTCTCGTTAAGAGCAAAGGCGATGATGCAAACAACGCCCAATACAAGCATGGCAATAATGTAATCCTGGCTCCATCCGTTGGCTGAGGATCCAGCAAGGTTGAAGGGAATCAGGGTCAGGACAAGGCCTGCAAGCAGAAGGAACGTGCCAAGAGCTGGAAATAATGATTAGCACATTGCGAGGACTATCATGCTGGCATGCATTGATCTGTATGAACTTACCATCGAACTCAATAATGTAGTGCTTGACGCTTTCAGGGAACGACCTGTTGCTTGCCGGAGGTGCAGGCGGCAGCAGACCTTGAACCTTCGCCTGGTTGCGGGCGTACTTCATGATGAGGACCAACGGAACAGCAAAGGCGGGAAGGATGATGGCGAACGCGCCATATGCCCAGCGCCAGTTATTCTCATAGAATCTTGCCGCAGCGGTCGGGCCGGCGTATGCAGTAATGATGTATGGCGACGATGTGAAAGCATATGCGAGACCACGGTCGCGAAGGGTAGAAGTGTCTGCGGTGATGACATCGATCGCAAATGTCATACCGGTGAATCCGATGCTGTAGAAGACTTGCGATGCGCAGTAAACGCCGATGCCCTTGCAAGAAGCAGCCAGGATCAGGCCGAGTGTTGCGAAACCAGCCATCAGCGCAAATCCAACGGAACGATCCCAGAGGTTGAGAATCTTCGCAAGTGGCATGTAGGTAGCAGCTCCCATAATGCTCGAAACAACCTGAATAAGCGGGACCAGAGAGTGAGCTTCGAACTCGCTTGTGATGTAAGGCGCTAAATTGCCAGTAATCGACTGGTTAAATCCATTGACGAAGTATAGAAGCCACATCCTGTTGTGTGTCAGTGACCACAATCACAGCTCATAGCGCCATCCAACTTACAAGATGTAGGCAGTAGCCAGTGTCTTCTTTGTCCAGGCCAAGGTAACCGCTTCAACCATCTTGACACCATGTTGGGCGCGGTCGTCAGGGATTTCATCGCTGGCCCTGTCGTTGATGCTTTCTTGAGGATTCTTTGCGTCTGAAGGGAATCTGCTCTCGACATCGACGGGAGACTCCTGATCGTGGTCCTTGGCAAGGCCAACACCAGAGGAGGATGGTTGGATGTGTGACATCTTGGCTGTGGTGACCAAGCTTCCTCTGCAGGAAGGACAAGAGATGCTGCGTAGTGACCAAGACAAAGCACAAGAATCGGCACGGCGATCTTCACCTCTTAAAGACCCATCTCGATAGCGACTCAAGCGCACCCTCCGCGAGCATAGACTTCAACGCTAAAAACCCTTACAAGCGAAGGATTGGTCCATTTGGAGGCGCTCGCCAAATGATGCCAGGATCTGATAAGAGGATCGATGAATTCCCAGCGACAAGGCCCTTGCTCGTGCCAACGAAGAAGAGCTCGGAACCCTACCTCCTATGCCGGCGGGTCTGAGTGGGGCGAGTCGTGTGGGTGAAGAGCTTTGGTGACGGAAATCGCCTAGACGTTGGGTAGGCGACCCACTAGCCAAGCAGATCTCGTTCATGTTCTCCTCAAACATCTAAGGCTTCCAATATATGGTACGCTATTATCCGAATTTCTGGGACTGAGCGTGGCCATGAATGTAGTGGAATCCGCTCTAGCGCCGTCCTGACCGAGGTCGGCAATTTGCACAAAAAGGCTTGGGGAGTTCTGGTACATCTGCCACGAGGCATCTCCTCCAAGCTTCCTGCAGGGCATGGCGCTATGTAGGGGCAAGATGCCGGGCGCTGAGAGGATATATCAATGTCAAACCTGACAACGGAATGGCTGTCACGGCTGATCCATGGAGCGTATTGATAGTATACAGCCATGAGCTGACTCCTTCAGCAATGCCAGCTCGACTGGGAAAATAATCGTGCCATTCTTCGGAAGAAACAGGTTGCAAAGCTCGTAGGGCTGCAACAGCCAAGGAATCGAAGAGCGTCTCGCCGGAGTCTTGCTCTCGTCAAGCCAAAGAGCCGAGCGCAAAAGACGAGGCTTGCCGCACATCGACGAGTCGGTTAGCACCAAAGCCCCGTTTCCATGCCTAACACAGGCGCCCGTTCGCTCAATCTAATCAGATCGAGGCTAGTTCGCCCACCAATGCAAGGTTTGCACGCACACAGCGCACGTGCGACGATGGAATAAAGTTATCAATCAGATAATCGCTCACTGCTTTAGCCTGGGCGTGCCGAGCTTTCGCCTCGAGATTCTTGGTGCCCTGATTTGATCCACTCTCTCCGGCATGGTCTGTGGGTTGTCCAGATCAATGCGTTGCCGGGCTCCATCATGATCCCAGCCGGTCCTTGGAAGTGTTTGCGAACTTTGCGATCAATAGTCTTAGATTGTATCCTCGGATCGACCAATTTTTGCTATCTTCTACAAAGGATCGCGAGCTTCTGTAGGGCATACGGATCGAGAACATATGTGATCTGACGGGTGACGGTTGAAGTACTTTTGGAGGTAATATTTTACGGAGGTTTCGATTATGCTACCATTCCATCTATAAGCAAGTCGATATTTCCTGTTTACGTTGAATCTTGTACAAATATCGCAGGTGCCGACACAACCATTACAAGCAAAAATGCAGGCCGTCGGGTTAGTAGGGTTAGTGTCCGTGTGTTTTAAAATCGTCGTTAAAGCACGTATGACGAAATACGGTCTGCCAAAGCTGGTTGTATATGTCTTCTGATACAGGTGACGATTCGAATGATGATCGAAGCTGTCAAATGCCCCATGCGGTATTGATTTGTTCGCTTGTGCCGTTTTACCTTACACGCTGAAGCCAACGTTGAACAGCCGAAGCCAAACCACCCAGACCACGACACGATATTTTCAGAAAGACAGTCAAAGTACCCACGACTACCCCGATGCAGCCCGCACCTCTAGGCTCACCTGTACTCGCGCTTGTAGTCGTCCTACTATGTACACTTGGTATTGCAAAATCTGCTAGCTGCAGAACTGTTGCCATCAACGAGGCGGTTGGCTAGGCACATGCACAGTAAGACCGAACACCGCGAAACATGTATGCAGTCCATTGGTGTTGCCATTAAGGTTCGTCTATCATCAACTTCGTCGTCCACGACATATCATGTATGCAATCAGTAAACACTGCCTCTCAAACTTTTGTCCTTCGCCTCAAGCACCTCCAAATCTTCACTATCTTCGCCGTTCTCAGGCTCATCGCCCAAGGCATCCGCACGCTTCCCGCTTCCCATTCCGCTTTCATTTGCCCAGCGCTCGAGGTCCTCTTCGGTGGGCCTTCGCCGAGGAGCCTTCTTTGCGCCAGCCATTCTAGCACTACCGCTACTGTTGCCCGAGTTATTGCCTAGAATGGAAGTAGGATCAAAATAGTCGCCCCCATCACGTTCACGGTCGCTGGAGTTTCTTTCGTGTGGCGTCTCAACACCGTCGGTATAGTGTTCCGCAAACATCTGAGCTGGTGTCTTGCCCGGTCGTATAGGCAAGGTGCGTGTATTTGTTGGCGAAACAGAAAGCTCGTCCAGTGGCGCAGCGTCTTCTTGGTGAGCAATCGGGTGATCTTCGCCCGCATATGGCGACTTTCCATCGTCCGCTGGCTGAGCGGTGGAATCTTCTGCAAGAGCCTGAAGCTTACGTCGTCTCGGATATTTGTCGTGCTTGTGATCGCACCCAGCTACACAGCCGCCCCATTTTCTGGCTGGAGGAGGTGTAGCCATTGTTTGGTTGTTAGGGAGAAATTGTGACACAGTGTTCCGACGTTTGGGATCGATAACAGGTGATTGTGGCTGATGTGATTCGTCACGAGACGACTCTTCTTTGGCGGCTTCGATCGCTCGTTGCTTTTTCAATTCTGACCAGGTTCGGAGCTCTGATTTGAGCAGGAACTTTCCGTTGTCGATGTCTTTGTCCATGATTATGAACTCGCAATGATTAACGTTGCGGAGATCTTCGAAGTATTCCACGGACCAGTGATACCTGAGTTGTGTTAGCGCAGCCCAAGTGTCATCGCTCCCATAAGCAGCGACGTACCATTTCATCAAGAACACTCTTGTCATCAGACCATGTGTGACCAGAACGCAGACGCTTGGGAAGTCTGCCTCTCCGAAACTCCGCCAGAGGCTCTCATTGAACCCACTCACTCGATCGTATGCATCCGCCGCACTCTCTCCGTTTGGAATTCGGTAGAAGAAGTGTCCATAATCTGCGCGCTCTTGCCACATGCGCTCCATCTCGCTACTGCAAGGCTGGAAGTTCCCGAAGTCTTGTTCTCGTAGCCTGGGTTCTTCGTAAACCTTGATGGCATTACGGGAGAAGGGTGATGGTGCGTCGGTCTCTGGCGAGGGCGATGTGAGTGTCCGTAAAATGCCTTCTGTTGTCTCACGTGTTCGACGATAGGGCGAAGTGTAGAACTGCAATGTGTCGTCTGGTCTCAAGAGGGAACGTAATCGGCGGCCAGCGTCTTCTGCCTGGGGTGGTTAGTTAATGACTGCTTCGTTGGATGACCGTGGTGGTATAGGGAAGGGCGCATCTACCTGGACCCAGCCATCTTCTGTGAGCTTCACACGATGATCAGGAATTAGCTGATGGATCTCGCGGTTCTTGTTGCCTTCGCTTTGCGCGTGGCGGATGAGGATGATCATCTAGATGGATTTGTTAATGAAGCCCAGCGATGTACGCCCGTTAAAACGTACGCGAGGTTTGCCCATGGTGGCTGCTGGTATCCCAGGATCGTGTGATCTCTTTCTCTATGCAGCAGAGTATCTGTGAATGGTGTGCATGCACAGCGGTAACAACGGCGTGCATGGTCAGCAAGTCCATCTGAGCCCAACCAACCAGCGCAATCTGACATCATCAATTTGGCGCACTGCTTCTTCTAGCCCACCGTAAAATGCTATGCTTTTGCATGTGAACGCGAATGCAGCTGCGACAACATTTGCACTGAATCACGCACGCTACTGGAAGACATCGAGTACACATATCACCATCATGTCCGAAAACATTTCCCAGTCGGTGCCGACTTCAAAAGGCCACCGACCACATAAGAAAGCTCGCCTGTCGCCTACCTCAAATCAAAGCGCACAACTCGAAGCTCTATTCGCCAACCCCGATCGCGAAATCAAAATACCCTCAGGCCCTAAAGCTGCAGTCGCACAAGCACCGCCAGAGATTGTCGCAAATGTGCAAGGTTCAAGCGCCGGTGCTGGCTCAGGCGAATTCCATGTCTACAAAGCGAGTCGCAGAAGAGAATATGAGCGCTTGAGGATCATGGACGAGGAAGTCGAGAAGGAGGAAGCAGACAGGGCTTGGGAGGAAAGGCGCGCTAAGGCGAAAGAGGAGGAAGAGGAGAAAATGAGGAAAAATCGGGAAAAGAGAGAGAAGGCCAAGGCGAGGAAAGCAAAGAAGGGCAAGGGTGGCGGTCCAGAGGTGGATGGCGAAGAGGGCGCATCTGCAAATGGGGAGGCCGTGGTGAAGAAGAGACTCGGACCGGCCAAGATTGCAGCAGCGCCAGCCGACGGCGAAGAAGCTGCGCAGGGAGCAGGAGGAGACGCAGCTCCGAGTACTGAGGAGATGGGCATCACAATTCACGAAGATGACTGAGCTCTGAACGAACATTTTATGCTCCTTCAAACAGCATCGGCGGAAGTCAGTCGCCATCACTTCACCCATACCTCTCGTTGCAGGTCTTACTCTCCAAGCGCAATTGCCTCTTGAGCACTCAGTCATGCGCCTCCTGCGAAACCGCAGCGCAATGCGACAATGACATTCGGAAATTGTTCTGTTGCAACGATTGCTGGCAATCCCTTTCACGCCTTGTGCAATATCCCGAGAGGCGAAACAACAGATTTTGTGAAGCTGGACATTGGTAAAGCAATTGTTCACTTCCAATACAGACGATGCATGCTTTTTTGGCCTAAAGCCTCACGCGAGCCAACCATGCAATAAGGAATAGTGAAAACAAATACCAGAAGCATCGCTGTCTGAAAACGAGGCAGTCGTGCCGACTACTTGGAAAGATAGGAGACAATACCATCACGAGATAACCTTCTAACCGAGCCTGTGTTCCAGCAGGCAAGAATCGTCAACATTCAAGAAAGAAATCGTCGTTCTGCTAAGCCGCACGATATTACTAAGAAGACTTCGTAGGGCCTGACTGTGCAAGATCACGCCTGCAAGAGATGACATTCGAATGGCAGACATTCATCTTCGATGCACCTCAATCAATCAAATCTCCGGCCGAGTTCGAAACGTCCGCTACGGAGTTGCCTCCATTGTTGAGTAGGTTGTTGGCGCCGCCTGCCATCAGACTGTTGGTGCCGCCTGCTGCGCCAGAGAGGACGTCGCCTGTTCCAGCCTTGTGATTACGTGTAATGCTTAGTTGACGTTATGAGAAACATTTCAGGAAGTTATTGCTGACTTACTCCGACGCCAGGCTCTGGTGCGCGGCTTACGAGATCGCCACTAGAATTCGAAAGATCTGAAACAGAGTTACCACCGCTGTTAAGCGCATTGTTGGCGCCGCCCGCCATAAGTGTGTTGGTGCCGCCCGCCACACCTGATAGCACATCTCCAGTGCCAGCCTACAAGGATTGTCAACAAAGCCTGGCGAATAGAATGGGGTATGCTTACTCCAGCTCCAGAAGAGCGCTCCACGAGGTCACTGCTGGATTTTGAGAGGTCGGCGACAGGGTTACCTCCTTCACTGAGAACACTGTTGGCGCTACCTGGGAACAAGCTCTCGGCACCACCTGCAGCTCCAGAGAGGGCATCTGTACTGCCGACCTGTCGACGAGAACATTGTATTAGTGATCTCTACGTTTCATAGTGAACGTTAGGCAATAGATAGCTTACACCGGTCTGGGGCACAGGAAAAGCAATGGTCGCCGCAATGAGCGACGAAAAGAGAATGGCGAACTGCATGTTGCGTGAAATTATATCTTTCAAAAGAGTGTATAAAAGTGAGTAACTAGAGGTGGGCAGTGAATGAGTGACAATGATGGACGTATGCTGAGCTGATGCAAACGAGTACGCATTCCATTTTTCTCTTTATAAGAAATTGCATCTCTATTTCTCAATTCTTCTACGATATAGACATGCAAGCGCTTCGGCGGCAAATTGCAAAGTACGAATGGAGTAAGCCCAAGTGTGATCTCGCAACTGAATATGTTGGTATTGTTCAAAATAATGTTGGGATTAGGGCTTATGGCGAGTTAGAGTCCCGAGCCGCACATATCACATGGCACCAGCGACATTGCTCGATGGCCGTGTGCAGTTGTCTGGGGTGGCGGTTGGCTGAGGACATCTTACGATCGTGGTTTGTGCACGAGCAAGCCATCCTCGTACTGGAAGCGACGTCGCTGTATTATGCCGCCTCGGATATAGCTCGCGAAAAGTTGTAGTGATATATCGTGAGACATATGAGCAGCCTGCTATTCCTGGCCAGTGTATATGTACAATCGCGATGTGATAGCGGAGTGGGCACTTTTCCAGACCGCAGATCACAAAGGGGTGGTCGTTGATGGATCCGAGCGAAGGGTTCATGCGGGCTTGGTCCGCAACCTAGTTCACGCATCCGACAACCACCCCGACAACGCCTTTGCATGTTCCTCATGTAGCGCAGTGGTTTGCAGTACTCAGCCAAGAAGAGGCTGTATTGTCTCATCGGATTGACCGCATTGTGTCTTTCATTGCCGGCTCGGACCTTCGGCATTGCACGCCATGCCACACCTGGGCGCCTGGAGCTATGTGCCCTTCTGTCGGTGAAAAAAAGATCAGGGGCGGGCAGTACTGGGATTAGGTAAAGTGACGAGGACGTTTTGTCACTGCTGGCAGATGTCGTGCTCAAGTCTCAGCGGCCTATAGCCTTCAGGAGCCGATGAATTATGCCAACCACCTGATGACCTGGCCATTGGTGTGTTGAATATACAGGAGGCCTACCAAAAGGCACCTTGGCACATTCGCATATTGAATTTACGATCGAGCTATACGCTGTAGAGGATGGTGCATTTCGCGCACGCCTTTAGGAAGCCCCACAACTCCACATTGCTGGAGATCACTCCTGTAGGCGGCATATGTGTGCATCAGTAATGTATACAGCATGCCACTTCAGCACAGGCTTGAGCGAGGGTCTCGGGAGGGATCTGCCAGACGTGATACTATGCAGCGTTCGGCGGTCTTACGACCTCCACGTTATGTGGCGACCACGTTGGCGCAAGATCGAAGACTGCAGGCAGAGATATATGTTCAAGCATGCAAGTTGGTGAACATTTCTTATCTCTCACCAACTACCGGACACTCAGCACGATGCCTGCCCTCAAGTCTTATCTTTGGTGGGCCATGCCGCCGACGGCATTCTTGAGCCTCGCCTCGTTACTGACGTATCTTGTGTTCCGGGTCGTTTACCTTGCCACGGCCGAGCAGGTTCAACGGGAACACTCCGAGGATGCCACATTCAACAGATTGCGTACTCTGGCGCTTCCATGGATCTTCTTTGTTCTGGAGTTGATCATCCTGCGTAAGCTTCCTTCCCAATGCGGCAGCATATCGATAGATTGTTGCAAGGTACTAACTCGTTCTTCTGGTCCCATAGTACCGAACGCCGTCCCATACTTCATCCGAATCCTTGCCATCAAGCCCGAAGTAAGAGAGAAACGATATTTGGTCGGCGACGATGTTCCGAACATCGACGTACTCATCACCGCTTGTAACGAGGACCTCGCGGTGGTTATGGACACTGTGAGAGCCGCATGCGTCCTCGACTATCCTGCAGACAGATATCGCATCTTCGTTTGCGATGATGGTGCTTCCACTGGCCTACGGAACGCAGTCGAGTCCTACGCCGTCCACTTCCCACAGCTGCATTATACAGCGCGTGTCAAAGGTGCTGTGGCAGACTACAAAGCTGGCAACCTCAATCATGGCCTGGCATACTCTGCATCGGTAGATCCACTGTCATTCTCTTGGCTCCCAAGGCTGTAAGTGCCTGTTTTGAACGCTATCTCGAATATGATTACTCATCTTCACATGCAGAATCTCGCCGAAGTCCGACGAGACTCTATCTTCGTAAGTACAGTGGCTCGACAAGAGGCTCCGGTTGTGGTACTGACTTCCTATCACAGAGCCACGTCTTCACCCTCTCCGGACAAGAAGAGGATTGTGTGAGTTTAAACTGTAGACCGCCACAGAAGATACGTGCTGACGTACTAATCTTAGACACAGATCTTCAACAGCATCCGAATTGACTTTAGCTGAAGATGACGAGAGCCGCGAAAGGCCTAGACAGAGATCAATTGCATCATACAGCATGCGCAGCAGTACCGTTGATCTGGGTATGGGATGCGCTTCCTACGCTTATATGGAGAACGCTCCGTGGGGTCAGTATGTGGCCGGTTTAGATGCAGACATGATTCCGCTGCCACATTGGCTGCGCTCCCTTGTGCCACACATCGAGGACAACGCGGATTGTGCAATGGTGTGTCCGCCGCAAGTATGTGTTGATATAGAAAAAGCAGATCTCGGGCATGCCTCATTGACATTTTGCTACAGACTTTCTACGACATCCCCGTCAACGATCCTCTAACACAAACTATGTCACACTTCGCCGGAATGACTGAGTCCATCAACGATGCCTTAGGCAATGCCAACTGTCTAGGCTCGGGCTACATCATGCGACGAACTGCTCTCCAGGCAATTGGAGGCTTTCCCACAGAATCACTGTCAGAGGATGTGTGCTGCTCGGCCACATTATTAGGTGCTGGGTGGAAGACTGCTTTCATACCAGAAGCGGTGCAATACGGCTCTGTACCTGACTCGTATCTGGGTCATGTCAAGCAACGGACTAGATGGGTAAGCCAAGAATCCCCAATCTGTCAATCTCATGGTAGCAACTTTGGCCACACCTCGATGCAATGTTGAACTCCTTAATCAGATCTTGTGCTGACCATCGGACTTACAGTGGGTTGGCCACATTCAGACAGCTATGCTCTTCAAACTTCGCATGGGAGCTCGCGCGAAGCATATGGACTTCAGGCAAAAGCTAGCAGGCTTTGCATTCGACCTCCGCCAACTTGTACAGATTCCGATTGCCCTCAGCTATCTCATCATACCTTTTGTCCTACTGTCTGGTAGCCCATTTGTCTTCTGGGCGACAGGTGCTCAATTGAAGATCCTCATCCGCCTTGTATGCATATGGAGCGCAACACACTGGCTACACAACGGCGTTACGGGGTGGTTGGCGGCAAGTGGGAATGACTTCACGCCTTACGATGTCCGCATGGCTTCGTATGATGCTGAGATGGAACAGTGGCTTAGTCCTTGTAAGTTTCAATTCAGTCTGCTCGCCTCTAAACGACCATACAACAGACGAGCTGACTCCGATAGACTATTTCATTGCTTTCATGCGCTCCTTCATCCTACCTAAGGCCCTGGGAGGCGCGGCTACCGGGTTCAAGGCTTCAGGGAGCATCTCTAGCGACCTCCAAGAGCGTCGTGCCGGGTCTCGCGCGCCATTGCTACAAAGGCTGAAGGTCACTCTTTTCTCGCACTACGCCTTCATACATGCGATCTTCATCCTGGCATGCCTAATTGGCTTCGCACTGAATCTTGCACGCGCCTTCGGCCCGGCAAATATTCCGAACCTATGGGATACTGCGACTCTCACAACCATACACGACAAGCTTGTATTCTTCGTCACACGGCTGGGCTGGCCGCCACTGTTCTGGATGCAGTTCATTGCTTCTGCTCTCACACCCATCATATATGCAGTCTGGCCGCCTACGCAGCCGGATCGCGAAGAGCTACTCGATCGGGACGAGAAGACTGGTGTAGCATATCCGAAGATCGAAGCGAGGAACTCCAGGAGGACACCCGCAGGCGCATGGCGATACGGACGCGCGACAATTGCGATGTTGTACACCTTCGCACTTTTCGTGGCAAATGAGGTCATCACGATTTGATACGAACCACATATGACTGCTGGCCTAACTCAGTGCTCTCCTGAAATAGTGAGATCATCATAATACAAAGATCGATACGAGTGTTCGAATACCTAAGACACCTCCTCTTCGTAGGGGCCGAATGCGTCCAGATGTGTTAGTACACTCATGAGAGCATGCCACTTGTGCGTTTCGCCGACAGTGTGCTGCGAAGGAATCGGCTTGGGCTTTCCCAACAATTTCCAAGGCCGCACGTGGTAAAACCCGCCGTCTCGCGGCTCTCCGCTCATTGCCAAGAGGACTGCAGACATGCCTTCCACCTTTTTAAGTCTCCTCTCGACCTCTCTCAACGAGCTCGGCTTGGTCACTTCTTGTCTAGCCAGGTCCAGAAGCATTGCTGCAGTTCCGGCCGCAATGGGCGTGGCATACGAGGTCCCGCTTCGGCGTTCGACACGTTCCTCACCACTTTTCTGGACACCTTTCGTAGGTTTGTGGTTTGCGCCAAGGATTGTGATGCTCTCTCCGGGAAACATAAAACTCGTCTCGGGTTTTGAAGAACGGGGGTTGAATGTAGACTTGGCGCCCAATCCCGAGCAAGAATAAACGCAATACACAGCGTGCTTGGAAGCAGGATAAACTCCGGTATCCAGGGCCAGGTCACCATCATTCGAAGCTGCTGCGAAGAGTAGGATACCTTTACTTCTTGCAAGATCAATCTGCTTGTCCACTTCCTCCTGCTCGTGCTCCCACCCAAACGACATGCTGATGATGTCAACCTGCTTTTCTATCGCCCAAGCAATAGCCGCGGCGACGTGCTCGGCTCTTTGACCTGTCTTACCTGGCCTCACAACATTTGCCACGTAGAGCTCTGCGTTTGGGGCAGTCTGCATGAGCAATGATGCACACCATGTACCATGAAGAGACTTTGTGTTATCAGTGTACGACGAGTCCCCACCCGTGAAATCCTTGTAGATGACATGGCCGCGTTTGACTCTTCGAAGACCCTGGTCAGATACAGGCAAGTTGGCGTTATCGCTCGCAGTAGCAAATCCAGAATCGAGAACTGCCACACGCACTGGTTTATGGCCTGGATTTTTGGGTACGCCGTTATAGAGGACGGTATGTGAGTAGAAGCGGAGCCAGTAGAACCATTTATCGGCATCATTGGCGTCTGGAGGCAGAGCATAGAGGTCGCCGGTGCTTTGAGCCCTCCGCGAAGAGCCTCGTGATACAGTTTTCGCCGTACCACTCTCCTTCGGAACATCACTGCATCTCGTTGGAATGGTCACAAGCGACTGTGAACTTGACGAAGACACAACTGCATTTCCTGTGTCAGTGTTTGAGAGCGAAATCTCTTCCGGCCAAGAGCCAGGTGTCGTGATCTTCAACTCTGGCACTTGCTTCTTCTTGCTTTGCACACTTGAACGGTCTCTGTGGGGCGTCGGTCCGAGATCAGAGTCGGTAGCTTTAATCCGAGCCAATCTCTTCTTAGGAAGTTCTTTCGTTTTGCGAGATATCTCAATCCGATTTGACGCTACTTCCTTATCTCTGGGAGTCGTCGTGTGTAGAGAAGAAGAGTCAGACTTGGTACGTCTTGCACTGGGCGGTTTAGCAGCGCCCCTTTCCAATTCTGAGCTGGATGGTGGCACAGACGAGAACGAAGATCGCGTCGATCTGCTACGCGACAATGCTGCATCAGAGTTTCCGGCCTTCCTGGATGACCCCAAAGACTGATCAGATCTGGCCCGTCTGGCCTTATGGCTTATAGCTGAAACGTTCAGTGTCGATGCACTGTTTGTCGATTTGGCAGCCAGGGCGGAACGGGAAGCCGGCAGGGAGACACCAGCATCCTTTTTATCCGTACGACTACTGCTGCTCCGCGCTCTGCTTATAGGAGTTGTTGTCTCAGATCGGCTGGAGATTCTGCTGTCCCGACGCTTTGGTGAGGCAGATTCATCACTCGACTTCGGGGTGGTGGCTCCGACTGTAACTTGAAGTTTACCGCGAGATTCAGCGATCGTAGTTTGCCTGCTCCCCCGTGAACCGGTAGAACTGTCCCTCCTCACTGGGATCATACTTCTAGCGATACCCATGTCGAGATCATCAGTGGCTTCGACGCAGGCGGCGACATATCTGTCCACACTCTGAGACATCTCAACCAATTTACGCCTCTCCTTATCAGACAAGTGTAGGAGGGCCTCTTCTATCTCCAGAAACATTTTCTTCGACTTTTTGTATCGTTTCAGGTGGTAAAGGGTGCCTGCGTAGTCGTGCTGCAATCGAAGACGCTCAGCCTCTCCTGGCTGCTTTGGATCGGCTTCCATTTCCTGGACGAGTTGCTCGTATAAGTCTCGAGCCTGGGAATATCTACCCAGCTTGAACAGAGCAGAAGCGAGACTGGTCCTGGTCTGCTTCAGAATCGCACTGCCGTCATCTGCGGTCATCCCTCCCAGGATCTGCTTGTACAGCGACACAGCCTCTTTGACCTTCGGGGAGACTCGGCCAGGCTTGGATGCAGCTGTGAGAGCACGAGCAAGGTTATAACGTATGCGGATAGTGATGTTGTGATCGAAGCCGTAATCTGAGGAAGCCTCCAAGTCCTTCAGAGTCTTGCGGTTGTACCTCGCAGCATCGCCATATCTTCCCAGGTTATGGCAACATGTAGCGAGCGCCTCACGAACATCGAACAGGGTTTCCGGAGGCATCTCATACTCTCCGCGCTCTAGTAAGTCCTTATAGAGTCGCAGAGCTCGTCTGAACTTGCTGGCTTTGTATTCTTGCTGCGCATCGCGGTACAGCTCACGAAGATCGACTTCGTCTGAGGGCGTCTCCATATCTGAGTGAGCGCGGTTCTACCAGATCTCAGGTTGTGTATACAGCGACTTTCGAAGATCACACGAGCGTGTGTCATTACAGTCTCTCTAGCGAGGGGCTGACGACAGTGATTACTGTACGCGTGGGCAGCCGAAGCGAGATCAGCCGCGCCCCATCTCGGCGGCCAGCTCGTTAATGGACTGCACTAGAGCATGCGCAAGCCCCGCTCGCATATACTGGTGTTCAGATGCTTGTTGTGAGACCCTGAGAGGCTGGGAGTGGGTCCGGTGGGTTATATCTTGTGGTTCGCCTTGCCTTGGTGCCATTATGGACTTTTGGAATGCACGAAGTACACCCTCAGCCCAAAACACTATTATGCGCTTATCTACAACAACGCATTGATTGCTGTCGAACACAGCACTCAGCGGAGCTTGTTACTGTTGGATGATCAGTCAATGCAGCTTGCTGGACTGGTACGCACCGGAATCTCACCACCAATACGTTTCACCAGAACATGGCCATCTACGGCGCCCATATGGGCGAACATCACTGAAGCAGATCATGGAAAGGCGTCCGCGATCAAGCACAACATTGTACAGCGATCTGCGCAATCGACGACAACCGTGGACACAGGTCTTCGACGTGAAGAAGTTGGTGGCATCATCATCGGTGTCTGCGTCGGCTTGATATTGCTCGTGGCATTGTTCAGCTGTTGCCGTCGCCGACGTCGATCATGGTCTTCAGATACCGAATCCGACCAATCTGTTCCTCACGTACAACCAACACCTCAACCACCAGCACCCACACATCCGCGACCGCCAAAAGCAGCTCGTGTCGCAACACGAGATCCCGTATCATCGAACACGACATCACGCCCACCATCGATGCTAGAAAAGCCACCATACGTGCCTGCAACTCCGGCGAAGACCCAGCGACCGCATGGCATTATTCCCACATTGGCAAATAATGCGTACGACAAAGCGAAATACAAGTCAATTGCCAAAACGAAAGATGGTCGGAGATACGCCGAAGGCCATACAGGAAAAACAACAGACAAGCCCAGAGCAGTAGGATGGGCGCAACCAGTGCGCCGCGACCTCCCGACTGAAGGCATCAACACATTGCAAGACTAGCGCGTGACATTTTGGACGACCTCGTTGCTGTTGAGATGCGTTGTGGCCTGCTAATCTGTGCTTGAGGCGAAGTCTTGCCAATAGAATGTGTCGGTGCGTGACTAGCATGCATTAGCTCTGCCCTGACTGCAGCTTACTGCGGCGCGCCGGCTGCGGCAGCCGCGGTGGCAGGGGTCTATAAGGATAAGACGGATGCCATCATCTGCAGTATTGCGCCTCGGTCTCTCCACTGCTCTCGAGAAAGCCCTCGCATGATGTCAAAGCCTACAGTGGTCAAGCCGGTCTGGTTCTTACCGCGTACTCGCGATCGACCTGTCATCTCAGCTATACGGTTGGGCGATATTATCGAGTCCCCCTGGTCACCCGAAGAAGCGCTCAACGATGAGCCGCCGCCCGCAATTAAAGCAGGGCTGCTGCGCCGCCAGATAGAAGAATCATGGTCATGGACGAAAGAGACCGAGTTGTCTCGTAGTGGGGGTGTTTTTGCGAGCTTCCTGCAGTTTCTCGGTATTGGCGGTGATGTGGAAGGCACAATCACAAACACGCACCTCGACCTCTATGAGGTAGACCGCATGGTAACAGAGGAATTTTTGCCCGACAAGCAGTATCTCAGACAATGCATCGAGGATCCTGGCGTACGAGACATGTTTGTTGGCCCAAGTCGGAAGTCAAAAGCATACATGGTGACCGGCCTCAAGATGGCATACGGAGCGATCAAGGCTGCGGAAATGATGAAGGAGCACGGAGTTCGGGCAAGCATCGGCGTCGACGCTTCTGCGTTAGGAGTGCCAGTAACTCTAGGCCCTCAGGGTCACTGGTCATCTCGCGTTGCCGAATCACTGAACGCCGGAAAATCTAACTTTGTCTTCGCCTACAAGTTGCGAAGACTGAAGTTTAAAAAAGGCGAGTTAACGGGCCAGGCGTTCGCTCGAGGGGCACAGTATGGTCTGACACAAGAGCCCAACGAATCCGACAGTGACGAGGAAGAGCTAGACGTGGAAGACTTCAACATCGAAGGTATGGAAGACGCCACGGCCGAAGAGTTCATGATGCAGAGTAAGCGGATTATACCAGATGAGGCCAGTAGGGAAGAAATTCGAGTCTTCTTCCCCTAAGAAGGTCTTTGGCAGTGGTGCAGTACGTTTTCGAAGTCGCGTCCAGCATTATCTTCTTATTTCCATGACTGCAAGCACCGTCGACCAGACCGCCATAAGAGTATCAAGCCTGTGAAATGGCGAGTATAATCTCATGGTGCTCCATAGGGTTTTCAACGTGCCCAATGGCTGCGTTCATGCCAGTCTGGTATTTGTCGCGGTGAGGAGGAGCAGCTTCGAGGGGATTCTTGCCACTGGTACCTATCGAATCGAGGTCCTTAAGGTCGCATGTGTGTATCTGCTTTGCGATAGGAATCCCACAAGATGACTGTTACCCGATCAATTCTCACGCTCAAAAGCAATATCTCGAACTCCCGACCGAATGCTTTGAACCACTCTCGATGTCGGCGGCTCCGTATTTGGCCTGAATGAAAAGAAGGTGAGAGCTCGCTTATGATAGCAGGCTTCATCATGTGGATATTGTAAATGGTACGAGCGGGTGTCGTGATGTTGTTGGAGCAATGTGCAAAGGCCACTCCGAGCCGTGTTCCTGCAGCGTCGCAGCGCTCCACAGCTCACCTTCCTAAACAGTCTTCATCCGGTTTCCTTGGCAGATCCTTCCGCCCTTTCGCGAGCAAGTTCACTCCAATTGCCCACGTTTATCCATCGCTACTTTTGCAATCTTCCGTCGCTATCATGCACGCCAAGTATTTGCCTAGAAAGCCTAGAGCGATGAAGCAGGCATTGGCAGGGCTTGTGCTGGCCAGCTTCTTGATCTAGAAAGGCGAGTGGGCATTGTGGTGGATGATAAGAGCTAAATCGTCTTGATAGAGGAGATTATTGACAATGCGCATCCGATACACGGAAGATAGGTCACGCGAGATCACGCGAGGCATGTCCCGGAATGTCAGGGCAAAAACGTGCGATGAAGAAGTATAAATGTTCGCTTGTTCGTCCTCGGTTTAAGATTCGGTCGCTACTTCATCCTTACAGCATCATTGCTAGAGATACAAGATCATCGTCAATATGAAGGTCACTGTTGCGGTTGCTGCTCTCGCCGCTGCGGCGTCAGCTACTACAGAGCTCAGGGGACGTCAAGCTGGACACAACGACAAGCCCTGCAAGAAGAGGCCTGATGTTACTTCGGTTGGTTATCAGCATATTCAAATTGTCGAATCTCCATGTCACTAACTTTTTCGCAGAGGAAGCTCGAGTCTGATATCACCTCGAAGAAGCTGCTCAGAGGCGCTCAGCAACTTCAAGACTTCGCCTACAGCTACCCAGACCGTAACAGGATCATGGGTGGCAAGGCCCACAACGACACCGTCAACTGGTTGAAGAAAGAGCTCGAGTCTACATCGTACTACGATGTCACTCTTCAGCCCTTCTCCAACTATGTCCAAATTAGCGGTGCGGTCAACAGCTTCACCATTGGCGGACAGGCCGTTAACGGTACCCTCTTTGAGTACTCCAACTCCACTGCGGGTGTAGTTACTGCCCCCTTGGTCGCCGTCAGCAACTTCGGATGTGAAGCGTCTGACTACCCTGCCGGCCTGTCCGGCAACATTGCCCTCATCTCCCGTGGTAGCTGTGACTTCGGTCTGAAGTCTGCTCTCGCTGGCGGTGCAGGTGCCGTCGGTGCTGTTATCTACAACAACGTCGCCGCCTCCGTCTCCGGCACCCTTGGTCCCCCTCCCCGCGAGGAAGGTCCCTACGTCGCCACTGTCGGTATTTCCCAGGCGCAGGGCCAGGCCTACCTCTCCCAGCTCTCCTCTGGTGCTGAGCTGACTGCCTCTCTGGACGTCTTGACTGACATCCAGATCATCACCACCAACAACGTCTTGGCCACCAGCAAGTGCGGTGACAAGAACAACCAGCTCGCTCTTGGTGCTCACACTGACTCCGTCGGCGCTGGACCTGGTATCAACGACGACGGCAGCGGTACCGTCGGTATCCTCAACGTTGCAAAGGCACTCGCCAAGTACAACGTGAAGAACGCCGTCACCTTCGGCTTCTGGTCCGGCGAGGAGTCTGGCCTTCTCGGCTCGACCTACTTCGTCGAGAGCCTCACTCCTGAGGAGTCGCTCAAGATCCGCGCCTACCTCAACTTCGATATGATCGCCTCCCCCAACTACGTCCACCAGATCTACGACGGCGACGGAAGCGCCTACGGCCTCACCGGACCCGACGGCAGCGACCAAATTGAGGAGTTCTTCGAGAAGTACTTCGTCCGCGTGGGCGTTCCCTCCAACGAAACCGAGTTCAACGGCCGCTCTGACTACGGTCCCTTCCTTGACGCCAACATCCCCGCCGGAGGCACCACCACCGGTGCTGATGAGGTCAAGACCGAGGAGGAGCAGAGTATCTGGGGCGGTGTTGCCGGCGAGATTCTCGACCAGAACTACCACCAGGCCGGCGACACCGTCGACAACCTCAACCAGGAAGCCTGGTTGCTGCACGCTCGTGGTATCGCTGCTGCTGTTGCCAAGTACGCCACCTCGTGGGAGGGCTTCCCAGCTCGCACACCTGTTTCCAACACTACTACCAAGAGGAGTGTCTCTGAGGTCCGCAAGACTGTTGGTGGTGTCAAGCGCTCGCTGCAGCTGTACTAGAAGCTGTGATGTGAATTGTTGAAATGCCTTGATGATGATGTGTGCATGAAAATAAATAATTTCCAAATGAAAATCAGAAGTATCCCAACCATTCGCCATTACTTTGTGATGCTGCTTTTCAATCACCTTCCAAGTACGTACGCACAAGTTTATGCATGACCGAAGCATCAGCATCAAGTACCATTTACTCCTGTTTTCATGTAATCGTGTCATACTCAATGGACACGTTAAAGAATGCGATAGACGCTAGCATACTCTTCCCAGCTCCTGTCAGTCTGAGAGGCGCGTACACTAATTCTATCGACCACAGCGACTGGATGACCTTGCTCACCATTGGAACTCCGTACACAAACTTTGGCACAGGGAGCCAATTCAGGTATCTATACTTTGCGAGACCTAAGCATACATGTATATCGAATAAACCATATGCAGTATCCGCAATCCCGCGAAAAAGGTTTGATAATATCTAGACTGCTCCGGGGAACATGCATTTTCTTGCGGTGACCTTATGTCCACACATGCGACATGCGACAACACAAACCATTTTCTACCAATGCACGCAGAGTCATGAGCCGAAGCATTGGCCATTTACAAGCATGTCATTTTCCTGGAGTCCCCAGTCCGTTCACCGTCCTTTGCCTCGGCTGCAGCTTTCCCAAGACTGCTCGAACAGCTAAGCCGGTGATGTCCTTGAACCGCGCATCGGCTTAAAGGCAACCAGCCATTGTGCCTCTCACAGCCATATAGCAAAAAGACACGCCTGCTCCCACGGCAGCCAGGCCATGTAGGTAGCAAGCTTGCCACTGTCAATTGCCAGTAGATTGCCCACATCCTCCACAATGTCGACCCCATCCAAGCTCCGCGCCCTCCGAAGCACCACCGCCGCGCTCCACCCCAAACGCACCATCCGGCACACCAGCACAAGCACAGCTCCTGCCACAGAGCCCCTCCGCTCCATCCTCATCGCCAACCGCGGCGAGATCGCCCTGCGCGTCAACCGCACTGCCTCGCAGACCGGCATCCGCACCACAACCCTCTACACCGACCCAGACAGACTCTCGCAGCACGCCCTCTCCTCGCCCTTCGCCATCAACCTCGGCAGCACAGACCAGTATCTCAATGGCCAGCGCATCATCCAGCTCGCCAAAGAGAATGGCTGTGAGGCGATCCACCCGGGCTACGGCTTCCTCAGCGAGAATGCGGGCTTCGCGAAGGCCTGCGAGGAGGCCGGCGTGAAGTTCATCGGCCCGCCGTACAAGGCGATCGAGGACATGGGGGACAAGAGTAGGAGTAAGGAGATCATGATTGCGGCGGGCGTGCCGTGTATTCCAGGGTACCATGGAAAGGAGCAGGATGCGAGTTATCTGGCCGAGCAGGCGCAACAGATCGGGTACCCGGTGCTGCTTAAGGCCGTCAAAGGTGGTGGAGGTAAGGGCATGAGGATTGCGAGGTCGGCGGACGAGTTTGCGCAGCAGTTGGATAGTGCGAAGAGCGAGGCGAGGAGCTCGTTTGGCGACGATATCATGCTTGTGGAGAAGTACATTACCACGCCGAGACACATTGAGGTGCAGGTGTTTGCGGACAAGCACGGCAACTGCGTTGCGCTTGGAGAGAGAGACTGCAGTGTTCAAAGACGACACCAGAAGATTCTCGAGGAGTCGCCTGCGCCCAATCTCGACGAGAGCGTCAGGCAGGACATCTGGGAGAAGGCGAGGAAGGCCGCTTTGGCGGTTGGGTACGAGGGCGCTGGCACAGTCGAGTTCATCTTCGACAACGACACGGGAGAGTTCTTCTTCATGGAGATGAACACGCGATTGCAGGTCGAGCACCCTGTCACGGAGATGGTGACTGGAGAAGACCTGGTCAGATGGCAGATCATTGTAGCCGAGGGCGGTAAGCTACCTCTCACACAACAAGAGGTCGAGCAACGGATCAAGAGCAGAGGGCATGCCATTGAGGCACGAATCTACGCCGAGGACCCAAGCATGAATTTCATGCCGTCTACAGGCAAGCTCTTGCACCTCAGAACACCTGAGTTGACAGACAGTGTGCGTATCGATGCTGGTTTCGTCGAGGGCGACGAGGTGTCTAGCCACTACGACCCCATGATCGCCAAACTCATCGTCAGCGGCCCTGACAGAAAGAGTGCTCTGCAGAAGCTCGTAGCGGCGCTGGAAGCCTACGAAATCGCAGGCCCCATCACAAACATCGAGTTCCTCAAACGCTGCTCGCAGAGCCCAGCATTCGTAGCCGGCGAAGTGGAAACAGGCTACATCCAAAAGCACCACGACGAGCTCTTCGCCAAACAGGAAATCCCCACAGAAGTTTGGACACAAGCCGCCGTCGGCCTCTACGAAGCAGAACTCGCCTCTCGCCCATCATCACATCACTCAGCCCAGGCCGTCGGCTTCAACACCGCCCCCCAACCACGAGCTTTCTACCTTACTGCTCCCTCTACAGACCCAAACGCCAAACCGTCAAAGCCCATCACCGTCCTCGTCACAAAGACAGGCGCCTCCACCTTCTCCGTCTCCGTCAACAACAGCCCAGAAACCCACCTGACCTCAACCTACTCCCCCCAAACCCGCACCCTCACCTCCTTCTTCCCCCACACCCGCGCCGCGACAACCCTCGTCCGCGAACCGAACACCCCCAACCTCACCCTCTTCCAGCACGGCCTGCAGTACAATCTCGCCCTTGCCCAGCCCGCCTGGCACGCCAAAGCACTAGGCACCAAAGACGCTGCGAACTCGGTCCGCGCGCCGATGCCGTGCAAGGTGCTGCGCGTGGAGGTCAAGGCTGGCGACGAGGTGGCCAAGAACCAGCCGCTGGTCATCATCGAGAGCATGAAGATGGAGACTGTGATTCGCAGCCCGGTGGACGGCAAGGTGAGCAAGATCGTGCATGGCGCGGGAGAGATGTGCAAGGCCGGGACGGCGCTGGTGGAGTTTGAGGGGGAGGGCGAGGATGGGGGGAAGTGAGTGAGCGTGCGTGGTGTGGTGGGATGGGATGTCAATGGGATGTGCGATAATGGCCGCTGCGGTGGAGGATGGTTTGACACATTCCGATTTGTGACTTGACTTGGTTTGATTTGAAGCAGGCGTTTTTTGTTTCCTGTGATAGAAAGAAAAGATGATCCGCGGTTGGGATGATTAGACGAGTGAACGCTATTGGTAGTTACCCCTACCCAAGACCTACCGTATCTATTGCTTGGCGATGCGTGTTTCACAAGCGTGATGATTTCATCAGATTGAACTCTTGGTTTTCCATCAGCGTGTAAGTCGGTTGATCATTAAATGTCGTGCCGAAGTCGGACGTCGACGAGCAGGCAGCTGCAATGCGATGAATGCATGCATGCATGCGTGCATGGATGAAGGAGGCTGTGTCAACCCTCTCGAAAACAAACGGTACACGTTGACTACTGGAGTTCCTCTCCGTCGATTGATCAGGCAACAACGACAAGCAAGCAAAAGCCGCGTCTCACCGCCGCTGCCGACGCGTAACGGAGTCCGCTGGTCGATCGAAGCATGCACGCGAACAGATAAAGTTGCAAAAGCTTGGCTTTTGGGGGAGGGTTGAACATTCCCAAGTTCGATCAAATGGATGTCAGTCTGCCCGACGACAACGACATTGAAGTCTTGGTATTCGGAAAGTCTGCTGTCGGGCTTTGTCGGACAGTTCACATTGCTGCTGTGCGATGTACGGTAGGAGGCGTTCCTGCGGCGGGATTTGGGATTGATGAGATATGCTTGCATTTGCTTGGTGAAACCGTGCTTTGCGGTCAGCAGCAAACACTTTCACCCCCATTGTGTTTTGCCAATGCTTGGAAGGTGGTCGATCACTGATTGCAACGGGTGGGTGGTGGTAGGTAGGTTTTGATGCTTTTTTGTGGTGTGAGCGGGAGGTGGTCTAGATTTACGTTGCACAGGGGGAAGAAGAGCGAAGCAAAGCAAAGCATTGGGAATAATGGTGACAAGGTGATGAAGAGAGATGCTTTCGGAGAGGTGAGATTGGATACCTTAGTCCATCCCTTTGAGTGTCGGGACAGAGTCTGGGCTCCCGCGCTCGCGCTCTGCGTCGGCTTCTCACGCTCCTCTCCTGGCCGCTGAGAGTAATGGAGATTCATATCCCGACGCAACCCTAAATATGTAGGAGTGAGCATTACGACGGCAATACCTCAGCTCTCCGCAAATGCTAATGGGCGAGTGCATGATTAGCCTGGCTCTTCCCCAGACTCCCCGTCCCCAGGGATGGCGGAGTCGGAGGAGGAGGTGATGAGGGACATACGGGCTGCCAAGGGCGGAGCGTGAGACAAGACTGGGCTCGGCGAACACCGACCGGAGAGTAGTCGTTGCGCCTGTAGGACTCTGGCAGGAAAATGCTTGCGGGCGTGCGACGGCAGCGCAGCGGGCGGCGGGTGATGAGAGCGTGTGTTGCGAGGGGATGCAGGCACGGTTGGCTAGCAGCGCGCGAACTCACTCCACTGCTGGGGATTGTTCGAGTCAGGAAGGCGCGATGGATGGAGACGGTTGTGTAAGTGAATAACTATCATGTGTGTGAGCCCTCGCTCTTTGAATCCTGACACAACTCGAGGGGCGTCATCGTTTGTGTCACTTGTGCCTGGCGCTGCATTAATTATTGTCCGAAGCCCGTGAGGCTGGAGATGATGCCGGGCGGGCGTAGACGTGAGCACGGGACAGGGCAGAGTGCAGCATTCCACCCGATTATTCATCCGTCCATCGCGATTCGGGCGGAGATGCTGATGACGCTCGTTGGTGGTGTTTGTTGGGCCAGTCGGGGCGCATTGCCTCGCATCTCTCGGGTCAGGCCTGCCGAGCGCAAATGCCAGTGCAGCGCAAATGTGCAAAGAAATGTTGCTTAGACGCTGAGAGAGGGAGAGAGAGGGAGACGGTGCGCTGACTCTTCTTGTGCCGGCGTGTGTGAGAGTCGCGTGTTGGGTTTGAGAGAGAGGACATCGGCCTTTCTCTTTCGCTGTTACCTATCGTCTCTTTTCTACCCAACTAACCTGTTCTCCTACACTACCTCACTACCTACTACTCTCTTCCCACCGTCACCGCTCCACTCCCCAGCCTGCACAGCAAGACACCACGCCTCGCCTTGCTTCCTCTACACGCCTGACGGTTAGCCTCTTCTAGCTCCCTCATTTTTCGAAACACCCCACGACGCAGAGCAAGCATCAGTCTGTGCAATACCAAGCCCTTGGCTCTCAGAGATCGCTGCTGCATCATCTTGCTTATACGCTGTCACCTCCACACCCCGACACGGCCGACTGCGCTCGTGCACTGGCGCCATCGCTGGCCTTTATTCTTAATATTATTACTGTTCAGCGGCCCTTTCTCGACGGTGCTGCTGTTATTACTTGCAATCCGTCTTCGACCCTCCTCGCACCCACCTTCGCCTTCGCATTGATCGGCTATCAGCACGCTTTCTTCACGCGCGACTCCCGTCGAGCCAATCACGCCACCCGATAAGAGCAAAGAGGCCAGAGCCCCGCGCCCGCTAAACCAAGTCCGCCGTCTCATCGCGCCGATAATAATTATTCTTGTTCCTAACCTTGCGCACTACCGCTGCTGTGCCTCTGCCAGCCGGAGCTGCTGCACTGCACTACTGCACTGCCAGGGCTCTCTCTTCCCTGCCACCATCGCGCCGCTCACCCACATTAACAACTGCGCCGGCACACCACCTGCAGCTGTGGCGTTTTCTGGAAGCCCTGGGAAGCCTTTCCGCCCAAGGCCCTGTCAAGCGAGCAAGCGAGCCCGGCAAGGAACTACTTGCCTGCCTCGCCCTCCCCTGCAACAGGTGACGTTGGACGGCACGAGTTGAGCCCGTATACCCGCATCCTTCTCCTCTCCCATCGTCTTTGTGCGACTGCAGCCCAGTCCTGCGGGTGCACCTAACTGCCACCTGCTGCTGCTAATTGCTGCAAGTAATTCGCGCAGCCTCTGACCAAGGGACCTGCCACCCACTCGGTCTGCATTCCACGTAAATTCATACAGAGTATCAGCCCTGGCCGCCAATAGCGCGCGAGCGCACCCTTAGTCGCGCCATCCTCTCCGCTCAACATCACCATCATGCCGGCCATATTGCAACGCGCCAGCACTGGATTTGTTTCCAAGAGCGACTCACCCCGGCCTGCATTGGACAACAAACCTGCAAACCGTCTGAGCAGTTTCTTGGGCAAAATTCGACCGGGCCACCACAAAGATCGCAATAGCGATGACTCCCAGACCAGCTCTGCTTCCAGCACCATCACAAATAACAATGAGCCGCCTCGAAGCACTCCCGTCAAGAGGGCGACCTATTCGCCATCTTCAACCAAAGATACTCCTTCGCCAATAACTAGGAAACCTGTTCCTTCACCAAAGGAAAATCTGGCCGACTCAGGTGTTTATTATCCACAGCAAACTTCTCGCAAAGAAATTTCTCCACAGCCGCAAAAGAGTGCAATGCGTCGTAACGACTCGGGTGGCGAAGCTGCTCACGACTCTGGAATGTCTGGAATCGAGCGTGCCATAACCAATGGCTCAGTGGAGACTTCCAAGACAACCGAGTCACGAGCTGGATCAACAGCACGTATTCGCTTCGCTCAAAACAACGACGAATTTGATGCCGACGGAGCTTACAGGCCACGTCCTAGGAGGAACAGTTCTACTGGCACTCGAGGCAGACGATCAAGCATTTACTACCGCGAGCACGAGGACGGCGATTACGAGGAAGGTGTCGATGCTGGTGTTGGTTCGAAGGCGCGACGTCTTTCTTTGTACATTCCAGATCAATTGATCGTTGACGAGTGTCGACTTGAGGAGCATTTCAACGGATTTGCTCGCATGAACAAAAAGAAAATCGGCGAAGGTGGAGCTGCCGAAGTTCAGATCATGAAATCGAAGACTGCTGGTCCTGATGCGAAGGTTTTTGCTGTCAAGGAATTCCGTTCATGGGACGAAGAAGAGGAAACCAAAGAGGACTACGTCCGTAAGATCAAGTCCGAATACGCCATCTCGAAATCTTGCGACCATCCCAATATCGTGGCGACCTTCCACCTATGCAGATCTGGTCAAAACTGGTTCCACGTCATGCAGTACTGCGACCTCGGAGATCTTTGCGACCTGATTGCAAAGAGATACATGTCAGACGAAATGAAAGACTGCATGTTCAAGCAACTTGTCCGGGGCGTCGACTATCTTCACTCTAGTGGCATTGCTCATCGCGATCTGAAATCCGAAAATCTCCTGGTCACACATGAAGGCTGCCTCAAGATCGCTGACTTTGGTACGAGTGAAGTATTTTGCGGAACTCATCCAGGCGCTCGCAATTGCCGACGACCTAGCTTAGTCGATCAGGAAGCACCAGTCAGGTTGTGCAAGCCCGGTTTGGTTGGGTCAAAACCTTACATGGCACCTGAAATTATCGAACGCGAGCAAGACTACGACCCTCGCTGCGTCGACGTCTGGAGCTGCGCCATTGTTTACCTTTCTCTCCACTTCATCGGAACGCCCTGGGAAGTTGCGTCCATGGATAACAGCAAGTACGCGACATTCAGGCGTAGCTGGGACGAGTGGCTTGAGAGACATCCGGGCCAAGAAGGAATGATTGGCAGGGAAGGATCTTTGCCCGCGATCGCCACGCAGTCGAAGAAGTACCAGGTGCACTCGCCGGGCGCCATGAACATGATTTTTGGCATGCTTCACCCAGATCCTGCCAGACGCTGGAAGATCCACGACGCAGTTGAAGTCGTCAGTGACCGTGACCCTAAGAAGGGCGGACCCTGGCCTTGCTGTCAACAATCAGGATATTCGGATGACATCAAGATGCGCGAAAAGAAGGTGATGCACAACCATGTGCCGCCAGACAAGAAAGACAAGAGGGGCAACTTCAAAGGTTAGAATGATTTCCGGAAGCCCACGACTCTTTTCTTCGCGGAAGTGCAAAGCTCTTGTCGCAGAACCCTCCGCATGTTACATTTTTCGAGGTTATGAATTCTGCCGACAGTGCTCGACGATACCCACACAAAAGGCCCACACCCCAGCCTACGCGCCACGATCTATCTCTGTCGTAACACAATTTCCTTCTCTTCCTCTTCTTCTCTGGTGGGCTTTCTCCAATTGTCGTTGCGGTGTGTCTGCGAATAAAAAATTTAGCGAATGCATTGGGAGGGGTTTTGTCGGAGCCGGATACTCTTGGGCAAAAGCAAAGGTGCCGGTTTTCTTCTTTTTCTTTCTTCTTTTCGTGAGGGAGGTTTCTGTGGATTCTTTCTCTGGCTTATGGGCGGCGATGAAGCTTTCAGTGGGAATTTCTTACTTAGACCTCCCTTTTCTCTATTCTGATCACGGATTATACGAGATCCATATTTTACGCACATATTGGCTGACTCATGATCCTCTTTGCTACTGCTGCTGCTGCTGCTGCTGCTGTCGTTCGTGATCTGATGGATGTGCTTAAGGTGTGCTGCTCGTAACAGGTGAGTGAATATATGTCTACAGATGATCGACGCTTTGATATCTTGTAATTGCTCATGGAGTATCAAATTGGCTCGAGAGCTACCACGATAAAATTAAAAAACGATCAAGTACAATACGAATCATACAAAAATTGTACATAGCTTTTTCCTATGCAACACAGCTACAAAACAAGAAAGCTCACGGCAAAACTAGTGCGATAGCAGGGCGCAAAGTGGCAACCAGTCTCTCCCTTCCTAATACAAGCTCCAGATCTTCCCCGGCAGAACCTCCCTCATGATCTTCCAGTGCCTGCTCGCGCTCTCCTCCTGCTCCGCCTTCCAGTCGCCCACCGCCTCCTCGACCAGAATCTCCCCATCGGCCTTCTCGGTGCCGCGCAGCGGGAAGTCGACAGCGTACTCCGCCCGCGGGTACATGTGCTGCCGCCTGCTGATGCTGTCCAGGAAATCCGCGCGCGTCGGCTGGCGGAAGGACACGGGGCCGGGGACGTTGCCGTTGTGGCAGAAGACGATGTAGTTTGCGAAGTTGGTGCCGCTGACCTTCTCCTCGAGCTTCTCGGGCGGGCTGTCGCGGTACAGGGCGCAGTTGCGGTCGAAAGCCAGGTCGATGGTGTTGAGGACTTTGGCCGTCAGCGGCAGGTCGAGGTCGCCGGCGTAGTTAAGGGCTGCGACGCCGGTGGGCTTGAGCAGCGCGCGCAGGTTGGAGAGGAAGTCGGTTGTGAAGAGCGGGAGGGGCTCGGCGCCGCCGGTGAAGACGTCGTGGATTATGTAGTCGTATTGGGTGATTGAGGGGACTTCCCCGACGGCTTCTTCAGAGGGGGAATTGGCAGTGTCGTCGGCTTGGGCGGTTGGGTGGGCTTGCGAGTCGACCCAGGCGATGGCGTCGGAGAGGACGGCTGTGTGGCCTGTGGGAAGGTCGAAGTATTTGGTGGCCATGCTGTGGACGACGGGGTCGAGTTCGACGATGGTAGTGTTGATGCCGTGGCCAATGAAGGCTTTGGGCGCCGTGCCAATTCCCAGACCGATGATCAGAGCTTGCGCTTCGGAGTCTTTGATCTGCGGCTCGGTTTCCATCAGGCGGACGGCTTCGAGCATGTGGAAGGCTGCGTAGATGGATTCGGACTTCTTCCAGCCTTGGGCACGGCGCTCCTTGGTGAGCTGCCATTCGCCACCGAGAAGACTGTGGTCACATCGCATGACGCGGTAGTTGGCTTCAGAGTTCTCGAGGACGCTGATGTAGCCGGTGTTGCTCCATTGGCGGTCCAAGAGAGTCCAGTTCTGAGCGTTGAGTGAAGCGTCCAGGGCGATGGTCGAGAACGGACCATTTCCGTAAGGGCTGACGATCGCAAGGAGGGTCGCGATTGAGACTGTTGCGGTGATGATTGCACGGCGGTCGGTCAAAGCGAAGAGCATGTACAATCCAATGATCAGCTGCGCATTGAACGGGTTGAGGAACGACCATGTGGCGATGAATTTTGAGACGGTGTCTGGGAGGAACCAGTCAAGAGCCATGAACATGCTCAGGGAGGGAACGCCGCCGAAAAGATGCGACACGGGGTTCGACGCTTGCTCAGCTGGGTTGGTGCCATCGTAAGCAGCAGCGGCAGTGTAGACCATTGGCAAAACAATAGAATGGCAGCTAAGCAAGCTGCTCACGATAGGTCCCCATGTCAATCCCAGGCTGTCGCTGAACTGGAAGGAGATGCAGGTGAGCACTGGCGCAACCACTGCCCAGAGAGGCAGGAATTGTGAATACGCTGTACCCTGAGGACGCCAGTACCACTGAGTAGTCCAACCGATCAATGCAGTGGCTGCAATCGCTGCTTGGTGGTTCATGCTTGAGGGGATGCTTCCATAGACCGGAGCAAGAGATAGTTGAGAGACTCTGGACGTAACGGCGGCCAGGACAATCATGAATGTTCCAACACCCATATCTCTGAAGGCATCTGGAATCTTAAACTGCGGAGGAGCTGGTTTGTTGGGGTCCACGGGCGCATCTTTTAGCCAGTCGCCAGGCTGTGCCTCTTTTGGGGTCTCCTTAGGAGGCATTTCGGTCGATAGTCGTAAGTTCCAAGTCCGGTTGTAGGCAACTGTTAGGGTACGCTATCCAAATTTGTACCTTGCAGAGAACCACCAATCGCGCTTGACCCTTGCCCACGATTGTACAGTACGAGATATAAGGAAATAGAGTAGTGGCGTAGGGAGGGGACAAGTATGAAGTGAATATGTGCTTGGCAATTCGGCCAGCTAGCCGGTTTCGAATTGATAAGGCAAGCGAAGACTCGGCGTTCCAAGAGATTTAGTCACGGTTACAGAAACTGGATCTACATTGAAATCATACACATATGTAAGAGAAGTATACGCGATTATGTTCATCAGGATACTTTCATCGAGAAGCAGTATACAAGTCACCTTTCGTCCACGTCCGTGTCAGCAGAAGAAGAGCGTCCCGGCGATTTTTCGGCTGTTGCTGTGCCAGACCTCCGAGAATCAACAAAGTGGAGATGACTTCATGCAAGAATATGTGCGCACGAGCAGTATGCATACTCCCAAAGGCTAAGGTTCTAATACTCTTTCCGGACTTTCAGGCCGACTGAGTTTACCTTCCTGAGTCCCAATCATGCCGAAAAAGCAAGCCGTATACGGCAAGCGCTCGCAAACAGCCAGCGCATCAACAAACATTTTCGCCAGCCCAGAAAACACCAGAAGAAAGGCGGTGGAGACAATCCAAATCTTGACCGACCATGAGATTGAGGACAGCAAGCTACAGGCAGCGCAGGTGCACAGCATAGAGTCGCCGTCGCGGCCTAGGAAGGCTTTGGGTGAACTGAATGGCAATGCGGTGTTGCATGTTGAGGTACTGGTTGGAAAGGATGTGAAAAAAGTCAAGAAGAAGAAGTCTACAAAAAAGCGGTCAAAGGATGAAGAAAGTGAGAAGGACAAAAACTTGGAGGCTTCTGTTGTGGTGAAAGAATTGGTGCAAGATGTGGATGTGGACATTGAACGGGACTCTGCCGTCGTGGCGGACTCAAAAGACCTGCAGGAAGTCGTGGTCCCAATTGAGGAACAAACCGGAGCGAAAGAGGACGTGGCACAACAAGCTCAGACACCAGTTATCGAACCATTGACCGAAAATCAGCCGACAATGGCGCCCCAGGCAATTAAGACCTCCGATTGTTACTCAAAGCACTGCTCATCATTATTGGAGCTCACCGCATATCCAGTCTCCTCATTCTCGGAATGGGCCAACGACCTCAGCGAGGATTTTGCGTTAGTCAAGATAGCAGAAGCCTCGTTCGGAGAGGTGTACCGCCTGTCACTGCAACCAGAGGCCGCCGAAGAAACAGATCTACCACTTTCGAAGAACGACGAATCAGTGCTCAAAGTCATCGCCCTGACACAGCCGACGGAGACTCTGCCAAAAAGCAAGCGTGATCGCGAGCGAGCGCTCAAGAAGGCCGAGAACATGTCCAAGCCCGACGATGTCGCCAGTGAGCTCAAACTGCTCCAACGACTCTCAGACATCCCTGGCTTCACCAACTTCAGAGACCTACGAGTGCTCAAGGGCAGACCACCAGCACCCTTCGCCACCGCTTTCACAGCATTCAACGAATCTCAAAAGGCCGCACAAAAGGAACTTAGCATCTTCCCTGACCCGGCAAAGAAGGCAAGCTACTCGAAAGACCAGCTCTGGGCTGTGATCGAGATGCAAGATGCAGGCACAGATCTTGAGAAGCTCGTCGCCCAAGGTATCAGCAGCAATATCTGGGTTGTCTGGGACATCTTCTGGCAAGTCGTCCTGGCCCTCGCCAAAGGCGAAGAAGAAGCCGAATTCGAACACCGCGACTTACATCTCGGCAACATTTGCGTACGCACACCACAGCCGGTTGATGAAGCGAAAATCGACCCTTCCAAGAGTTTGGGCTTCACTACTTTCGAAGCAACTCTCATCGACTACACCATTTCTCGTGCCTGCATGGTCCCTGCTTCTGTGGCTTCCGCACACATAGAGTCTCAAGACGATTCAATCGCATACATCGACCTCGCCAACGACCCACACCTCTTCTACGGCGACAGCGCCGAAGAATACCAGTACGACATCTACCGCTACATGCGCGGCAGCATCTACTACTCCTCCCCCTATGCCAGTTTCCCCAACGACGGAACATCCGCCGCAGAGCAAGCAGAGAACGAAGCCGAGAACGAAGACGAAGAACCCCAGCAGCCAATACCGCCCTCAGCCGAAGAAATGGCCGCCATCGAGCGCGACACAGGCCGCTCGTGGCGCCAATTCCACCCTCAGACCAACCTCTGTTGGCTGCACTACGTGCTCTTCATGCTGCTCGAACAAATGTCCTGGCCGTCTAGCGTCAAGGCGCCGAGCAAGAAAAACAAGCCTGAAGCGCACGCGCGGTGGAAGAAAGCGAGGGAGCTGGAAGATGCGCTGCTGCGGGTGCAAGAGGCACTTGATCCAGGTTGGCTTGGTGAGGAGGAGAGCTTGGGGCGATCTGGGGAGATTGTTGCATGGGCTGTTGAAGAGGGCTGGTTGCGCGTGGAGGATGTCGTTGGCGATGATGGGGAGTTTGAGGACTTTGGCGAGGAGGATGAGGAGATGCAGGATGGTAATGATTTGGCGAAGCAGTTGGAGGGACTTGCTTTACAGCCTGCTAAGGAGAACACAAAGGTATCTGAGCCTGAGAAGGTCGAGGTCAAGGGGAAAAACAGCAAGAGAAAGACGAAGGCTTAAAAGGGCGAGTGAGGTGACGAAATCGGGCTTGATGGTCCGGGATGCATTCTTAGGTTGGAGGTTGCATTGCATTTGCACGCCATGGCCTGTGGCATACGATCTAACGTGGCGTTGGGGGACTCTGGTGGTTTGGTCTTTTAAATACCCGGTACATGTGGCTTTTTTGTCATCCGAATAACGAACGCATATCTTTACAATTATTTCTGTGATCCGTCGAGTCTTGCAGAGGAGCTCAAATCTCTTACTCGATCATGTCGATGTCGTCGTCTCCAACAGCAGCAGGGGCCGAAGTGGCTGCAGGCGCCGCTCCACCGCCGTTCTGCTGTTGAGCAGTACCGTTGTTGTTCTCAGCAGCTGCGCCGCCGTTACCACCGAAGTAGTCTTCCATCTCGGCATCCAGCTCCTCAGCAGTCTTTTTAGGCCGCGGGCCTGATCTGCCGCCCTCCTTCTTGCCTCTGCCGCCATCGCGTCCGTTCTCATCTCTCCTCGCGCCGGGCCTGCGGCCACCGCGCTCTCTTCCTCCACCACGACGGCCCGGCAGGGGCGATCGTGAGTCGCGTCCTCCAGGCTCGTAGCGGTCAACACCTTCGGGCACACGCAGACCCCTGCGCGGCGGGCTGTAGCTGCGGTCGTCGCGACGGCCGCCACCTCCTCTCCTTCTCGGTACGTCCTCGCTGCTGTCGATGCGCTCGAACATGCTTCTGCTGGGCTTCTCAATGCGGTCGAAGAGGGAACCACGGTCTGCGGCCGGCGCACGGCGGGGCGCGGATGATAGTAGTGTGAGGCGAATGGGCTGGCCGTTAGCGTTGGCGCCGTCGAACTCGCGCACAGCATCACGAGCATCGCGGGGGTCTTCGTAGGTGACGAATGCTGTGCCCTGCGAGCGGTCGGAGCGGTCGTAGAGGAGGCGAGCGGAGAGGACAGGACCGATGCGGTTGAAAAGCTCCTGGTGTGGCTGTTAGGTTGAACGTTCCTGCTGCTGGGGTGTGGACGCGCTTACGCTGATATCGTCCTCTGTAAGCTCGTAATGGAGGTTATCTACGCGGACCTTACCAGTGTCACTATGGAAGTGTCAGCGATGTTTTGGCTTGTCGAGTTCTCTGTGCACGATCTTACTCGTCGGGTGCGCGCCTAGCTGGCGCTCTTCTGTCGTACAAATCGTCGTCGTCGTAGCCGCCACGGCGACGGCCTGCGCGGTCTTCTTCGTAGCGATCGTGAACCCAGTCGCTGGTCCAATATCAGCAGTTGTCCAATGCACGACCACATCCATTAATCTTACCCGTCAATGTCGGATCTCTCGTCGCGTCTGTTCTATAAGCCCGGAGGTCGGAGTCAGTTCGTGTTCGAGTTCGTATCCGTCTTTTGGGTCCGCCGCCGCTGGTCGATATCGCAGGCTCGAGTGGCATGGAGTGATGCGCCGGAGCTGGAGGATGTCGCGCGCGAACGTGGATGGTACGGTTCAAGGAGGAGGGAGTTGCGGCACCTGTTGCTTGTCAGTCATTGCTTCCAGCATGCGCCTCTACCCTGCCATGTTCCCTACCTTTCTGACACCGTCTCTGGGGCCTTCGTCTCTGTCTCTGTCTCTGCGAGGTCCTCGGGGAGGGGGAGGGGCGCGTCTGTCGGGTCTGCGTCCAGCGCCACCACCGCTACCACCGCCGCGCTGCTAATAGATTAATGAGTAATGGTTCGAGCGAATGGAGCATCATGTCTTTGACTTACCGGGCGCTCAGATATGATCTCGTCCAGGCTGCGATCCATGATGAACTCTGGTCGAGTCTAGATGTGGGTGAGATTTGTGAAGATGGAGATTGTAAAGGAACAAGAAGTGGGGTTGGAGTTGTCTCTTGAGCAAGCAATGCTAGAGTCCACACGAGTCGGGTCTCGTCAAGTCAAGTTGCGCGATGCCGCTTGCTGGTCAGTGGTCACCAGCGACGGCGACTGTCTGGGGTTCATGCCAAGCTTGAGGCTCTCAATTGACTTGCCTGGCCCGCGAAGCTCTTCACTTTTGTATGCGACAACAAGAAACCACATCACAAAGTCATGGCCGCCTGTCCATATGCTTCACTTGTTCAGGGACAATGAGGATGTTCTCGCATCATCTGCACTGCTTCTAACTGGACAGTGTTTCTTGCACATGTTCGGTCCAGGCCCCCTGGTACATATACGCGATTCTCTTGCGACAGTGAAACATCATATTTGCTTCTTGATGACCGTCAGACTCCACAGCTTCTTATGCCTCTGACAATTGCGTCAGGTCATTCTTTGGTCTGCTTCACTCTAACCAGTTGCCAGCACAATTTGTGGTTTCGTCACAAGTCGATTAAATGGCAATTGAAGGTATTTCGCAACGGCTCGTCGCAACCTTCTAGATGCCATTATTCCAGGCAGAATGACGAGCTTCTCTTTGAATATTGGCTTTGGTGCTCTGGAATTACATGTACTACCGCCCGGGTAGTATGGCTCATATCCTCTTACCTGGCCCTAGAAAGTCACAATCAACTGTCAGTCTGGCGCGAGTACGTCCCGATCCACGGAGTCTCGGGGCAATAATACGAGTCAGTTTCGTGCACTTGGAGGAGTGTTCTTCCATCCAGAGATATGAGACCTTGTTGAAAGCAAGTACAGAAGTCGTGGACTGCCTGTCGCGAGGTGGCCATGGTTTGATCCTTATACAGTTTCTCACGCACACTGGTCGCTAAGGCATGCGAATGAGAGTCCATTTGACTCGACATGATACATGCGTTCGAATTGGCAGGACTCGATGAAGTCCAGCGTAACTCCCATGACTATTGAGATTCTGTACTACAATCTGGTGCAACAGGATATGGCGATACCAGAACCCTTTGGGAGCGATGCACGAGCCAGATGTCAGTTCAGAAGTTTACGTGCGGTTGAAATATCATCAGTACTCAGATCTATGAGCATTGATTGCTCGACTTCGGATAGACATTTAGATATCGTCGTTCGACAACGAGATCGCCGATAGCACTCTCCTTATGTTGTGGTAAATATCTCATACTTACACCGAAGTGGTTTTTCGCGTATCAGTCCTTGCATCCTTGGCTTGCTCTATCTTTGCCGATTTCCTGTCTCGAGCTACGCGAGTCTTGCGATGTGCTTTTGATAGACATGCTCGTGTTCAAAGTGCCGAATATTGCCGTGTAAAGCATACTACCATGATTCAATAGCGGATCTGTGCTCTGCTGACAGTGAACAACCGAGTGATGTTAAGAATACTTCCAAAAGCTACTTTTGGACCCTTGGCTCGTAATTGGCGTGGCCGGCATCACCGACTGAGAGCGTTACTATTTTTAGAAACGCTCTTCTTCCACCCTAGTTTAGCAGTACGCGCAAGTGACCACGAATCGCCCTCGCACTACTCCAAGATAGACTCCAAATCGCTCGGACAACAGACAGTGGCGAGCGCTTTGTTCGGCGAACACACGAATGGATTTTCCAAGCCGTTCGACGGCCCATCACAGCGGCAAACAGAGGCTGTTTCAGCAACATGTAACCCCTTGCTGTAATCACGTCTCACATCGACTTCACTCCACCCAATAGGGCAGTATGTAGCCACCCTTCTCACTCTGTGTCTTATGATAATGGATGGAACATGCAGATTCTGATACTAGACGAGGTCGCAGTCGTCAGGCCTCGGCGCAAACATCAGCATTCCATTCGTCTCCACGTGGCGACCGTGTGACACGAACAAAGAGCTTCGCCTCACTTGAGAACCGGCCCGGCCGCTCGCTATTCGCTCAGGCGGCCGTAACTGGAGTGACCCAGCCACGCGTTTGACTATCCTAACTTCTACCCAGTGGCGACGAAGTACTGCTAGTGCGGACCCTTCCTGCTATGTTCAGACGTCGTTCCTGCATTAGGCTGTCACTAGAACATGTCCTATGGGACGCTTGTGCTTCTGTCGAGACGTGTGGCTAGCTAGCCCTACGAGCTCGTGAATATCCATTTGCGTCGCAGACGAGACCGTATTTCTCGTTTGCGTGTGATCCGTGCCCAGTGACGAACGCATTCCGTTTGCGTTGCGAAGCTGTCGCTCTGCTATATGAACGCTAACCGCGAGCTTTGTATTTCGAATAGTCACATCAACCTCTTCTGCGTCACCCACCCCACCATCCGCTACTTACTTGCTCACACACTACCTTTCTCTTACCACCCACAACTCTTCATCAACTGCATCCTCAATCCAACACATCCAACCTCGCCATCGTCATGCGCTTCACTCAGGCGTTGGCTACGGCCATCGTCGCCGCACTCCCCGTTGCCCATGCTCAGACCTTCACCTCGTGCAACCCGATGGAGAAGACCTGTCCCAAGGATGTTGCTCTCAACTCCGCTACCTTCAAATCTGATTTCACTACTGGCTCAGAGGCCGAGGCCAGCTGGTCCAAGGCGGCTTACACCACCATCAACTACGATGACCAGGGCGCACAGTTCCGCATCGCCAAGCAAGGTGAGGCGCCGACCATCGAGACCAACTTCTACTTCTTCTTCGGCCGTGTCGACGTCACCATGAAGCCCGCTCCTGGCCAGGGTATCGTCAGCTCCATCGTCCTCGAGAGCGATGACCTCGACGAAGTCGACTGGGAGTTCCTCGGTGGCTTTGACAACAAGGTCCAGACCAACTTCTTCGGCAAGGGCAACACTACCTCCTACGATCGCATGATCGAGTACAACGTCGCAACTCCTCAAGAGACCTGGCACACTTACTCCCTCGACTGGACCGCTGAGAGACTTCAGTGGATCATTGACGGTACCGTCGTCCGCGAGCTCAAGTACACTGATCCTGTTGCGCTCGGTGGCAAGGTAAATACACTCTATCAAACTCACTAGTTTTCGCACTTACTGACCAAGATTAGACTTACCCTCAGACTCCGATGCAGCTCAAGTTAGGTTCCTGGGCCGCTGGTGGAGAGGGTGTCCCCGAGGGTACCGTCGAGTGGGCTGGTGGCAAGACCGACTTCACCCAGGGTCCCTTCGACATGTATGTCAAGGAAGTGAGCATCACAAACTACAATCCTGCGGACAGCTACGAGTACGGTGACAAGTCCGGCAGCTGGCAGAGCATCAAGATCAACAAGGATGGCTCTTCGTCAAACGCAAGCGGTTCCGGATCTTCTACCACCTCCAGCGAACCAGAGTCTACTACTTCCTCCGATGTGGCCGCATCCACCACCGCCCCGGAATCAACCTCCACAGCTGCGGATACCGAAACCACCTACACTTCTCAGGCCAGCGTTCAGCCTCTCGATCAGCACACCGAGGCAGCCAACTCGGTCACTCTGACTGGCTCGATGTACTCCACCAACACCGCTTCTGCATCTGCCTTGAACTCGGCCATCGATGCTTCCACCATGCAGACTGCTGTCAGCGTGACCACTCAAGTCCCAGACTCGACTCCCACCGGCTCCGTCATCGGCTACGGCAACGCGACCGAGACCAGCAACTCCACCACCCACCAGGGTCCTTCCACGAGCGCGCCTCGTCCCGCCGAGCAGAGCACCAACGCTGGTACCTCACTCAAGGGCAGTGTCGTCGCCGGCTCCGTCGTTGGCCTCGCCCTGGGTGTCCTCATGCTCTAAGTGGAGACTAAAAATGATTGCGATGAAGACAAGACAGAGTATACCCAGTGGAGTTTGGCTTTTCGTGTTTTCTACTACTCATTTGTAATATTACCCATAGCGAACCTTGCATCCTGCGACGGCTGATAACCAGCATCAGCTCCAGGCCATTAGATCGCGTAAATAACTTCTGAAACTATGCTTGTAGAATCAAGCTATATCACAACACCGCCTCCGTGCCAGTGGAACACTTTCAAATCCCAATCAAAAGACCGCCCGCAGGTACCAAAGCCGCAGCCGCCGTATTCCTTGCCCCTGCACCACCGGTACTAACCAAAGAGCTCCCACTCGCAGTAACACCAACCGTCGCCGTCGAGATCACAGTATGATTCCCCAAGCCCACGTTAGTAGTGTACGTCACCCCATACTTCGTCGCTGCTTCCCTAGCCTTGCTAGAATAGCCCGTGATGGGGTTGAGACTGACAGTCGTCGCGCACGAAGTTTGCGTCGCCGTGATGACGACGTTGTCCGGGATGTGCGCGCCCACGCAGCAGTAGGCTTTGCTGCGATCGCCGTGCGGCATGTCCACGACGCCCGGGCAGCAGATCGATTCGCTGTTGACGTGCCATTGGAACTCGGGGATCGCGCAGACGTCTAGGTCTGCGGATGTGGTGGAGGTGGGTGCGGGCGAGGCGGCGGCGAGGGCCTGTGTGGTGTTAGAGGGTTGGGTTTGAGAATATTCGTGGCGGTGTGGTCGTCTTGCTGATGCTGGGAGGATCGAGGGCTACTTACTGCAATGCTGGCGAGAAGTGCTCGGAAAGCGGTAGGCATGGTCAACATGATGGCGGTTGGAGATGTTTTTAATATCTTTGAGATGTGTTATCGGTGGTGTGGATCTGAGGTTGCAACGATCGCGAGAGGGTTTTTGAAGGAATGATAGTCTATATGAGGTTTGTTGGCTTCATTTTGTGCATGACAGGCATGTGCCTCATACAGTCTCTCGACACGGCTTGCTGTGTAGCAAAGACACTTGGACGAGCGCTCGCAGCGGTCGGCGTAGCATTACAAGAGCGCAAATCGCTCGTATAAATCCTACCGGGCTACCTAATTCAGATCATCCGCTGATGGTAGTATGCAATCTTTAGAACAAAGGTATACTAGTGAGGATTTTAGCGGTACGCTTCTTAATAACACGGTCGGAGGTAGTACGTTCTCAGAAACGATCGCGACAGCAAGCTGTGAACAGCCATGAATGGGCATCTCTGAAAACCCTCGAGAGGGATCCTTCGCGTTCGCTAATTTTGCACGTTCAGCGTTGGCCATTCGATCGACACGTTATTCGGACACCGTCCGAGAAGCAAAAGCTAATCCAGCCGCAAAGCTTTCTCGACGTGGTGTCCATCGCGCTTAGGAAAAGCACTAGATAGAATGCTTAGTGGGCTAGTCGGGCAGCGATTCACACAACCAGGATCGCCCAAAGAAATCAGAAACTAACCCACTCATTGGCTGTGAAATTATTAAAGCACATTGCTAGATATTACCGATAGAAGCTTACTTGGATGAATGGGAATCGACCGACACCCAGGCACACCGAAACAGGGAGTTATTCTCTCAGAGATATTTTGGTGGTCGTATCTCGAGTTGAGTTCATTCAGTTGCATTGAAGGGCAATGTTTGCCAATCGCGAGGTAGTCAAAGGCAGATACTGGTTGTAAAATAATACTTGAAATCTGGCTGTGCTTCTCCGAGTTGGGGAGGATGAGAGAGTCTGTCGGCAGGGTTACTACTTAACAGGCAGCAGACATGAGTTTTGTAGGTATAATTGACTCTAAGAAGTAGGCGATGTCCTTTAGCAACACAGCTTGCTCGCTAATGAAAGAGCGCAAATCGGCGAGCATCAAATGCTGAAGAACTGCCGTGGTGGTCTGATGGTCATAGGGCTCCGTCTATGAAGGAGAGTGTTTGGTTTGCATAGCTAATCATACTAGCGACTCACAGATGCGCATGGTTTGGTTCATGTCAATAAGAAAATAGCCACTTGCAATCAATTGACACGCAATAGTGTTGGTGTTTTGCTAGTCGCGCGCGTAAGAGCGGTAAAAGCTGTGAAAGGATGATGGGGAGCAAGGTTCAGACGGTTGGGCGATCCCGAGCGCCTTAGCTCTTTCGCCCTTGCTCTTTCGGATCCGCTTCCGCCAGCCGATTCTTCCGTAACGTGTCGCGCATGCCACCGACGCGATCATTGCCAGGATTATACCTTGTGCAGACAGGCCGGCGACCTGCGAGTCTTGCATGTCCCGTTATGATCGACCACACATGCCCACCGTTTCAGTCCGAGCTCTCTATTGGACGACTGCAAGCGTGTGCGATCTTCGATGTCGCTAAGTCAGCCAGAACCACGTCACTCTTTTGTCTAGGAACAAGGTTCAACATGATGCCATGGCGCTCTAGATACCGATGTGGAGAACGCCATGTTTGGGCAAGCTGTCAATACATCTAGCACTTGCTGATGATATCAGCAGAACGGTGGCAGCAATGAATTTAAAAGGAATATCAAGCACGGAAATCCAATTGGCAGTCTTCCCTCAGTGCAAAGTACCGCTTGCTTCACATGCCACGCGACGCGAGCAAGTCCATTCACTACAGGTGAAGCTTGCAGCTTGCAGCTGACACGGCTGGCTGGTTGGCTGTGATGTCAAGCTGTTTTCTCCGAAGCTTCCACAATCCTTACCCTCTCATGCTCTGTACCCTCTTACGCCCGCATCCGAAGCTTCCGCAATAATGCTCTAAAGCAGGCCGTCATCAGGCGAAATCCGCGGTACGAACGTAAGACAAAACCATTGGCAAGTGCCCGATCATTCTTCATTCCTTTGTTTATCAAGCTGCTACTGCGGCGCTGCTTTTTTGCTCCCAAGCTCGCAACAATTCACGACTCCTCACTTCAAATAAACTAGGAAGAATACTCACCAATCAGTGCAATGGCGTCCGAAGTGGCCCAGAGCACGCTCACCGACGGTCAGGACCAATGGTCCGTCTACAAAAAGACGCGCTCGACCGTCACTGGCGAGCCCTTGAGCAAAGATGAACTCGACAAGCTCACTCGGTACTTTCACGCCACTTTGTACCTCTGTCTTGGTATGCTCTACCTGAAGGAGAACCCTCTTCTTCAGGAGCCTTTGAAGAAAGAGCACATCAAGCCACGCTTGTTGGGTCACTGGGGAAGTGATGCTGGCCAGTCTTTCACGTAAGTCATGATCTCGACAAACGGGCTGAATAGTTTCTGACTGGTGCAGATACATCCACTTCAACCGAATGATCAAGAAGTACGATCTCGATGCTTTTGTCATTTCTGGTCCGGGTCACGGTGCTCCCGGCTTGATCTCCAACTTCTATCTCGAAGGCGTGTGGAGCGAGACCTACAGTAACGCACCCGAAAACAAAGAGGGTCTTCAGCGATTCTTCAAGCAATTCTCTTTCCCTGGCGGACACGGTAGTCATATGACACCAGAGGTGAGTTCTCAATTCATCCTGTGCTTAGCATTGTAGTGGAACCTGTCACTGGGATGTCCTGAACTCGATATGAAATGCTGAAGGAAACAAATTGCACGACTCAATTACTGACGGTCATGACGATAGGTCGTCGGAAGCATTCACGAAGGAGGCGAGCTCGGCTACTCACTCTCACACGCGTTCGGTGCCGTCTTTGACCACCCCAAGACTATCGCTCTTACGATCGTCGGAGACGGCGAGAGCGAGACAGGTCCACTGGCCACAAGCTGGCACAGCAACAAGTTCCTCAACCCTATCAACGATGGCGCCGTTCTACCAATCCTTCATCTCAACGGTTACAAAATCAACAACCCGACCGTTCTCGCACGAATTGAAGAGGAGGAGCTGCTTTCACTGATGCGAGGATACGGATGGACGCCTTACGTGGTTGCTGGCCATGATCTCGAGAGCATGCATCAGGCCATGGCTGCCACCATGGAGACTTGCGTGAAAGAGATCTTGCACCACCAGAAGACAGCACGCGAGTCTGGCAAGGCGTACCGACCTAGGTGGCCTATGATCATTCTTAGGTCAGCAAAGGGCTGGACTGCACCACGCAAGAACGACGAAGGCCGCTTCCTCGAGGGCTTCTGGCGTGCTCACCAAGTCCCACTTACTAAGGTGCTCAATGATCCCGAGCAGCTGAAAATGCTCGAGGACTGGATGCGCTCCTATCAGCCTGACAAGCTTTTCGGCAAGGAAGGTAAGCTGATTCCCGAACTGAGGGAGCTTGCTCCTGCAAAGGGAAAGCGCATGTCTGAGAACCCAATCACAAACGGTGGTCTCCTCCGTCGACCGCTTCGTCTCAAGAACTTCCGCGATTTCGCACTTAAGGTCGACAAGCCTGGTGTGACTACTGGGCCGAGTATGGGCACGTTCGCCGACTTCTTGTTCACGATTGTCCGTGACAACCAAGAAACCTTCCGAGTCATGGGACCTGATGAGACCGAGAGCAACAAGCTCGGCAAGATCTACGAGGCGGGCAAGAAGGTCTGGGTCAATGGCTACCTACCGGAAGACGAAGACGGCGGCAATCTGAGCCCAGAAGGAAGAGTCATGGAGATGCTTTCGGAGCACACTGTCGAGGGCTGGTTGGAAGGCTACATTCTGAGTGGCCGTCACGGACTTCTGAACTCGTACGAGCCGTTCGTTCACATTATCGACTCAATGGTGAACCAGCATGCCAAGTGGATCGAGAAGAGTCTTGAGGTGTCCTGGCGCCAGGCAGTCTCTTCTCTCAACATCTTGCTTACCAGCACTGTTTGGCGTCAAGACCACAATGGTTTTACCCATCAGGTTTGTTGAACCCCATCGTGTTGACAAGAAAAGCCCAAAATACTGACTTTATTGCGAAGGATCCTGGATTCCTGTCCGTCGTCGTTGACAAGTCGCCTGAGGTCGTTCGTATTTACTTGCCGCCCGATGCGAACTGCTTGCTCAGCACTATGGACCACTGCTTCCGCTCTACAAACTACGTCAACGTGGTTGTAGCAGACAAGCAAAACCATCTCCAGTTCCTCCCTATGGAAGACGCCGTAGCCCACTGCACTAAGGGTATCGGTATTTGGGACTGGGCCTCCAACGATAGCGGTGCAGAGCCAGATGTGGTTATGGCATCATGTGGTGATGTGATGACACAGGAAGCGCTTGCGGCCACTGCACTGCTGCGCACTCACTTCCCCGACCTCAAGGTTCGCTTCGTCAACGTGGTCGATCTGTTCAAGCTCATCCCCAACGGCTACCATCCCCATGGTCTGACAGACAGAGAATACGGCGCCCTCTTCACCAAGAACAAGCCGATTGTGTTTGCATTCCACTCCTACCCTTGGCTGGTGCACCGTCTGACCTACAACCGCCCGGGTCAGCACCTCCTCCACGTTCGTGGCTATAAGGAGAAGGGCAACATCAACACCCCGCTTGAGCTTGCGATCAGGAACGAAGCAGACCGTTTCTCACTGGCGATTCTGGCGATTGACAACATGGGCGAGAGACTTGGCAACCAGGGTGCGGGCGCACGCGAGAAGCTGGTTGAACAAAGAATCAGGGCTAAGAACTACGCCTATGAGACCGGCTTGGATGTCGAGGAGTTCACCAACTGGACTTGGCCGTTTTGAGGACAGCCTCATTTCGATATGACAGCATGAAGACATGAAAGTCGAAAGTAGGAATTAGGATATGGTTACGACAATATTAATGCAGTTTGTTTCCTTTAAACATCGCCTTAGATCTACCACTATTCCTGTTCACTGTATGATAATACTGTAAGTGCATTAGCTAACATGCCGCCCGTCAGGGTACTGTACATCACGCCGATCAATCTCAGAAGCTAATGTGCTAGTGGCCTCAACTATATACGATATATGTGGGACTGAACAGCGTTACTATTTACTGAAAGTCCGCAAACAAACTTGTGTACAACGGCTGTGTTCATGATGGCTTCCTACACCGTAACATCCAGTAGAATCTGTGTATCCTAGTGACGTCTAATTGACGTGATTGCGCTTCGACCGAATCTCGGTGTTCGATCACCGCTCATGCAAGGCCAGGTTTGACGAACGCTCCTCGATCACACCACAAATGCTGCTGATCTGAATGATCATGTCCGTCGCTCGCTGACTAGAACACAATTATAGCTTGAAATACATTACAGGGTTGATTTGAAACATTTAACACGGAGCTTGCGTTACAAGGTTCTGGCTGGCGGTACTCCAATTTCTCTCTTCCGGGTGCCAACCTCCGCCGTCTCCCGGGCATACAGCCTTGCACACATGTACCGAGCAGTTTCCATGCCATCGGAACTTCGACGCTAGAAGGCCAGAATAATAGTGTCTGGGACTTTTTGCGGGGACTCTTAGACTTGGAAGTATCATGCTGAGTGTGTCGCGGCCTCAAGAAGGGATGACAGACTACTTCGACAGCGGCCGCGAACGGGAGTTCAATACGTATGTACATACATCGCTGCGCCTACAACTAAGTACCATAGCTGACTAAACGCGCATCCTGCAGATACTATGATGCTTATCGTGCTCTGTCGAACTCCGATCCTCCCTATACAGATCTCTATGATGCTGAAGCTGCAGCAAGGCATGAGCCAAGACTGGCCCCTGATCCTACGATTACAGCATTCTGTCAGCTTGGGGCACTGCGATTGAACACCAGGAGATGTATGGTCTTTTTCTTTGACCAAACTAACGGATATGTTCTTGCCGAATCGACACAGTCACATCACAGCGGACATGCCGGCGAACTTTGGCTGGGCAACACCATTATTCCACGGTAAGCTATCTGAAACTCCCAATAGATGGCAAAGAGCTGATCCTATGTGCAGAGGTCTCTCGGTGTGTGAGCACACCATCAATATTCCGGAAGGAAACAAGGGGTCTAATCGCCACCACAAGAATGCCGGTGAAGTTCATGTTATAAACAATTTTCTCGAAGATCAACGGTTTTGTGATCGGCCGTACGTGCAGCAAGCTCCCCATGCACGCTTTTATGCTGGTGTTCCGATCAGAACGCCAAATGGAGCCGGCATTGGGGCCTACTGTGTTCTTGACGATAAACCACGGGACGGTGTCAGTGACGATGAAGTCGATTTCCTAAAGCACATGGCCGATTTAGTCATGCGCCACTTGAGCAAACTGCGCGAGAGTGCAGAGTTCGGAAGAGGCGCGAAAATGCTTGTTGGACTTGGAGTCATTGCGCATCAAGATGACGAGAACACTGCAAACACCTTACCACTCGAAGGCGTTGCAGATAGGGTTGAAGGGTCAAGGTCGCGGCGCAATGCAAAGAGTGCGAAGCCAACGAGATCGCCTTCGCCTCCCAGTAGCTACACGCCAATGCTGTCCGAGTACGCCTCAGATTTTGTGGCAGATACGGACAGCCTGTCCAAGAAACGGCTGAAGTCCCTCAAGCAGCAGGGTCAACACTCGTCAGGCCCAGCTTCAGCCAGCAACCGAACTATCAGCATGACACAGCCAGATACCGGGACTTCACCACCGGAGAGTCCAAGGCAGCCACCACCGCTCACACGAGGACGTCCTTCTGACCAGTCAAGCTCAAGCTATCACACAGATGGCAATGACTCCAGCAACACTCTAGACACACAGATAAGGCAAAGCTTCCAAAAAGCGAGTGCATTGTTGTTGGATGCCGTGAAGAGCGATGGAGTGATATTTCTGAATGCCACCGCGGCAAGATCTTCAAACAACAATGTCACCAGCCGTCGCTTTACCGGCCTCAGTGGATCTTCTACAGAAGAGTCCGAGAACTCCGTCGCCTCGAACGCTCCTAAGATAGTGACATCGGGTGTGAAATGCGATGTCTTGGGACACTCTGAGGTAGATGGTCGAGGGGAAGCGCCGTCGTTTGAGAATATGATTACCGAGCGTTTCCTGGCGAGCCTAATGCGAAGATATCCGAAAGGGAAGACCTGGACTTTCGACGCTGATGGACAGGAATCTTCTGAAACATTCCTTCAGGATTTGGCTGGAAGCGTGCCCGAATCAGGAAATGTCACCTCGGGATCACTTTCGAGGACACTTCGAGAGACTCCTAAGTTACAAAAACTTTTCAGTCTCGGCCTACGTACACTCTGCTTTGCGCCGATGTGGGACCCGGTGAGAGAGCGCTGGTATGCTGCCGCGCTCACCTGGTCGAAAGCACCCCAGCACGGGTTCTCCAAAGCCAGCGAGCTAAGCTACTTGAACGCTTTCTGCGATGTGACCATGGCCGAAATTTTGCGCATCGAATCCAAGCAAGAGGCTAAATCCAGAGCAGCGTTGATGTCTAGCTTCAGCCATGACTTGCGGAGTCCTCTTCATGTACGTCTCATCCGTCTTTTAATTTATGGTCTAGTGCTAATTGATACTTCTCGCTAGGGCATCTTGGGCAGCATTGATCTTCTTAAAGGCTCAGCAACGCTTGATTGGTCGCTCGTCGAACAGATTCAGAAATGCAGCCTCAATCTCGTTGACGTGATCGATCATCTCCTAGACTTTGCACAGATCAACAACAAGGCGACTCTTCGAAGAGCCTCTGACCATCAGCGCGAGATCACAGCCAGCAACGCTCCATTGCGAGACACAACTTCGAATTGCGTGTCACTAAGCAGTACCACTGAAGCCATTGTCGATTCGGTCTTCTACTCTCACTACTTCACGAAACATGATCGGACACAGCCACACGTCGACCTCGTGGTGGATCTTACGCCAGAGTCGGCAATAAACTGTATGATCTCAGTGGGCGCATGGAAGCGCCTCTGCACCAATATTGTCAACAACGCGCTCAAATACACCCCCAGTGGCCACGTCAAAGTGTCTCTTGACGTGTCTTCTCGCCAGACTGGAGAGAAGCAAGCGGTCTTGACAGTCTCTGACACTGGTATCGGCATGTCACCCGAATTCTTGCAGGAACGCCTCTTCAGATCATTTGCTCAGGAAGATACCTTCGCAATGGGCACGGGCTTGGGAATGAGTCTGGTTGCTGAACTCGTGAAGGAATTCAACGGAGAAATCGAAGTCACCAGTAGGAAGGGAGCCGGGACTACTATGACGGTGACTATCCCGCTGGAAACACCACAGGAGGATGCTGCCAAAGCAGTCAGCTTCGACTCTGACCTTTCAGACCTGAGTGTGGCATATTTCGAGCCTACTATATTAACGGACGATGTGGCAAGAACCCGGCGGCCATTGACTGATGCTGTAAAACGAACTCTATGCAATATTGGCGCCGCAGTTAGCCCTCCTACTGATTCCGGCATTGTTGCGATCCTGGAAGAACACTTCGAGCAGCCGCTGGACGAAATACAGACTGACAAGCACCGCTGGCTAGTCCTTTGCAATTCGTTCGCTTCAGCAACACGTCTTCGTGAACGTTGCCAGGGTGCGAATGTCGAATTTGTACCGCAGCCATATGGACCTGTAAGACTTTCCTCAGCACTCCAGACCTTGCGCGAGAGTCTTGCAGGGGACAAACACCCCAGCAAAGTGCCCGCATCGCCACCCCCGGTGTCTAATGATTCGGACTCGTCTTCTTCTTTCAAGTATCGAAGAAATCGCTCATTGTCGGCATTGTCCGCTGCACTTGATGTGTCTCTCGAAAATTTGACATTGTCTTCGCCGAATGCCAAAACCGCGAAGGCTGCTTCTCAGCATCACGCGTCGAATTTCAACGACCAGGTCCCTCCACACAAGACCGGCTATTCCGGTGAGAATGTAGTCGCAGGTGGTCGGGACATGTCGATATCTCTGCCACGGGAAGATTCCTCTCCACGGCCAGATCCACTCCTGCTGCTACTCGTTGATGACAACGTGAGTGAAATGGCTTTTGATGGTTGAACATCACTAACTCCGCTACAGCCTATCAACTTGAAGCTTCTTTCGATGGTCGCCGACCGAAATCAGTATCCCCGGCTACTCGCGACTAACGGCCAAGAAGCCGTAGATGTCTACATCTCGCGGAAAGATGGGAGCCAACCAACGAAGTCGGGAGACAAGGTACTTTCTCACATCGCAAACAGAAGACCAGACGTCGTGCTGCTCGATCTGAATATGCCGGTCATGAACGGCTTTGAAGCTGCTCGGCAGATACGCCAGTTCGAGAAGCAGACAGGCGCAAACCCTGCTGTGATCATTGCCATCACGGGATTGGGCGACGACATCGCGAGAGCAAAAGCCTATCAGCATGGCTTCGACTTCTTCATGTCGAAGCCCGTCAGGCCAAAAGATGTCACCGACATGCTGGAATCGATCATAAAGACCAAGAACAAGGACGGATAGGAAAAAACTAGGTTTGATTGGAATGGTGAGCAGACCAGGACGTGAGACGATCGGCAAAGATCGATATGACGATGCGGTGTTATGACACATTACGAGACAGCTGAAGGCAAAGCCTGAACCCAGACGACACAGCCGCTGCATTTCCAACTCCCTTTGGGCACATCATGATCGCAGCGAGACAGCGCGAACAATCGCCTTATTTATCGATAACTAGACACGATAAGCATGCGCCATGCGCACGTTGACATGGACCACAAGCTTTACAAACCTGCGGAATCCGATTTCGCATGTCCATATCTGACAGTCCTCCACCAATCCAAGCAAAGGTTTGCATACAGCAATTGCAATCTTACTAAACTTTAGTGCTAGTGAAATACGCATCCACAGCAGCTAGCCACCAATGACAGATCCTAATGCCGCCCAGCTTGCTGTCCAGACACTGAGACATCGTATACATACTTTGGGCGCAGCAGACATTTGTATCACATAGCCCTCTTGAGGCAGGAAATTAGCTCGAACCATTTGTGTGGCCACGCGTAATTCACCTCAAACATTCTCAGAGCTCGATACATTTAAACGCTCACAGCCGTGCTGCTCAGAGGGCAAATCTTGTTCAATCTTGTTCAATTCATGCTACGATGAAATCGTTGCTTCTTGATTGCACGACGCTCTGGCCCCGAGTCCTGGTGTTGTGCGAGCCAGCAAACGGCCGTCTGCACTTGAATTGCGATGTGCGCTGGTTCGAGACACAATCCAAGGCAACAAATCCACAGAACGCAGGATGAATCACGAGACAGCAAGGCACACACGATGAAATATGAAAATGAGAACAAGATAACGTCCAACCAACTTTCAAAATTGTGTTGTTACATAACGTTTGTGGTATTGGCGTCAGTAGAACCAGCAAACTGCATATCAGAAGAGGACGGGACTCGCCGTCGATCCGCCAAACCCCGAAAGAAACGAAAAAGGTGAAAACAAGACCCCAGGCGAGAAATGCAAGCAAAAGGTATCGTCATAGATGTCTATGAAAGGGGGAGCCCTGCCCCCTAGATGCTGCCCCACAGCCATGAGTGTGAAGAAGAAGAAGAAAAGATTCGTGCCATCGTGGCGTAGCTGGGTGCTTTTCTGTTGGACGCACTGCATTTAGTTGAGGCCGTGGCGGCGGTGGGCGTGACGGCGGTAGTGCGCGGGGGCAGCGGTCTCGTAGACCTGGTCGTAGACGGTGGTGTAGGCCTCGACGGTCGCGTAGACGGTCTCGTAGACGACGTTGCCCTGGTCGTTGTTCTGAGGAGCGGGCTTGGTCACGAGGGTGGTGGCCTGGGGCTGCTCGGGGGCAGGAGCGGGCTTGTTGTCAGAGGCAGGGGTGGGCTCGGGAGCAGGAGCAGAGTAGGCGGGAGCCTTCTCCTTCTGCTTGTAAGAGTCGGGAGAGGGAGCGGCGGCAGAGGAGCTAGGAGCGGCAGAAGAAGAGGCCTCGTCGTTCTTGGAGTCAGAGCCGGAGCTGGAACCGGAGCCGGATGAGCCGTAGTCGATGTTGTCGTTGGCGGAGGCGGGGGTCTCGATCACAGGAATGTTGGGGGTGATGTTCTTGCCCTTGTCGGCAGGGCCGTTACCACCACCGTTGTAGCAGATCTGCTGGTTGGCCTTGCACTTCTTCTCCCAGACCTTGCAGTTCTCGGAGCCGGCAGAGGAAGCATCGTCGTAGCACTCGTCAAGCTTGGCCCAGCAGTCCTTGTCGGCCTTCCAGCAGCCCTCCTCATCGCTGAAGTCGGGGAGCTCAGTGCCGCACCAGTTGCCGTTGCTGAGGACGCAGTCGGAGGGAGCAACACCGTTGACCTGCTTCTGGCTACGCATGGAGGCACCAGTGTCAACAGACTTGTAGACCTTGGGACCAGGGATGGTGAAAGGCTTGAGAGGGTGGTCGAAAGCGTTGTACTGGTTGCCGGGGTCGGACATGCTGGTGTAGCCGGGGATGGAGACGGTCTCGGCGGGGCCAGAAGAGCCAGTGGACTCGAGGAAGATCTGGGCGCAGCCAACGTAGTACTCGGGTTGGTTCTTGACGGCGATGTTGTGGAGAGCGAGAAGCTCAGGGCGGACGAGGTAGTCACCGCCGGCAAGGGAGTCGGGGATAGTGACAGAGATGCGGCCAGCGTTGCCGATCATCTTCTGGGTGCACCACTTGCCAGAGCTCTCATCGTAGCCGTCGTCCCAGAGCTTGAACCAGCCGTCACCAGCAGCGGTGTCCTTGGTGGCGTCGTCGACCTTCTTGAGGTAGACAGAGCAAGGGCCCATGTGGCCCATGTCGAGAGGACCCCTGGAGTAGTCCTCAGGCCACTGGCGGTACTCGAAGGAGAGCTGGTGACCACCGGTGATGGGGCAGGTACGGCGCACGGGCTGGGTGCCATCCTTACCGCAAGCCATGTCCTTGGAGCCAAGGTCGATGACGGGGTCAACAGCGCCGACGGGGTTGAGAGGAGCACGAACGCAGGTGCCGGAGCCCTGGCCCTGACCGTCAATGTAGATTTCGGACATGACGGTGTGAGCGGTCGCGCCGGCCACCAGGGCCAGAGTTGCAGCGGTGTACTTCATGATGTCTGTTTTCGATGATTTGTTGTATGGAGATTTCTGGTGTAGTGTTGGGGTCGTTGAACGGTCTTCTCAGTAGTGCGCAAAAATGAATGGACGCGATAAACGCTTGCTGTTGCTTCAAAGAGAGTGTGGTTGCGAACGACTGAGAAAGACGGTGGTTGCAATAACAAAATAGGCACGACGGGGCGGAAGACGATAGATATAAATCAGGGGAGGCATGTGGTAAAGTTTAAACGGCGGGCATAGCGGGAGGTGCAGATGGTGAAACAGCTGGGCGGAGCCATCAAGCGCTGAGACCGGGGCCAAACCCAGGATCGCGCATCCCGTGACGGCCAGGAACCCGCGTACCGTGGTTGGCTGAGAAGCATCGCCTCCCTCCTCCGTCCATGTCTTCGTCCGGGAGCCTCTCGCGGCAAACGCATGGGCGGAATACGAGACTCCACCGCAATTTCACAGCAAAGCTTGGCGCATACTCGCGCGCTTGCCCTCTGGAGCCCTCTCTCGTAACACGACCCGGCTGCAGAGATTTGGTATCCACAGACGCCTTCTGGACCTGAAACGACTCATGCCAACATGTGTTGGCGCGTGGATTTCCGCGCAGTTCTTGACGCCCCCCTGCCCCAGTCGATCATGACCGAATGCATCCGTACGGCGTCTAAGGAGTCAAGGGAGTCTGTGACGGAGGCTGGCATGTCTTGCTTGCACACCGCAGACACGTTCTTTGCCGGTGACGGCTCCCCGTGTCTTGCAACATGGGCTACAGCATGTAGCACTGCAGCAGCGATCACAATCAGCCACCATGTGCTTTCGACGTCAAATCGCTAAACCTGACTCGTCCCAACACAAATGACGCCAATATCAACGACATTGATGCTTGCATAAAACACAGACCCGTCCTGGGCATCAGCCTTGCGACCCATGTTCCGGGTGACGACGGGGCGTGCTCAACGGCAGAAGATTGGCTCATAAACAAGCAAGTTCTTCGGCGTTTCGGAAGTCGATATTGTTTTAATACAATCATGCCCGCGCTCAGCTGGCTGGGGTACTGCTGGTTCTAGGCTTCGTAATATCCTGGGGAGGATTCTAGGATATTTGATACAATCTCCGCGTAATGTCAGGCATTGGACTAAGAAGTGTCACGTCCATCGTGCACATATGAAGCAAGCACTGAGCCATGGCAACGCCGCGCGTTGCCTTTGAAGATATATGATGCGATTCTAGCGGTTTGGCAGTGGGTGTCTACTGCACCAAGGCGTGAGGATGGATTATAAGGGCAATGCTTTGACCGTTTCACAGCTTTGCTGCAAGACGACAGATTGCCCATCGAACATGGCCAAACGGCTGACCAAAACGTCGGTGCTGGCGAGCAGCACGTTGCAATCTCCGTAGGCTGTGGCTTCCTCACGCTGAAACCGAGGATACATGTGCAACAATCGTCAAGTACTTTGAGGTGCTGCACGTACTGGACTGTCAAGAAATAGACCACCTGGGCAGTGCCAAACAGGTCGCAGCAAAGTGCTGGTACAAATTTTGCCATCGTGATGCCAGACTGGGCGCTTGCTCAACCATGTATGGCGTCTGGGAAATTTGGCATCGCCTCGCTGACTACAGATTGAGCATCTCGGCCATTCGATGATGGCATTGAACCGTGTGCTTCTTTCGTTGAACCTCTCTTGGAGCGTTACCTAATTCCTACAACATCAATGAGAAGGGACCAGCTGCCATAAATGCTGGGCTGACTCATCGTATTCAGAAGTTTAGATGCAACTACGGGGTATTATAGACATGGAACGCTGCAACAAGCGTTTTCCAATCTATCACAATCGCAGGTATTCAATGTGTGGTCGAGAAGCTGGCCAATTGTTCGTGATCTTCGAACAGGCGTCCACTTCTAGGAGGTTTGCGACATCGAATCATGTACCTCGGATCCACGTGCTACATAACTTACTTACAACTCAATCTCTCAAACCCACGACATGACATGGTACACATAGCACGCCCCTCGTGTCGGCTCTACCGAGGTTGCGACATCACAGTATATGCTTTCGGGTGATCATCTCACGAAAAAACTCTCTTCATATGGTGATCATACAAACTCTGCTTCACGTCAGGGCAACGACTTCAGGCTCATGGCAATGGTTTTAGGCGTCTCAAAAACAAGGTACAACTCCCAGCGTCTCCTTCGCTTATACCATTCCTGGCAGGTCAAAGGCCGACATGGCCGAGGATATCTCTTATGGCTCTTCATCCGACCCCCGCAAAAAGTCAACCCACCGCCTCCCAAGACTACCCCAAGAAGATATCCCCGCGTGCTGATCGTGCGATATTAGCCTAATTCATCCATTGGTAGTGATCACCTGCTACCAGATGTCACCCAAGAGGCATAACCCTAGGCGATGACGAGCATTGCCATGGTTTATGCGAGCCAGAAGACGTTGCTCACCAGGCTAGGACTCCACATTACCATACAACCGGAATAATTAGAGGACGCTCGTGCTATGTCGGCGTTTGCAGTATAAAATACATAGCATGTCCCGGTAGGCTATACGCGTGGTAGTATCTCCAAATCAGGAGTCCTCTCGGTCAAAATGTTGGCGGCACTTCTACTTCTACCTCTTGGCCTGGTCGCTGCAGAAGATGGCTTGGCTGCCTGGCTTCGCTATGCTCCGGTTCCCAATGCTGAGCAATATCACAAGTTGATTCCTTCGACTATCCATGCTTTGAACAGCTCAGAGGTCAGCCCGGTCTACACCGCTGGAGAGGAGCTGCGACATGGCATCAGCAGCATGTTCGGCAGCGACTGCGAAGTCAAGCACAAAGGCGTCAATGGCTCAGCAGACTTGATCGTGGGAACCGTCGACGCTTACTCCAAGCTGGGCGGCAACTGTGAGCACCTTCCGGAGCTCATCGAAGACGGTTTCTACCTGGACACCACTGGCGAGCAGGTCCTCATCCTTGGGCAGAACGAGCGTGGCGCCATCTATGGCGCTTTCGAATACCTCAGCATGCTGGGACAGGGAAACATCACCGAGGTCGCCTTTGCTTCTAACCCCGATGCACCTGTACGCTGGATCAATCAATGGGATAACCTGAGAGACGGCGGTACTCACGGTTCAATTGAGCGCGGTTACGGTGGTGATTCCATTTTCTTCTGGGACGGCGTCGTTCGTGAGGATCTCACTCGCGCGGCACAGTACGCTCGCATTCTGTCTTCCATCGGCATCAACGCCGTCGTCATCAACAACGTCAATGCCAACGAGACCATTCTGAACGACACTAACCTGGACGGTGTTGCGAGGATCGCCGACGCTTTCCGCCCGTACGGTGTTCGCCTTGCGATGTCTATGTACTTTGCCTCGCCTCAAGCTCTTGGTTCTCTGGACACCTTCGACCCTCTCGATGACAAGGTTCAGTCCTGGTGGAACAACATCACCGATGTCATCTATGAGAAGATTCCCGACTTTGCGGGATATTTGGTCAAGGCCAACTCCGAGGGACAGCCGGGCCCTATTACCTACAACAGAACACTGGCTGAAGGAGCAAACATGGTTAGTGCATAACGTGGGCGTTCTTCATGTATTTATACAGACTTGCTAACCGTCAACCACCAGTTCGCCCGTGCTTTGGCTCCTCACGACGGAACCATCTTCTTCCGCGCCTTCGTGTACGACCACCAGAACCTGAACGAGAGCGACTGGAAAGCGGACCGTGCCAATGCCGCTGTCGAGTTCTTCGAAGGTCTTGACACTGAATTCGACCACAACGTCGTGGTACAAATCAAGCATGGACCCATTGACTTCCAGGTTCGCGAGCCAGTATCACCGCTATTCACACACCTTAGGCAGACGCCCACTGTCAACGAATTGCAGATTACCCAGGAGTACCTTGGTCAGCAAGCTCACCTCGTCTACCTCGCACCTTACTGGAAGGAGATCCTTGACTTCGATCTCCGCGTTGACAACCAGAGCTCTCCCCTCTACGACATTCTCGGAGGTAGACGCTTCGGCACCAACCGAGGAGGATACGCAGGTGTCGCCAACGTCGGCACAAACACGACATGGCTGGGCTCACACTTGGCCATGAGCAACCTGTACGCCTTCGGCAAGCTAGCCTGGAACCCTCACAACGACCCTTCGGAGATCCTCGACTCCTGGACCAGACTCACTTTCAGCCACGATCAAGAGGTCGTCGACACCATCAACCACATGTCGATGGTCTCGTGGCCCATGTACGAGAACTACACCGGAAACCTCGGCATCCAGACTCTGACCGACATCCTCAATGGCCACTACGGCCCTAACCCGTTGTCTCAAGACGGCAACCCATGGGGACAATGGACACGCACTGACGAGCACGGCGTCGGCATGGACCGTACCACCTGGAACGGTACCGGATTCGCCGGCCAGTACCCGCCTCAGGTCACCGCCGAGTACGACACCATAGAAGCAGTCCCAGACAACCTCCTCCTCTGGTTCCACCACGTAGCCTACGACCACGTCCTGAAATCCGGCAAGACCGTGATCCAGCACTTCTACGACGCCCACTACGACGGCGCAGCCGTCGCCCAGACCTTCCAACACCACTGGGCCACGCTCAAAGACAAGATCGACCAGGAGCGCTACGAGCACGTGCTCTTCCGCCTCGTCTACCAAGCCGGCCACAGCCTGGTGTGGCGCGACAGCATCGTCGACCTGTACTTCAACCGCAGCCAGATCGCCGACGAGCACAACCGCGTCGACAACCACCCGTGGCGCATCGAAGCCGAGGACATGCAGCTCGATGGCTACGAGCGCTACGCCGTCAACCCCTTCTACTCTGCTTCCGAGAGCTGGGCGATCGTCACTTCCGACAACACCACCACCGGCACTGCTTCCACTAAAGTTCCCTTCGAGAGTGGGACCTACGATGTCGCGGTCGTGTACTACGACCAGGCGATCGGAAATGCGACTTGGGAGCTTTGGCTTGACGAGACTCAAGTCGGACAATGGCATGGTGATCTCGAGTACATTCTCGGCAAGGCGCCTACTTTCTACATTGATGGTCAGACTGCGACTCGCATCACTTTCGAGGGCGTCGAGGTTGAGAAGGGTCAGGAATTGAAGATCGTTGGCCACCCGGATGGAAACGAGCCGGCGCCTGTGGACTACGTTGTTTTCTTGCCAGATGGTGTTCTTGACTAGGCGAGCTCAGACTTGGTAGTTAAGTAATGTGAGGGAACGAATGAATCTTCTTGTCCTAATTCAGACGTTGGTCAATGTGGTGTCTGTATAGAAATATTGTTCGGCTTTCGGCAAAATAATGCAGTGCATTTGACATGTTGACGAATGATGCGGGAGACTCCTTCCAGACTGGTAATGGATATTCGCCGTCTTCTGGCGCTTGTAACGCAACAACTAATGATCGAAAATGATTCATATTCGTGCAGTTCAAACATGAATAGTAGCGACGATACGTATATTGATACAGAGTCAAGAAGGTTTAGGGTCAAAGGCGAGGCGTCACATATCTCATCAGCAAAACACATCGTCTTGTAGTTGATTAGCCATAGGGAAAAGATGACTCTGAGTGTTGACTTATAATACTAACGTATCGATCTTCTGCTTTGACATAGGTCTTCTTCTCAACTGTGATGGGCACGAGAGGAACACCAACTGCACTCACTCACCGGCAAGTCAAAAGCCGCCCTCCGACTCCATCGAAACCCTAAACAGCCCACCACCACCGCAATCCAAGCCTCACTCCAACCCCTCCCCAATGCCTTCGCTAGAAGAAGAAAACGACATGGTCCCGCCAGCCACCACCTCGGCGCTGAGGTACGAGCTATTAGCGAAATGCTCCGTACGTATGCGCTCACCGTAGCAAAACTCGAACCCTGGCACAAAAGCACCAATGGCTAACGAAAAGCTTCACTTGACCAGACGACCCGCGCGCGAGCAGCAACGCTACACCTCCCACATGGCCCCGTGCCGCTGCCCATATTCATGCCCGTGGCCACGCAGGCTTCGCTCAAGGGCCTGACGCCGAAGCAACTTGAGGAGACGGGGTGTAGGCTGTGTTTGAATAATACATATCACTTGTACGCGGAACCTCTCTCTCAAATGGCAGTCGCAAGCTGGACGGGGAAGAAGATGATTTTTTTTTGGATACGGATCGGACGGATGGCTGGCTGACCTTGTGTTGTGAAGGGGACTGAAGCCTGGACAGAAGACGCTCGATGCTGTGGGCGGCGCGCATAAGTTGCAGTCATGGCCGCACAATATCTTGACAGGTACTTGAAGAGCTGGTTGCTATCATGCTGCGGTATAGGCAACGGATGAACTGACATGTGAGTAGACAGTGGAGGGTATGTTCTCCCCGTTTGTCCATCTCGAAGATACAACCGCTGATAACCAACCCTCCAGCTTCCAAATGGTCTCCCTCCTCCAACTCGCCCAAGTCACGGAAGAAGGCGTGCGCTTCCTAAGCCCTCACGACAAATCGCCCATGTACGCCTACGAAACTCTTTCCACTTCTCCAACATTGCTCCTCTACTAACCCTGCAACCAAGGCTCCTGACCCCCGAACACTCCATCTCCCTCCAAAACTCCATCGGCTCCGACATCATCATGCAACTCGACGACGTCATCGCCACCACCTCGCCCGACCACGCGCGCATCCACGAAGCAACCCACCGCTCCATCCGCTGGCTCGACCGCTGCATCGCCGCGCACGCCAACCCCAGCACGCAGAACCTCTTCTGCATCATCCAAGGCGGCCTCGACCTGGCCCTGCGCCGCGAATGCACCACCGCAATGCTCGCCCGCGACACGCCGGGCATCGCCATCGGCGGCCTTAGCGGCGGCGAGGCCAAAGAAGAGTACTGCCGCGTCGTCTCGACGTGCACCGAGATGCTGCCCGAGCGCAAGCCGCGGTACGTCATGGGCGTGGGATTCCCAGATGATCTAGTCGTGTCCGTGGCGCTGGGCGCAGACATGTTCGACTGCGTGTGGCCGACGCGCACGGCGCGCTTCGGCAACGCCGTGACAGGCAGCGGGCTGCTGAACCTGCGCAACCAGAGCTTCGCCGAAGACTTCGGGCCCGTGGAGGAGGGGTGCGAATGCACGATTTGCCGCTCGCCGAGCGAAGGCGGGTTGGGCATCACGAGGGCGTTCATCTATCACACTGCGGCCAAAGAGACCGCGGGAGCACATTTGCTGAGCATACACAATGTGCATTTCCTGCTGGATTTGATGCGGAGGGTGAGGGAGGCGATTCTGGACGATGGCTATCCGGAGTTTTTGAAGGGGTATTTCGGGAAGATGTATGGCGGGGAGAAGGAGAAGTACCCCGGGTGGGCGGTGGAGGCGTTGAGGGGTGTCGGGGTGGATTTGATGAGTGGGTGATTCGTTGATGGATCACGGGATGAGATGAATGATGAGATGAGATGAGACGACAGAACGAAAGATATGGGAAGAGTCTTTCGTCGTCTGACCAAACCGGGTGTCTAGGTAAGCACAGAAACACCTTGCGGGATATCAATGGCTTCGCTCGAGATGATTACTTTTAACAGCAAGTTGAAAAAGGATCAAGCTTTCTTGATCGTCGATCGTATTTCGCCGTCTAATACTCATCGCTATCGTCAGTGATGTCTTTCACCATGTCGAACCAGCCTCCACCGCCAAATTGCGCACTGCTCTTGCCCCTGTTCTTGAACCCGAACGTCTCGTAATAAGGAATCATCTCCTCGTGCGCAATCAAAGCAGCCTTGTCAGCCACATCCTGCTTCGCGAGCCTGTCCAGATACGCTCTCATCAGCGTCGATCCAAGGCCCTTGCGCTGGAAATCAGGCAAGACGGCGAGTGAGTGAATGGCGACGGTACGACCGTGCGGTTTGTGACCCAGCGAGTGGTCGTTGGGGTCATCGGAAGGGATGCCCATGTCTTTGTCGGTGACGGTGAGGCCGGTGGTCATGGTGGCGACGATGTGCCCGAGGAGAACGGATTTGCGCTGTGGCGCGCCGGTGTAGACGGGCGACGCGGCGGCGGCGGTGGGAATATCATCGCCTTCGTGGGAAGTGAAGATGCCGAGGGAGAGTTCGGAGCATTTTCCTAGGCGGTATTGGAACTGGTAAGGAGAAAGAGGTCTGGGTTAGGGTTTGGGTGTTTCTTAGTGTTGGGAGATGGATTGGATTGTGGCGATGGGTGTGCATGATGGATGCACATGCTGAAACGTGAGGTTGCACTGCTCGGGGAGCGAACCGCCGGGTTGATGCACGCAAGGTGGATTTCTTGCGTGAGTGGATAAAGGTGCATGAGCGGGAAGTGAACGGTGGGTGCATATGCTCATGCAGACGCGAGTGAATGTTTGAAAGGAGCATCACGTGTGCTTTCCCAAAAGGGTATGAGGCCACTTCAGGCCAGCACAGCGCTAGGAGCAGGCAGGCCAACGCATACAGCAAATGCGTGACACGTGAAATGTCACAACGCGGTAGGATGTGGCAGGACATCTGCAACGACAGGTGTATCACGATGAGAGGGAGGAAATGTATGGCTTACCTTTTCTCTGGTGGCGCGTTCCTGAGGCGGAAAGGCGGCTTCCTCGAGTATCACGCAGCTCTCGACGTCGTTCAAGTTGAGAGTTTGTGTGTAGGGATGTAGGTCGTCGCGCTTGGAGTTTTTCTGGGCCTGTTCGGCGAACATGGTGCCCTGTGGAGGCTTGTCGTCTGGTTGTTGCTGTTCTGACTCGGAGTCGGGCTTGCTGGTGCGGTCCAGCGGGCTCATGTTGGAGATTGCGTCGTCCTTGGCGAGCTCGGCGAGGTCACGAGGCATGGCTTGATAAGGTAGTATTTGAGTTGGCTGGCTAGGATGTGATGTTTATGCAAGTGCGGGGATAGAGCTGCAAGAAGATGACGGAGTAATATTGTAGAAGATTGATTTGGCTTAGGGGGATGGCGAGGGCGGGTGGAGATGCAATGGGAGCCCAAGGTTGCACAGATGAAGTGTCTGTGGTTTTGCGAGAAGGGCAAGGCGTGGTGAGAGTGGGGTGCGTCGGTAATGCTGGTGGTTGATGGCGATGTGGACGTTGGCAGACGCACGACATATAACTGTACTTAAGCGCGAAGTATGGCGTCACACGGGGATTGGGGTGGAATCGGATTATTGTGAAGACAGCACGGGGAAGATGGTGGAAGCACGGCTAGTGTAGAACAGGGTCTGACAGGGCCTGGAATGGGGTGTGTATTGTTTTCGTGTATCCATCAGTGCCATCCACCTTGGTGGAGAGAGAGATCCGACGATAGTTGTTTGATGGATTAAACAATGACGCTGAGAGCGGCTGACCGCGGGGCTTTGCTGTCAAATGGAAAACGGTGGTGGGGGCGAGAACAGGGCTAAGCAAGCTGTCTAGTTCTCGTTAGTTTATTAGATTGGTTGAGGGTGACGGCGATGATGATCAAGGGCGCGTGCAGGCCGGCAGCAACACCAACAAAACCCGGCCGCCGGGTACGGGCAGGGCGATGTGAGGCACGACCAGCAATAACCACCATTGACCGCTTCTTCTTCACAACATCGCATGGCGTAGTCTGCCTGGGTGCTGTTTGGTGCCTGCGTGTTGGAGCGCGTCTGCTACTGCATGTGCTGTAACTGTAGGTGGAAGTGGCCTGGCATGGCATCATCAGCCTCTTCGCCGTCTTCACAACTCCAGGTCTTCTCATCCGTTCGACTGCCTTCTGCTGCTGCCGCCTCACTGCTCCCACTGCATTGTTAGTCATGTGTAGACTGTACCTCGCCTGCTAGCACCACCAAGCTCCCATCGCTAAACACAATCCGCCGCCGCCGCCACCTCTAACTACTCCTCCCCTTCTTCCACTCCACCCTCACTTTCTCCCTCCGCCCACCCTCTCACAAGCGCCACAAACAATCAACCCGCTCTGCTGCTTCTAGACAACTCGCCCGTACACACAGCTCCACCCTCTCATCCGCATCTATCAACTCGCTGCTCGGGTGTCACTCTCGCCAAAGTCGCCAGCCAGACGTCGACCTGTCACTCCGCTGCAAACACTCACCATTCGGGCGACGTGCATGTGAGCTATCACCACGCAAGGCACACACCACACCAACCCACCACTCCACTCCCATCTTGCCCTCTCAACACCGCCGATATGTGAGTACAATCCCCGACAACCCTCATCCTCTTCCACCCGCCTCACCGGCCCGTCGTCTCACTGTCAGACCCGTCCTGTGCCACCGCAACAAACGAACTGACCTTTTGTGTTTGTTCTTTCCAGGCCGCGAGTCACCATATCTATCATCGCGCCCAACCATGCCCTCGACCAGGAGCTCCTCAACCTCGACCTTCCGCCGGGTCTCACCATCCTCGATCTCAAGGCATTCGTCAACGCCGAGACCGACTTCCCTCAAGACCAACAACAATTCTACCTCAACAACGCTGTCCTACAGCCTGATTCGAAAACATTAGAAGAGGCGGGAGTGAAGGACGATGATATGCTTGTGCTCTTGACACGCCCACCTCAACAACAGCAACAGCAACAACGGCAACCGCCGCATCAACACCAACAACAGAACAGTATGGGCGCACAACAGAGAGGCTCACCGGCCGACATCGAGAGGACAAGGTTGAGCATATTGGGGAATGCAAACGCCATGGCCCAGGTCAGGGAGCAGAGGCCCGCTCTGGCCGAAGCAATCAACGATAGCAATCGTTTCCGCGAGGTCTGGATTGAGATGATGCGTGAGGATGAGCGTCGGGAGGGCGAGCGCATGGAGCAGATGCGATTGCTCAACGAGGATCCATTCAACGTCGAGGCGCAAAGGAAGATCGAGGAGATGATCAGGCAGCAGTCGGTACAGGATAACCTGCAGCATGCATACGAACACAACCCAGAGGGTAAGTCTCGATCGTCGCCTTGCGTCGAATACATTGGCTAACATCACTCTCAACCAGTCTTTGGCCGCGTAACAATGCTCTACATCAACGTCGAAGTCAACCGCCACCCAGTCAAAGCTTTTGTCGATTCTGGTGCCCAGACAACCATCATGTCGCCATCGTGTGCTGAAGAGTGTGGCATCATGCGTTTGATCGATAAGCGCTACTCCGGTGTCGCCCGTGGTGTCGGCACCGCCAACATCATTGGTCGTGTGCACTCGGCCGACATCAAGATCGGCGCCGCAGTCATGCCCTGCTCTTTCACAGTCATGGAAGGCAAGGATGTCGATCTCCTACTTGGCCTCGACATGCTCAAGCGCTTCCAAGCCGTCATCGATCTCGCCCAGAACAAGCTCATCTTCGGCCACGGCAACGAAGTCCCTTTCCTAGGCGAGGCCGACATCCCCAAATCACTCGAAGAAGCACAAGCAAACGAGCCCACCGTCCCCGGTCCCAATGGCACAGCAGTCGGTGCAGAGACGGGCACAGTGAAGCCAGAACCTTCATCTTCGAGCAGCAAGAGCAACTTCAAAGGCCAGGGCCAGACTCTCTCGCCCGCGGCTTCATCGTCCAAGGCGCCGGTCGCCGCTTCGTCTGCTGGTAGCAGCGGCAGCAAGCACAAGAAGGAAGACATAGATCAGCTCGTGAACCTCGGATTCTCCGAGGCAGAAGCTATCAATGCGCTGAACGCGTGTGATGGCAACGTAGAGTATGCTGCGGGTCTGCTGTTCCAGGGCTGAAGCGAAGGAACGGTCTATTGAAGGAGAGATTTCATGATGTCGAGGGTGTTCTCCCCCCCACTCTTCGTTTCACACAACCAAAAATTCATGGAAAGACAGACAGACAGGCAGATGGCAGATGGCCCTTTATGGTACACCCGACCGAACCAAATGGAGCCTTCTCTTCCCAAGTCCCCCGTGCGCGTTTTAATGTAAGACTATTGAACGTCGACTTTTCCGTGATGACTTGTCAGGGGTCTTTGAGAGAACATTTGTCTTTCAGCCGAATGGATACATCTGTGCCTCTGATAGACCTTTTGCCTCGGTCTGTCCCAGCGTCGAAGAGTCGAAGAGGATCGATTGCGGGACAAAAAAAAACCACTTCCCTCCATGGAATCTTTTCAAGTCGAGTCTTGCGGACTACCTTGGTCTCCCAGTGGTAGTAGGTAGGATTTCTCGATCGCCTTTCCACACAAATAGTGCTGCTGCTGCTAATAGCGGAAGGAGACACAAGACGAATCCAAGCTAGGGTCCGAAATTGAAAATGGGAACAAACGGTGGTAGGGTGGGAAAAAAAGTTATGTCGTGGAGCGAAATGAATGGGATACATTATGCACAAGAAAAAACCAACAAGGCAAGCACCGAGTCGAGGGCAGTTAAGATTGAAAAAGAAAAAACGCCCGAGAAAGAAAGGAAGAAAAAGAAGAGGAAGGACTCCCCCGAAATGGACCTGTTGTGTTCTCCGTGGCTCGCTGCCTCTCGGGGTGCTCTCTCTCTCCCTACTCTCCCATTTGACCTTTTGTTCAAGAAATCAATGCTATCCCAAAACAGAGAGAAAAAAGTGATAAAGGATAGACGTCCGCACTGCTGAAAGGGAGAATTTCCTCTCCCTCTTCCGAATCAAGCCATCTCAACCGCAGGCCAAAACAACCTGCCCTTCCTTCCGACCTTCATCTCGAAGATACCCTCCTCGCACGCCGCCCACAATGTCCTCCCATCCCCGCTCATCGCCAACCCGGCCGTCCTGACTCCCATCTCGCGGCCCGTGATGCCTCCCACGCGCATCCTCCGTAGTACAGCTTCGTAACCGTCCGGGAACGCCGCGAGACGCGATATCGTCGCGGTGGCGTTCGCTCCCGTGGCATATGCGTTGGGCGGCTGCGTGCCGTCGGGAACGAGCGAGCGCCAGCGGTCGCGTTGGGTGACGAGATTGCGGGCGCGGGCGGCGCGCTCTGCTTGGAGTTCGGAGGCGATTTCGGTGGCGGTAGGGCGGGTGGGGGGTGTTGCGCGGGTGGTCGCGGTGGCGGCGGATTCGAAGAGAGGGCCACGGGCGAGGCTCATGGCGTCTTCGATTGTGCGCCAGGGGTTGTTTGTTGGTTCTGGGTCTGGGTTCGATGGGGCGGAGGGGCGGGATGTGCTGTTTGATGAGGAAGAGGCGGTGGTGGGCGGGGAGAGTATGACGGAGGCTCGACGGCGAGGTTGGCGAGGGTTGTGGTTTTGGCGGGTGGTGGAGGAGACTTCGCTTGTGGTGGTCTCGCTGCTTCTTCCTTCGAGAGTAGGAAGATTGTGCCGACTGAAGGCATCGGCGTCACCAGGCCCTTGAATTGGAGCGAGGCGGTGCTCTTCGGCTGCTTCGATTGAGAGCTCTGGTCGAGAGTTTGCGTTCATCCTTGCCAGCTCTGGGAAGTCTGTATACAGCGTTGAGACCTCGCCGGAGGTCCTCGTAGTATTATTGTCCGGATTTGGCGTGTTCGAAGAGCTTGACCTAGCACCGCTGCCAAATATGTCTGAAGAGGTATAGTTGACGCCTCTCGCAACGCCAGTCTGGCTTCTTGCTTCTTCCCTTTGTCTTGTCGTTCGTAGAGTATTTAGTATCTCCTGCTCTCGTGCAGTAAGCCCCTGTGGGTCATCATCAAGGGCAGCTCGAGATCCTGAAGTCCCTCGTGAGTTGGCCAGCTCCTGTCTGTGTTGCCTTTGCCGGCGTCTCGCTTCGATATACTCTGTAGCAAAGTTGACTGCTGTGTTGCTGTCCTGGGATTGAGCGTCGCGATATCGCCTGAGGAAGTCCCTCTCCAGCTGATCCAGAGTCCTCGTAACGGCATCTTGTGGCGAGCTCGGTTCGTCTTGAGGAGGCAAGTCTTCGTACTCGAGCTGTGGTAAACCCTCCTCTCCGGGGTTGAGCGCGATCACCTGTTTCCTCTTCAAACCCGTGCGCAGGTCGCCAATGCACACTCGTCCCTGATCTTCCGCCCAGATGAGAAAGTCCCAGGGATCGGGGGAGAATAACATGCTCCTGACAGCACCAGGATGTGGTTGTGGAATATCCGGTCGTGATCCAGGTACGACGGCAATGATCGCATCCTCGTCCTCCAGCTCGGGGTCTGTCAGGGTTTCTACGTCCAGCACCGTGATGTACCCTCCTTCCGATCCAAGTGCGACCAGTCGCCCATTGGGACTCCATGCAGTAGTGAAATATCCCATAGTCGACTCGCTAGACGATACATGTAAGCTCACAACATTTGTGAGCCGCCATTCCAGGCTTCCGCTGTTGAGGCGATTGTGAGGTTTCGGAATCTGCGGAGGCGTGTCTTTGATGTCTCGCTGGAAGAAGTATGCCTGGTTAAGATCTCCAACAGCGACCAGCTTGGTTCCGTCGGGCGAGACTGTCGCGTGGTTCATAGCAAACGGCAAGTCCAGTACGCAGGTTTCCAGTCGCTGTGGTAGGCTGTACACCCGCACCGTCTTATCGTTGTTGGTGAGCACCGCCACAATATCGTCGAGGTGTGCTTCCTCGTCTTGTATCCGGTGGATCGATATCGAGTTGACAATCTCCTCGCCGATCCGCTCCACCTTCACAGTCGCGCCTCGCCGGGCAGTGGCGCCCAAGGCGCTCCCACTTGCCCACGATCCGTGAAGGTCCAATCGCTCGTCCACCTCGCTAGTCCGGGGTCCCGAACCATCCACTTTGATCGCGGCAAAGTGACCCTCCTCCTCTCCACCTACACACACCCAACCGTATCCAGAAGACGTACATCGCGCCTCAAAAGGCAGCGTGGCAACGAGTCTGCGCTTCCTCGTCGCAGTGAATAGGCAGTAGACATCGTGGCCAGAAGCGTAGTACAGGCGATCGGGCTCGGGATTGGAGATGTAGTGGCGAAGCTGCCAGTGCCTGCTCGCAGAAGCGCATCAGCAATAGCCCCAACGCCGGCTTCCCACGACCATCACTTTCACAGCCGCATCCTGGCGCATCCTCGACACTGGGTCCCGGCGAGGACTCACGATACAGGTATGCGCAACGGGTAGAATGATTTCTCCTTCGACACAAAGTCGTCCGCATCCGGGTATCTGTAGAGGGAAAGTTCATTGTCAGCAGTCACTCCTGCGCATCAGCCTGGGTTCCGTGCGGCAGAGCATACGTGATATTCTCAATCGCCATCCTCGCTTCTGCAGGGTGTTCGTCCTGGGGTATCGGCACGCGACTGGCGTCAAGCTCTACCAAGTCTGGGATCGAGCTCTCGTCGTCGTGGTCGCTGTCGTGGTCGCGCTGGATGATGTCGTGGCCGTCGCGGCCCGAATTGTTCTCGAAGAGGTAGAGCAGAGACAATGCCGTGAATGGGCTGCTGTGCAAGAAGCAGTTCAGCGCCTTTCTCTTTGGTCACTTGGCTCTTGTCAGACAGAAGCCGGAGTGAAGAAGTCGATGTGCACGTGCGCGGAGGTGGTTTGAAGGTTGTAACGAAGCGCTCGGTGTGAGGAAGCCGATCGAAGAATAGGTGGGAGAACACGGGAAGAATGGAAATGCAGTAGTGGGTACAAGGGTAGCAATGTTTGCGTAGTGAATAAGAACAAAGGCAAGTGATAAGGCAATAGTGAGAGGAGTGATGGATGGATGGTCTCGCGTGGGGTTTGGTGCTGCTCGAAAGGACAAAGGCGAATACGTCAACGCGGTAACTCCGTACCTGCTAACCTGGGGTAGCTCCTCCATTCGTGAAGGCTCGTGCTCGCGCTCGTGTGTCTCGTATCTGCGGTCATTCCATGAGGGGCCTGTACTGCACAGGATCACGTTTGCAGTGAGACTAACACAACAGTGTACCAGCGGCAAGTGTTGCTTCCAAACACTTCCAAGCGTGAGCTCTCACGCTCGGAAGCTGCGGTTGGCCAGTCATCACAGGCAAATATTTTAACATTCATTCAAGACACACAAGACAAGCACGTATAACAGTGAAGAATTGACATTTTGATGGCTGGCTAATTCCCGCTCATCGCTAAAGAAAAGACTCGAAGCAGAAAGCAGACCCTGTGCCATGATGCACCTGTTTCGCCACGAGTTGGTATCGATCAACTCCTTGGGCACCCATAACTCCATGCTCTCGTAAATCATGCTAATCATCAAAGTAAGGAAAGCGCCTTCCGCGGCGTTCTTCGAGATGGACCTTAGGCGTTCAGTGACAGATCAATCTTGATCGCAGCAGGCAAGGCCGACGCAAACGACCCCAACTAAGAGCTCTCACCTTGCACCGTCTTCACCTTCTCGGCCACAGCGGCGAAGAGTGGGTGGTCCTCCTCGAGACCAGTCAGCTCCTTGGTCGCTGTGGTGGCATCCAACTCCTTCAGCTTCTTAGCGAGCTCGACTGACGCCTCGTCACCCTCGACGTTCTGGAAGCGCAGGAGCATCTCGATACCACCGAGGAGGCTGTCGTACTTCTCACCAGCCTCGGCCAGAAGGGCGGCGGGGCCGATGAAACGCTCCTTGCGGCTGATCTTGCGCAGCGGGTCGCGACCAACTCGGTCGACGACGTCTTTGAGGGTCGGGTTGGAAATGCGCTTGACAATTGCCTGGACGTATTCGGCCTGCTCCTCTTTGCTGATGTGAGAGTGTTTCGTGCAGATCAAGTGAGCAGTCTCCTTGAGAGTGTTCTGTACGATGTCGTGGAGCTCCTTGTCAGCGAGCACCTCGTGGACGTACTTGAAACCGCGGTTGTGGCCGTAGTAGGCTGCGGTAGCGTGGCCAGTGTTGACAGTGAATAGCTTGCGCTCGATGTAAGGCTGGAGGTCCTCGACGAAGTGGACGCCCTTGATGGCGGGAGGGTTGCCGTCGAAGGGCTTCTCCTCGACACACCACTCGTAGAACTTCTCGATGAGGACGTTCATGCCAGAGCCCTCAGGCTGTACCGGCACAATACGGTCAATAGCCGAGTTGGCGAAACGAGCCTTGGGAGCGATGTTGGCCTTGGTCTCGTCGGAGAGCTTGCCCTCGATGAAGCCACGGAGAGTGTCAGTGGCACCAATGGCGTTCTCGCAAGCGATGACGGCAAGTGGGTTGCTCTCCTTGCGAGCCTCAATGCCCTTCGCGATGGGCTCGGCGATGAACTTGAGGATGTTGGGGCCGACGGCACAAGTGACAACGTCAGCGGTGGCGATTTCGTGGACGACCTCGTCCATGCTGTACTTGGAGTTCAAGGCGCGGTAGTTGTCGATGGTGAACTTCTTCTCGCCATCATCGCCAATTTCGGTGACTTCGTAGCTCGGGGTCTTTTGGAGAGTCTCGATAAGGTTGTCCATGACATCCACGAACACGACCTCGAAACCGGAGTTGTGCAGGAATTCGGCAACGAAGCCACGGCCGATGTTGCCGCCGCCAAAGTGAACGCCCTTCTTGCCGGCCATTTTGGAGTGGCGTGGGGTGTTGATGTTTGTTTGATGGGACTGTTGGGAGGGTGGTGTTAGCTTGAGAGGTCTGTCTGAGCAGGTGAAAATGGTAGTTCTGGCATGAGTATACACCTGCGCTATGACAGGCAAGAAGGCTGGGGTGAATGCGTTCAGCGACTTACGTTTTATGAGGGGTGAGTGAGGGGTGATAGCGCGTGGTGAGAGTGCTATCAGTGACGGGTAGCAGTGAGCAAGGTTGAGCGTGCAATGGCAGCAGGAGTCGGAGTGAAGAGTGGTGATTGTGAGTGAAGAAGAAGAGGTGAGGAGCAAGGAAGAAGAAATCAAGAAGTGAAGTCAACACCTTGGGAAGAAGAATAATCACAGATCGGCGTGAGCAGCAGTAAGGTACAGCTAGGTCAAGTGGGGCACAGAGAGGCGTGCCTTCCTCTCTTCCATAACACCAACGTCACTCTGGTCACACCCGGCCAGACGCGGGGAACGAATGACACGCATGGGCATTATGGTGGAACACAGCTGCACAGCTCCAGACATTGGGCCATATCACATCACTGGGCACCTAAACCACATACAGGCGACGCGGGCCGACTGCGATCTGGTGGCGCTGTACTGTTGCACTGAATGGATGGATGGAGGTACAAGCGCCTATGTAGCAGTATACCACGTTACGGATGCGCAGCAGTGGCAGCAGCAGTGGTGGTAGCAGGTATGCATATGCCGCATCCCGCATGAGGCGCTCGGCGACGGCCGGACCGCAGGGCCAGAATAAGGATGACATCCTTGGGCCACAGGTGAGGTAGCGAACCCAAGCCCCCATCATCATCACGAATCCGCAGCACGCTCCAACCCCTCCCCGCACCGTGCCCTGCGAAGCAACCAGAAATCACTCGCGCCTACCTGCCTGCAATAATCTGTCCAACTGATAGGCATCGCGCGATCGCGGTCATTATTCTCTCACCCAGCGTAGGGCCAGCCTAAGGAGGCCCTAGACTGATATCGCGAGCGTCGCTATTGCATGAGAAGAGAGATAAACGAATCGCAATACGCGCGCTTGTCTGACTCATCGCCGTCTCTTCATATATGCCTCCGCTCCACTCCGTCGGGAGGAAACGTGCCAACTTCGGTTCGTTGTCGTTTGCTGCTTGGACTACCTGCTCGACAGTAGTTAGTGTGCATATCCGTGAAGACATCAGAGAGAACGGAAAGGTGGGCGTCGGGCGTTCATGCAACGCCGTTCCTAGCGGAATCCTGGCTCTCCGAAGGTCGTTCTCGCCCCCATGGGAAAATCCACAATTTCTCCACGAGGCTGTTCGGCTGCTTGCTCGGTGTAACTGTCGCAGGTGGATGTTGGCGCTTACAGATATATTGATCAGCTGTGATTTGGGCATGTGGGAGCTGTGAAGTGGATACGATGCTGCTGCCATTATAGATCACGAACTGCATTTAAACATTACTACCAAAGTGGATAAGAAAAGTCTCTCCTAGAACTCTTGCAGCCAGACCACACCGCCCAAGCTGAACCGACTGGGTATCCTCCAAACGAACCTCAACATAATAGAAGCCAAATCACACATATCGTCGCTCCCTCTCGCCTCTGACACCAACTCCTTCACTCACGGTCTTGCTTCGAACCCCTTATTAGCCTTTACAGCATCCCTCTTTTTAAGCGTGAATAGCCTGCTGAACATGAGGGTACACCTTGACCATGTTCTGGTATAGCTGCGGGTGCTCGCGCATCATGACCTCAGGATCCCATGCAGCAGCCACAAAGATGGTCTCGATACCACTTTGCAGCGGCGTGGTGAAGCAGTTGGTGATTTGCAGACCGATGAGGAAAGCATAGGCGACGACGACGGGAGTGAAAGCGCCGTTGGCGTTGTAAGCCGGGTCAGTGAAGACGAGGTAGAGGTAGGCAAGGCTGTTACAGACATTGTTAGCTGCGTTGTGATGTTCGTTTGGAGGGTGTGTCAACTTACAAGGCACAGATGTAGGCGACGAAGGTCGAGCCCATGGTGAAGACGGGACCAGTCAGGCACTCGTTCACCAACGCATCCATTCCACGGTCCTTAATCATGGTCCACGTGGCCTTCGCGCTCTGGATGTAGCTCTTGCCGTACAGCGCCATGTAGCTGAAGGCATAGCGGTTGATGAACTGCACGGCCCATTCCAAAATTCCAATAAGACAGCCCAGAATGCAGAAGCCGATCTGGCCAACAAGGTTGCCATCACCAGCTGCCTGGTTGCGGGCCACAGAGCAGAGCTGGCGCAGGAACTGGATGATGGCGACAATGAGAGACCCGAAGGAGATACTGCCGAAGCTATAGGTTAGGGCGCGGCGAGCGGCACCACGGGTGGCACCCTTGGCTGGGTTGTTGGGGCTGAAGTACCATGCTCCGAAGACACCAGAGATGATCACATGTGTGGCATTCTTGATCCATTCGGTGATCCAGTAGGCGGCGAAGGTGATGAAGACGAGCAGACCAATGACCTTGCCCGAGCCACAGCCTCCCGCGCCTTGACTGCACGCCGGGTTGTTCCCTGGTTCATATTTGACATAGACCGCTACCATGGTCACCGAGAACCACGCGCCAAAGGCTGCTGCTGTCAGACCGCTGAGGAAAGAGATGAGGTAGACGTGGCCGTAAGTCTTTGAGACATCGATTGCCGTTTGCAACATCAGAACCGAGAACGGGATTCTTGGAATCCATGAGATGAAGCAGATGACAGTGAAGATGCCGAAGATCAGGAACACAATGCCGCCGCTCCAGTACTTCCTAGAAAGCATGTAGATGGCCGTGACGAAGCAGGAGATGATGTTAAGGATTCCAGTGATCCAGATGAACTGCTTGGTGAACTCTATCCGATCGTCAGCACGCAGATATCGAGTGGAGTGTCATTGCGTGAGATGGTTGATACTTACTGCGCGCCACCCAAACATATCCATAGCCTAATACCAAAGCAACCCCCAAACAGAACATGAAAAGCACGATCGTGTTCGTAGTCAAGCCGAATTGGTTGTTCGAGTCGTAGATTCCACCGCCATTGAAGCCCTTGGTAGCAGCGTAGCCTTGAATAGAGATAGCACTGACAGCAACATAGCCAGCGCAAACAAGTATAAACAGAGCGCCTGCCCATAGATCGTTCCACTTGGGCTTCTCGATCTTGAACGCCTCTTCGAACTGCGGCTTCTGGTCTCCGCCGTACTGCTGGCCGTAGTTGGGAGGTGGTGGCATCCCGCCGCCGTAGTGCTGTTGCTGCGGCGGTGGGGGGCCGTATCCGTTTTGCTGAGGAGCACCGTATCCATAGCCCTGTTGCTGAGGAGGAGGCTGGTTCATCTGGTATCCATTGTTGCCTCCATAATATTGCGACGCTTCGCCCTGGTGCGCCATGGCTGTGGAGAAGGGTCTGTCTGATTGCGCGACAGATATATGCTTTTATTGACGTGAGCTGGAGGTGGTGATGGCGCGATACGCAATGCGCCTTGCGATCAATGGGTTCTCAAAAGTGCGATGTGCGCGTTGGTCGCAAATAGGTAGAGCGAGAGTGCGAGGCCACAGCGGGTAAACAAGAAGATTGCGACACCAGAAACACAAGGCGGGTCGAAAGCTACGACAGCTCTTCTGTGCGCAATCGACCGTTGGAGCGAGGCACAAACCTACCCAAGCTGCCAACCAACTAACCCGTCACGCCGTGCCGCCCAGCGCAGCATCACACACAGCTCTCGGCCGCTCTTTTGTCGCTGGAAACTCAACTTCCGTCATGAGACATGAAAGACGTCGATCCGCGCGTGCTGATTCGCCAGCCCGACGATCGCAAGGCAACGCACAGGTCGAGCGTTGCCGTCTTGATGCGCCAAATCTCGGTAAAGACGGGCAGGGCGGACATCCTGCTGTAAGGCTGCGATTTCCTTTTTACTCTGGGCGAGGATCGAGTGGTCATGATGATATTACGCCATACGCGCACTCGGGGTTGACACGATTATAGTGTATAGTTCGCAATACAGAATCAACCTGAAATCACATAGATGATCCTTGAGACGCTCTTCGATGAAATCGCTCGTGAGTTGAGCTGCCAACACGCCTTGCGCTATCCGTACAAGGTCAGGGGCACAGGCACCTTGTTTTCTGCCCCCCACGAAGGCGTAGCCTGGGCCCTGCGATCTTTGCTCTTTAGTACATCTCAATGACAAATTACGTGTGCAGCAAATAACGCAGGATTCGAGAGCATACCATCCATGGAACATGGAGGACATGCTCGGTCCACACGTATGAGATCCAACAGACGAAAAGTAACATTCAGACGGCGAGAAGTAAGGCACACCAGCATCATCAAATGGCGTACGAGGCATGAGGATCTTCTTTGTGGCAAGGGTCGATATTCTTGACTGGTGATCTATGATGGTACCACAAAGACTAAGGTATGGAGAACACATACACTACCTTAGACTTCTAGTATCTCGATAGCAAGCATCGGATTTCAAACATCTGTATACGACAGTAATAGTACAGTAATACGGTAGATTTGTACGAAATGCGTAGACACAATAAGCTCCAGAAAGTCATGGAAGCATTGCTGCTCACTGCCCGAAGGCCTTCACGAAACACACACACAAAGCAAGCATGGAAATGTGGAAGAAAGACAGCTTTCGAATGTTTGAAGAGAGGAGAGGATATCATACATATTCCACTTGCAAACCTGCAAGTCAGATCAAGAGGTATAAACTAAAAAAGACCAATGCTGCGCCACCCAAAGATACCAAGTGTATACTTTGCCGTTGCCCTCGCCGGTTGCGTCCTTAACGCCATAGCACAACACTCCCAGGATACATCTCTTTCATGAGGCGGACGATCGGTGTAACAAAAACAGAGTTGAAGGACTCCCTCACCAAGCCGAAAGGGCGAGTGTGAGGGTAGAGTATAGATACATGGAGCGCATAATGCGCTCTGTTTAAAAGTACAGCGTGGGTGTGCGCTTTTTGGGGTGGTGGTATGCAAAAACAAACGCTGGAATATAGTAACACAAAACAACAGTCAAGGTATCAAGCTAGAAGACATTAGACAGTTTAAGGCTTCTTCTCGCCCTCACCGTCCTGCTTCTGCTCGCCCTCCTGCTGCTGCTGCTGCTGCTCGGAAGATTGGGACTCGGCCTTGGCCTTGTGCATCTTGTCGAACAGGGTCAACGAGGCCTGCTGGAGCTCGTCGGTCTTGGTCTTCATCTCCTCGGCGGAGATCTCGCCCTCGCCAGCCTGGCTCTTGGCGATCAGCTCGCGGAGAGAGGTGATCTTCTCGCGGATGGCATCAGCCTCGGCCTTGTCGATGCGGTCCTCGAACTCCTTGAGGGCCTTCTCGGTGTCGTTGGTGACAGAGTCGGAGCGGTTGGCAGCCTCGATGGCGGCCTTGCGGTCCTTGTCCTGGCCAGCGTACTTCTCGGCATCGTTGACCATGTTCTGGATCTCCTCCTCGCTCAAACCGGAGCCGGAGGCGATGGTGATGGACTGGTCCTTGTTGGTGGACTTGTCCTTGGCACCAATGTGGATGATGGAGTCGGCGTCAATGTCGAAGGTGACCTCGATCTGGGGGACACCACGGTGGGCAGGGGGAATGCCGACAAGCTGGAAGTTGCCGAGGAGCTTGTTGTCGCGGACAAGCTCACGCTCACCCTGGTAGACCTTGATCTCGACAGCGGACTGGAAGTCGGCAGCAGTAGAGAAGGTCTGGGACTTCTTGGTGGGGATAGTGGTGTTACGGTTGATCAGACGGGTGAAGACACCGCCGAGGGTCTCGATACCGAGGGAAAGAGGGGTGACGTCGAGAAGGAGGAGGTCAGTGACCTGGCCAGAAAGCACACCACCCTGGATGGCGGCACCGATGGCGACAGCCTCGTCAGGGTTGACGGACTTGGCGGGGTCACGGCCGAAGATGCTCTTGACGGTCTCGGTGACCTTGGGCATACGGGTCATGCCACCAACAAGGATGACATCCTGAATGTCCTTGGACTGGAGGTTGGCGTCCTTGAGAGCCTTGCGGACGGGGTCAACGGTCCTGGAGACAAGGGGCTCAACGAGACCCTCGAGCTGGGCGCGGGTCATCTTGGTGTTGATGTGCTTGGGGCCAGAGGCGTCGGCAGTGATGAAGGGAAGGTTGATGTCGGTCTGGAGGGAAGAAGACAGCTCAATCTTGGCCTTCTCAGCAGCCTCACGGATACGCTGGATAGCCATGCGGTCGCCAGAGAGGTCAATGCCCTGCTCGGTCTTGAACTGCTTGACGAGGTGACGGACAAGGGTGATATCGAAGTCCTCACCACCAAGGTGGGTGTCACCGTTGGTGGACTTGACCTCGAACACACCGCTGGAGATCTCGAGGATGGAGATATCGAAAGTACCACCACCAAGATCGTAGACAGCGACAACACGGTCGTCCTTCTCAAGACCGTAGGCGAGAGCGGCGGCGGTAGGCTCGTTGATCACACGCATGACGTTAAGACCGGAGATCTGACCGGCATCCTTGGTGGCCTGACGCTGCTGGTCGTTGAAGTAGGCGGGGACAGTGACGACGGCGTTCTTCAGGGGCTTGCCAACGAAGGCCTCAGCGGTCTCCTTCATCTTTCCGAGAACGAAACCACCGATCTGAGAAGGAGAGTACTTCTGGCCCTGGGCCTCGAGCCATGCATCGCCGTTGCTGTGCTGGACGATCTTGTAGGGGACCTGCTGGATATCGCGCTGGACCTCAGCGTCGGAGAACTTGCGACCGATCAGACGCTTGGTGGCGAAGAGGGTGTTCTCGGGGTTGACGACGGCCTGACGCTTGGCGGCAATACCGACAAGACGCTCGCCCTCCTTGGTGAAACCGACGACCGAAGGGGTTGTGCGGGCACCTGATGTGCTGTTAGCTCCCAATTCATCGCATTTTCTCAATTGCGCGCGTATCTGTACCTTCTGAGTTCTCAATGATTCTGGGGTTCATGCCCTCCATGAGCGCGACAGCGGAGTTGGTGGTACCGAGATCGATACCGATCACGGGGCCCTTGACCTTCTCATCGCTGTCGATCTTCTCAGAGTATGACCTCCTGAATGATGAGTTGATGGGGGCTCTGTATGCGGAAGAACGAAGGGTGGAGGTGGCGCGCGGCGCAGCCTGTTGATGATGAGTTAGCGATGACGCGAAGGCAGATTTTGAGATGCGACTCGATGACTTACGCTGCGCATGAATCTGGAGGACAGCATATTGAAGGGCAACTGCTGAAGAAAGGAATACAAATACAGTGACCGGCTCACAATAAATGAAATGGGTATTGGAGATGGAGAGGGTGATTAGGGGGTGGTGTAGATGGAGGATGAGTTGATGGAAGAGACGCGGAAAAGTTCTCAAGGAGTACATGTATGGTTGCCAGCCAGACAGGTGTTGGTCCGTGCTAAGCCGAATGCGCTTGCTTCGAGAAGCTGCCATTTGATGTCCGCAATTCTCCGAGTATATATTTGTGTGGCAACATTTGGAGGAGATTCCTGTTATCTACTAACAGTTTCTGGATGCAATCGATGATTTCAACGCCTTCACAGCCATATATGTGAGCTTTCATGATGCTGCGATTGGGAGTGGCGAAACCGCTTGGAGTACTGCATCATCACTCGTTCATTCCCGCGCGTGAGATAGCCTGCACGCCCGAGGCAGGCAATCAAATGCGTAAACTTATGGCTTGATCTGAGATGTTGCATCGCTACCTGATCAGCTCATATACTCCCATGCTACCTCCTAGGACTTTTCGTTCAGACGAAACGGTGAACCTATAATTGTCACGTGCGAAGACGTCGGAGTTCAAACTCTCTATCAACCACTCAGCGGCACAGCGAGCAGTACGGACTTTGAAGCTGGATCGTCAGGCATGGTCTCCGTTTTGCAGCACGCTCAGGTCCTCAAGATAGAGACTCAGCTCGTCACTCGCATTACTGGGGATGATTTGTTTGCCTATGCTCATGTTGGGTGCCGGGAACGATGTGTCTTGCGAGACAAGATTCTTGCCTGACGGTTGGTACAATCGGACCTCATCCGCAGTATAGATTTTTCAGTGTGCTCGAAACGAGAAGTGGTTTGGAATATTTCCTATGCAGGCGAACGGAGAGCTATACACCCGAATTAATTAGCAATGATATCGACCATGAATTTAGTATACACGTCTTTTACTATATGTGGTCGTAGGAATAAACACAGAAACATGCATGCACGTCTTATCGCCAGGTTCAACCTAACCTAACCCCAAACCCTAGGCTCTCATGTAAATGTCCAATGTCCAATGTTCATGATCCTCTTCTGCTCTCACTGCATTGGTGGGGTCCAGACGCAGTTATTATACACAACTGTCATGGCTTGCAAATATCTCATAGGTGTTCTGGAGAGGTGATCAGTATTTCTTGGATACGGCCATGACTGCTGCCAGCGTTTTCTTGTTCCACGAGCTCTTGAAAGTACAATGCCTGGCAGTATTCCTTATACTTTGCCCATATGTTTACCAAGTCGTAGATCTTTCCATAGTCTGTTAAAGTCTTTGGATCGCATTTACAGTGAATATACTCGTGTTAGACCATGAAGACAATGCATACTGTCATCGATGGAAAATCAATACATCGAATCTTATCAAACTCCAGTCTGATCAGCGCGCAGCACAGCTTCAAGCGTCATCGCAACCAACAAAGCCACGCTAAACCAAACCCCGGCCACCTCGTGATCGTGATGGCAACGTCTAAGCGCCAGCCGAGCCGACATACGCCACTCTCTCAAGCACACCGTACGACCTCCACTGCGAGACTACACACAACCAAACACACCACAAGATGAAGCTCCTTACCATTGCCTCCGCGATCCTCGCAACTGCATCTGCCAGCTCCCTCTTCGGCGGCCCCGAGGTCACCTTCGACGACTCGCTTTCCGTTCCCGGCCACAACCCGTTGAACCACTGCGACAACCCTCAGGATGACATCCTCAACTTGAAGAGCGTCGACCTGAACCCCAACCCACCCAAGGCGTAAGTAATCAAGTCGCTACAATAAACGTATGCACATGCGCTAACTCCAAGGTACAGCGGCCAAACCCTCAGCATCGTCGCTCGCGGTGACCTCTCGGAAGACATCGAAGATGGCGCCAAGGTACACTTGCAAGTCAAGTACGGCCTGATCACCATCATTAGGCAGGACGCCGACCTCTGCAGCCAGGTCAAGAATGTCGACCTTGAGTGCCCGCTCAAGAAGGGCGAGACCGCCTTGACCAAGGACGTCGAGCTCCCCAAGCAGATCCCGCCCGGAAAGTACACCGTTCTCGCAGACGTCAAGACCAAGGACGACAAGAAGGTCACCTGCCTGACCGCGACCGTCGAGTTCCACAGAGACGGCAGCGTCCAGGTGCACAGCAAGAAGGGAGGCAACAACAAGCAGGACATCTAGATCACTAGGCGCAAGCTACATTACGAGACAACTTCAATTCGAGCATAACTGAAGCGTTCAGTTTTAGCGTTGTTATTATCCGGCGCATGGATGAGGGTGTGTGTGCAGAGCATGGATTGCTTGGTTGTCCGCGAGGTAATGTCTCGTTGTCCATACTAGGCATTCTGCGCATTTGGGTATCCTGTCTATACTGCCAACCAGCACTCTCTTGTCATTGTCCTCCACCAGTAATAATGCTTGAATGCTCATGCTTGTATCCTCGTCATGTAGTAGAATCGCATTGCAAATACCATCTGATGTTTCAATCGACTTGTATTCATTCCTTCACCGCTTCTATTCGCCGAACAGCTTCCTCACTCTCTTCATGACACTGTCCTTCTCGGGGTCGTACGGGTGGTCCTTGGAAGGAATCTCGAGCAAGCTTGGGAAAGCCTCGTTGTATTGGTCGACGCGGGGTCTTATGCGCTCGGCGATCTGCATGTCGTGTCAGTACGTTTTTATCCTCTATCGCATGTTCCGTTTCAACCATAGCATAGTAGCCACGTACGTGTTGGTTGATCAGTACGATCGCAATGTCCTTCCTCTGCTTGGTGAACTGGTCGAATGCTTCCTCGATAGCGGCTTGCTCAGTTTTGGCATCAACGACAAGGTAGTTCTTCTGCGAGTCCGGAGCTTCGGTCACATGCTACGAGGACATCAGTCTCCAAGGGGATCTTCATAGCGTAAGCGCAAGTGGTGACCTACTCCGACACCAGCCAGCAAGATGCCGGTCACTGTGTCCTGTGTTGTGTTAGCAGGTGAGCGCACTTCTCGTACTCAGATAGGAGAATGCGAACCTCATCTCCGATCACCGCCAGGAATTGTCGGTCTTTGTATGCTGACTGAGGCAACGCCATGATTGCTGTATGCACAAGATGTGGTGCTTGAGGTTGCCTGACGTATGGCTAGCACAGCAGTGCTGTGGTGGTAGCTGCTCCAGACCCGGAGATCAGTCGGCATCTCGGGAGCGGCGCACGCAACAAGTTGGCTTGCAGAAAGCAACAAATGCTTCTCTTGAAGAGAGAGCATTCGACATATTCATACGATATCTTCAAACACTACCACTGGATGGTGTGTCAAGACATACCAGATCATCTAAATGTTATGAGAAGGTTTGGGTCACATTTCTCAGACACTCTCTTCAGACGTTTTCTTCCTCTGGCTTGACCGCCTCTGCTCGAGCACCAAGTCAGTTCGACTGCCCTCCTCAAGAAGGATTTCGCGCTCTCATTCAGTGTTGCCGTTGGTTTGGCGGCATCATATATACTGTCTGATATAGGTGGAGTATAGCATGCTAAGCTTCTAGACGCAGCAATGATCGACCATCTTACAGCATTATTTGGCCAACAAGTAGAAGATGCTTCAGAAGGTACGGCCGGAAACATCAATTATTAATTACAGAATAGTCCTGACCAAGAATGTAGAAACTTTCGATCTCTTCGCTCAGCCTCCGAACTCTGGTGATCTAGGCATGATAGATCCCAAGGCTGCATCCGTCGACCTCACCATTCAAGGTCGTGACTTTACCCTTACCCAATCGCCAGGCTTACTTCAGTCTAATCGTGAGGGAGGTACTACAGGCGCGGCTATCTGGGCAACTTCGGTCCGGTTCGCCCAGTGGATATCATCGCCAGATAATGTCCTGTTCAAGCACGGTCTCCTAGGTACATCGAGCAGTGTGCTTGAGCTTGGATCTGGCATCTCTGGCCTCGTGGGCTGTGTCCTCGCGCCTCAAGTTCAGCATGTCATCCTGACAGATCAACAATACACCCTCAAGTTGTTGAAAGATAACGTAAACGCCAACGTGACTGCAAACACTAGCAAAGGCAAAGGTCGTACGAAACGAACCAACCAAGACCACTCAGGCGCCAACATCGCCGTCGAGTCTTTGGACTGGGAAACAGATGCGATTGCACCATTCCTCGCTAACAATGGCCTGACGACTGGTGCTGACGTTGTACTGGCTTGCGATTGCATCTACAACTACGCTCTGATTGAGCCATTCACACAGGCTTGTGCCGATGTATGCCGAGTCCGGCAACGGAGCTCCGAGCTCGACGAATCGACACCGACCGTATGCGTTGTCGCGCAGCATCTGCGTCAGCCCGACGTGTTTGAGGAGTGGGCTGAGATCTGGATGCGCAAGTTTCACACCTGGAGGATACCCACCGAGATGCTGGGTGAGGCTCTTGGTGAAGGCAGTGGCTTTGCTGTGCATGTTGGAGTCTTGAAGTGAGCATGGCAGAGGCCCGTTCTTCGCTAGGCGAAGCGCTCGCCTTAGCTTAAAGGTACGTCTTCTGTTCCATCACCCAAAGCCAGCGTATCCCGCACCATCTTTTATGATTGAGAACCATTGAAAAGTAAATCCTACATCTGTGAAGGTACTATCAAAGGCCTGTCTGACACCATTCAAAACACTGCCATTGGAGAACACATGACCATGGTTGGAACCCAAGCTGACGAAGCCTATACGCAGCCTGTCGCGATTAAACCACTTCAATAAGACCTTCCGCTGTACTAATCAGCCCACACGACTCCATTCATCACGCCATGTCGTCACGATGGAGCCTCGAAATCAATATCTGCGATCAGTTCGCGACATATTCACCCACTCGCGATATTCGGACTGTCTTCGGCTGTCAAGTCAGTGCTCCTCCAATGGAGCAGCAGTTGCGAAGCCGGCCGCACAAGTACCACGCTTCGATGCTGCCGATGGACACATGCATACCCGCCTGCAGTCCACGCATAGATGAGCAAATAGAGTTGAAACGACAGGTGCACTGTAACCATGAATTCGATCTAGCGTGAGGCGAAGTGCTTTTCATCTTGCATCCCCGGTGCATAGCGTTCTCACATGCTATGGGCCCACAGATTACTTCTTCCCGTGGCTGCCTTCGAAACAGTGGGCGCGGCGCCTTTATTGACGGACGCATATGTGGAGGCGGAGAGCTTCTCGTTCCGTGAGGCATTCATGATGTTCTGGCGGCGCCTATGGGTGGAGTCGAGTTGCTACCCTGGCGACCGAGGACGCATCCACCGACGTGCATACAAGTCGGTCGCTCGTGACCTGCATTGGCTTCACGACCGGTGCGAACAGCTGTTGTGTGGGGCTTTTTCCTTGCTGATAGTCAATGTCGTGCAGAGAACGTGTTCGTGATTAACATAAATTGTGGATTATGACATAGGCCAACGACAAACCGTAAGGTACAACAATAATACGAACTTGTTCAGAGCAGCGGATGGGAGATGGTCGTACGCCGTGTGTTGGCAGAGAGCTGAGCCATCGTACATCCTCGCCTGGGCACGCCACGGCTCACGTCGCATATAAGTTAAGGCATCAATAATCAGCCCTCCAATCCTTGAGGTGAGGCTCGATCCCTGCAGCATCATTCAGCCACGCTTCGTGTCACCAGTCTACTTGTGGATCAACCACTAGTCCTGCGGCCCAACAGCCGGCTATAGAACGGCGCAACTCAGAAGGCTGGCGTAGGGTGAGTGTGTGCCGTGTTGGATGCAGTGCTGAGCCCGTACTTGCTTCCTTGTTCCTTGGCTAAGCGACTGGCGATTATGTATGAGGTAGGCGCAGGTAGATAATAGAATAGGCACATAGAGCCTTGCTATTCATCAAAGTAAGCGGCGTGCATGAGCATGAGGAAGAACGCTGCGCTCCGCAATCGCCCTGCACACAGACACACATCACTCCCTCTCACGTCCCACTTCAACCTCACCTGTGTGCTCTCCACATGTCAGCGGTCCCTCTGATCGTCTGAGGCCATCCTTGCGCCCGTTCGCACGCCGCTGTTGTGTCTGCCAGGCTTTGGCCTCGTGCGGCAACTTCATTGGACACCGTAACGCAGCAAGCGCCAACCCGGCCCACCTCCAAACGCGAAACCCAGCCTACTATCCGCGAGTCACGTGTAGCACACCATCAACAGGTCCTGACTGCATCTCCTATTGTTGCACATACCGCTGCGCCAGGCGAACGCAAATACAGCCCATTCCTACACCTGGCGCGCACTGCTTATGGATCCCTGCGTATTCCGTTGTGCAACAAACCAGCCTCGCGTACCACCCTAACAGCGCCCGGACGAGAACCACTGCATCTATCCCCAGCTATTGCATCACCCGATCATATGGCACTCTAGCTGGTCTACCGGCCCTGCAATAACACTGTTGCTGTACCCTTGTACACGCTTCGCTGGCTCTGTGAGTGGCCGTTGCGCGTCCTGTCGCATCGATGCCTCAACTCCCATTCGCCAGACACGCTCAGTTGGAAGCCGAGGACGATATGGTCGCAGTTGAACCACTGCCTGCGCCTATCACTGGAGCCGCGCCGCAGAAACTACCCAGGAGACAGTCAATACTCAACTCACTTAGGAAGGGGTTGAGGAGGAATCACGACTTGCCGGAGGTCACAGCAGTGTCAATACCAGACAAACAAGAAGGAGGACCGCCCTTGCTGAGACGACGCTCAAGTAACCCAGAGCTCAGGCCGAAAGTGTCAAGACGAGCCATCGCGAGTTTGCCCAGACAGCAGACGTTGAAGAGAAGCGAGAGTGAGAAGAGAGGGAAGCTCTTGGAGGTCCCATCAGGAGACTTCGAGAAGAGACAGGATGGTGTTGCGCAAAAGCGAGGATGGAGTGCGGGTGCATTCAGAAGGCAAAGGTCGCCGAGACCAGGACCTATACCTTCAGCTTCTGCACCGGAGGTCTCAGCACAAGGATCAAATGAACCCTACGGCACGATAGACACACAACTCTCACAGGACGACAACACACAACAAAGTGGCTCAGCACCCAGCGACATGTCCTCACATGGATACTTTGATCGCAGGCACGAGTCAACGAGCGACGCTGATGCGACAGAATACGACCATAACGAAGCAGATGAGACCAACGACCAGGCGGCTCTGCAGGCAGAGTACGCCCGCCGATGGATATTGAACTTGAGCATGTCTTTCCGCGACAAGTCAGAACGCGAGAAATTCTTCGTTACGTACGCAGAAACACCCACAAAGTGGCGGCGTCTTACGATATCGTTGGACTACCGCACAGCACCTCCGGGTTCATTAGAAGCAGACCTCAAGAGTCTGCATTACCAACGAGACAAGAGCTTTCGCGTCTTTGAAGCTATCAGAGAAAGCCTCGACGACATTCAATACTACGAAACAGTGACCAACCTGAAGCTGGAAACCACAGAAGAAGATTGTCAGCTGCACATCCACGTACGCGAGGATGCCAATGAGATTGTGCAGTTCCCTGCTGCTTCCCTCATGGATCATGTGCGTTGCCCACGCTACCGTGAAAGTGAAGTCGAGTTTGATTCACATCTCTCAGGCTTTGTTTACAAGGTCCGAGCCGATGGACAACTACTCATCAAGAAAGAGATACCCGGTCCCGACACCGTTGACGAATTCCTCTACGAAGTCAATGCCCTGGATGCATTGTACGGCGCCAACAGTGTTATTCAGCTTCGCGGCCTGATCACAGATGAAGACGGGTCCATTGTGAAAGGCTTACTAATTTCTTATGCCCCTCGCGGTGCGCTTGTGGATATGATTTACGACTTTGGCGGTGAGCTACCTTGGCACAAGCGGGAGAAATGGGCCCGCCAAATCGTCGAGGGCCTATCAAATATTCACGAAGCAGGTTACGTGCAAGGCGACTTTACCTTGTCAAACATTGTTATCGACGATGACGAAAATGCTCAGATTATCGACATCAACCGCCGTGGCTGTCCAGTCGGCTGGGAGCCTCCTGAGTTGAGCAGATTGATCGAATCTGGCCAGCGAATTGCCATGCACATCAGTGTGAAGACTGATCTCTTCCAGCTTGGCATGGTGTTGTGGGCGCTCGCTGCTGAATGTGATGAGCCCGAACGCTCACGACCTCTGGTCCCACTCGGCTCAGAATTTCCAAACTACTACTGCCAGATCGTCGATTCATGTCTCGAGGCTCGTCCTCAAGGCAGGATGTCAGCTTCACAACTCCTCACCAAGTTCCCCCGGGACGCTGGCCGCCCACCGAGTCAGCGCCCCAGCGTAGACTTCAGCTTACAACCACACATTCTAGGTGGAGACTTGAAGGCTTCCGATCCGAGTGTCGCAACCTCTCACCGCTCCGACAAGGAGTACATTGATCCAAACATGGCTGTGACTCTCGACGAAGTCCAACGCCAACGCCAACGCCGTGTCGATTCTGCCAAGGCGGGTTTCACGGATCAAGTGACATATCTTGACCCCAACTCTAATCCAGCAAGCACAAGCTACCAATTTGAAAGCAATGGAAGCTGGGTTATAGGTCAGAGCCGGGGCCGCAGCCCAGTCTCGAGCAGAAGGAGGCGCAGCTCTCCATATGGCCGCACAGCAACCAGCGTCACGAGTCTATCGTTGTCGCCTGACCGTCGCTCTGGCAGGAGCGCAAAGGTTTACTGTGACGACCTCGAAGATGAGCCATCGTCGTATCCCTCGCAGCTGGACGAACGTGATCTGACCTCCGAATCAGAAAGAAGATCGCCACGATGCCCGACGCCTCCTAGAAACAGGCGTGTCACGAGATTGCAGCGTGACCAGTCGCCCGGTTTCAGACCGCCCTTGCACCAGGACTCCGGCTTTGATGAGCAAATGATTCACGACCTTCGCTTGGAAGACGAGTCCTCATCGTCCGATAAATCAACCGAGTCCGAAGGCGAGACGGATTCTGAAGATGAAATGCCGCAGCTGCGGCCCGTGGGCACGCGAGCTAAGCAGTCTAACCCAGCGCATGCAGGTGGAAACAAGGCTTTTGCCAGATGAGCATTGGAAAGTGTTGCAAGAGTTGTTGAAAACCTTGTTGACTATCACAGACGGGTACCAGAGATGATACCGAATTGCTCTACGAGCACCATAATCCTCGTAAATGGATGGCACTGCGTGCCACTCTCGGCGACAGAACTTCTCATGGACGCAAGATGCCATTGCTGCCATAACATGGAGACACGCTCAATCGGTGGCCTCGCGCTACGATCAAGAGATGTTTTGCTGTGGAAGCAGATACGCACGCAGCGATGGGTGACGATGATGCTTGTCGTTCTGCAAACCCTTCGCTAGTGAAGACGCGAAGGAACGATCATGATGACACGATAACGAATAAGGCTTGGAGAAGGGGTGGAGCTCAGGCGTTGGCTCCTGGCTGGATGGAAGGAGTGAACCGGTTTATACGGAGAGGGCATGATTAGGTCGTACCCCATATATCACTCTTTCGATAGTCATGATGAACACGTGCTCCAATGATCAATATCTATTCACGTGCCGTGTCATGTGACGTACGCGCTGTGCTGTGTATTCGATGTGCCAGGGCTTTCGTTCATGAGACGAGTTTACAATCGAATGCTCATATGGCTACATGTAGTGACGCTAAATTTCGGCCATATTCGGTTAAAGCTCGCACCCATGACGAGCAATGATAAACAAAGTGACGATTTGCTTTGACAACCGCAACTTTCACTGGCGACGCGGATAATGCTGTCCGCCAGCGCGACAACCTGATCAAAACGGACCGTGGATGCGTCTGGCGATGAACCACCACCCAAATTAATAATACTATGCCACCTCTTGTGCGCCGCCGCCCGCTCTCCGAGCGCATCCAAGCATACCTCGACCCTGGAGACTTTCTGCTATGGCTCTCCGAAGAGCTGAACGACGATGCTCATGAGGATTTCCTGAACAGTTGGGCGACATCAATTGGGATTGCGCTCAATATCCTGTTCATTCTGGCTAGAGGTTCGAGCAACCCGGGGGATTCAAGAGGGAGTGACGATGTATTTGGCGATATTGATGGAAAGAGAGGGAGCGGATGGTTTGCATGGCTCGTGAGTATACCAGAACACGTACTGCTCTGCGAAGATTAGAACCAGGCTGACAGATGCTGTCCAGGCGACATTCCTCGTGCACACCTTGACGATTGTGTGCTGCCTCAACACTTTCTACACTTTCTTCCGCAAACGGCACTACCGCCTATTCGAGCAGCCCGTTGATCTTCCGCCAAATACATCTTCAGCGCAGCGTGTGCGTGTCGACAGTTCGCCGGCGTCTTCGTCGCCATTGAGCTACGTCAAAAAGACTTTTGCTGCAGCGACGGCGTCTTCTCGCGCATACCCAGACCCGGAGAGGGAGGTTTGGGAGGTCTCTGTGTGGGACCCGAAGCCCTTCCATCTGACAACGTTTACACTTTTCTCACCGGGCCATGTCCTGCTTTACTATGCACTGCTTCCGACGGCGCCCTTGGACCCTAGACCCTCGGTCACGGTTGTGTTAGCGGTGCTTTTTGGAATCGTCCTGTCTCTTCAGTTGGGCTTCATGAAGACTTCTTTCGTGCAGCAAGCGAAGGACTCTGCTCTCATTCATGGCGAAGTTATGAACGAGTACGACACAAAATTCGTCCACCCGTTCCTTACACGACCTGTTCGTGACGTCGGCACCCAGTCTCGTGAGAGCTCCTTGACACCACGAGGAACAAAGGTTCGTGAGGTGGACCTTTACACACCCACAACTTTAATCAACAGAGGTTTCAAGACAAACCCAAATCCGAACTACAGCGGCCAGTACGATCCTGACGACCTTGCTCACAAACCAGAGCCACGTCGCGAATCGAGTCACGGCTTGCCTAGGAGTGCTACTACACCTGCTCTCGCCACTCCAAAGAACTATTTCAGCAGCTACACACAATTGTCGACTACACAGTCAGCCTCTGACTACTCGTCTCCGCTCAAGCCGCGCCACGAGCGTCCTCGTGAGTCTGTTGTCCCTAAGGGAGATGGAGGAAGTATGGGTGTTCACAGCCACGCCAATTCTCCACTGAGAAAGGCTACGAGCAGCAGCTATCTCAGGAACGACGATGCTGTCAGACGAGCCGGAAGCCCGCTGAAGCGTATGAGTACTCCAGGTGGAGGTGAGACTACGAGGGATGAGAGAAGGAGGCAGACTGGTAGATTTTAGTGTATGATAATCGTACTTCAACACTGAGCTCAAAATTACTGATGTAAGATGCTATTGGATAGGCCACTGAAATTAGTAGACATGAGAAGAATTCTCTTCTATAGGATCATTTGCACCAGTGGAATGTTCGAAAAGAACATTGCAGACAGCGCTAGCGATCGAAAGTTAGGGAACATCTGAAATGGTGTGACTTAGACCTCCATGTATTCGTTTCCAAGTAGCCGGCCAACAGACGACTACTTCTTGCTGAACATGGCCTCGCCAAAAGGTGAGACCGTTGACCCAACCGGAGTATCTCACGACCGGTGGGGTCCTCTTGTTGACGAGTGTTGCCTCCAGGCTGACATGCCGTGTCCTGTTTCTCATGTTCTCATCATATACAGATGACCACGACGTGAATATTCGAGCATTCCCACCGTCGTTCTGCGCGCCTACGAACACGGCGAATGCTCTGTCGGACCCTTCCAACACAGCAAGCGAGAGCGTTTGCTCTGCCCCATCGATGGCGGAAACAATCTCGCGGGCCATCGTGTCCTTGTAGATCTTCACTTCATCCAGCTGTTGTGGATCGAAATCATCTTCAAGATATTCTTCGATCTCTTCTGGTATTCGGCTGGTGCGATTCATGCTTCCGTTAAGCTCGGCCTTTCGCAGCTTTTGTGCGAATTGGAGCAAGCGGTTGCGTTGAAATGGTTTCAGGCCACCTTGCGATAGTTTTCTTTGCGTAAACTTAGCAGGCTGCCAGCCAGTGATGTCGAATTCGTCATAGACTCTCCATACAAGTCCCATGGTGTGAATGCCATCTTCACGCAACTTGACGTTCGGCAGGCGACAATTTTTCAGCCATGTCAATTCTCCCGTGTCGACTGGCGGGTCGAAATCGTAGAAGGATATATCGTCAATGTACTGGGATGCACTTGTAGCTGTTGATAGCTCTGGAATCTCTTCAGTTTCGTGAATAAGTTCTCCGTTGAGAAGATACAACGCCAGAGCGCAGACACCGACACTGTGCGAGAAGTCTGTCTCATATGCCAGATGTTGCGACTTGAGCCGTATGCTGTAATTACAGCAGTTTGCCGCAATGGGTAAAAAGTCGAATGGCTGGTCGATATCTCGAGCCGCGATGTCTTTGAATATTGTCGTTGACATGGCTTTTCCACACGATTCCGTCCCAGAGTGGAGGATGTTGTACTTGCCGAAGCAGTCGATTAAAGGGGGGCATCTCTCTTGTAGCTCTGGTGGCGAATTTATGTCATTGAACAAGGCCAGGAGGAACAATGTTGCTTGCTCTCGGAACAGAGCTGCTGGGAAACATATCTCTCCATCAATAAGCAAGAAGGGACAACGATTTCTCTCGTCGCCACGGTCTGCCGCGAATGCCTGTCGCTTCAGAAGCTCAAGATCGTGTGTGTGTCGAATGAGCAGCTTCATTCTCTGTCCTCCCAGATACTCCTCCTGGAAAATCCATGCTCGCTGCCACCATCGGTCTTTCTGGAGAAGCTCCAGGAGGTCCAGAATATCATTTTTGGTTGCCACCTTGCAGGCTGTAAGTACCAGAATAGCATCGGATCTGTCGAAATGGACAAATCTGCCATCTAGTAGCGCCACAAGAGACAAGACGTGCGAACTCTCGCGGATCTCCGTCGATAACAAACCAATTGGGTACCGGCTTCCCTTATATACACGATTCATTGAATCCATGGCCACTTGCTTTTGCCGTCTGTCCGTTTGGTTCACACACTCCCTGTCGATCCAGAAAGTCGAGCAGCCTACAAATTCTGCGAAACGCCGCGCTCGAAAGATGACAATGTTGCGGACCTCGCTCTTCCTCTCGGACCCGTCTTCACTGATAATCGTGTATCCTTCTGATTCGGCACTTTCGTACTCCTCCATCGGCTCGTATGGGTACGACACTGCAATGTAGTTTCTTATCGCAGTCATGTCCCTTGCTTCCAGACGCTTTTCATACAAAACATCTCCGCATTCATGTACCACTGAGAGGCACTTCAAGTTGCGGACCCATTGGACTAGTCTTGTTTTTGGCTCAGTCTCGCGGTAATGATCTTGGGTCTCGATCAACTCCTCAACCAGGGATATGCCATTGGACCCGCCTCCACGACGACATAATTCGATAGCCGTGGCGGACATGGCCACGCAATGGAGATGCGTACGAGAGGTGTATAGAGACCAGAATAACAAACACCAACAGCCGTTCTATTTTGGAGCTGAATGCAACACTTCAAAGTCGAATGAGAAGATATACCATCCTTATACGTGACGATGACAACCCAACCTCACCGGTCACCGCGGGCCGCTGTGCATGTCGCCTATGCATGAGTGACGTGTTGTACTAAGCGCTCTGGATTTACTGGCAATCATCTAGAAATGCAAGTCATCGGACACGAATGCGAATACAGCGATAGCATCAGTCCCGGAGATCTCTAGACTGGTTGGTTCACGCTCCAGCCTCCATGTGATGATGAGTATCATTCCACGTCTGATGCAAAAGACAACGAATCGAAGCTTGTATCTAAGGACATACCAATCATTGAAACACCTTGCACGATGTTTGATTTGATCAGCCCAGCCGCAGAAGGTGTTTACAGAGCTATAGATGCCCCTCGGCGCTCTCAATCATCGTGAGTCTGCCTGATCCTCTCTGGAATAGCCCAAAGCTTCTGGCAACAATCCTATCATCCAAATCAAAACAACTGGAGTCTCGGCAAAGTCTTCTCTGCCGCCCTACACAATTGGCTTCATGATGTCGTGTATCACCGATGTCGTCATCGATCCCACGATCGTTGCCCCGATGGTTTAGTGGTATAATTCGCCCTTCGGGTTTTCTAACCCAGGAGCATCATACTCCTTGAGTATGGGCGAGGTCCCGCGTTCGATTCGCGGTTGGGGCCTTTTTTTTGTCGTTCTTTTGCAGTCCATGACACCGTCCAGGTTGTGCGATCGATTGATATATCGGTTCTTTGATTGGGGTCGTTACGAGAAGCAACGGGGGTGGTTTGTGGCAATGCTATCGCGCGTTTCGACGCTGGCTTGTCGAGCTGCGTTGGTTCGATTCGGCCCATGCGTGGGACTGGATGTGCTGATTGGAAGCCCTGGAATGTGACCTTTGAAGCAGTGGGACTGGGAATCTAGTCTATCTTGCAAGTTGCGGGTTGACAGTTGTAGTCAGAGGCATAGAATACGTTGAAGCCGACGAATGGTATGGTCATCGAAAACCATGAGCATTGAATCAGAGCCCAATGCAATTGCACTCCAGAAGTTTGTCGCGCCCCTGCCATCCGGATAAGCATTGCGAAAGTTAACGTCAGTGAGAAACCTAGAATGCACTATTTGAAGGGAGAAAGCAATAAAGGTTATGCTCAGATGTTCATTATCTATCAACAGAGAAAGAGAAAAGAGAGAAGAGAGGATAATGGAAATAAAACAGGATCAACCGATCGATCAATCGATCATCTCGCAAAGCAAAAACGCCTTCACTGTAACCCAAGTGGAAGGAGGGAAAGGTCCTGTCCGTGTAATCCCTTTCCCCGATCTCCGTCGTCTATGCACAGCCTTCTTCGATGCATTAATGCCATGCCCTGCCTGCCGTCCACCCCAAATCGAGTATGCAACGCGGCGTGTCCATTCATGTCGAGACAGCCTCAGCAGCCGTCTCACTAAAACGACCCTGCCACTCTCTAATTCCGATCGTCAATTGCTCTGCCATCTCCATGGCTTCCAGCTCGCCTTCCGCGCGGGATCCTGGGCTCCTCTCGCTGCCCAGGCGAGCGCGGTCGGCTGCGACTTCAGACCTTGCGCGGTGGATGAACATGATCATGAAGTCGAGGTTTTTCGCCATGCCGGGGATTGTGAGCTCCACTGGTTCGGTCGTTTTCGCGGCGCCATTGAGGAGGGCGTTCTTCTTGCCCTTGCCCCACCTGCCACCACCTTTGCCGTTGCCGTTTGTGTTGCCATTGCTTGTGACTGATGGCAAGGGAAGGTCAGGTGTGGATGTGCTGTTGCCGTCGCCATTGCCGTTTGTGAGATTGTTTTCATCGCCGCTGCTTGTGTGACTGTTGTTTCCACGCTTTTTATTGTGTGGACTTGAGGTTCCGTTGCCGGCGGATGTGGGAGCTTCGCCGCGGTGTTTCGTGTATTGGTTATTGCCCAGACGTTTCACCTTACGGCCTGCCACTTTCTTGTTTGTTACCTTCTCTTGCGTTGCTGGTGGTGGACTTTCGGGCTGTGAGGATGGAGGAGGTGATGCGTTTGAGTTGGAGCCGCCTAGTTTAGGCACGTCATCCATGTCATCTGTAGGTGATTTTGTCAGCAGTGTCTTGGGTCGCTTGAGCTCGGCAACTGAGAACTCACCTTCTTGTCTTCTGCGCCCAGCTCTCGCTTGTCGCCGCCCGGCAGCTTCTGCACGAGCTCTATCTCGTTCGTTCTCTTTCTCTCGTTGTTCGTGCTGCCGCGCTGTCATGGCAGCGTCGGCTTTTGCTTTCTTAGAGCGGCCAGAGAAGCTGCCATCTTCGCCATCTTCGTCTGATTCGTCTTCGATGGCTGCATTTCGCGATAGCGATGGCCCGGATTCTGACACCCGTCGCGCACGCTTAACCTCTTGTTTGGTGCTGATCTTCCGTCAGTTCTGGGCTTCCCTTGGTACAGCCGATTGTACTCACTCTTCGCTGCTCTCGTCACGGCTTCTCTTGCCTCCGCGCCTGCCAGCTTCGCGAGCGCTCTCCTCAATGGCGCGTTGAATCTGCTCTGCTTCCTCGTCATGCTCCCTGCTTCTGATTGTGCCTCTTCTCTTGCCAGAAATAGGGTCAATGCTCCCTCTGGAGATTTCACTGCGCTCTTTTCGTGCTTTCTCGTCGCTCTTGCTGCCAAAGCTTTCTCGGCGGAGCTTGGATGTTACCGGAATGTACAGTGAGTACCGTTGTCTGTTCAAGGCTTGTTTAGCAGCTGCGCGCTCAGTAGATCCGGTGTGATAGCGCGCCATGGTAGGGTATTTGTGCGAGGATTTGACGGTGTAGTGAGATCACAGCATGTTCTCTGAGTAAGTAGAAGCATCGCAGCGGCTCATGTGATGTGGTTTTTGTGCTCGTGAAATGCTGTGCTCGGGTGACGCAGACTCGGTGCCAACTCATGTAGCCGCGTGAAGCTACCTGGAGTTGGTAATGGAGCCTGCCACACGACTGATCATGCGGCTTCGAGAGCCTTGTGGAGTGGTGCAGGGTGAGAACGACTCGAAAAAAGCGCAACATACCCTCTGCTGTCAACATGCACCTCGTGGTGTTTCGGCCTGCACTCCTCGCAGTAGTACTTGTCAGGACTCTGCGCTTCGTCAAAAATGCCAACGCAGCCTCCGTGCTGCCATACGCTGCAGCCATCGCACTGGATAAAGAGCCCGCCGGCGTCGTCGGCTTGCGCCTCTGACGCACCATAGGCCTCACTAAGCGGCGGACCCGGATATTCCTGCTGGCCGCAAAGACATCTTGTCACCTCCTCTTCATCTTCGGCTGCTTCTTCGTCGGCGTCTTGAGCGGCGTTGAGGAGTTCGGGTTCGGCGGCGGGGTGGGCGCGCTTGCTGCGACGGGGAGGTTCGCTCATCTCTTCGCTGGAGCGCGATTGCGGTGTCGCTGATTTAGGATGGCTGATGCTGCCGCGAGTACTGCGGTCTCGTCGGGCGGAGGGTATGGAGGAGGAGGATGCGGTGGAAACGGCTGGATGCGCTGCGCGGGCGGACCGGCGGGTTGGTGAGGGCATTGCAGAGCCCAAACCAATTGTCAGTGGTTATAAGCACTTGGGACGCGCAGGAGAGCTGTCTGCAGGCTTGATGGTGTCTGGTGGCAAGGCGAGCAGAGTGGGTGCCGCGACGGTGGTCTGGCGATGGGTGGTGCACTGGTCTTGGACAAGCTCTGATCGCTGGCGGAAAAGAGGATGTGACGTCGGGAAAAGTGATAGTAACGGGAGCAGGATGGTTTGCAATGCGAATGGATGTGGACTGAGGGGTGGAGGAGTGAGTGGTGGTGGTGGGTGGGTGGTGGTGCTGGCGGAGTTGCGCAGATCATGCAGCTGCACTGTAATTCACCCAGGGCGGGCTTGCTGCTGCGAGCGAGCGAGCCGACGGCGTGCAGCGAGCGAGCAACGTGCATCAGGCCCAGGGCAGGCCGGCGCTGATTGGCCGAGCGGCGGGCCATTGTGCGCCGGCTGTGTCGAAGGGTTGAGGGAAGGTTTCGGTGTGAAGAGAGGAGAGGATAGGAGAAAGGGTCTTGATACTTGCCATATTATTAGTGACTTGCCGTGAGACGATACATATCAAGTGCTTCGTGGTGGCGATATATATATGACTGAGTGCTGGAGGCAGCGAGAGTGGGTGAAATTCCGGCAGACGCATCGCTCGCTGGCTCAACGAGGGAGAAGAAGAAGAGGGGTCGTCGTGTGGTCGCATGACGAGGAGTAGTCGATGGCGAGATGCATGGGGGCGGTATTAATTCATCGTGCTCGCAGGAGATATCCTAGCAGACGAAAGAGAGCATCTGCGTGCGAAAAAGAAAGGCGATATCTGCAGCATGATGAAGGCTCCCAGCAAGAGTGCGGTTCGGATGATTTGATCAACGGTCAAAGGTGTCCAGTGTCCAGTCCAGTGCTGTGTGCCTCTGCCTCCTCTCCTCTGCCCGTCCGTGGTCGCAGCCAACCTTCGTCATTCTCTCAGCCCAACTTTCCCACTCGCCGATCCGCCACATCTTCGGCTATTGCAGAGAGCAGCTTCTAGAACATCTCGAACATTGTACACTTCACTATACAATTACAGTACCATATTGCTTGCTGTGAAGACAGGTGAAATGTATCATGCTATTGGCCTGCCGTGCAAAAGTCTGAAGCGACACACTTTGGTAATCGAGGATCCCACCACGCCTTGTGCGTGCCCACCATGTATACAAATGACGATATTTGGCTGTGAGCTTCACCACATGCAGGTCTTGGAAGGTACATCAAAGGTTGGTAGGCGCTTTTGATTACAACTGCTACCAGGTGGATCGCACGTCTGTTGTACATGGTACCTAAGTCCAGTCCCACTAAGCATTTCATCAACCCTAGTAACCCAGAGCGTGGAGACCTCATCGTCCTTAATCCTGCCGAGGATGTGGTTTCATCACTACACTAACAATTATTAATACTGCAGGACAACAAACCCAAGGTACCTTAAATGATCTAAGGCAACCTGAATACAAAGGTATGCCTCAGAGCCTCAGCCACGCTGTCTTGTTTGCTCCCGAAGTCGTTCCGGCGGTGTACACTGCCATCACCTCAAACACTTCATCCACCACCCGCCGAAGAAACAAGACGCGAGCCTGAAGCCTCTACATGCCGCTTTAGATTGCTACAAGACCGCGCTAAGCATAGCACCAGCGGCTGGGAAGCTATTCATCGCGACCTCCGAAGCCCGTTCGTAACAATAGCGAGTGTCTGAAACCCCGGCGTGTAACCAGCATGCAAACAGTGGACCGACGAATCCTTACCGCAGCGGCTGATAGTTTGTACCATGCGATCTATTACAATCTGTACCAACGCTTGATCCTGGAATGGCAACTCTACAAGGCCAAGATGGTCCTTGCCTCATGTATGCACTTGCAATCCTTTGCCTAATGGCCGGAGCCGCCTTCCGGGAAACGGTACTGGGCTCTTGAGTGGATGTGCCTAAAGGTTCGTTGCTTTGCGTCCTCGTTTGATCCGGGAACTATTCTGTGCTTGTACTATCCTGGTCGAGCTACATTGCTCCTTCTCGCTTCACCTCAACAGCTTGCTATTGGAGTCGGCACCGTCCAATGCTGACACAGCAATGGTTGAAACCATTCAGCCTCAGGTGCTTGCTATCATCGTCACCTTTCCTGTGATCTCGACAATATTTGTCGCTCTCAGAGCCACTTTTCGGACATGGACCCATCAATTTAAATGGGGTGCGTCTATCTGTAAATAGGAATGACAGGAACGCTGACTTTTACATCAGATGATGCCTTGTGTGTTTGTGCCTGGGCATTGGCAGTTGTGAACGCAGGCATCACGTACCGCTACGCACTCGTAAGGCACTCGGGGTACCACATATGGGATGTTCCAGAGCGCACTATCGAAGTCCAGGTGCATTCCGCCAAACTCACTATGGCTCAGCAACTGTCATACAACCCCAGCTTGTGCTTTGTGAAAGCTTCCATCATAGTGTTCCTCATGAGGCTAGGCGACCACAGAAAATTCATCCGCTACTCGCTGATTGGATTCTTCATCTTCAACATCGGACACATGATCGCCGTTTTCTTCGGCGTTCTGACGCAGTGTCTTCCAATACACATGTACTGGGATCATCCAAAGACCGATCAGATTATCGACAACAAAGTCGTGAACCCAAATTATACCTGCTTCAACACCGAAGCCTTCACAATGTCCACCGCCAGCATCGCCATCCTCACCGACATCCTCACCCTCATCATTCCCATTGCCATGGTATGGCCGCTACGACTGAACTGGCGGAAAAAGCTCGCCTTCGGCTGCGTACTTTCTCTCGGCTGGATCGTGGTGATAGTTGCCCTCATACGCCTAAAGTCTTTCTACGACTTCTTCCACGTCGTCAACCCGGACCCTACCTACGCGCTGGGCGTTACGGTCTCCGTCGTGGAAGTCAACATTGCCATTATCCTATCCTGCGGACCTGCTGTCAACTCGATGATTACTCGCTTTGCTCCCAAGGTCTTCGCTTCGAGGGGTGCATCAGATCACACTTTCGATACCGCTGGAGACCCGTATGAATATGAGATACCAGCGCGACGCCCGAAGCGCTACGATTTGCCTAGTTTGTCCCTCACGCGAAATACAGCACGCTCAGATCGAGAAAGGGACGAGGATGGGGATAGTCAGCTTGAAATCTTGAATGATGATAGTCTCGGTGCGAGGAGAGCTGATATTATACGGGCAATGATAAGTAACGACAAGAATGGAAGCGGGCTGTATAGTAAGTAGGGAAGCGATTTATGGTTACAGAACATCGTCAATCGGTTCATCCAGACCTGACAGAATTATCCTCTCATCCGAATCAAGTCCACGAGGTGCTGTCTCTGCAACACAAATCAAGCGACTGCCGGATTCAATAAACCGATTAGTCCGTGTTCCACAATGCCGACGGAGCTTCCGCCGCATGAGAACAGCCGGGACAATGTAACCACGGACGGTCCTCCGAGCTCTTGCATTGGGCCACCCATTAGCGCCCGAGCCCTGCTGCTCACTATAGATTGGACAGACAGATATCTGACTTTGACCCTGCAGGTGCTTGGGTAGGACAGCTCTACCTACCTCCGGTATACTCTGTGTCAGTACTGTCGAAGGTAGTGTAGCACTACATTCTCTGTACATCGGGTTGGATGCTCACTGGATAGGCATATGGTCAAGAGCAGCACTATCAACGTCTCAAGCCATAGGAAGGACAAACGACATGGACGAGTGCTTGATCGTTTTCTTTTCCCCTGGAAGCTCAACATACTCTCTACAACTCGTCCCAGTCGCATCACTTCCTGCCTCCAACCCTCGTCATAACATACTCTCTGAGCAGTGGCTCGTCTCCTAAAACGGCCTCGGAGCCTCTACAACCATCTCCAATTCCCTAACCTTCACCCTAAGCCTCTTTCCTCTGGCAGTTCCCCACTTTTCGAGCTTCATCGCATCGGAGCTCGACCCATCAGGCTTCGGATACAGCTGCGCAACCCGAGCGACATCACCTTCCGTGATCTTCACCTGCCTCGCATCCGCGCTCCCACCCTGCCAGACCGGCCCCTTGTTATCAACCCGCGTGAGAACCCAGTTCTCAGGCTTCATACCGTCCACGTTGTTAGGAACGTGCGCGTGACTGTTGTACATCATAATACTATCGTAGTCGAAAGCCTGCGAGTACTTATAGCCCGCAAACTTCTCCTTCGCATCGTTGATGCGATGCTCCTTGCCCGGAATGAACGCCACGGCGGCGGGGAGGTAGTCCGAGGCGATTTCGTCGTCGTTGCACGTCAGGGACATGCGAGTGTCGAGGTCCTGGTCGTCTTCGAACCACGCGCGCTCGTCGATGTCGGCTCTGCGCTTTGCTTCGGCGTAGCCTTCGAGTCTGTCGCAGTGGAAAGTGAGGAAAGCGTTGCGGTCGTCGCGCTGGTGTTCGTGTTGCAGGCCGATGGCGTGGCCGAGCTCGTGCATCATTGCTTGCACCGCGCGCGCGGAGGTTCCTTTGATGTCTTGAGGGTCGAGGTGGCAGAAGTCGAGCTTGTGACGAGCAGGTTTGTTGGAAGCGTAATCGTAGCCGGTACTGGCGCTGTCGGTCGGGCAGTCTGGGCCGTGGTTCCAGGTTTTGTCGTTGTCTTTCGTCATGTCAGTGATGGCGAGGGCGTCTGGGCGGACGTCTTTGCTGCTGCAGAGCAGGGCTTCTTCGTTGTCAGGGATGATCTGTAGGTTGGAGGCGAGGCTGGCGTGGGCCCATTTGGCGACGGCTTGGTCGACAATGGGCTCGAGGTTCTTCTGGGATCGGGCGTCGGCGAAGCAGTATCGTACGGACTGGCTGTCGCAGACGAGGGGCCATGGGCCGAAAGAGCCTTTGGCTTTGTTTTTGTCGAGGGGTTGGATGCCGTACCATCTTTTGTGGTTGCTGGTTATCGCGCTGGTGACCAGGTGAGAGTGGATGAGAAAAGTTGAGGTAGCCGATGATAGAAGCATTGTGTTAGCTTGTCGATCGTGACGGGCCGATGTTAGGGAGGAAGTCTTTTTCTCTAAAGAGTAGTGGCGGCGGTATATAGCAAGTCGGATGAATGCTTCGAAGATGTGCTTTCTGCTTCTGAGTGTCTAGATACTGCTGGTGAGCGCGTAGAAAGTCACACATAACTGTAGCTTGTGACTGCGTTCGAGAGTCCACGAGAAGCACACAGTAGCCACATGTGTTCAAGGACTGCCAGATCACCAGGTAGTGAGCGCCACTCATAAACGCAACATTTGGAAGATCAGATCTCCAAACTTGTACGGTAGCACCGGAGAAGCGCATGATCTTGCCATCGTCGTGCGCGAAGACTTGTGCATCATTAGAGCCGGGTGTCCCCAGCAAGATGTCTGGCGGCACAAGGGAGTCATCGGCTGTCTCGTAAATTGTCACCGTCATAAAATCAATCACTCGCCCATCGCTTTCTCCATCTTCGCATCCATACCGACTCGCCATCGTGCGCCGAAAGTTTTCATAGCCCAGATTGTGACACAGCCCCAGGTGATGCAAATCACACCCAAGCCTGTGAACAGCCATCCGTCCCCGATGGCCACCATGAGAGGTTCTGCGACGATTGTCGCAACGCATGAGAGCACGTTACGCACGAAGTTGTTTAGGGCGATTCCATGACTTGCTTTCCTCGGCATGAATTCGGTGAGCATTGTTGTGACCTGTTGTTTCGACTGTCAGTGCGAGAGGTCTTCCGTTACGAAAAGCAGACAGCTCTTACCAATGCAAAGATCAACATCGAGCCAACGCCAAAGAAGAAGTTTGCTATCATGGGCGCAGCGGTGTTGACGCCATAGCGAGCAGTCCAACCATACATGATGAGCGCTGAGGGATACACCAATGCCCCGATCCATGCGTTCTCTTTCATGCGATCTTCGGGAATGAACTTCAGTCGTCCTCGCTCATCAAATCTGCCCGCCTTCCGTGCTTCGCGGTGCATGATGTTGTCTACCCAACGGCCACCGAAGAGTGAAGCAATGAAGTACCCTGCGCTATTAGGTATGTACAACAGACCTACGATGATGACGCTGTAGTTGTAGGGGTTCCCAGAGAAAGTCCGCTGGACAGAAATATTAAGCATGTACAGAGATCCAAAGGTGATGGAGGCGTATGCCACGCAGATGGCCACAGCAGGGAAGCGGAGGTACAAGATGATGCGCAGCGGATCGAGGAAAGCGCGGCGGAGTACCGACAGGTACGTCTTACTTTTGATGGCGACAGACTGCGTGGTAGTGGTGCGGCCAAGGGGAGGGCGCAGCTCCGACGATTTCTCATTTACGTTGGCTTCGACATCCGCCTCGGCTGCTTGTATCAGAGGCTTACGCGCGGCCAGAGTCTCCGGCAAACAGAAGAGGATGAAAAGAATCAAGGCGCCGCCAAAGATCGCAAGAGCCCACTGCGAACTTCTCCATCCCAGCTCCTGCGTCAACACACCTCCCAGGATAGGAGATATTAACGGCCCACAGAGCGGACCAAGATAGAAAATCCCCATGGCTCTGCCTCTTTCCTTTACTTCCCACACATCTGCAATGGTGCCAGCTCCGACTGCTTGCACCGATGCCGCAGCTCCGCCTGAAAGAAGACGGGTGACAATGAACATTGCAATATTTGTCGACACAGCCGACAAGATATTGAAGATCAAGAACAGCACAAAAGAGCTGAGGTAAATCGTTCGCCTCCCCAATGTCTCGCTGAAGCTGCTCCACCAAAGCGGGAAGATACTCATGCTAAGCATGTACATCGCCACGCTCAAGTTGACGACCGTAGGCGTCGAATTGAACTCCACGGTGATATCACCAAGTGCGGGCAGAATGATTGAAGAGCCCATGGGCGCGGCCGCAGCTGCAACAGCTACGACAAATGTGATCATCCATTTCCTTTTCCTGGTGTAGTCGTGTGGCTCGGTCACCTCGGCAATGATGGCGAGATTGGCGAAGAGACCTCGTCTTTGGCCGCGCGGTACCACGATGGCATCCTTTTGAATTGACCTGGTGGATGATTGTGCTCGACTCCGGCTCCGGTGAGGTGTTGCCACTTGTGCGTCGTGGCCTTCATCTGATAGAGTCCGTTCGGACTCGTGGGACTCTCTCGACTCTCCAGACTGTCCCGACATGACACGTCCTCGTCGAGGCAAGTCGTCTATTTCCTCAGGAATTCCACTGGCGGTGTGTTCTGCTGCCGAGTGAGAGTGTTTGGAATTGTCAGTCCGCGGAGGGCCGGAGGCGTCTTGGAAAGACCGTTCTGTTGTGGCAGGCGATATGTCGCCCAGTTCCTTAGAGGAGCCTTCATGTTCTTCGTCTCGCATCTTGAATTCAATTCCAGCCTGGTCCTGGGACAGAAATTGAGTCGTGGTAGAATCACCACGCTATCGCCATATCTCGCGGGAGTTTAGCCCTGGATTTGCCGGTTTTCTTGATGATATATGATATGCAACCACGCAATGATAAGACATCCAAGACACGTGGAAACGAATGAGGCGGCAAGAAAATGCAGAAAACCTACAGCATGAGAGTAGCAATCGGCACACGGCACCCAACAATGTCGTCTGCAGCATACAGCATCTCCACTTGAAAAGAGGCCATCGATGTGAGATGAGCTGTGCCGATTTGCCGTGCTCTTACACACTTGGGCGCTCTGAGGGCGCTCAACCCTGGGCACGCGAGGCACGTCAAGATCTCTTCACCGGAAGCCGGCGAGAAAACCTCGGCCTGCTCTTGCATCTTGCCCGGGCGGCGCAAGAAGCTTGGCCCAAGGGCCATCTTTAGGGCGATGGCGATGATAAGGTTGCGTGCTCTCCGCAGTGGCTAGAGTAGTACAATCGTGGGGAGGTGCATGTGGACAGGTAATCTTTGTGAAGTTGAACACGTCGTGGTATATCGTCTGTGACACATCTGTGATACTTGTGTTGCATTAATTGTTTGTTGCTGACGCCTGCCGAAGTTCGCAACCGCCCCTCACTCGTACCGCGCCACAACGCCACCTAGCAATAATACGAGACCACCAGCCTCAATACTTTAAACGCACGAAGGAAGCGCTTCGACCCGACATAGCCCGGCAGCAATACCATAGTACCAAATCTGCAATATCCGACACCAACAGCACAATGGACGACCGTGAGAAGCTCCGTCAACACTTCCTAGACCAGCCAGCTGAAGCTCACACTGGAAGATGGGATGCACTGTGGCAGCAGAAACTCACGCCTTGGGATCGCGCAGAACCAAACCCAGCACTGATCGATACACTCAACGAGAAACGAGACCTCATTGGTGCTTCAACCGAGCAGAGTGAGATTGTGCAGCGCAAAAAGGCACTCGTCCCAGGGTGCGGACGCGGCTACGATGTCCTGCTGCTCGCCAGCTACGGCTACGACGCTTACGGTGCAGATGTGTCGCAGACAGCGATTGACGCGTGCAACGAGCTGGACAGAGACCAGGCCGAAGATACGGTCAAGTACCCAATCAAAGACCCAGCGATCGGTCGTGGTTCGAGGAACTTCCTCCTCGTCGACTTCTTCAATGACGACCTGCTGTCTCACACTGGCGGTAGCAAGTTCGACGTCATCTACGACTACACCTTCCTGTGCGCTATTCCTCCCCAGTTGCGACCCAAGTGGTCGAAGAAGATGAGTGAACTGCTTGCGCCTGGTGGAAGCCTGATTTGCTTGGAATTCCCTTTGGCGAAGTCACCCACGGCTGGTGGACCGCCACACGGGCTTAGCAGTGAGCTGTATGTGCAGCTCTTCAAGCAGCCCGGCGCAGAGGTCGATTATGCCGAAGATGGTCATGTCAAACCCAATGACGGCAAACTGGACGAGCAGAATGGCCTTACGCGTGTTGCTCACTGGCAGCCATCACGATCACACCAAGTCGGGCAAGGGACAGATAAGGTCTCCATCTGGCAGCACGCTGGAAACAAGTAGAGCTACATCAGAAAGTCGTGAATATACCTCCACAAAGTTTCGCCGGGTTACACCATATACAGCTATGCACTGGCAGCCATCATCGTTATGACTCTATACTGACTCTTAACAGCGCGCCTTCTCCGCAATCTGACTCTGCATATATACCGAATGCCGTGATATTTGACCCCGAATGGCTATCGTTATCAGGCGGTCAAGGCTCTGTGAACCCCGATTCCGCAGTTTCAAACGGGAACCACGAGGTGGTGGCGCAAGCTAAGCAAGCACAGCAAGAAGATCGTCAACCTCGGGACACGGACCTACGGTTAAGACGGCACGTCAGCTAAGACATCTTCCGTGTCGAAGCTGTCATGATGACAAACCCTGAAGAATGTTCAATCTCACGCATACCATGTGCGCGCTGCCAGAAACAACGAAACAAGCCAGAACAATTGATTGCTGAAGAGAAGTGGAAAAATACAGCCAAAAGCGATTGAGCGATAACAATAGCGAACCATCTCCGCCGCTAAAAAGGCGATTGATGCGCGCACTGTCAAAAACTCAATCTCCGTTGTTTATCCCGCATGCGGTCCCTCGGCTACCGCACTTTAGGAAGTTTAGTACTGTACCTAGCCGAGCGGCAGGGAAACATCCTGTGTTGCACGATGGATTGGAAAGGCTCCACTCTCTCGCAGTTATCAGAAAGAGGTAGGTAGTTGGGCGTGCCGCCGCTCTTGCGCAGATATTGTGGTGGTGATAGTCGCTCTTTGATTGCTCCTGCCTCTTGCATGCGAAATGACTCCCAATGGTTGGTAATCTTTCCCTGTCTCTTTTAATTGTCAGGCATCGCTCGACGTCCCAAATCTCGCTACTTTGAGGCGATATCGATCCTCTGGACGCATATTGCTACGTCCGCTTTTAACGCCGTAGGTCTTACTACAGGAGAGGGGTTGCATAAGAGAGTTATACACATCGTATTGTGTAATCAGACCTCGAAAGAGCTGGGTCAACACAATCGTTGCGCAAAGCGTAGCTCGAACATATATGGGAAGAAAGCCAAACCACAGTCGCAAACATGGACACGCCCAACAAGACACCCGACTCTGAGAAGGTTGCCGACACCTCATCGAGCCCAAGAGAAAATCGTCACTCAGTAATGTCCTACGAAGAACCGCCCTCACCAGCCACCAGCTCTCGCGACAGCATATCGTCCGCCTCCTCCCACAACTACGACCACGAGCAATACAATCGCGACTTCCCAGAGAAGACCCTCACACCCCACCTCTCACGAGCCTCGTCCACAAGCGCCGTAGGCGGCGTGAACCCGACCTACATAACCCGCACACGAACGAACAAGAGCACTGCCACAAATGCCACAACGGACCCAGCCTTCGAAGTAGATTTCGAAGATGGCGAAAAGGGAAACCCCCAAACCTGGTCACTATGGTATAAAGGCTTCATCATCGCAGTTATGTCGTACGCCACAACAGCTGTAGTGTTGTACTCCACAAGTTATACTTCTGCCATCCCGGGCTTGATCGACGACTGGGGTATAAGCAGGAACACCGGCATCTTGGGCATGACGACGTACCTGATAGGAATGGCGTGCGGAAGTGTGGTGCTTGCGCCGTTATCAGAGATGTACGGCCGACGGCCGGTGTACATCATTGCGCTGGCGTTGTTTGTGATCTTTGTGCTGCCTTGCGCGCTAGCGAAGAACATCGCTACGATTCTGGTGTTCAGATTTATTGGAGCTTTTTGTGCTGCGGCTATGATTTCGAATGCACCTGGTACGGTTAATGATATTTCGGACGAAGAGCACCGAGCGCTGGCATTTTCAATCTGGAGTATTGGGCCTATGAATGGTAAGATGGAAGCGGCTGGTTGTAAAGAACAAAGTGCACCTTACTGATCGTACAACTCAGGACCTGTTATCGGACCCGTTGTCGGTGGCTTCGTATTCCAGTACATGGGCTGGAGATGGACGAACTGGATTGTAGTGATTGTCAGTGGTGTCGCATTCATCGCCATTCTACTGATTCCCGAAACATACGCGCCTGCAATTCTTCGCGCTCGCGCCGCAAAGAAAAGGAAGGAAACCGACGACCAGCGACACTGGAGTCGATACGATGATAAAGTTGCATTCCTGCCTTTGCTCAAGATCAACCTCAGCCGACCGTTTATCATGACATTCACGGAGCCGATTCTCATCTTCTGGGATTTGTACATCGCGCTCGTTTACGGCATTCTGTACCTCTGCTTCGTCGCCTATCCGATCATCTTCAACCAGCTACGAGGCTGGAGTCCAGGTATTGGCGGCCTGGCATTCGTTGGCATCGGCGTGGGCAGTTTGCTGGTCATTGCAGCTGAGCCACTGATCCGTAAGATGATCAACGCTCACAAACACGACCCCGAGACTGGCCGCCCTCCACCAGAAGCCAGTGTGAGCGTCATTTGCATCGGCGCTATCCTCTTGCCCATTGGCCAGATTTGGTTCTCATGGACAGGAACGCCCGAATACCACTGGATTTTGCCGATTCTGGCTGGTGTGCCTTTTGGAGCGGGAAATTGCACCATTTTCATCTACGGCTCGAATTACCTTGTGCACTCGTATGGTATTTATGCTGCCAGTGCTTTGGCAGGAAATGCTGTGCTGCGTAGTATCCTCGGCGCAACTCTGCCTTTGGCTGGTCCGTCGATGTATGCTGCCCTTGGTCCCAACTGGGCAGGAACATTGCTTGGCCTGCTTGAAGCCGTGTGCATACCTATTCCAATCATCTTCTATCTGTACGGATCCAGGATTCGCCAGAAGAGTGCTCTGATCAGGACGATGCAGGAGGATAAGACGAAATTTGAGAACAAGCGTGCGAAGGCCGCTGAAAAGGTTCTGGCCAGGAATGAAGCTGAGGCGGAGGCTGGTGCAGGAATGGAGACTGGTGCTGCTGTTGCGGAAGAAGTCGAGGAGGAGAAGGTGGCTGTTGATCTTGAAAAGGGGCTTTCGGGGAAAAAGTAATGCATGCATCTATCGTTACGATTTCTTGATGGCATAGCGTGGCGTTTCCTTCAAAGTAGCGTGCATATAACATCTGACAACATACGCCATCGTTTGCATGTACGACGAAACGAATATATGTGCTTAGCTTCTTGCATCCTTTGATGTACTGTATCTGTCCGCGTGCTGCATCCTTCCAAGCAATGACACCCAAGCACATGCCAAAATCCGAGACGAAACCCAGTCACGATCACAGTCACAGCATCGGATTCTCGTCTTCACATGCCTCACGGCCATCGTCCGAGCCTTGCACATCACCAAAGCCGAGGCCGCTCATCCGCGCCATCCTCTCCCCACACTCAAGAGCCGAGCCAGCGAGCCAGACCAACGGCATCAGCACCCCGGAGTCTCTTCCTTCACGGTGACCTCACACCACCGTCCGCTCACCCGAGGCTCGATAAACACGAATCCTCGAAAACGCCCGTCCCTCGGGCGAGCGAAACGAAAGAGGCTTTCCTAGCAGCCTGCGCAACTTGTCTGACGAGCGGCTTGAAAGCGGCTGCCTCCGCATGACTGGTCTGCGCAATGGCTACTGGCTCGTGAATGTCGATGGGCTCGGCGGCGATCGGGCGGTAGGAACGGGCAAAGCATGTCTCTGACCCTTCGCAAAGCTGTCGCTCGGTAAAGACGTATTAAGAGTTTGGGGGACGTCGTCCCTCGGTCATGGGTGACGTGAAAAGCGTATTGGCATTGGCAGGGTTGCTGGAAATCTGCTATACATACATCATCTCTTTGGCATCCTGTCGTGTTTGCTAAAAACTCTCTTTCTTCTGTATCTCATCACCAGAAGAACATAGCTTTGCTATTGCTATCCATTCCATCCACATACACATATCTCCAACCTGGCAGACCGGTTAAAGCAAGTGGTAGCTGCAGTCTCATCTGTCCTACCAACATCACTCGCAAACATGGGTGTCACAGACGCGGAAGATCAGTACTACCAAGAGGAGGTGAAGCAGCTCAAGGAGTGGTGGACCGATTCGAGATGGAGGTACACCAAGAGGCCTTTCACGGCCGAGCAGATTGCTTCGAAGAGAGGCAACTTGCCCATTCAATACCCCAGCAATGCTATGGCGAAGAAGCTTTGGAAGAACCTGGAGCAGAAGTTCGCTGTAAGGATTGGCCACCGTCCATTATAAGTCAAGAGATATACTAATGATTAACGCAGAGCGGCGATGCCAGCTACACATACGGCTGTCTCGACCCGGTCATGGTGACCCAGATGGCAAAATACCTGGACACCGTCTACGTCTCGGGTTGGCAATCTAGCTCAACAGCTTCGTCCACCGATGAGCCTGGTCCTGATCTTGCGGACTACCCATACACAACCGTTCCCAACAAGGTCGGCCATTTGTTCATGGCCCAACTCTTCCACGACCGCAAGCAGCGTGAGGAGCGTCTTAGCTCGCCTGACAAGTCTAAAGCTCCCAACATCGATTTCCTGAGGCCTCTTGTTGCGGACGCAGATACCGGTCACGGTGGTTTGACTGCCGTCATGAAGCTCACCAAGCTCTTTGTCGAGAAGGGAGCTGCTGGTATTCATATTGAGGATCAGGCACCCGGCACCAAGAAGTGTGGACACATGGCTGGCAAGGTCTTGGTCCCTATCAGCGAACACATCAACCGTCTCGTAGCCATCCGCGCTCAGGCCGATATAATGGGTTTGTCTATCTCGAGGATCAAACTCTCACACGGGATATACAGCTAACATCCTCTAGGTACCGACCTCCTCGCCATTGCCCGCACCGACTCCGAAGCCGCCACCCTCATTACCAGCACCATCGACCCGCGTGACCACGCCTACATTCTTGGATCCACTAACGCGGCTCTCCAGCCACTCAACGACCTAATGCTCCACGCCGAAGCCTCCGGTAAAACCGGCGCGGACCTACAAGCTGTCGAAGACGCCTGGAACGCCCAAGCAGACCTCAAGCTCTTCAGTGAAGCCGTTGCCGACACCATCAACGCTGGCGTGCACATCAACAAGGCCGAGATGATCGATGAGTTCAACAAATTGTCCAAGGGCAAGAGCAACGCTGAAGCGCGCGCGATTGCAAAGGGCCTCACTGGTGTTGATGTGCACTTCGATTGGGATGCGCCCAGGACCCGTGAGGGCTACTACCGTCTTCGTGGCGGTTGCCAGGCTGCGATCACTCGCGCCATTGCGTACGCACCGTACGCTGATTTGATCTGGATGGAGAGCAAGTTGCCCGACTTCAACCAGGCCAAGGAGTTTGCCGATGGCGTTCACGCCGTTTGGCCTGAGCAAAAGTGAGTCCACCTCTCAAAGGAATCCTGTCTCATTACAATAACTAACAACGTCTCCAGACTCGCCTACAACCTCTCCCCCTCCTTCAACTGGAAGGCCGCCATGGAGCCTGCGGACCAAGAGACTTACATCAAGCGCCTCGCCTCCATGGGCTACTGCTGGCAATTCATCACGCTCGCCGGCCTGCACTCGAATGCTCTGATCTCCAACTCTTTCGCTTCTGCGTTCGCGCAGCGCGGCATGCGTGCCTACGGCGAGATTGTGCAGGAGCCAGAGATGGAGCAGGGCGTGGAGGTCGTTACACACCAGAAGTGGAGTGGCGCGAATTACGCCGATGAGTTGTTGAAGATGGTCAGTGGTGGTGTGAGCAGTACTAGTGCTATGGGCAAGGGTGTTACGGAGGATCAGTTCGCTAAGAAGTGAGAGAAGGGAGCCTTACGGTGAAAAAAGAGAACTTTGTATATTTTCTTCCCAATCACAGCTATGATATTTGATACGTTCATTCTTGTGAAGCCTTTCAGTCTACTTATGCTCCCTGGAAAAGTCCTTAACCCTCTAGTAAGTTGCTTTCCATGCTGTCGAACAGCCAAGTCGAAAAGCGGTGTCCAGATTGAAAAAAAATAGGATCACAGTAGTTGTTTGCAACCCTGCTTGGTGAGTATACTCACGTCTTTATAAACACATTCACATTTTTACAAGATTGGCATTGGCAGGGTGCCATTTCGTGCAAGCCATTCAACTGGGTCGGTGATTGAAGGACTCGGCACCATCCAACTTGCAATAAAAGAGACAATGAGATAATGAGACATTGAGAGGCCAGGTTGACCAGTATTACAAAGCTAACCAACGCGTCAATACGTGAAATCATCGTTACTGCATCGTTCTCGCGTGCTTGAGTGAACCATAGGCCACGTACCCAAGTCTTCCAAGTGTATAATTGCAGAACCACCCCCATCCACCACGCACACTCAATATCAATCTATTGGGCATAATGAAGCCTCTTTCCCCAGCATTCTAGACATGCTCGTAGCCCCCGCATCCGCACGTTGAGACACACAATTCCAGGAAATCGCCCAAAATCCGAATTTCGACCAAAATCGAAGAATCTTGATATCTCTGTAACAACATCACAACGATAGAACACAGATTGGCAAAAGAAATGTCTCCCCTCGCGGGATCGAACCGCGGGCCTCAAGATAGACGATTACTCGTTGAACAATTACAGTCTTGCGCTCTTCCAGCTGAGCTAAGGAGAGTTGATAAGCGAGAATTCGCTTTTCAGATGGTCAGTGCGAGCAAAACAAAAATATATAGCTAAATTTAACACAAGACCTTTGCATAGAGCATGTGAAAGCCTGCGAAAGACGACACGTCAGTCAGCAGACGGGTTTTGCTGTCACTGAGAGCAAGAAGTTCGAGGCCACCTTCTATAATAAATATACATCAGACAACGATCGAGAATCGATACACGACATTTGTAACCAACAGAGTGTACGCAGTGCAACGCCACAGCTCGTACAGTTTCCAATTCGTTCGTTAAATCGATCGCATTGCAACATATCTCGATATTGGTACACTTTGGTCGCATCTTGGGAAGTGATGAATAGCTCCAACGTTCCTTCTGATCGCACTGGTATATAAAGGTCTTTACTCAAGTGTGGATGATGATATCTACTCGAATTGTGCAAATGTTAGATCAAGTGTTCTTCCCAGATCGCGATTTTGTTAGCAAGAAGCGCCGCCCGTTGGTCAATCAATCTTTCATTGAAAATGCTGGTTGCTAAACGATGCCTATGATGGCTAGGATGAGTCACGGTCCAAGCATTGGAAGGATCGATAAGATTTTCTCATACTTGGATTCTGTTAACCTGATAATCTGTTGATAATATGGGTCGAGCTTGAAGCTCTATGAACCACTGCTACGGCTAATGATTATATCGAACCTGGATGTCGTGACCCTATACGGAATGACACGACTAGTCGTCAACATCTCATTATTGATTTACAGCAATGTAGCTACCTTCGACCTGATCATATTGTTGTTTGGAAAAGAGGTCAGACTCATGGGGTTCAGCCCTACGCAGGCTATCGTCTTAGCGCATATCAATCTTGACTCGTTGCACGACACAACGATGGTCCTATAGCGCTCGTAGCCTGTGTTCAAGATAAGTTAGCAGCCCCAAGATCATATGCTAGGATTTAATATTGCATGTGCGCCGTCGCAAGGCGCAGTGCGGTAGACTCGGGTAGAGCGGCAATTTACTGTTGCCTCAGGCGCGATCAATCTGGCGACGCGCGCTTCGCTCCTCCAAGGGCTTAGGCAGTTGGCGCAGCAGCAGCAGGTGCCATTAACAGGCGCATTCGCCGCGCAATCCTTCAACTAATATGGCGCATCGCGACCGCTGAGATTTCGACCTTTGCGACCTCTGTATCATACCCACCATGGCTTCTCGCGATCCCTCTGCGACACCCGAAGCCCGTCGCAACTCGGGTAGCGCGACCAACTCTCCTGGGAAAGATGGCCTGGAACATGTTGAACTCAGCGACTTGGACTCGAGTCCGCCGCAGCTACCGATAGAGCAAGATTTGATGCAGTTGGCAAGACTGGGAGAACTGCGCGGGATACAAAAGCTATTCGACAGTGGGAGGTACAACGCGAAGTCGACAGATGAGCAGGGAATCACTGCGCTGCATGTATGTTTTGGACGATTTGGGCGGAAGAACATGAGCGGTAGGCTGATGTTTGATTCCATAGTGGGCTGCTATCAATGGTCACCATGCGCTGTGCCACTTTCTCCTTCAATCCGGCGCCGATGTCAACGCGAAAGGTGGTGATGCTGAAGCTACGCCTGTGCTTTGGGCCAGCAAAAGATGCCATCTCCAGGTCATCCAATTGCTACTAGCCCACGGTGCCGACCCTCTCACTCAGGACGACCAAGGCTACAATCTCTTGCATTCAGCAGTCCTCGATGGAAACGTTCTTCAACTCACGTTGCTGCTGCACCAGCCCGACTTGCCTGTGGATGTGGCAGATGTGCAAGGCCACACGAGCTTGATGTGGGCAGCATACAAAGGATTCCCCACTTGTGTTGACTTGATGCTACGCTGGGGAGCCGACATCCACGCTGTAGACGACATGGGTTTCACCGCACTACATTGGGCACTCGTGAAGGGAAACTATCCTTGCATCCAGAAGCTTGTCGACTTCGGCAGTGATCGTTTTGCAAGGGCCAAACCACAAGGCGGAGAGCCTGAGGGTGACACTCCCGCGATGACCGCCGCAAGAATGAAGTCCGAAAGGCAGTGGCGCAAGGCGTTGTTCGAATCTGGATACGACGAGAATGGCAACCCGATCGCCTTCCCGGTACCATTCATCAAAGATAAGAAGTGGTTCTTCAGCCGTGCTTTCTTCTTTTGGCCGTTCTTGCTCGGTGGATTGCAGCTTCATATGCTGGCCTACATGCTAGTCTGGATCTCAGTGCCCAGCGTGCTGATCGTGGGCTACGGCTTGAATTACTTGGTACAAAGGCTTTTCCGATGGGCGCCGAACGATATGAAATCGATGCACCATACACCTTTCCTCGCTGGCATTTTCGGTGCCACGCTATTCTGGGTTGGCGTGAGATGGGTTTACGCAATCCTTCCTAGTGAGTTCGACCGTCGCCTACGTTCTTAACACAAGACTAACCCTGATACTACAGCTACCCTGTACACTAACTTCTTTCTCAACATCGCCTTTGCGGTGTTTTACGGCCTTACTGCATATTTCTACCTCATGACTATGACTGCGGATCCAGGCTACATCCCCAAGAGCAGTAGCCGCGGACAGACGAAGAAGACGATCGACGACCTAATCGAAAATGGCATCTTCAACGAGAAGCATTTCTGTACACCATGTATGATAAGAAAACCCCTAAGAAGCAAGCATTGCAGGCGTTGTGGACGATGCGTTGCGAGGCAAGATCAGTAAGTCAGAATTGAAAAAAGTCTGCTTATGATTGACTATTGCTAACGTTCTCCGCAGCCACTGTCCATGGGTGGACACATGCGTTGGTGTGAACAACCACAAGCACTTCTTGCTCTATGTCATGAGCTTGATCGCTGGTATCGCGTGCCTGGTCAGGCTGACCTTCGTTTGTACGTTTTGCACGATCAATTGCTGAATGAGACTCAAAGCTGACTCTGATATAGACGTGGAAGTCCTCCCCACGCCGCCGCAATCTGAGCTTCACTGCGAGATACTGAAGCCAGAATACTGTGCCCAATGGTCAAAGGACCCTCTGACCCTCGTCACCAATATCTGGGGCAGCCTCCAATTGACTTGGACGTTCATGCTGCTCTTTGTACATCTTGTCCAGATCGCCCGAGCCCTCACTACATACGAAAGCATGCGTGGCCACACAGAGATGGGTCCTGTGATGAGCGCCGTCGCCACCGGAGCGCTGAACCCTGACTCCGCGCAGATCACAGCCTCAGGCGCCGGTCCAGACCCCGCTGCACCTCACGGCCACTTGCACAAGAAGAACAAGGAAGGTTGTCTCTCTTCCTGGAAGAAGATGCTCGGCCTGGATGTGTTCTTCGCCATCGCATTCAATGGCTACAACGGCTCGAAGAAGAAGGAGAAGCAACGAAAGCGTGGCAATCCTTTCACGCGCGGCGTCTTCCGCAACTGTCAGGACTTCTGGGGCGATGGCCCCATGTTTGGCCGCAAGGAAAACGGTATGGCTCTGCTTGGTGGCCAGAAGGTCGACTACACAAGCATGTACGATGTACCGAGGGGAGGAATGCGGTATCGAGGTGGGTACGAGGAGGTCGCTGTGGATGAGGCAGAGGTGTAATGCAATTGTGGTACGTATCTGTATCAACATGCTGATACCTCCAGTTCTCGTTGAAGTCTGAAAGTGCCATAACGCTGTTTGAGGGGCTTGCAGCAAGGATAGAAGATGTGAGACGTGCTTCGGCTTGGCTTGCAGCAGGAGTGAAGGATGCTAGATCGCACAAATGCCACGTGCTTCGGCACGTCCCTCTGTTTTCGCATGTGATTGCATGTGCAACCTGCTGCCTACTCGGCTCGCTGCGGCCTTGCCGATCTTCCTGTGTCAGAACGCCGTTTCACAATTTCACAACACACAACCGCTTCGCATCGTGCTGAGAGTCGACACCTCATCTCAAATACCAGAGCATCATGGCTTCCACCACGATCGACCACCGCGGGAGCTACGACCGCTACAAGACTCGCACCAAAGTCTTCATCAATTGGCTCACGGAGACTGCAAGCAAATGCTGCAAACTCGAAGATGTCGTCGCGGATTTAAAAGGCCGTGCAGGTAAACAAGCGAAACGCAACGGAGAAGAGATCTCACTCACTACCAACGAGATCATTAGTCTCTGCCAGGAGGTTGCTCGGGAGGAGAAGGTGTTGGTACCGGACTGGATCTTAAGACTTCTGAGGACTGTCATCATCCGACGCTCAGAATACGCAGCGTTCTACTCCGCTTTGTCAGCTTCGGGAGGGAGTGCTTTTGAACGATCAAATGCCGGACACGCCCACTTCATCGATATCTTACAGCAGGCGCACGACATCTTTGCCGCTCTTGACGAGTCTCGCATCGCGAGAAGTAACAAATTGGTAAGCACTCCCACATCCAAGTCCCTTGGCAATTTGTTCGAGCATCTCGAAGTTGAGGATGGCGGCGATGGCATTGGAGCAGCGGCAGCAGCAGAAGCAGTGGCAGCAGAGGCAGAATTGGAAGAACAGGAGCTCGAACGGCGTGCAGCCGATACGCCACGTATCAAATTCAAGGTAAAGGTCGATTCCACGGAAAAGATGTTAGTCCGGATCGTCCACCTCCTTGGCGACCTCCAGACGCTTCGTGAGGAAATCGAAGACTCTTTCAAGAGCTATATCTGTGGAGAAGTCTCACACGACGTCGCCTGCATGGTGGCCAACATCGGGTTCGGCCTTATCCGCCGGACCTGCCAGCGCTTTACAGATCAGCACTCAGAATTTGAGCACTACGCCGGTATGTTGAAGTTCCTTGGGCTTCGTATGGAGCGTTCTGGAGCTTTGGTCGCTGTCTCTTCTGATCCACCAGATTCCAAGACGTCTAAGGAAACGCGCTCCCTACTGCCGATGAACGACGACACCGCTTCTCTCCTTTGTACCTCGGGTGCAAGCATCATGCTCAGCCTTCTCGAAGAGTTTCAAAGCCCAAGAGATGACCAGGAGGCTAGTCGCCATGGTTTTGCGCAACTACTGCACGATGGCATACCAGATCTCCAAATGCTGAAGAACAATCCAGAGAGTAATCCGGCGGTTTTGAAGCCGTCCATGGGATTCTGGTCTGGCGACGAGTTCTTGTCTGGCATTGTCAACTACATATTCGGTGACCAGCGATGCCTTCAATTGTGGCTGGCGGTCGTCACGCAATGCTATCGCAACGTCTACGATATTCTGGGTGGTCGCATGAATTGCGGCAAGGAGAACAACTCGAAACTATTCAAGCGATACCTGACGATGATTGAGTCGGTTGAAGAGTTTCAATATTGCAGTGGCGAGGGACAGAACAGGAAGCAACCGGATACCTGGTCAGGATGGTTCGAGAGGTTCAAGTGGAGGTTCTCTGGGCCCCGCTGGACTGAAAACCCCTTTTTGTTGTACTCGGATGGACATGGCGATCCGCCCATGCATCTCATCGCCAACCTTCCGACTGTTACTGCTGGCTTATCTTTTTCACCCGCCCTCAGTATGTATATCCACGGGTACGCAATTGCCAATACGCATGCTGTCATCGAGTGTGCGGCACATCTGTATGCGGCTTGTCGCTTCACCAAGTCTGTTCGAGACGACTTGCACTGGGGCGATATGGCTTTTTTCTTGAAGCATCACAATCTCTTTACCGACACCGTTCCTGGAGCAGACCCGTACTCAATGGTCAGCCATTTCTATCTTGCGTTGGGAGATCGACGAAGCACCCTTGTACAAGCCAGGGCAATGGGTCTCAAAGACTTTCCAAGTCGCTGGATCGTCCCAGAGTCGGAGTTGTTAATGAAGTATCAGGAAATAGCACAGAAAATCCGGGCTGAAGGCAGAGACTTCACGTTCGTAGACGGCATGTTGGAAGCTCTGGCACACTGCTTCGACTTGGAGTTGCGGCACAAGTCACCAAAACTCAAGCAGAAAAGCTATACCCCGATCGAGTTGCTCTCAGCTTACAAGAAAATTCTGATCGACGACGAGCCCGAGCGAAACTTCAACATGATTGGCTTCTCTCAGCAGTGTAGCGCTTTTGTGTCTAAGATCAAAGCACAGATGAACGGAACTCGCTTCCACGCTCTGAGTTCATGGACTGCGGTCGATCTTACAGCTTCCACTCTAAATGAGACATCGCGCCTGCTGGCCGAAGGAAAGCCGGCCTCTGGCCCTGGCACCTTGTTGGCTATAATATCTGAGATTCTTGAGGAGATGGTCATGGACTGCGGCGACAAATACGTCAAAGAAGCCCGCACATGGTCTTCAGATTAGTGTTATAGGATCGCAAATAAGAGCTTCAAACCAAAGTATAAATCAAACACATACATGTATAGATGCAAACTCTCAAGAGCAAGCGAAGTCAATTGTGACCCTACAATAATACGTACCAGCACATGTAACTTCCAGCTTCCGTGAATGCTACAGAGTCTCTCACTGGCCAGCATGTTCTTTATTTGTCCTATAGCTAAAGGTACTAGCACATTGTGCATTCGACCTCCGTGAGTGCTGCAGAGTCTCTCACTGGCCAGCATGTTCTCTATTTGTCCGATAGCCAAAGATACTAGCACGTTATGCATCCGGCGTCCGTAAATGCTCCAGAGTCTCTCACTGGCTAGTATGTTCTTCATTTGTTCTATAGTCCAAGATACCAGCATCTTAGCCTACAACCTCCGTATGGGACGCATCAAATCTCTCGGCGGTCATAGTAATCGTTGTGCATGCCCACAGCCATGAGTACTAGCACATGAACAAGCAACTTTTGGGCAGGCTAGAGAGTCTCTCCCCGGTCATGATGTTCCTTATTTACCCTGCAACGAAAAACACTAGCACATTAGGCTGTAGTATCTGGGTATATTGTAGGACGCCTCTCACCGGTCGATGCATTCTTCATCAGCTCCTCTAATTTAATGCACTTTCACATCAGCCTCCAACCTACCTGCATGCTACAGGAAGTCTCTCACCGGTCAGTTCTGCCTTTATTTATGTTCACAACAAAATGAAGTAGCACATCAGCCTCTAGTCTCCATACATGTTACAGAATGTCTCCCAACGACCCAATGTGTATTCAAGGTTCTGAGTAGCACCACAAGGCACGAAGCAGAGAGCACGGGAGTAGACATCTATCTCGTTGGCTCTCACCAAGATTTCCTCAATCAGCATATTAGATATCTGCAGCAGGTGGTGCAGAGAGCACCGCCTCCTCTCAGCGGACGTCACCATAACACGATATTTCTGAAGCCCTAGGTAGCACCACGAAACGCGAAAGCAGAAGGCACTTGCACATGACAACACCACGATTGAATATACCCAACAATAATTCAGATAGCACCGCGAAACGCAAACCCATCGAGCACGGGCGTAAACATCTATCTCATCGGCTCTCACCGGAACTTCACATATCCAACATCCCAAGCAGCACGACACGTAACAGCAGAGAAGCACCCAGCACCTCTCAACGGCTCCTACCTCAACTCATGTCCCCAGCATCACAGGTAGCCCTACAAGCGAAGCAGAGACGCACTGCACATACTCAATGGTATAAATGCCCGCCACAAATTTATACACCTAACGTTAACAGCCCAGATAACGTTTGACACGACGCAAGCGGCCGTACATTTCCTCCCTCGGAAGATGCAAAGAAAGGAAAACTCGAATTCCGACATGTGCCCTTGGTCGTAGGAGGAAATAGCAAAGAGGAAGGTTTCCGTCAAGCAGGAAAAGTAGAAAGAGGTCCTCGCCGAGATCAAAGTCAGATCAGACATACTTCATAAGGAAAAGATGAAGAAAAAAAAAAAAAAAGCAGAACGACGAAAGTCAAGGCAAGGGCGAAACATAGGCATCAAAGCATGATAAGAAAAAACATCAACATTCCATAATCGTTCAGTGTCCAAGTCAATATCTCAATCGCAAGGTGGGCGAGTTTTCCGTTTTTTCTTCTTGTCCCTTGTTCCGGTTCCATGCAGGAGGAAATGAACACCGAAACAGCTCAGGAAAAGACCGGATAACTCTCGCCCCAATTTCATCAATCAATCCCATCATGCAGTCAATCAGCCAAACACCAAAGCCATCCGCCCCTTCCGTCCTTCCATCTTTCCGTTCATGCATCAGTCAGGCTCGGTTCTTCTCTCTTCCCCTTCTTACTTTTCTCTCTGCTATCTTTCCTCAGTCGTGCCCGGTGCCGTCACCGTGATGCATTTCGTAATCCGCCGCCAGGCGCGATGCGTGGGTCATTCTGCCAGGCACGCGTAATGCATTCGTCTTCATGTTGTCATGTTTCTCCATCTCTTATCAGCCATCTCGCGTAATCAGTCCCTTCAAGAGCCCGCCACGCGCACAGCAAGCGTAAGTTTCTCATTCCTCTCCACCGAGATCTCGAGATCCTCATCGCCCTCAAGGCGGTAGTACTCTCCGTTCTCCTCGTCTCTGTATTCGATATCGAGATCGACCTCCGCTTCGTCTTTGAATTCCAGTTTCCGCCGGTCGACGATCTTCTGATAGAGATCCGCGAAATTGAACTGTCCGCGTGGAGGCATGCGGATGACAACGCAGGTCTCGCGGTCGAACCAGGCCTTGACCTTGACGGGACCGGTGCTCCGTGGTGCACCTCCAGCGGCCCGCGGGGGTTGCTGGGCGTTTGCTGGTGGTGGGTTCTGCGTGTACTCCGATGGCGAGCGGTAGTGACCTTGCTGCTGTGGAGGCGCATTTGCGGACAGAGAGGCTTGGCCGCGCTGGTGAGTGTATGGGCTGTTGGAGGCTTGGCTTTGCGAGTGTTGGTGTGTACCAGCGTTCGATCCTTGGCGGGACTGCGTACGACTGTGCACAGACTGCGCGGTTTGTGAGGCATGCGAGTAGCGTTGTTGGGGTTCGGCAGAGCGGGCGTGATCGTTGAGATCTACAACCGCAGGGTCGACCTCGTAGTCGCCCTCGCGAGGCGCAAAGAAATTCCTGACCAGCGAAGAGCAGATGATGTGTTGGGCCATGCCGAGAAGCTCGCGCAGGTATTGGTCCAGGTTTTCTCTCCTGCCTTCGGTAATGTTGTCTGTGACGAACTTCACAGGTCCAGGCATGTAAGGCAGCGTCCTCGCCTTACCGGGCACACTACCAGCCTCTTCGGGGAAAGCATTGATCAAATTGATCTGCAATTCATAGAAGTCCTCGTATATTCTCGACAGATCCCAGTGTGTGTTGTTGGTTAGTTTACACTCAACCACGAAATGGAACTTCTCGTCGGCGAAAATGTACTTCGGCACTGCTGCTCGAACTGGCGCAAAGAGCCCTTGTGCCTGTTGTTGCTGGAAGCCGTAATTGCTGTGAGCCCTCTGGTGGCCATAACCATCCTGTGACATGTGCTGCTGCTGCGAGCTTTGTAGACTCATACGATCCATGCTTTGAGTGATACTCTGCGCTTGCTGTTGCTGCTGCTGGCTGCTCGAGACTGAGCCAAGAGGAATGCTAGTATTCTTGTATTCGGCAGCCATCTTCTTCCATTCCTCCACCCGTGGGATACCGGCTTGTTGGACTGCAGCCAGAGGATCCTCCACAGGCTTGCCGGTGGTCATGTCCCGGATTTCAATAAAAGACACAGGAATGAGGCCTGGCCCACCCAGACGGGTGATGGGTTTTGCGACGAACCATTCCGGGTTCGACTGTGCGATGACAATGATTGCTTCGCCTTCCTTCGCATCCAGCTCATCTGGTCGTTCCGCAACAAAGTCGTACGAGACAATGCCATAAACGCCACCTTGCTTTCCAATGGACTTGCTGGATCTGTGCCCGGGCATTGGCGGCATAGTCATGTCTGGTTGTGCGCCGCCGTATCCGCTGATCCGACCTGCGCCTATGCTTCTAGCAGGCGTGTGTGCACCCTCGGCGTATCCGCTGTCGTGTGTTGCGCTGGCAGACTTTGTTGACTCTGCGCTGTCTCTCGCAGTCTTGCCTACGATGTCGAAGTAGGTCACAGGCACCAGGCCGCGGGAGTTGTGGAGTGGGTTGCAAGCTTCGTACCAGTCGGTGTCGTTTTCGCGGCTGACGACGTGCAGGAAGTCGCCGGCGGAGAATGAGAGGTAATGGGATGGTTCGCCAGCAGGTGCGTTGTAGTCGTAGAGGGCCTTGATGACCTGCGGTGGTGGGCTGCGTGTTAGCGCGGGTGGGGTAAAAAGGCAGCGAGGGTCGGGATGGGTGGTGGGATTGGGATTGACTATTGTTGTGAGGATGGCAGTCGTGTATACACACCTTCTTGGGCGGCTCGATGGCAATTGCGTCTTTCTGCGGGATGGAGATCTGCACGGGTTTGGCGGAGTCGTGCTTGGAGGATGAGTCGCTCTTGAGGGATCGTCGAAACTGTTGGAGGGCGTGATTAGCTTTGGCTTGGGGCGAGGGAGATTGTGCGCGACCCCGGTCTTTGGGGTGGTCTGAGGCACAGCTAGCACTACTATGGATGCGACACTTGACACACCTTCACCATGGCTGACGACTGCTGCTGCGACTACTGCGAGCGAGCCGTGCGTGCGCGGGCGGACCTTTGACGTGGTAATAAGCAGAGGGCGATATGAATGAGTGGAGCCGCGGCGTCGCTCGCAGGGACTCTGGTCTGGCGCTTTCGAACAGGCGGGCCTGTTCGGTCGGTCGGTGCCTTGGTCGGCGGGACACTCGCGCGCAAGCTGGCTCACTCAACGGTTGGTGGTGGTGATGGTGAGTGGTGCGCGTGGCGATGTGCGCAGTGTGTGAGTATGGTGATAGAGCAGGTATGCTGCTGCGAGGATGCTGTCTTCTTTGTTGGTTGGTGGTGGTTGTGGAAAAGAGCGTGGTGGCGACGACGACAGTGGCGTACGTGTTTCTGTGTCTGTGTGCCGGAGTTGGTGGGCGCAGGCCGTCGTGTCGAGTATTATGTGGCAGCAAGCAGGCAGGCAGTGCCCAAGCAAGCAGGCAAGCAGGCGAGCAAGCGAGCGAAAGCGCGTCAGGGAATGAATGAATGGATCGAGGGAATCCTTTGGCTGGGTATTGTAGCACAATCGCGTATGTGTGTGCGACGAGGCTGCTAATAAGGTATCTTATTATCACTCCCCGATACCTTAACCTCTTCCACACACTTTCTCACTTTCTCTCGTCCAATCTCTCCCAATCCTCGATCTTCTTCTTTCTCTTCCACCACACACACCTCACTCGACACTAATGGCACTATCTCAATCACCCCACATACGGCGCGTGAGGGCTTCTCGCAGTTCGCTGGGAGCTTGCTTGCAAAAGCACGCGGATCTCGGCTTGTTGGGCCTCGCAGCGAGCTGTGCACGCGACAGCCTCGTGTGTAGCGCGTTTCGTGCCCACACCTGCCCGCCAAAGGTCTAGACAATGCCTTGGTCACTGCGGCCGGCCTGAAGACCACTGTAATCTGATATCGCCTGCAATCGGCCGACGGGAACGAGGGTAGAGAGATGAGATGGCATTACTTGACGTCTGCACATCCGCTGAATATGTCATTCCTCATCTCAACATGCAGGCCTCCCCTCGCTTGGCCATTCGTCAACACAACAACAACAACATGCACAAGGCTGCCGCCCACGCGGAGAAAGGCTCTTGGCGCGTGTGGCTTGCAGTGGCTTGCAGCGGTCGATGCTGATGATGATCATCGTCTTTTGACAAAGAAGAGGTCGCGCGCGGTAAGGACTGGAGGGTAGGGCTACTCCCAAAGTATAAAATCGCGCGGCAGATCTCGATTCGATGCAGGCAATTACAAAAAATCATGCCTATCTGTTTACTTGCACGCTTGACTGCCTTTGACCATGTGGTAAATCCGAGTGCCCTCCACATATCACAACACACAAGCAAGCAGTTCCCATTACTCATGCCGGCAATCCCCGACAAGACCACGGCACATATTCGCAGCAAACGGCTCTTCTCGCTCCCACACTACTGCAACGCCTCTGCATATGTAGTACAGCAAAGAAAAATCCTATAAAAATACCAACACACAAAAAAAAATCCCCTCCTCCCCGTCCCTTCCCATTGGCCAGTGTCATACATACATTATGCAAGTGCAAGCGCAAGTGCAGCAAGGCGCAGCCGTCAGCTCATGTCGGGTCCACTTCGCGAGTGACAGGTAGATTCCCGATCGAACGGCACGGCAGTAGCTTTGGCTGCATGGCCTCAGAGACACATTAACTCTATACAAGGAGCCAGTGATGCATGAAAGTGACATATGTGAGGCTATACAGACTCGATCTGTATGCAGGCGCGCGATGGGCTGTGGGTTTGGGCTGAGAGAGCTTCGTACTCTTGTGGGTCTGCTCTGTCAGCTAGGTCATCCTGGGTGGTTCATGCAGGTACATACATGTACATGTCCGCGTACCGCGGCGTGAGTGGATAGAGATGTAGCATGCTTATATTGATGTTCTCAGGTATGGTTTGCGTTCCGACGCCCCGAGACATCCTTTCATAGGCGATTCTCGACATCTGAGGTATATCTATGGCCAGTCACCTGATCAGCAGCTGATTATTTCGGACACTTGAGTACCAATGGACAGAAGATACACGTGAATTCACAATCGGCCTTACTTTCTCATAACTCGCATGGTGAGATGATATGCGGCGACTTGCAAGATCAATTCGATCTAACCACAAGGGAAACCCTCACTCGTGACGACTAGCTCATATCCTTTTCCCAAAATCATGACTAAGTGCTCTTGATCACAAGGCGATTGAAATTGCCATCACGCAAATACCGACACTCAAACCAAATAACGCCATTCCCCCTCCAAAAAGCCAGTCGTGCGAAAGTCCGTGAAACGTCGCGCCGAAAGCTACGGGTCATTTGGTGATTTCGGACGTTTAAGGCGAGCATACGACTTGTACACGAACAAACCAAAGCAATCTCCGCGTTTTGGACACTAATTCTACAGAGGATGGCCTTGAGATCTGACGGCGAGCCAGTTGGTCGAGGGCGAAGAGAGCGCTTGGAGCTTTTGTTCATTTTGATGTCGTCCGTTCTAAGCGTCTAGAAAAGCTCGTGAACACTGCTGGGCGAGTGCCGTCACCATGGGAGGAACTATGTAGGCAGGAAATTGTTCACAGAACTGATGGGGCATACATACTGTATCATCGTATGGCCAATGCAACCTTTTGTCTCTTCCTCCAGACCACAGCAACTTAAACTTTTCCCTTCTCACCTTCCACTTCACCAACCTGACTACTCCCTCTCTCTCTTTCGCCCCTCCGCTCAACAGGAAACCACCGCCCTGGATGACAAACATTCAACGACACCGCCGCAATCCCTACAGTCAGACTATCCAGCCCAATTAACAACCCCACATGAAATATAGATTCGCGTGTGCAACTGTGGACGCAGACGACTGAGTCCAGGCGCAAAGAGCAAGACAAATCTGCGCCAGCGTGGCATAGATGTCAGTGGCGTAAAAGGCTGGAGGGAAAGTGAGCAGGACAACGTTCACGTTGCAGCCGAGGTCGGAGAAGGGGTAGATGCAGAGGAGGGGTTTGGCGACATAGCCTAGGACTTCGATGGAGAAGCCTATGATCATTGCGGTGGTGCAGAACCAGGTTTTGGAGCGGGTTTGGGGATAGAGACCTTAAATGAGGAAGGCCAGAGAAGGCGAAGATGATTAGCAAGAGGGTAAAGGGGAGGGAGGGGCGGTAGCCGTAGATGGACCAGGTTGGATCGCACGTCTCTATTGTGCAGTCCTGGTTCGAGTCGAGGCGGGCGTAGATGTGAGTAGACATGACTGTGGGCATTCTCTCTTTCTCTCAAATATTGCAGTCGTTGTGTTGCACAGCTGGCCAAACTGGGAGATGTATACTGTAGATGACCAAGAACAGCTGACAGCTGTATATATTACTGATCCTGCTGTTCAATCCACGTGGGGTGAGCAGTGCAGAATGCCAGACTCTGGTGCACTGAACGTGAGCATCCTCGTGAGTACGACTATGAGGTGAATACTTATACAACCAGACCTGACCCGCACATCCAGGTGCGACAGACCAGTTGTGCATAGTCAGATAGCAGTCCAAGATCTGAAATACGTGTTTGGCCGGTCTTGATGACTGCCTTTGCCGGAGCAAGAGTGCAGCATTTAAAATCGATTGGTTCCCATAATAACATTGGACATGGTGGAGAAAAAGGTTGTGAGGCACAGCAAGCCGGTCAGGAACAGGCAAGATCACGGCCGTGCGCGCGTCAAGCTTCACAGAGCTCCTCGAGCTTTACGCGCGCTTCACTCTGACACTCGACATTCGTCTGGACTCTCTTCACACCTCACCTCACCCTCACTCACTCGGCGCGTGCTGACTATACCGTTCTCCAATATCTCCACGACACCTCAGTAATTCATTGAGTCTCAGAAAGCCAGGCTCATCGCACGCGACCACCCGGCGCATTCCACGTTCCATGCGCTCACATACATACAGTCAGCAATGGCGGACCCCGAGGTCGTTGTCGGCACTCAAACCCCAATCGAGGATGATACCGAGATGCAGAATGTGCCTGATCTCACTGCCGACGAGACCATGAACGCTGGTGAGGATGATGGTGACCAGGACCCCACTGGCCTTGAGGATATTGAACCCACGATCACTGAGCGCACTGGCTTTATCGAGTGCGTGACACTTAGCATGCATGTACATTGAACTCACCTCTGACGATTGTTCTTTCAAGCTACCTCCGCTCGCCTATAGTAGAACTCGTCATCGGCTCAGGCGACGCACAAACCACTCTCTCTGCCCACCAAGGCCTACTCGTCCAAGCACCATACTTCCAGTCAGAAGTTGACCGTTTTATCGCTGGCTCGCCTCGCCGTATCGAACTTCCCGACGATGACATTGACGCCTGTGCTGCCGTGCTCGAATACATCTACAAGGGCGACTACTTCCCCACCGTGAGCGGCAACACCATGGAGTACGACCCGTCCGTCCCTAGCCCCGACGACAGCGGCGTCGCCCTCCTTCGTCACGCACGCGTGTACACTCTTGCTAAGCGCTTCGGTCTGCCTGCTCTCGCCGGCGTCGCTCACAAGAAGATCCACCTCACACAATCCACAGCCAAGGGCGAGATCGCCTACGCTCGCTTCGTGTACAAGGAGACCTCTGCCGAGGACGAGGCGATCAGGAAGCCCGTGGCCGCCTTCTGGGCGACCAGGTCCCACGTGCTCAGGCACGAGGCCGAGCAAGAGTTCAAGAGGTTGTGCTTGGAGCACCCGCAGTTCGGTTTCGACGTTCTCAGCTTGGTGCTCGATATGCAAGAGAAGAGGAGCCAGCGCGCAGAGGCTTCAAGCCAGAGTGGACGCAAGAGGCAGAGGCAGCTTTAAGGTTTGTGATCTCCAACATGTGGAGGTTGAGGTCATGTGCTAGTGGAATTAGCTGTGGCGCGTAAGTGTAGTCAACGTGTAATGAGCACTGAACAGTTGATAACTACAGTATACCCCGATATACTTTTACTCCACGACAAGTATCTCCCAGGTGCTGATGCCAGGATATTTGGTGCCTTGACTTAAAGAATGCGTCACCAAGAAGGTTCACAGGTCCCTTGCATCGAGAGAAATGATTGAAAGCACTCCAGGCATCAGTTGCTCCATCTTGTGCCATCAGAGACACTGCTACACAACGCTGCAATGCTCGAGTGTTTCAAAGAGGCGATTCCGGGAATCAAGACGCAACCTTCCCCAAACACCCTCAGCGGCTAGAACAGAGTCGTTCTCAACAGAGTTCCTGAGATCAGCACAGTCCAGCGCATCGCAAATGGCCCCTCAAGAAAGGGAGTCGTCTTGCTTCTTGGACTGTCCCGCTGAGTACTGTTCCGATCCATATATTGAGGAGTGTCGATAGCAGCCTCAGTCGAGGATGCGTGTGGGCCGAGATGCATTGTTCTCCCTAGCAAACAATCGTGTTTTCGGTTCACGACAACCCGGATGACAGGAGCCCGGTCCGCCAAGGTTTGAAGTAGAGTGAATAGTAGATGGAGCTAAGTTTTCTCGCTGACGGCCATATCTATACGTGTTAATAGGCACTGTGATTGTACCTCTGACAATAGCAGGGTGCACGTTGACGAGACATGCGCTCTCCACGGCGGCTATTGTTGTCAGTTGTTGACAAGATCTTGGGTGGCAGCTCACATGCTTCCCAACCAACGTACTTTCACATGCCAACCGGGTCTTGATCGATTGATCAGCTTCCACGTGACACGCAAAGCCTTTTTTGCTTATTTCTTCTCTGTTTTCTCTCCCTCCCTTTCTTCCCAACAACAAGGAGAGCAGCACCATGGCAGACGGCGCCTCCTCTCCCCTCTTCATGCCGCAAGGCACACCAGAAGGTAAGACATCCTCCATCCAAGCATGGCAACGGTAGCGGCAGTGGCAATGGCAATGGCAGCGGGATGGGCAGCATCAAGTCGGAGCAGGGCACGCCAGAGCCCAAATCTAACCTGCAGACAGGCGCCAACATGGAACAAGAGGTGAAGGACGAGCAGCCTCCTAGCCCTCCGCGACAACTCGACGCGTTTCCCGCCAGGAGCTGGCCTACAGCATCTCCGAGGCCCTTCGCGCCTCTCACGTCACGCGCAGAACGCAAAAGACGCAAGGCTGCCAGCGAGAGCGCCGCACGTCGTATCCCACACCCACCGCCGCCACCTCCTCAGAATGTCGACACGGGAGACCTACTGGGCAAAGCCCACCGCCACCTCAACGCCCTCGCAGCCGACCTCCGCAAAGAAGAGAAAGACGCCTGCGACCGCGAAGAGCACCTCGCAACTCTGCTCGAGCACGCCCGCGAGATTCGTTCGCGTGCCATACAGGACCGCAGCAACGGGCTTGTCATCATCCGAGACCGCAAGAAGAAGCTCGAGGAGCTCGAAAAGCGACTTTTTAACAACGAAGAGATCGATCCTGCTGAGCTGATCGGAGTGGTGGATCCGTTGAAGCTGAAGGAGCCGGTGGAACGTGAGGAATTTGAGAGGATGAAGGTTGAGGGCAGAGGGGAGGAGCATGAGGACGGGTATGAGACTGATCCGCATGGGTCTGGTTGAGATGTGATCGATCATGCTGGTGAATTAACGAGGAGCTGAGATGAGGTGTGAGTTTGGAAAGCACCTGCCAGCGATCGACTTGGAACAGCGTATGAAAGTCAGTTCTGTATCAAGGCCTCATAATTTGTTCAAGCGGTATCTCTGGCTCTCACGCATCTCCGCTCTTTTTCAATGCTGCTATCTTCCGGCGTAAATCTTTGAACGGCCTTGCTTGTCAATGAGATGATGCTGAGAGTACCTGCATGCCGTATTAGCTTGCATGCTAATACCTCCGGGCATCAGTCTTGGCACATTCGTTCCTGCCACTGAGACGATAGTGAGCATCCATTAGCATGTCGAAAGCTAGCAAGCTGATACCATTAGCTGTAGGCTCAATAAGATTCGTTCGTACCACGGAGGTGCCCGCGGCCTCTCGGCGGCACACGAGGGGTTATCATAGAACCTGACCTCAAAGCTTGACTTAAACACCATGAAAGTACCGTATAGGAAAGTTTAGCCATTCTTGAACGAATATGTCTCGCTATTATTACATCTAGTCTTCGCATCTTCTACCACACTCCCCTTCAGTTACGCTCAACATTGTTGAAGTCCTTGTACGATTTCTTCGGCCTCACGTTCGGAGAACCTTCGCATCTGATGAACCCGATGTTGACGTTGCCGCTCTGGATTTCCTGCACCTCGCGCAACGGCACTTCGCGATAAGAGCAACACCTCAGCACATCGGCGGTCAGAAGCTGCTCATGGTGGATCTGGCGGAAGTGTTGCTTGAAGCCCTTGACGCCTTCGAGCAGCTTGCCACTCCCGTATGAGCCGTTGCCACCGCAGACATCGCAGCGAAGCTCGTGGTACTTGCCTGTGCCATCTTCGGTGGTGGTTTTGACAACCACGAGGCAGTTGCTGAGGCAGGGTGCAGTGACATCGCGGATTCGATTGCTGGTCTTTGTGGCCACGGCGACCGGGCCATTGCCTGTCCCAGAGTTCTTCTTCTTCGTCTTCTTTGATGCAGCTGGAGTGGCGGTCTGGGTATGACCAGCAGCAGCGAGAGTTTCGACCGTGTGCCCGACGCGACTCTTTGTGATCGGCCCAACGGTCACCGTGTTACCAATGTACTCCTTGCCGTTTCCTACATTGACCTTCTGCTTGCTTGAGATAAACTCGATATGGACGTCGCCACTGATGAGTTGCTCGACTTCGTGCGAAGACACCACACGATGAGTGCAGCGCTGCAGGACAGCCTCGGCGGACGTTTTGACATCGTGGATCTGACGGAAGTGTGACTGAAAGCCACGCACGCCCTTGTTGAACTTGTGGTGAGCCCAAGAGCCGTTGCCCTGGCAGATATCGCAGCGTAACTCGACCAAGGTGCCGTCTTCGAGCTTGACGATGGTCGGGCTGGTAGTAAGGAAGTTGACGCCAGCGTAATCACGGGACCAGGTCTTTTGCTCTTTCGGAGGCTCAGTGCTACGGGGCGGTGGTGAGTTGCTGCTGTTATTGTTGGCAGCTTGGGATGATGCCGGCGGATCAGCTAGTCCACTGACTTTGGTGTTCGCATCGATGCCGCTGTTAACGGCTTGAGGAAGAGCTGGTTGCTCTGCGTTTGTGGTGGTGCGAAGACGGGATTCACGCCAGGCCTGCACATCTTTGTCTGAGGCTTCTGGGAGATCTGTATAAATGGTCAGTCGCATGACACACAGTGGTTCGATCAGATCTTACCAACCCAGTGGGGTAAGGAGAGTGTGCAGGACCTGGTATGTAGAAGCCTGCTCATCACTCATGCCAGCAAAGACGTACAATGCCTGCGATAGGTGTTAGCACCGACTGAAGATCACTCACTTCCATACTATTACTACCTTTTGCAATGCCTCTACCGCCTCCCGTGCGTTGTGCGCATCATGAACCTTGCGAGTGGCGCTCAGATCGTCGCTATCCTGGCCCTCGGCCGCAATGTTGAATTGGTAGATGCGCTGCTTGTTGAGCTTAGATAACGCAGACGCAATTGTGTTCTGCACTTCGGAGTCTGTAGAGTCTGTATCGTGGTCGGTGGTAGCCATCTTAGGATATTTACCGTAGATTTTGTGTTGTAGGTGAGGTGGTGAGCTGCAGGTTGCGGTCGCGACCGCTTACGAAACAGAAGCTAAGGTCGCATCGGTGCGACGGTCATCGACGACACGTGACGATCAAGCCAGACCTCACTTACCCTTCTTGTTGGGACTGGTAACACGTGCTTCCATGGCGGCTGGGCCCAAGGCAAGATCTATCATCTCCATGACCACATTGGGAAATCTGGTCTCGATACTTGCTGGTACTAGCATGCTGGCTTTTGAGATGGTCAGACATTGTTCACAATATCTCAGTGGTCAGTATTGTCGTTTCCATGCTCTGCAAGTCATTGCGGCTGCATATAGCGATAACAGTACAAGAGCAAGTGTTCCGCTTGTTCCTTAAATGTCAGTACCTTTGCCTATTTAGAAACGTCACAAACACGCACCTTATGCACGTTGAATAATATAAGCTGATTGCTCGCGATCACCGCTTGTCCTGCACATGATCGGCACATCACGACTGTTTGCTTGGGGCCACCGTTTGTCCTACACATGATCAGCACAATACGGGTGATTGCTTCGTGAATCAGCCCGCACCTTATTGTCTGCAGTTCATGCTTGTTGACTTGCCCACCTTATAAAAGTTGCAAATATTGCTCTTGAATCCACATCGCCAACGACCAACACACTCTTCTCTCTTATATATCGGCGGGACAACACCATTGATTCCAATTTCCAACACACCACACTATATACAACATGAGCAACACAGGAATTGACGCCAACGCTGGTAATTCTCCATCCCAGCCCACCCTCAGCAACTGCGATAAAAAAATCATGAAGGCTATGAGCCTGTTCGCAAACGTACTTCGCAGCGCCAGACGCGAAGCAGACGAAACAACTGTCAGTGGTACACGCAGGGCGGAGCTTGAGGCCTGGATCGAGCGCCATGCGGCTGATATCGATGCCCACATCGAGGTGAGTCGCCATATACCACCCAAGAATGGCAAGTCCAAGAAGGATCTAACCAGCAGGACAGAAGCTTGGAGCTTTCATTGGCCTTGGCGTTGATCCAGAAAAAGACGTGGAGCTCGGTGACCTTCTGAAAGCAACGGGTAAGAACAGAAAGTCCAGTATGTCCAGTGATTTTGTACTAAGCAAGCACAGTGGTACGGCCATAGAGTTGTAGGAGCATTTCAGAGGCGCAGATCTGCTCCATTGTGTGCGCTCGGCGATAACGGCGAATCGAGCTGTATGGTTCTTCGCAGCATAAGAAGATATCGCAGTGGCAAGCATAGATACTGTGAGGTTCGTGCCAAAGATCCTAGCTGTTTAGAATTGTGGGATGCTCGGAGTTCGAAAGATTCTCTCCATGGTAAACACTGTTACACCCATTTTCCACTGTAATGGTCTTAGCGATATGAATCCCTGAGATATGTAATCTGTGCATTTGAGGTAAGTACAGAGATTCATGGACTTAAAGACAAGTCAATGCAATCATCGGGCTCTAGCTTAATGGTAATGGAAGTGAAGTGAAGTCAGGATGGCATGGCCGGGAAGACGGCGTCGGGAACCCGAGATCTCGGGTTCGGCGCTTGGCAAAAGCAAGATCGGCATTCTCGAAAGAAAGTGAGAATCGCAGCTTTGCGCATGCGATCAGCTTTTACAAATTAAATACACCCAACACACTTCACACCAAATGTTCGCCGTCAAAGGTTGGGCAGTCGACGCTTCTGCGCTGAAGCCGCAGACCAAACCAATCAAATCTTCCAAAGCACAGGATGCGCTCGACAGGAAAGCTGCAAAGCACGAAGAAGCCAACGAAGGACCAAATGCCGAGCAAAAAGCAGAGAAGGCCAACCTCAAGCGCAAAAGAGAAGAGATTGCCGCTGCGAACGAGCCTGATTTAGGCAAGCAGTGGGATAAGCATGTTGAGGGAAAGGATGTTAGCAAGCCAAAGGAGAAGAAAAAGAAGGACAACAAGAAGCAAAAGCGCGATGAAAAGGATGTGAATGGAGTAGACAAGAAGGCAGGTGCACAGGCCGAGGGAGGTGCACAACCTAGTAATAAGAAAGACAAGAAGAAAGGCAAGCAGGACAAGACAGAGACTCAGGCGCAGGATGGCGCATCGAAGACTGCATCTACAGTGGTAGCAAAACTCCCGCCAGCACCACCTGTTATGCCCTTGAAGGCAAAGCTCACTCCCATGCAAGCGGCTATGCGACAGAAGCTGATCTCTGCGCGCTTCCGTCACCTGAACGAGACTCTATACACTGCCCCTTCGGCCGATGCTCTGCAACTATTCGACGCAAACCCGGAAATGTTCGAGGATTACCACGCTGGCTTCAGGCAACAAGTCGAGGTCTGGCCTCAAAACCCGGTGGACAAATTCTTGGCTACTATCCGAGCACGTGGTGTAGTCAAGCAATCATACCTGAATAAGAAGGGATCAAAATCGAAGCCCGCGAAGGGCTCAGAGAACGATGGTGGATTGGAGCCTCTGCCTAGGACACACGGCACCGCAATCATTGCCGATCTTGGATGTGGTGATGCTGCATTGTCTCACTCTTTGACAACATCCAACGAGATCTCCTCGCTCAACCTGAAGATCCACTCCTTCGACCTGCACTCGCCTTCGAGACTAGTCACCAAGGCCGACATCTCCAACCTACCACTCGAGGATGGCTCATGCGACGTTGCAATCTTCTGTCTGGCGCTTATGGGAACCAACTGGATATCGTTCATCGAGGAAGCATACCGCATCTTGCACTGGCGAGGTGAGCTTTGGGTCGCAGAAATCAAGTCGCGTTTCGGCAGGGTAGACAAGAAGAAGAAAGTTGTGGAACACTCCGTCGGATCGAAGAGGAAGGCGAAGGCACTTGCGCCTAAGCTGGCAGCAAAGAAGAAGGAGCAGGAAGAGGCCAACGAGGAGCAGACCCTTGCAACCGAGGTCGACGGCGTAGAAGCCCAGCAGCAGCCTGCGACAGATGTCAGCGGCTTCGTTGAGGTTCTGAGACGCCGTGGCTTCGTCTTGAAGAATGGTGAGGAAAGTATCGACCTCGGCAACAAGATGTTCGTCAAGATGGAGTTCACAAAGTCTGCGGCGCCGGTCAAGGGCAAGGGCGTCTCCGAGATTCCTGAGGATCGCAAGCCTAAGCCCAACAACTTCCAGGCAAAGAGATTCATTGAAGAGCAGGAGAAGAACGACGACGTGCCTACGGACGATGAGTCAAAGGCACTCAAGCCTTGTCTGTACAAGATTCGCTAGTAAATTTGCAATAGTACAAGATCATCTTATTAAAGAGTCTAGTCTGAGAATATGACATTCTACCCGTTGCTTCAACAAGTCTGCAACCCTTGAAACAAAACAATGTATCGCGTTCGAATTAATATCTGCGCTTCTGTCAAGGCTTTTGAGTAGCAATACAGCTGAGCAAGACAAAAGAAAGAATGAAAGCAGAAAGCAAAACGCAAAACGCCTGCCTGGCCAAACGTTCGCCTTAAAAGGCCCCATGGATCACTTGATTGTCACCGCATTGTCTCCTTGAAACCCCCAGCGCCCAAGAGCTTTCGGTGGTTCATTACAATTTCGATCACCGAAGGTTCCAAGTCTGCCACGATGTGAGCAAATGGACAGAGGAAAAGATTTGAGAAAGTAGAGCCAACGTGAGCATCGTGTCCATGTCTTGCAGCTGATTGTCACGGTTGGCTTGCCAGCAGTGGTTATTCGGTGAACCTCGCAATATTTCTTACAGCTGCGTGTCACAATCGGCTTGCCAGCGGTGGTGATGCGGTGGACCTCGCAATGCCTCGAGGTCGTGTTGGTCGAACGGTATTCCTTACTGAAATCACAGGTGACGGCCGGCCAGTAGGATAGGAATGCGCTGGGTTGCACTTCACCAACGAGACCGAAGACCTTTACATGTAGAGGAGCATGCATAGGTGTTCGCACTCGGAAGCGCAATGCCGACGAACAACTGATGTCGTGGGTATATGACGCCGGACCTCAGCTGCTCACGCTCACGCTCAAGCGCCTCAAGACTAGCGACGCTGGTCATGTACTCACCATATGAGTGTGCCACGGTATTGCGCAGGAAATGGCGCGCGTGGCCAATGGCGCGATCCAATTCTGCGAGTCGACTCGCTCGGAAGGCGTCCAAACGCTCGTGGTGCTCACGCCAAGCGACGGCAGTGACTCTGCTCGAGTTGTGCTGGGCTTCGATGTCGGAGTCGGAGAAGCCCGCATTGTCGGAGTCGGAGGAGCTTGCATCAGGGGTGTACTGAGTCGATGAAGAGTCCGAATCAGTTATCGACGACAATGGAGGAGTGTCTTCGTTGTCAGACGAATCTGCTTCGTATCCACTGCCGACCTCGTCAAGCTCTGGCTGCTCAGGCAGCAGCTCTAAAAGGCTCCCGTGCTGCCTTGGAGATCGCATGCCCGACGAGACATCTGATCCGCCGCTGCTGGTGGAACCATCAGGCGCACTGGACACAAAGCTGGCTTCAAAACCAGAGACAGCCATGGCCCAGTCCTGCTGCCTCCACTCTCTGGGTGCATTGCGCTGCACTCCGAGTTCGGTCGCTGGCAGCGGCACGCCGCCAGACTCAGACGAGTCTGAAGTGTCTTCAGGCTCGGGTGCTAGCGCTGGTTCGAGTTCCCATCGCTCGAGTGCTGGTTCCACGTACAGCTGGTCGAATTCAGCCCTGCTCAGCACGACCGGGTGGCTGACTCTAGTCGATTGGCAGTACTCGTGGAAATAGTTGTCGAAGATCCAGGTTCTGACCCACTCTTGTGCGTTTACGGGAGTCGCCCGGGCCTTGCGAATGGCGGCGAAGGTGTTCTTTTGGGTTGCCATTGTTGCTGTTGATCTATGGATATGGTGTAGCTGAGAGGTACTCAAGTGGATGTTGGTAGGGACTTGAGGTGAAAATGGTCTCGCTGGGTTGAGATTGTGATGCCTTGAGGCTGATGATACTGGTAGCAGCTTGAAGTGGTCAAGCTATTGCGTCCGGGAGGTTGATGGGCCTGCTTGACAGTACTAGTGCTGGTTTGTGTATACGGACGATGGTATTGACCTTAGCTTGTGGACGAATTGGAATCTGTACTAGTGATAGAGTCGAAACAGCAACGGAGAAACACGAGCCTATCTACCCTGTTGACGGTCAGGAGAAAATGCACACATTGAGGTGAGTGTCCTCATATTGGAGCTTGTTGCTCAACGCAGGGTAGTCATGACCTCTGGGCAAGTGGTCAGCGCAGGTTGTAATAGCCTTACTTTACGCGGAAGAAAGAGATATCGAATATAACAGGTATCAAGGCCAATCTGTTTGGCTCGTCTGGATTTCGTAAGTGAAGCTACGGAGCATGCGCCACAGCGCCACAGCGCGGCCGATGCGGCCCTGCCATCCTGCCAATGGCCATTGCGCACAACAAATTGCCAGCATATGGCCTCAGCAGATACAGTGGTATGCAAAATTTAACATAGGGTTTTGTCATCCCCATCTGCGCAACGTAGCCTTGCATGCTGCTGTTTCAACAAGTCAACGGCTGAGCAGCTTTTGGCTTTTCGGCTTTCGGCATTGCGTTCATTGACAGCACTTGCTGGCGAAGCGCATTCTGTCGTCGCACGTAGCGCATAGAACCCACTGGGCAGTCGGTAGTTGGTGATTCTACAGTGACGTTTGTGTTGCGCCATTGGTGCTAATCGTGCGCATCCCGCTGCCTCCGCCAGCCTCTGTTCGAGGCTGTCCCGGCAGCATATCCAAATGGCTGAGTAGAGATCTACAGCACCAATGTGCTTCAAGACCGGACATTGTCCCCCTCGTCAAACTCCTCGACCTCTTCAGTGCTTCCACTGTCGTCGCTGCCGACTTCGTCACCGCTGCGGATGGCCTCTTTCACGGCGCGCTTCATTTGCACCTGCTGCACGCCTCTCTGGCCGAAGAAGTCCTCTGTTTGCAGGCCCCGGACAGCCTCTGACCTAATACCGCGTACGTTCTCACCACTCTTCTTCATGTTCCTGATGTGCTCTCTTACGGGAACCATGGCTGCGTCGCGACATGCTTCCTTGATGTCAGAGCCACTCATGCCCGCGCTTGCGCGGACCAGTGCGCTCATGTCGAAAGCCGGCTTGCCGTCGATGACGGTGTTGTCCAGCTTTGTCTCGGCCAGAGTGATTCCAAAGATCTGACGCCTCTGGCTTGAGTTCGGTAGGCTGACGGGGAACTTCTTGGGCATGCGTCGTAGAATGGCTTCATCAATATCCTGGATCCTGTTTGTAGCCCCAAGAATGCAAATGCGCTGGTTGCCGGCCTGCTTAGTAGAGCTGGCAAGACCATCCCAGTGGGTCATGAACTCCGCCTTGACCATGCCTGAAGCCTCGTGTTCACCGCTGCGACGTTGTCCAAGCACCGCGTCGATCTCATCAATGAAGACAATCGAAGGCTGCAGTTTACGGGCGAGAGAGAAGACAGCCGCGACCAATTTGTTGCTGTCGCCGTACCACTTTTCGGTCAAGGTAGAGATGTGCAGGTTGATGAAGCAAGCGCCAGATTCCCTAGCGAGCGCTTTGGCCAGCATTGTCTTTCCGCAACCAGGAGGTCCGTAGAGAAGCACACCAGATGGTGCCGAGAGGAGGGAAGAGTGTCCAGAGTACAGATGCGGCATGGTAAGGGGGTAGATAACGCTCTCAGTAAGTTCCTCGATGATTCCGTCCAGTCCTCCGATGTCGTCAAAGGTCACGGGGATCTCGTTCGGGCTCACGACTTCCATGGCGATTGTCTGCTCGTACTGCGACAGCACGAGATCTTGTGGTTTGACCCTCTCGTCAGAACCCGGCGTTCTCTCTTCATCGTCCCAATCATCATCATCCTCTTGTCTTTCACCGCCGTTGAATATGTTCTTCAGACGAGTGCTGGCTGCGAGCGCCTTCTGCTGTGCTTCTGCCTTTGCGCCGGCATCGGGATCGAGACGTGAGAGGATCGATCGAGCGAAGTAGAATGCTAGGAGCGGCTACGGCCATGTCAGTATCGGTCATGCGAGTTCTATCCCACGAGACCGTCGGCGCATCGTAGTGGGACAAGTGTCGTTCTTACTGTTGCGACCATCAGGAGCACGTCGGGCAGCATCTGTGCCCATTTTCGATCGGAAGCCATGGTGTATTGATTGTGTTGTGTTGTGCAGTCGAAGTCGACAACTGGTATCGAGGCACAATTCCAGTTGACTGAGTTGTAAAACTTTGGTAGGGTAGTTGGTTTCAAGGTTGTCGCAGACATGTGAAGGACCGAGGATTCCAACGTCTCGCGACGCCACAACGCCACATGACGGGCAGCCACACTGTGGCGGACGACTCGCGTAAAGTGGAAAGTGGAAAGTCGCGTCTCCTTCTCACGCGCTTTCGGGAAGCAAGACAGATATCACAACCAGTACAGAAAGGCAAAAAAAAAAATTAAAACCAAGCACATCAACCAGCATGGCATCAGCAGATATTGACATCGGCCCAGCAAGTGGCCCCAAAGTCGACCTTCAGCCAACCTCAACTACCGCCAACGGCGACTCATCACCAGCTCCTAACAAAAGTCACGAAGAATATCAATATCTGAACCTCATCCGCGAAATCCTGCGTGATGGCGAACACCGCCCTGATCGCACCGGTACTGGAACTCTAGCAATCCCTTTCCCACCACAACACAAATACGCCCTCTCAAAACCAGACGGCACTCCCATCCTCCCACTTCTCACAACAAAGCGTGTCTTCTTCCGTGCCGTCCTCGCCGAGCTCCTCTGGTTCGTATCCGGCGACACAAGTGCCAAGACTCTGCAAGACCAGAATGTAAAGATCTGGGACGGCAATGCCTCAAGGCAGTATCTGGATTCTGTCGGTCTCTCGCACCGCGAAGAAGGCGATCTCGGCCCCGTGTACGGCTTCCAGTGGCGCCACTTTGGCGCAGAGTACCAGGACCGCCACGCAGACTACTCGGGCCAGGGCGTCGACCAACTGGCCGAAGTTGTTCGCAAGCTCAAAGAGAACCCTTACGACCGCAGAATCATTCTGAGCGCGTGGAACCCTGCCGATCTCAAGAAAATGGCTTTGCCTCCTTGCCACATGTTCGCTCAATTCTACGTTTCCTTCCCAGCGTCAGCACCTACTAGGGCAGATGGCTCCAGGCAGGGAACGCTGCACGCTCTCCTTTACCAGCGCTCCTGCGACATGGGTCTCGGCGTACCGTTCAACATCGCTTCGTACGCTCTGCTCACACACATGCTGGCGAGGAGCTGCGACTTGGTGCCAGGCAGCTTGACGCATACCATGGGCGATGCCCACGTCTACATGGACCACAGGCAGGCTCTCGAGGAACAGATCAAGCGTGAGCCTAGAGACTTCCCGACCCTGGAGCTTGCGCCTGAGGCTGGTTGCAGCATTGATGGCTGGAAGGTAGAGGATTTCAAGGTGGTCGGCTACGAGCCTCATAAGGGCATTGCTATGAAGATGAGCGTGTGATTGGGTTTTCTTGGCTTGATGTGTTTATGATGATAGACTATGTATATATGTGACCTTGAAGGACTCGTTTTCAAAAATTTAGGATGCAGTGGGGTTGATACATGATACTTCTGGCATCGACCGCGTATTTGCATGTTTCCCGTATTCAGATGCTTACTCGAGGCGTGAGCTACATGGGACCAAGTCGGATTCAGGACATGGAAAGCTTGTGCACTCCTATTCAATAGGCACATCGCCCATTTCAATGCATATATGTCACCACATCAATGCTAACAATTTCTCATATCTCCAAGCCGCCCACCATAGCAGTACTGGTCTCCAGCGCCATCGCTTCTTCAATTTGAGGGAAGCGATTTTCCCAGAACCTCACGCCATCCAGGCACTGATCGCGACAAATCGCGCCGAGATCCTCCGCCATCTCAAGCTCTTCGTTCGCAACGCCAACGCTCCAGCCAAAGCGCTCAGCAGTCTCTTGTGCAGTCGTGCTGCGGCCGAAATCTTGCAACGCGGCCACTTCGCCGATCATCTGGCTCGCCAGCTCGTCTGTCACGGGCTCACGAAGCCAGGCTAGGATGGATGCGATAGTCTTCTCGTCTGTTCGACTTCTCTCTTGTACTACAAGAAGCCCAGACTTGAAACGTCGTAGTCGAATAGGAAGTTGCAAAGTCTCCCACATCTTGGCTGCTTTCTCAAAGTCTAGCGGTGAGACAAGCTCGATGCCGTTTCGCAAACGGTTAAAGACGGCCCATAGGTCAACGAGCGAGATGATCCCGCCTTCACGACGAAGCACGCCGCGACGGTCATCTGTCAGGAACTCTGCAAGGTTACGCGAGAGCTCTGTCACGTAAAGGTTTTCTGACGTTGAGCCGGAGCCGAGCATGTCTTTGGTAGTTGTCAGGCCGAGGGCGGAGGCAGACTCGTTCAGCAGGCTGCGAGCTTCGGGTGTGAGCGAGTCTGCCGAGGAGGATTGCGCGCGGAACTGCTCAGCCATTGCGATGACTTCCTTCGCAGATGTCATGAGAGCTTCGAGATCTTCGAATGCGCTGCCGATGACGGCTTGGTTGTTGGCGCGTAGTTGAGCACCGCGACGCTCGAGACCTGCTATGCCTACTATCCGAGGAGATGGAGCGCTTTGCTGTGAGTAGCCATTGTTGGGATCCAAGGGGTTGGCGTCGTTTTGGCCGTGAGGCGTGGGCACTGGTGGCGCGCTTTGCAGCAACCATTTGCGTTGAACTAAAGCGCCCTTCAGCCGCTCATGAAACACTTTGTCGCCACCTGCGCGGAATGAGAATTTAATAGTCTCAATCGTCTCGTTTCCGATGATGGACTCTGTAGTCAGAGTGGGGCCGGGCGACTCAGGCCGTTTAGTGCTCTCATTGATCAATTGTGAACGCCTGTCTCCACCTGCGGTCAGTGATGCACCACAGATCTCGCACATCGTCAGGGACGGGTGGTTCTCGAAAGTGCACCTTGGACATGTGATACTGCTGCCGTTCTTCTGCGGCTGAGGACTCAACATCGTGCCTTGACTGGAAGAGTTCTCTTGGTCGAGTGAATTTCGAGATTGTGGAGTGGCGTCGCCGTATTGACCACTCGGTCTGTTTGACATCGCGGCTATGGCAGCCTTGACCATGTGTACAAGTGGTGGCTGAATGCCACATGCCTGACATGGTGGCAGATTCGTATGTTGGTTGGCCGTCCCAGGGTCGAAGTTCGGAGGCACTTTGTTTGAGAACCCACATATAGGACATATCCAGGTGGCGTCAATGTCTCTGGGCGGCGCCGGAGACGGGATGTATGATCGTAAAGGCGAGCCTGGTGGTTTCACCAGCGCATCTGCCGGAGAAGCATATCGAGGCACAGGACTCGCGATCGCCTGTGATACTCGCTTGGAAGCCTTGGGAAACAGTGTGATCTTTGGGCTTGACTTCAGAAAACCCGCGTATGACTCAGTCCGGTCGATCTGTTTAAGATCTACTGCAACAGAGTACTTTCTAGGCTCGTCATTGTCGACATAGCACACTCTGTGCGACGTCAAGTATGCTTGCCCGTTCTGGTAGTTCGGGATCTTGTATTTGCCTTCGTACAAGCCAACACTGTCTTGCACAAACAAGAGGGTCTCGTCATCGTACAGCGATGGCCGCAAGGCAGTTGTGAGATCTAGCTGGCGAAGAAACATGTAGACATCTGGGTGGTGGTGTTGTTGAAGTGATCCAGGCCACTGGTCCCAGTCTTATCGACAGCTAGCGTGGCGCGTAGATGCAGATGCAGGCTTCCGAGTACGGCAAGATCGACTTGAAATGCCGGCACATGCAATTGAGGTATAGTGAATGGAACGTCTCAACAGCAGTATGGAACGGTCAATTCACTGTCACAAAGATTTCGAGCCAATAGTGACATACCAGGCGTTGGTCGCTTGTCGGCGATGCATCTGCTCTGCATGATGCAGTAAGGTTGAGGGTCACGGGATCTGACTTGCGACTTGGCATGATCGCACCGCGCTTCCTTCTACCGGCGCGTGGACGTCGACCGCTGCTTACTTCTGCTCACCCACTACCCAAACCACACACGCACCCCGATCTCATCACAACAGTCCCCTTGCGATATAGCAGGCCACAAAATCGCATTTCACTCTGTCTTCACGCTTCCACGTGCGCTCACAGTCCCGTCTTGGCGCCATCGCCGCATCTCCCTCGCCTCCAGTCCACCATAATGGCTTCCAGCCTGCAACCGGCTTTCACGCCAGTACAAGCACGCCACACCCTACAAAGAACACCGCAAGTCCAGCCCCAGCCCACTGCACAGTCACCTGCGTCCAAAGCCGCCTGGCCAGAAGTTGTCAGAAACTGGGTCCAGCGAGCCTTCGCGCCCGAGAATGCGGTCCCCGGCATCTCTTCTGACGAGTGGCGCAATTTCCTCCTTGGCTTCCTGCCAAAAGTACAAGCGAGCGGTGAAATCGACACTATAGATTGGAGCACGTACCCCACACCGCAGCAGTTGATCGTGATGGAACGTCAGCAAGCTTCTTTCGCGCAAGGCGCGTCACCCACTAACATGACCGGCTACTCATCACATCCCCTTTCCATCGACCCTAGCAAGAAGCGTAAGAGCGGCGACCTAGATATTCCGGACCGTGAACCAGTGACGCCTCCATGGAAGAAGAACAAGCGCGGCCTCGAAGACCGCATCACTGGCATGAGCAAGACGCAAGAGAAGAAGCAGAAGAAGGCGAAGGCTTTCCAGAACGACCTAGCCCATGTGAAGAGCAGCGAGGCACTGGAGAGGCGCAGACAGCGCTTCGGGCACGTCTCACCAGAATCCTCTCCGTTCAGATCACGTGACGAGTCCCCGGCGTCTGCGGAGAATCCTAATGGTCCTGTGGCTGGTACCTGCCAGAAACTTGAAAAGAACTACTTCCGTTTGACGTCAGCCCCAAAGCCTGAAGAAGTCCGGCCTGTGCCTGTCTTGGAGGAAATGTTTGCTTTGCTGCGCAAGAAGTGGAAGACCGAACACAAGTACTCCTATGCTTGTGACCAGTTCAAATCGCTGCGCCAGGATCTGACCGTGCAGCATGTCAAGACCGAGTTCACCGTGCGTGTATACGAAGCTCATGCCCGGATTGCCCTGGAGATAGGAGACCTTGGTGAGTATAATCAGTGTCAGACGCAGCTGCGGTCACTGTATAAGATGGGTTTGAATGGCAGACGCGACGAATTCACTGCGTACCGAATTCTATATTTCATCTACACTTGCAGCCGGACGGACATGAACGATGTCCTTGCCGATCTAACACCAGCAGAAAAACGAATGGAGAGCGTGTCACATGCTTTGCAAGTGCGCGCTGCTCTCGCGAGTGGAAACTACATCAAGTTTTTCCGACTTTTCCAAGCGACACCATATCTTGGCGCTTACTTGTTGGACATGATCGTCTCCCGTGAGCGCCTTGCGGCACTTTCGACGATCTGCAGATCGTAAGTCTACATTTATTTCTTGTCGTGCATGTAAACACAAGCTAACCGTAACTTCACAGGTATAAGCCAGATATCAGTCTTGACTCCGTTGTGGAATGGCTTGCCTTCCAAGGCGAGGACGAGGACCCCGATGCTGGATCTCGCAACTGCATACAGTTCCTCTGCGACCATGGTGGTGAACACTTGATTGAGCGCAAAGATGACGGCCGCGTTCGCTTCGCGACTGGCAAAGCTGGCATGATCTTCGAGACTGCCAAGAAGGCTGCATTCAAAACTGTCGACATCAAAGGCCAGAAGTGAGCTCGTGTGCCACTGTTAGAAATCTACATTTCGATGCCCCTGCCTGTTTTAAGCAAAGACAAGAAGTCTTGCGAATGTCCCCGAAGCCGATGATTGGGTTTCGCCACATGGTTGGCACGGCTATGAGCACTACTTGATCTGTTAGTCGGATCTCGATTGCAGAGTCTCAACGACGCCCCGTTGACTCGACTTGAGGGTGCACCCTCACGAAGGCATACACCACGCACCAAATCGGATCGTGGAGCAGGTAGTCCTTGCCCAAGGTCTGCCCAGTCGTTGCACTTTATACCCCATCGCGTTGCTTACTTCCTCCACCTTTTCGCTTTTTCGCGAGATGGCGCGTCCGGTCGAGCAACGGACCAAGTCGGCACGGTCGACAGCGTTCACTACACCCTGACATGTGTCTGTCATAGGCACCAGCACAACTCGGCAAAGCATGAACATATCACCACACGATCTGGGGTGGACCAAAATCAAAAAGGTAATTTCTCGTCATCTCCTTTCTGCGACGGAGGATACCCATCGGATCGGATTGCAGGAAAAGGGTTGGGTCTGGGATTTTATGGCGCAGCGAAGGGAATGGGCTATTTTAGTAGTATTTTGGAGAGCTATGCTTGGTCAGCACAGCAGAGATATTCCAACTATCAATATGCGTTACATGTCACTGTGCTTCTCATGCTCCCCTCGACTGAGATTTCCTACCGATCTTGGCTAGATATTCTGACCATGATATGTCAAACATCCAGGCTTGATACCTTGTCAGTATACCTGGCAATATACGGGCCATTAAATCGTAGAATTGAGTTAGAACAGTTCGTAAACTTGCGAGCATTGATGGTCACGTGACTACTTTTCCACCCTAACCCTAACCCGATATACTGTTATCTATCTCCACTCTAGGACGGCGCTGTTGACTGCATGTCATTTGAATAAATGCTTTATATATCTTGGAGGCAGCTCTGATCAAATCATCCCGGAAACATGTGGGTATGACCATCGGGTGGGGCTGTGGTGTCAATTTGGGGCTTGAATGTGAAGTTCGAATGAGAAACACACAGTTCCGCCTCGTTAGCTCCACCTCTCTACTGTCGTGCCACATCCACGTGCGATCCTGATCATGGAAAAATTTCTAGCAACGCTCATAGCTATGTGATTATGAAGCTTCAGGAGATACAGACCGGATTATGATACATCGACTGGGATGCGCAGCAAGACAGCCCAGAGCGAATCAAGGCCCACTCCCAGACGACGCGTCAAGCGCAAGAGCTGAGCCGCAAGGCAACGACATGATAGGAAAAGTGTCCGAGTCCTTCGATCTCTAGAGGATTGCATCTCCACATACACAACGAGCTGGCAACACTGCGAGACGGAACACCAATATGAACCCATCATCAAACATATCATTCGCCACCCGCCTGCACAGCTTCGAAGACCAATGGCCAGACCACCAGACATCCGCCCGCCAACTGGCAGCGCTCGGCCACGTCTGTGACCGACCGCCTCTCGAATCACTAGAAGAAGGCTCCCGCTGCGTAGACTGCGGCATCTTCCTCCCAAAGCAGCCCAGTGTAGACGCCCTCGAAGGCTCCATCACCACCAGTACGCCCATCACCTTCCACAAGCCCAAATGCACTCGCCTCCAGATACGTATGCCGCTTGAAGCAAGTCGTGCGACACTGGATTACTCGTCTCTCGTCAACCGCTGGGAGCAACGTAGCCGTGCCGTTCCTGCGAATTCGCGGTCCCAGACAGAGGTCCGCCAAACCAGTGGCCTGTTCTCCCTACCCACAGAACTCCGACTACAGATTTACAGCTATATCCTTCCAAGCTTGTCCGAGGTCACAGAGATCGTACCATTGCATCGCGACTCCTCACGCATGATCACCAAAGCCGGCTTTGACCGCCCCGGGCCCCGAGATAAGACGAAAGCAAACCTGCTACTCGCTTGTAAAGCAATTTATATCGAAGCACTGGATCTACTGTACTCGAACACCACTTTCAAGGTTGACGCGACGAGGTCGCTTTACCTCTTCCTCCGCAATATCGGACATGTCGGACGGCAGATGCTGCGAGCAGTTGATGTCACGTGTGGGCATCGGGAAGATGCGGTTGCTTTCGCTCTGCTGGGAGCGTGTAGGGAGCTGACGAGTTTGACTATACGGCTGGCGAGACCTAAGTTGCTATTACCGATGGCGCCGTTGTGGCTGGCTGATGGCGTGGCTTGCTTGCTGGCGTTGAGTGGGTTGGAGGAAGTGAAGTTTGGAGAGTGCTGTGGTAAGGCGCAGATGGACATGAGCGATGATAAACCTGATGCTATCATACTTCGTAGGGAGCTTACAAGGCTGAAGGGAACGCCTAGTGGTGTTAGAGAGGTGGATGGGGTACTCGACTTGTGAAAAAGTAGAAGTCAGGACGTTGATGACATTACGATCTTGATGCAAGATTTGGGAGCTTAGGACGTAAATGCTTCCATCGCATCGATTACATACCACCAGCGTTCAAGCCCTCGCCATGCCCTGCAACAAAATCAACAGCCCATAAGCACCAGGATCCGGCACGCCATGAGTAGCGCTCTCATCCAAATAAGTACTACGCCCCAACTTCGCCTCCATCTTCTTAGTCCCATCCACACCCTCCTTGGCTTTAGCAATCGCCTGCTCCGCATCACCAGTCGAGTTCAAAGTATCGATGAACGGAATGAGAGCATCCATCATCGTCCTATCCCCAAGCCTAGCACGAGTGTATTTGCACAATTGCTCCAAAGCGGCCTGCAGCGCCTTCGGTACGCTGGCCTCGCTCGCCAACGATGCCGCCAAAGCTGTCAGGAAAATGCAGTACAATGCACCCGACGTGCCGCCCATGTTGACTTCGAGATCGTGCACGAGATCGGCGACTGTCTCTGGCAACCGCGTGAGATCTTTGCCATCGATGAACGCCAGGACTTGCTTTGCGCCGTCGCGGAGCGTGTACCCGCAGTCGCCGTCGCCGACAATCGTGTCGTACTCTGTGATCGTAGGCTCTTCTTTGATGACCGCGTTGCAGCCGGCGTGGATGCGCTTGCGGACCTCGGCGTCGTCGAATTTGATTTGTGCAGTGGAAGGGGAAAGGGTTTTGGAGAGGGCAGTGCCGTTGGAGCCGGCGGCTGTGGTGTCGGCTTGAGGCTTTTCCTGAGACGGAAGCTCGGATGAAGGAGCTGGGTAGAGAGAGATGGCGAAGCCCCGGCCTGGTTGTGAGTGATTGAGGATTGTGGAGTGTGATAGCTTGAACGGGAGTTCTTTGGAGTCTGGTGTTTGTTGGTCAGTGACGGGGCTTCGGAGGTTGGGTTCGTAGTACATACGGCAATACTCTGCAATTTCCTTTGCAATGATGTAGTTTTCCAATCGACTTAATCCGTTGATATCGGAGTAGTGGATGGAGTATGTGACTTTTCCGCTCTGGTCTTTCTGTGTCTCGAAGAGGCCCTTTAGCTGTTTCTCAACCGTCGCTTTGACACTTTCGAAAGCTGCCGAGTCGCCTCCAGCACCGGATATGGCAGGCTTGCCTTCGGCTTTGTCGGTCTGGAAGGTCGAGTATGCCGTGTGCTCATTTTTGAAGAAGTCCTTGACCAGACCATCTGCATCCTCGATCGTTCGTCCGCTTCCTTTTGATCTGTTCGCCAAAAGGAACAGCAGGTGATCGTATTCCAGCTCTCCATTCACCTCGACGTCAATGCTGTTATCCTCCACAGATGCCTTCAGGTTTCGACTCTTGCCAGAGCGCACAACGACGAGTGCCTGGTGCTCTGTTGCGCCGAATTTTTGGAGCGCATGTTTGATACCGCGCGCTGTAAGGCCCTCCTTGCCAGGCTCCTCCGACACGATAGCGGCGACCTTGCTTCCGTCGAGCAACTTGCCAGAGAAGTTTCCTGGAGTAGTGACTGCGACGGTATTGCAGGACTTGCTGTCGATGATGCTCTGGTTGATCAGGATTTGTTGGCCTTTGGCTGTCTGGACTTGTTTTACGCCACGTTGAACGAGGGGTAGGAGGCCATTCCAGCGGTTCGTGTTTTGTAGATCCAGAGATGGGGTTGAGAAGGGAACGGTTTGCTCGACGACTACAGCCATGATGTAGAGGAAAGTAGAGAAATGTGAGGAAAGCGAAGAGCTCGAGAGACTGGAGATCCGCAGTAGTACTTACTTGCAATGGCCTTGGAACATCTTACGGTATTTCTTGTCGGCTCGGATATCCTTGGCTGTCCACCTGAGGACGGCCTACTACATACAGAGATGCGCATGCTGTGCTGCGGGGTTGTTCGCGTATCGCGTTGTCGACCGGAGAGGTGAGCTGCGATAGTGGAAGCCGAGAGCGATGCAGTTGCCGGGTTGCCCGAAAGAGGAATGCCGGTGAGTATGCTCCGAGAGGCGCATCGGATCCAGTGGGCCAGCAACGCGACTATCTGTCCACTCTTGATCTCTGTTCCGATGGTTGTGTTGGCTTTATTATATGAATGAACCCCCTTTGAGGTTTTCCGACTGTCGAGTCTTCACTGTATCCAACGTACAGACAGCCATTGATGCAGGTCGACGAGTGATCGCATCGGCGGGATGGATATATTGATAGCGGGGTACAGCGGGGTGATTGTTGACAGGCCAAGGTAAACCGAATGACAGGTGTATTCAATGTTGGAACAGAAGGAAAAATGCTTCCCAGAAGCCAGCCTTGAGGACCACTTTAACGCCTGGTATCACATCAATTCAACTCACCAGGTTATACCATCATGTCAGCTCCCACACTCCGCGAAAAGCAAGCTCCTCTGAAGGACTCTTACAAAAACGACCCTAGCTCAGCGATCGTCACGCTCAAATCCACAGGCACCCTCGACTCTAGCAGCGTCACCTGCAAACTCGACACCGGCCGACAGATTCACAAAGCGCAAGAGAAGATCGCAGGCTTGCACCCCAAAGCCGGCGGCGATGATCCCGAAATCTCAGGCGAGCTGTGCTCGGGCGACATGCTCCTTGAAGCACTCGTGGCTTGTTCCGGCGTCACCCTGAAGGCTGTAGCGACAGCTATGGGGATCCCGATCGCCAGTGGGATTGTGAAGGCGGAAGGAGACTTGGACTTCAAGGGAACGATGGGCGTTGACAGAAATGCGCCGGTGGGATTCACGAATATTCGCTTGGGATTTGAGCTGAAGTTTGAGGATGGCGCAGATGTGCCGGAAGAGACGGTGGCGAAATTGGGGAAATTGACTGAGCGGTATTGCGTCGTCTTTCAGACTATTGCGAAGAAGCCGGAACTGTCTGTCAGTTTGCAAGGGAGTCAGAAGCAAGAGGTTGGGGAGGACAAGAAGTTCGAATGGGAGCAAAAGAGCTGAACAGCTTCGTGTTGATACTGGTTATGGATACTGGTGTAGATGTTGTACATATGATCAAGAAGGATGTTTCTTATGACTTGCGAGTCAGGCACACATTTTAGTTCGAGGGAGCAAGTGCATACCGAGAACCTTCTCAAACGATTTGCCTCGACCTCAACTCAGTTTGATGACTCGCCTAATGTGCATGTGACGGATCGCGGCTACGGCCCATACGATCAATCCATCCCTCACCTTCTCATCAATTCTGTCTAGCGAAGAATATGTGATCCCAACAAAATTTGATAGATAGGCAAGGGATGAAACGGTTATGTACTACAGTACAGTACTACTGCGTGTACAGTAAGTTACATCGCACCAAAATGCACGTCCACGGCGAAGCGTTTTGCGCACAAGCAAGGGAAGCCGATAAGCGGATCGCTCTCCACCTGCCGAGCCGAGACGAACGCGATTTAGACGCGAATTATTGATTACTTTTGTCGTCACCGCAGAAGACAGCAGAACCTACAGAGCCAACAGAACCCTCGTTTCTGCAGTATAAGAGGTGTAAGCCTTCGTCATCGAAGGCGGACGATCTTCGGCAGGGTAATTGTTCAACCTCTTCGGATTGGATGTGTAAACGGGTGAAACAAGACTGCCCGCTAGAGTTTTGTAGAGTCGGACTTAAGACGCTGTAACCGATGCATTGGCTTCATCGAGTTGTCGAGGTTCTCTATCGGCGTATCATGAGGCCGGGCATGTGGCAATGTAGAGGATAGTTTTGGAATGTGTTGTAAGAATGCCTACTTGACTTTTGCACAATAATGTCAGGAGACAGCGACTTTGGTCGATAATCGTCTCATCCGTCGGCTCGCCTCGTCACGAGCATTCAAAGATTTCTCAGCGGCGTGACTTGAGGGGTCTTTGCTGCGGAAGTAGGCGCGAGCCGCCTCATCCACTTCAGCCACCTTATCCACCGACCTGCGCGAGCGACGCGTGAGAACGACGACAGGGAAGTTCTGGCGAGCGCATTTGCGACTGCATGAGCGGGATATACCGTGATACCTTGTGTGCATCATCGTCGCACGTGCAGGGGTGAATAATGTCTTTCCTGCCACCACCTGCACGACGTGCAATGGCGTGTCGAGCAGATGTGGCGATCGCACCCAGACTTGACCAACACAACCACCGACCTTACTTGCCGAGAGAATCTTCAAAGCATCGGTGGTCCGAGTGTGAGTATCAGATGGCCCATGGATTCAATGGCGTGTTTGCCGTAACGGTGACTAGCACGTTATATGCAAACTCTGGAGGGCAGGGATGTCTTGCCTTCGGCAGACTTGCTGTTGATCATGACGGACCTGAAGCCGATGCGTCGAGGCCACTTGCGATGGGCCGGATGCACGGCGAGATGCACGGCGAGCTGCACGCAAGCAGAAAATGCTGCAGGCCAGAACCACGTCTCACTGTCACGAACTGGTGCCGATTGGAGCAGAAGGATCGCGAGCATCAATGCTGGTCGATAGTCTGCATCGTTCACTATAATATCATCTACAACATCATATGCCAGTCGTTCAGTTCAGCATGTATACAGACAAGGGCAGAGTCGGAGCGGCGAGTCATGAAGACGATAATAAAACGCCACGCTATCTGGAACAGACTGCTGGCGGCTACTGGCCAGCCTACTACTGTCCGGACCTCTCTGCTCAGCAGCAGGGTGACGTATGGCGTGGCAGGCCGGGCGATGTTCGACGCGCCTTTGGTGGGTGAAAAATCGTGAGGCACGCTCGCCCGCCGCCGCGGTCGTCGTCTAGGGCAAGGCCACGAACGAACGAAGACGGACGGCGCTGGCAGGCAGGCTCAACGCTTACGCTGACTGACCTTTCTTTCGCTCTCTGGCCGGAAGGCGTTGCATGATCTTTTTGCTACCCACGCTCCCACCTTTTCTCCATCCCTTCAACCCTCTCCCCACTGGCCCTCAGTCCCACAACCCGCCCGTTCGTGTGAGATTGGCGACAGACCCGCATAACCATAACCAGCCTCGCCAGATCGCCTTGCACCACCTCGTCTTACCTTGCCTTGCCCTGCCTTACTCAGCCTTGCGCTGCCCCTCTCGTCTCTCGTCACGCCGCCAGCAGCCGGTACCTGCTGCCTCTCTGCTCCACCTCCCGTGCGGCTGCCGCCAGGTCCACACACACAAGAAGCACGCACGCAAGCCTCACGCGTGGGTCTACCGTCAACCGCTATACACGCCGCGTGCAGCAGAGTTGTAGCAGTTGTAGTACGGGCACAGCAGAGACAGCGAAACCCTCTCTGCACCCTGCCCGCCCTGCACCTCCGCTTCACCGCGCCGCCACCAGAGGATAAAACTCATCATCCTCCGCCGGCCGTCCGCCGCGACTCCCGCCACCGCCGCCGCCGCGTGCTTATCGACATCGGCATCGGCGCAGAGTCTTGCTGCTCACACGCTCGCGCTCGCGCTTGCCGGTGACGCATTGCCGCAAATCCCAAAACCCAACAAATTCTGAGAATTTCTTGGCTGCCGGCTTCCTTGTTCGCGCGAAGTTTATCCGGATTGTCGTCCCGTCCGTAACTCGACGCCCGCTCACAGTCTGCAGCACAGTGCTCTGCTGCAGCGCAGGCTCTTCCGCGTGTTTTTGCTCTGCACCGTCGCTGCGCCGCCGTCACTTCTCGCGCCCTCCCTCGTGCAGGATCCCAGCGACCGGTTGACGCTGGTAAGCCGGCCGGCCGCCGTCATCTCGAGATCTTGACCCTCCCATCATCCCAACCTCAGCATCGCCGGGAAAGCCGCATGAGAGGCCATTGGACACGCCAATCTCCAGTTCCCCTCCTCTCCACCCCACTCCACATCCTACCTTAGCACTTTACCTTTGCTATACCTTTCGGTATGGACAACCAGTTCCCGCCTGGCTATATGTCTTATGGCCAGCAGTTCAAGACGGAACAGGGCCAGCAGCAGCAGCCTGCCGCCCAGCAGAGCCAGCAGGGTCAGCCGGGCCAGCAATTCAAGTCTGAGGCCGGCCAGCAGCAACAACAGCAGCCGTCCCAGCACCCTCCTCAGCAGCAGCCTGGCCTGAGCTCCTTTGGCAGCCTGTCTGCCACTCCTGGTCACTCTCAACAGGACTCGCCCGCGTCCGGCCATCCCACCTTACCTCCTCTCCAGCAGAGCCAGAATGGTGGCTACGCGCAGTTTGGCTCCATGTCCTACGCGCATCCTGGAAGCCAAACTCACACCCCGCCGACTCCTCACACCCCGGTGACCTCCTCTATGGGTAACGGGCAGACCAGCGCTTACTCGCACGTGTCGCCTGCCAGCGCCATGGGCCCTCCGTCGTACTCGCAAAACCCTTACGGCATGTCGTCATCTTCGATGATGTACCCTTCGTCCACCTCGACCTCGATGCCTCCGAGTTCATCTGCAGGTGGCCTCCCTACAATCAGGCCAATGCCCCCCGGAGGCGTCGGTGGTCCCATGGGTAGCCTTCCGAGTCTCGGCGGCCCTCACTTGGGCCAGCAGGCGTCATTCATGCAGAACGAGGAGGCTCCTACACACGTTGTTGGTTCGCAGGGCCGTCGTGGTATTCTTCCCAGCGCGCCTGGTCGCCCGAACGCGCCTGTGTCGGGTAGTGGCCAAGCCACCAAGAACATGATTCCTCAGAAGGACGCCGATGGAAAATACCCTTGCCCTCACTGCAACAAGACCTATCTGCACGCGAAGCATCTCAAGCGCCATTTATTGAGACGTGAGTCATTGGAGGAGAAAAAAATTAAAGTATACATTATGCTGACTAGAAACAGATACCGGAGACCGACCCTACTCGTGCCACCTGTGCAAAGACACTTTCTCGCGCAGTGACATTCTCAAGCGTCATTTCCAGAAGTGCTCCATCCGCCGTGGCAACCCTACTGGAGCGAACCACTTGGCACACCAGCGTCGCAACACCAACACCGGCAACCGTCTTTCTATCAGTGGCCAAGAAGGTCCCATTGGACTTGCAGGATTGAGCGAAGTAGCAGGCAACAACCCTTACAACCCCGGTGTCGTCTCGAGCAGCCCGACTGTCAACGGTGACATCTCTGGTCGTTCCTCTCGAGCCAACAGCTTGATTGCACCCAATGGAATGAGCCACCGCAACAGCGTTGCTGGCCTAGGAATATTGGGCTCCAACGGCCCTGGTGGAGAACAACAAGTGGGCTCGACCCAGGCGTACCACCCGAACCTGCATGCGTACGCACTTCAGAACAGCAGCAATGGTGGTCAAATGCCTCCAAGTTATGCGTTCAACCAACAGCATATGAATGGCGGAATGTACTCGCAACAGCAACAACAGCAGCAGCCGATGTCTTTTTTAGGCCAGCAGAGCTCGCGCTTCGACACCAGCCACAATAGTCCGCACCAGCAGACGTCAAACGGTGAAACAAGCGGCCCCCAGATGGACTGGAGCCGCGTGTTCAACCAAAGTGGCCAGGACGGCTTCATCGGAGGAAGCCTTCCTGCGAACGCGAGCTCGCAAGGAATGAACAACATCAAAGCCGAGCCCGATTCTAAACCCTTCAACGACTCCAGCAACGATTCTTTTTTAGGTAGTCTTTACTCGCATCCCGGTGCCTTCGGATGCGAGGACCAAGAGGGCGGCATCCCTGGATTCCCCAACTGGAGCATGGACGACCCTCTGCAGGCCAAAGTTGATAGCTTGATGCAGTACTGCTTCCCCGACGGAGGCGAACCTGCCCACAGCGACCCCGATGCAGCAGAGATGGTCAAGATGTGCCTAAGCGTCGAAAACGTCAAGCATTTCGCTGAGCACTACACCTCCTACCATGGTCACTGGCCCATCATTCACATGCCCTCATTCAAGCTTACAGATGCCGGCAATTCACTGGTACTTGCAATCATCACCATTGGAGCCATCTACAGCCCGCGCATGAATGTTACCCAGTCCCGACAGATGATGGAATTCGTGCGTGCAACAGTGGTCAAGGAATCTTCCATCTGGCAACGAGTGTCTTCAGGAAACATCGGTCAAGACCTTGGCACCGCGAGCTGGGAGGTCGATGAGCTGCAAGCTCTTCTGATCATTTCTACCATGTTCACCTGGCATGGTTCTCCTGAGCAGAGAGACGTTGCATGCAGCGACTTGCCTATTATGGTTCGCATTGCGCGCGCCATGGGCCTGTTGCAGGCTGCTCCACCCGGACACTATGCCTACAGTGTGCTGCATCACTCTCAAGGCGGCAGCTTGTCTCAGCAAGAGTGGTCAAGCTGGAACTGGCATGGCTGGCTCGAACAAGAGAAACGCAGCCGCGCAGTGTACCTTCTCTTCCTGTGTGATGCTGCCATGTGCATGTACTTCAACAGCACTCCCCAGCTGGACCCACTTGAGATTCGCCTGCCTCTGCCATCAGACGATGCTGCTTGGGATGCCAAAGATGGCGAAGAATGTGCCAACGCCCTGGGATTGAACGGTCCAGAGGCGCAATCAAAGAACATCACCGGTACACGCAACGCCCGCCAGCCATCTATGCGTGATGCGACAAGGACACTCCTCGAACTCAACGGCAACTTCCAGCCCGGTGCTACCAATGTCTACTCCAAGTTTGTGCTTATCCACGCCCTCATTACTCGCATCATGGCTTGCCAGAAGGTGCTTTTCAACCCTGAGGGTGCATTCCAAGGCTTTAACAACCCCTTCGGTGGCAGTGGACCCGCGACACCTCTTTCGCAGAATGAATGGCTGGACCAGCACGGCAACGGCAGTCTCAGCAACGGCAACAGCGGTACAGCTACTCCGACGGAAGGCTACAGCTCTGGAGCGCCCAATGCTCAGCTGCAGCATGAGAAGAAGCGCCTGAACGCTGCTCTCGACAAGTGGAAACGCATGTGGGACAGTGACATTGAGCTTCAATATCCGCCCACCAAAACTCAACTCCGCCGCTTCGGCTTCAGTAGAGATGGCGTGCACTTCTTCTATCTTGGTAGAAGCTTTATTCAGTCCAACCGTCCTGGTGACTGGACTGCACCACCTGACGTCCGCTTCAAGCAGGTCATGGGTCTTTTGAAGAGGATCAAGCAATTCGTTGTTGGTGACCCTTCACACTACGGACATGAAATCGGCTCGGTTGGTGACATTGACGACCAGTATGGCTTGGACAACCTCACTCTTGACATGAAGTTGTTGTTCAAGCCTTACAACAGCCAAGTGCACAGCGCTGTGGCTAGTGTACAGACGAGCGCCCTATAGCGCAACAATTCACGAATTTACGGCCGAGGCTGTACAACACTCTCGAAATGACGACTTCAGTTCATACAGTAAAAGCTTTTTGAAGGCAGGCCGGACGATAGACAACTTTCTATACCACAGTATAGAAATTCAACAAAGCAGGTTTGGTATCGCACCAAGCTTGATTTCCATCAATATCGGAGCCCGAGGCCCAGAATTTCCATTGCCTTGTTTCAACTTTCCTTACGGCCCAATCTTGTGGGCCACGCACACACAATCACGACCGCACTGGAGGCAGCGACGACGGAAGCACGTGTTCGACTACACTGAGCTCCTTCACGAACGACAAAAAACAAATAGAGTATAGATGGAACGGATCACAAAAAAGGAGGGAAAAAGGATGCGGGCCGAGTGACGTGGAGCCGTGCGTTTTGGCCTTGCATCGTGGTTCCGCCGGCCCTGCTCTCGTGGCCCCTCCCCATGAAACGGTGTTCTTTTTTCCTGCAAGCACTTGCATCGGCGTTTTTTCTTTTTATTTTCCTATGTTTTTTTTCCATCTCTTGGTGGTGGTGGTGGTGGTGATGCGTTGTTGTTATGGCTGAGAAGCTTGTGTTTTCCGATGCCGAAGCAGAAACCGAGAAACAAAATTCGGCTGTCCCCGTTTTTGCTTGCTTGTCGACTTGATCGTTGGCTGCTTATTTTTTGTTCTCTTCGCACTTTCTTGCTTTCGCACCGAGTAACGCAAGTGTACACTCCTAGCAGCTTTGCATTTCGGAGGAGGAAGTGTCTCTCGGAGAGGGGAGAGAGATAAAAGATGGGGCGAAGAGAGGCTTGCTTGGGAAAGAGAAGTGTTCGGGAATCTCCTGCTGGTTGACGATTACTCTTAGGGTTGCTGCCAATTGGCTGAGGGGTTCGGGACTTTTCTTCTTGTCTTAGGTATGCTCTTCTCTTCGCTGGTATATTTAAAAAAGCTGGTTTCGCGCTCGCGCGCAAGAAAAGACAATTGTGCCTTTGTTCAGTTTTGATGAGTGATGCGGTGTATATATGTATACGTGCTGGCTCTTGGGCTTTGGTTTCTGTTTGGATTGAAGTGGAAGTTTGAGGCTTGGGGCCTGGCTTGGTCGTTCGTCATCTTCTTCTTCTTGTTGAGTGGGGGTGAGGAGGAGGGAGGTGAATGTATGTGATCATTCAAATTAAAAGCAAGTTGCACCATCTGTCACTTTCGCTGAGATATCAAAGGCTTATCGTGATGCAACAGGCTGGCTATCATACGGCTGCTGAGGTGGCGCAGTGCATATACGCCTGCACCACGCTGCATTGAACGTGGCGCTTCTCGATCTTCCTTCCCCTTCGCCTGATCGCAATCTTTCGCATATTAGAATACTGACAGCACATGTCCTCTCAGAGGCGCAGAAGTGCTTTATATCTCAAGATATTACATTATACCAGCTGAACGATGCTCGCAGGTAGTACTTTTGTCTGCCAACATGAGATCATTGTGGTCTCGTTGGGCACCATGCATAGCTGCGCCATGCTTACGGCGTGTAACGTTTGATGTACCAGGCTCGAGGGGCGGAGCATACACCTGAATGCCTGCATGGCTGCATGTATGCGCGTGATGCTGAGATCAAATCCACAGGAGTCTGCACCTCTTCGTTGATTTCTCGAATTCGATACTGCACTGATCCATCTGCTTCCACCGCGCTGCTCAATCATGGCGGATCCTATCACAGCCCTTGGCGCCATGGGCATATTGTCGAACTTCATGCAGATCGCCGACTTCACTGCTGGCGTGGTCACAAAGACGCGAGATGTGCTCAAGTCCGGTTCAGACGCTTTCCGAGAGAACATCGAGATTGAGAGACTGGCCCGCGAATGCGGCTGGCTTGGAGAATGGATACAGGAGACGAGCATGAAGAAACAGCCACTTGAACAAGATGAGACTGCCGTGCTTTCTGCCGCTCGGCAATGCGTGCTCGAGAGCGAGCGTTTACTGAACATGCTCAAGGGTCTCAAACTGTCAGAGACATCTCGAGGAATCAGAAGGACATTCCAAGGGGCGCATCGCGCCGTGAGAGCTGTGCGAAAGCGCGAAGACGTCGCTGCGCATCAAAAGATGCTGGACAGCCTGAATGGACAGTTGGCGGTCGCACTTGTCCAGGTCTTGAGGTACGTAAACGCACAAGGCAATATGATAGGTCCTTACAGACTTAACCCCTGGTACAGACGGAAACAAGTCGGCTTTCACGAGGAAGTCTTGAACAACATGGAGAGTCATGCAAGTCACAGCCTAAGTACCATTTTAAACTCTAAGGTCGAGATACTGGAGACACTGCGCCGCCAGGAAGCCAACAGCTTGTCGACGATGCAGTCCCAACAATCCATGTTATCCCGACTGTGTGCGAGTGCCGATGTAGTCGAGCGTGATGCCACCGATTTCCACCTCCATAAGTGGACAAGCAAGTGCAACGCAATGGTTCAGAGCCTGACATTCCCCGGCATGCAGCTCAGGAAAGATGCAATAGCTTCTACGTACCAGACGACGTTCGAATGGATCTTCAGCAGCCGGCATAAGTTCATTGATTGGCTCAAGCACGAGGGAGGCATATTTTGGGTAAGTGGAAAAGCTGGATCGGGTAAATCGACCCTAATGAAGTTCATTTCGAACCATGCCACGACCCGTAGTATGCTCAAGACTTGGGCAGCGCCAGCGGAGGTCCACAATTTGGAGTTCTATTTCTGGTATGCTGGGTGTGAGTTGCAGAAATCACATGAAGGACTGCTCAGAGGCATACTACACAACATCTTCGAAAAACTCCCTCAATTACTACCCAAAGTGGTCCCACATCGGTGGAACAAACTCGAATCAATAGAGGACATCAGAACAGATTCTTGGAGTCGAACCGAGCTGTCACAGGCGCTTCAGGAGATTACAGCGCTGGGCTCTTTGGGGCACAGATTTTGTCTCTTCCTGGACGGGCTAGACGAATACTCTGGCGAACACCATGAGTTGTTAGCGGATCTACGAACGCTCGCTAGCAACGCGTGCATCAAGATCTGTGTGAGCAGCCGTCCGTGGAATGTGTTTGTTAATGCATTCGGCTCGCTTGACACGGTTGTACACCTTGAGGAGTTGACCGCTGATGATATCTACCAATACGCCTCCGGTCATCTCACAAAAGACGATGGCTGCCATCCACCGGCCGAAATCGACAAAATCGTTCGTGATATCGTCCTCAAGTCGCAAGGCGTGTTCTTTTGGGTCTTCCTCGTCACAAGATCCCTAGAGAGAGGCCTCAATGAAGGGGACAGCATCAAGATACTTCAACGACGGCTGGCAGAGATGCCATCGGATCTGGTGATGTTCTTCAAGGCCATGCTAGAACGTCTCGACAAATTCTATCACTCAGAGACATCCCAGGTGCTCAAGTTGGCTGCGATATCACTTGCCCGGAGACGGGGGGATCTGAACAATTGGCTCAATTTCTGGCTGGTCAGGGAGCTCGACTTTGCAGATCTCGAGTTCGCAATTAACATGACACACAGGCTATGCAATTCAGATGAAATCACGCAGATGATGAAGGACACAAAGGCGTTCATCAACGCGAGCTGCAGGGATTTCCTCAGTGTCTCTGCCTCTGGACAGGATGTGGACTTCCTGCATAGGACTGTGTACGACTTTCTTTCCACGACAATGGTCCAGAACTTGCTCGACACCCAAGTACCGCCAATATTCAAAAACCCTCGCATCTTGCTGCACATCAGGCTAGCACGCTGCAAGATCCTGAAGATAGTGCCTTCCCGTGAACAGCCCCCTGAGCCCACCATCTTCTGCTTCGGCGCCGACGAGCCTCTGGACACCATCGGCAGCACCCAAGACCCAAACTACAGCGGATACGTTTTCGACGGCTCCCAAGAACTGGCCCGGGCTTTTGGCACCGCGATGGGAGTACTGCTCTGCCACTGCGACCATGTTATGAATCGATGTCCCATCGTCAAAGACTGCCAGGAAATCTACCGCTTCCTCGCCGCCAACGGTGAATACGCCGCCGTCCTGCAGGCCACAAAGACACATTTCCCGGGCGATTACACCCAGCTGATCGCCACGGCCGAGCAATCCCCACTGCTACTACTACCACCGGCCAGCCCTTCGTCAACGTCAGGGCTCACAGCCGGTCAATTTGTGGCGGAACTAGAAAAACACAAGGCCTTGCAGAGCTTGACGTCTTATGAAGAGCTGAAGCAAGTATGCCGTACCCATTGGTAGGAGCCTTACCGGGCGGGGAGATGAGGTATTCTTTTAGGGATGCCTCTTTTTTTTTTTGCTCGAATCGTCCCACCCATCACTTTGGCGAGCAAATCACAGATTCACAGTGGCCACTTTTGAGAGCAATCCAAGTGATATCGTGATCATACTATTCTCTGATTGTGGATACAAAAAACCTCTTCTTGTGTTTAAGCATCTGTAGCTAACTATACAGAGCTAATGCCATCCTTGCGTCTCATGATCATAATCGTCCCTGAAGGCAGAAGAAACGCCGTAATACCCTAATCCATAGAGTCCCGAATCATAAAGTTGCGAGCCAGGCACCCACCTCAGGGATCTATTCAGTAGCAATCTGTGCCCTGAACACTTTGGATACTCTTTATCAACGACTGGCTCGTACTGGTCACTCAAAGCGATTGAATTTACAGACGGCGACTGGACTGCCATGATGGAAAGCCGATTCTGCTAACGTTGCACATATTAGACAAATAAGAGATGAAGCCAGGCATATTAGCACTGTGATCTGTAGAGATACCCTCATCCTTTGTCCCGGAAGAGAGTAGTACCGTCTGACAAGACCACTCAGCCATAGGTTTTGATCGAGATTTGAGGCTCATTCTGACCCGATCCTACAGGACTCGCAGTCTGGACTAGGCGGGCCGCGAAAAAGAAGCACGAGTGACGCCCGCCACGGCCGACGAGGCATACATATATTGCATTTCTAGCAGAGCTGAATCAAAGCCACGATGGTAGATGCGCAGACTCAACGATGATGATTGTCTTGCTCGCATTGCGCACGTCGCTCCTTCAATCGTTGCGACTTCCTATCTCCTCGAACTAATCCACAGAATCTCACCCTCTTCAAGTATAGCTTCCACTCCGACTTTGGTGGTAGACAACACCTCTCCATTCCATACATCGAAGACTTCGCACGCCGGATCAATGCCAAGGTCTTCCCATGTCGCCGCCATCTGTTGCAAACCAGGCGCATGCTCGGCGTCTGGCGCGACCGATCCGTAGTTCGCCAGCACGACGACCGCCTGGCCACACTCATCTGGGCCCGCGATCCAAGCCTGGAGCTGTTTCTGGAGATTGCCTCCAGTACCTGGGTTACGCGGCTGCATTGGATACCTTTGTGTGAAATTCGCAACTTCGAGTGCTGCTGGGTCTGTGAGGAGCTTGACCCCGAGATCATCGACTCTCGTCATGTCACTGCCGTCAATCAAGTTCGCAGCCGCCCCGATCCAGTGAGTCATCATGGTCTGCCTTTGGATATCCGTAATGCCACTCTGGTTGGCACCATTTGCGACATACAGGTTGTCCATATCTGGGTTGATCGACAGCGGCCGACCTTCAGTTTCCGCAGCGACCTGGACGATGTATTGACGATAATTCTCGATTGCGCGGTAGACATTACCCCAATGCACAAAGGTCGCATTCTTCTCGTTGTTGACGTCCTGATCGGTTCGCATGGAGTCAGCGTTGCTCTCCCATATGCTGAAGAATGTAAGATTTCGCTCGAGCTTCCATGAGATATCGAGTCGCATCGACCGACCCGAAGCAGCAATAGCTTTGTGAAAGGCGATTACCGAGCCTGAGCCGTCTGGCGGCAAATCAACGTCGTTGGCTTGCGGAGAGCCTGGCGTGATGAAATCCAATTTGATGAGGTCGACGCCCCAGCTAGCGAATAAAGCGACGACTGAGTCGTGCCAGGTTTGTGTAGCACGCTTAGTGAAATTGAGGTTGCACCGTGACATGCCGTTATTCTCCTCTGGAAAGTTGAGAATTTCTCCGATCGTAGATTCGGTACCGAATATCGTCTTTTCCCTGTCGTTGCAAAATGCACCAGGGACGACGTAGACACCCAATTTCATGTCTAGGCGGTGCACATAGTCCGCAAGTGCCGGAATGTCAAACAAGGCGGTATCGGGTATGATCCTTCCATAATCATCACCATAACCACCAATACTCCAGCCGGAGTCAAGACTGATATAGTAGTCGTGAGCTGACTTCATATGGTCTGTCAGCAGGTTAGAAAGCCCATCAGCCTGTGTTCGTACGCCACCACGGTCAAAACGGAAGGCTTGATTGACCCCAGGATTTGCTATTTGGCCATAAGAGTTCCATCCTCGAGGCGGGTGAGTGAAGCCATTTGGAGTTTGGTCGATCGTGATGACTCTAAGAGGTGTCGCCCCAAGAACCGCAGGTAGGATGTAGAGAAGTAACAGTAACGTTGGATGCATCATCTTTACGATTTCCAAACGAGAGAGTTGCTAGAGGCAACCTGTCACGATAGTTTACGACTGATATATATAGATTCCTACTGAAGGGCTTTGAGTGTGCACTGATGGCAAGCGGAACACTGATATCCGTTCCTATGTAGACTGAATGGTCATTGGTGCTTCATAGAGGGCAATGGTACGCGACCAAGACAACAGCTCGTGACGAGCAGCGGCAGGGATACATGAACCGCTAGCTCTGGTACATGAGCCAGCGATTTGCGAGAAAGGGACTCAATGCGATGCGCTTCTCCGCATTGAGGCAGTCTTGCTGCATGTTCGCTTAATGTGCAAGTATTAGGCATATGTGCATTGTTGGCTCGAAGGACGTAGCTACCACTTCAGCTCCAAGGTCTTGTAGCTTATCGATGTGGTTCGGCTGTAGTTCGCGTCAGCATGACTGCATTATGCATTCGACATTCCCACTAAGGATCGAAGGTCAAAGCAGTTGTATCAATGTCGCCCCATCTTCTGCGGACTCCTAAATCTGGCAAGATCGGCATGCGACAACATGATGTGTCAGGATTATACATTGCCTCACCTGACTGAGCAGACACCAGATGTACATAGCCAGACTGCAGGAAGCACAACTATGCTATCACTACAACTACGCTGAGCGCGGGAAAAAGGCATCTTGATGTTAGCGAGGATGGGAAGACGCGAGCCAAATCGCTGCGACTCTGGAAGGCGGGACTGGATACAATGCGGATGTGAGAGGCTGGTGTTGGCGTTATGGCTGCTAAAGAAGCATATAGACTGCGACTTTCTGAGAGGGACGGTATGGTCAAAGCTATTCAGCGAAATCTTATGATAGTGTTCGGGGGAATATTCGGGAGCGGCATTAAATATGAGATAATACCAAATCAGCGAACTCCTGTGACTGCGAACGTTGAAGGTATCTAATAAGAAAAGGCAACTAGTCGTAACGACAGTCTGCTCACATCGCTTCAGTCGGTGGCCCAGATTGCCTCCCGCTTCACGCGTCCTCATGTGTGTTGACTCAAATCCTATACCGTGTGCTACTCTTGCTATGTTCAACGAACGACCTCCAGTTCATGGGTACCAGAGGTATCGGCAACAGGATTGGACATCAGTATGTGCTTCATCTGGTTTTCTTGGAGCTCATGGACCGACATTGTTTGGGTCTGGTGTCCGGCGGCATCGATGTTCGGATCTTGCATGGCTTGGACACTGGAATCGGGGTCTGCGTCTGTGGCTTCCGCACTCGTTCTTCTCTGAAGTCGTCGCCAATACCAGAAGAGGCCTGCGGCTTCCGCACTCGTTCTTCTCTGAAGTCGTCGCCAATACCAGAAGAGGCCTGCGGCTCCCGCGAACGCAGCTATCACAACACCAACAACTATGCCTGCTATAGCGCCAGGCACGAGTCCCGAACTGGCTTTCGGAACGAGAGCCGACACTGAAGCGTTCGGAGTGCTGCTGCTACTCGTCGAAACTGGCTCAATCCATCCGACGCTGGAAGTGGAAGACGCTGTTGCTTCTCTCGCTTGGGCTGGAAGCTGTCCGATAGATTGCCAATCTGCCCATGTGCTTCCATCTCCGGAGACGTGCATTATCGAGCCATTGATTTGCGCCATTGCGAAAATTCCCAAGTGCCCGGGACCCCAAGACATGATGACGGGAGCAGTGCTGAAGTTTAATACCGGTCTTTATAAGGTTCGCGGCCAATATATTTCCATGACATTGGCTGCCATCCTAACATCTCGCTATCGGCGAAGCGATGCCACACTCTGTCGTCTGTACCTAGGGCAACCGCATCAACTCTGCCCTCGCCCCACGCCACAGCAGATATTTGACTGGTGTGACCACCTTCGATGTTTTCGTAGTCATTCCACTCACCATCACTGTAATTTCTATAGTAGCAGTGATGCTCGATCGGGTCCCCTTCGGAGCCCGTCACGAAGAAGTGAAGCTGGCGCGACGGCCACGCAGTGACGGCCGGATCGCTGCCAAACTCTCGCTTATGGCCTTCTGGGTGATCCGGTATCTGTGAGGTCTCCCATTTCTCGGGCGGCCAGCCTCCTGTGGCAGCGTCATACGTCTTTTGCCACATTTGAGAGTTGTTCCCAACACCAAAGACTGCAAGATGATCTGCTGACCAGGATGCCGAGGCTAGGTTTGACAGGAAAGGCGCGTACCAGTCTTGCCAGTCATTCCAGGTTCCATTGACAATCTTAGCCGTGTCAGCATGTCTCACAGCTGCCAGTCATGGGGGATGTATCATACCGATCGATAGTACAAGCGGCCATTTGCTGTCCCGAAAAGGTCAATTTGCCCGTTTCGTGAAGACTTGGTTTCAAACCTTCGTTCAAACTCGGGACCGTCAGGGCTGTCCCACTCCGTCGTCCAGGTTTTATTCGTCCAAGCAGAGTGCATCAGCTGCTTCGTTGTGCTGCGATCTCGCCCAAATACATTCAAGCGTTCGGAGTTCACGGTTACCAAGGCTGGTGCTTCGTCCGCGAGGTTACCACCTAGGCTCGTCCAATCTTGCCAGCCGAGGTCGTTATACGCCTTGTGGTATATTTGTGAGTCTGCACCAACGACGACAAGGTCGATCAGGCCCTTGGATATAGAAACTGCTGCCAGAGGCTGTCGTCTGTTTACCGCTTGTACTGACATTATTGCGGTGTTCTGCTTCGTTCGCTTGGAAGCGATCGAAGGTAGAGCAAGCACCCTGTCTAAGATAGTCGAGACCTGGCCGGTATTGTCTAGCAGTCTGGTGACAAGGCGTCGTTGTTAAGACGTTGTAGAGCGGTCATCCTCGATGCATGCTGTCTTTGCATGTCCCGCGGTCGCTGACCTCCAACATGTCGAAGGTGTCCCTAGCTGGAACCAATGGTCATTGCTTGTTCCCGTCGGGCCCAACAGCCAGACAAGTGCTCAAGTGTAACCAATAATTTCTTCCAAGCCTTGCCGGTGCCTATCTCTGGTACTTATGGCGCTTCGAGACTACCTCGCAACGCCACCGCTGTAGCTGGGAACTTTCGGCCGGCCTGTTGTTCTGGGGAGCGCTTGTAAAGACCTGCCGCGATTGAAGGTCGTGCGTCTCTTCCAAACAGCTCTAGCTGGAGCACGCAGTGTTGACGTCCCTCGCACTCGAATTGCTCGTAGGCACAATCTGTCATGCCGTTTCCTCTGCTCGACCTTGAGAGGCCGCGGCATTGGTTTCAGACGTTCAGAGTACATTCAGCTCACGCCACGTCCACCGCAACACGTACCTATTGTAATGCTTGTGCATTCAGATGAGCCAGTAGTGTTCCTAGACAATATGTAAGCTTCAGCCTAAGCATCACTCCACTACCGCCCAGAGCATAGTATTGGCGTTCGTTTGACCGCCAACACGGCGAGAGGCACAGTACAACCCCGTCGTCGCCCATCTCGCATGCGTGTCTTCAGCACTAGGGTGGTGTTCGTTGCGACAAGGTAGGAGGGCAGAAGGACCTCATTCGTAAGAAGATTCTTGTGGGCTTAGGTCTCGTTAGGTAAGGATATGGATATGCCTGGAGCAGTTCACCCTATGTTCACCAGATTAGCAACTTGGTGTAGGACACGCTTGGTGAAACCATCGAGCTCATCATAGGCACTGCCTTCTTTGCGACGGCGTTCACGGCTCCTTCACAGGAGTTTGCGAGCAATTGCTATGCCACACGACATGTACCCGCCATCAAGTTGCCTGCGCAGCAGACGTGTACACCGGCTTTCTGCAACCTCCACCATGCGAGCATCACGTCGAAGGGAAGAAATAGCGAGCCCAGCTCGCCAGTCGCGCAAAAACAAGAACGTTCCTTTTCCCAGGCTGCGCGGCTTCAGGCGGCTGTAGATTACTGCATGTACGTAGTTAAGTACTCTAGACGTGGCATTTAGACAGATGCAGAATGCACGCTCTCATCACGCAGTCGAGCGCCACAAAGTGCCAGTCAGCACGAAAACAGCGAGGCAGCCCGTAAAGACCCAACGACAAGGCTGGGAGTTGTTCGACACGACGCGTGGTTGTCAGCCTCGTGCGCGCAGCGAGGCGATCTTCTGCGTCGGGCACTCGGACCGGTGACCTTGTACAGACGAAAGGCAAGCGTTCTGGACACCATCGAGTGTGCCGAAGTAACCAAGTAGGTGGACGTGGTGAAGTCGATTCCAGGTTGACTGCCAGTCGACCGACCGACCAGAAGAAAGCTTAGGTTTCATCCCAAGAGACAATCTTGCGCCTAAGGTGTTTGCTCAAGCTTGGCAGCTAAATACGTCTCCTCAGGCTCGGCAGCTAGATACGTACACCGACGCAGACGTCACAACATTATGGCGGCTTACCCGCTGCGCCGGACGGTACCTATGCAACCAATCTCGTAACTAACCTCTCGGGTCCGCTGCAAACGAGTAACAGTCGATCACTACACTCCCAAGGGGTGAAAACAAGCGAACCGATTCCCATCTACCATGCCAGACGAAAGTTGGCGCAGAAGTGTGTCCAAGACACAGAGTAGATCGAGTGCAGTGTGGTTTGACAACAATGTTTTTTGTTTGATCGAATACGAAAAGAACGCCTCCTGTACTTACCCCATCTGTAGCTAACTATACAGAGCTAATGCCATCCTTGCGCCCCATAGTCATAATCGTCCCTGCAGGCATTAAAAAACAAATTGCCGCAATACCCAAATTCAGTCCAGTCCCAAATCATAACATTTCTTTTCCTCTTCAATCCACCCAGCATCAAGTATCACCGTCTAAACACGCTCCCCGCGCTACTCCCCGTAAAACTGCTGACCTTACTGCTAACCCAGCTCCCACTACTGCTCATCCAGCTCGGCATGCTAATACTGCTGCCCTGCCCGCCCTTCCACGTGCTCATGCCATTGCGGCTGCTAGCCGCCTGGGAGCCGTCGCTGCTGGCGGCCTTCTTAGCGCCCCACTTGACCTTGCCCTCCATGATGGACTGGATGATGTTGATGATGCCGAACGTGCTCGAGCCGATGGCGCGAAAGAGCGCGAGGGCGGCGACGCTCCACAGGATGATCTTGAGGTAGTAGTTCTCGCCGATGTTGTCGGTCGGGTAGGCCTCGCTGACGGCCATGACGAGCACGGCGTTGCAGCACATCCAGACGATGACGACGTAGGTGCGCACGGCGCGGTAGTAGTCTTCTTGGATCTGCGACTCGTTGGGCGGCGGGGAGGGGACTTCGACGCGGTCGCGGAGGTTGCGCAGGGCTTCGTCGTAGCCGGAGTCGATGTCGAGTTGCTCCGAGGGCATTTCGAGCTCGACGATGCCGGACTTGGAGCCCTTTGCTACCCCGAGGTCTTGTTTGGACGCGTTGTCGCCCTTGGTGCCCCAGGAGACGTCGTGGGTGTTGCAGAAGGCGTAGACTTGGAGGGTGCAGATGTAGGAGGGGAGGAGGGCGAAGTACTGCGCGCTCGAGGTGAACATGTGCCAGGGGTCGAGGTAGAGGAAGGACATGAGGAAGTACAAGCCTATTGTTGAGAGGGTGGAGACGATCATGTTGGTGAAGAGATTGTTTCCGAGGTCCAGGTTGTCGTCGCCTTTGAGTTGGATTGCGACAACGTACAGGGCGCAGAAGGTGGTGTAAGCCATGATGATGCCGTATGTGATCATGCTTGCCATGTACATGCGCTTCGAGCCTTGAGGACGATTACCCATGGACAGAATGAACTGCATCATAATCAACAAGATGCAAGTGTACCGAAGGATGTAGAAGATGACCGTGCCGATGTTGTGTCCGAACGGATCAGTCCTCTTGTCCGTGAGAGATCCAGCGATGAAGTAGAAGGTCAGGTAGAAGTTGCCAAGCGAGAAGAATGTGAAGAGCAAGTTGATGAACTGGTAGACGAATTCGATGTGCAGCAACAATTTTCGTGCGAAGCTGTGATCGGTCTTCCAGACTTGTGCGAAATGGAGGAGTGAATAGACAGCTGCGAAGAAAGCACCGTTCAACCAACGACGACGCTGAGAGATGAACTCTGGCACCGTGTCTGGAACGTCAGTCTCGCCGACAGCACTCTTCACGTACTTCAGCACCCAGCGTTCGCTGCGCTTTGCGACAAGCTCCCAACAAAGAATACGATCTTCGGCGAGATACATATTGGCAGTGAAAACGTCGGCATCTTGACCGTGTAGAGTTTCACCCTTGAAGTACTGACTGAGCGGGCCATGTCCGGTCTCGTCGTTTTGAAGAGCGTGGTAACGATAGGCACTCAAGGCACCGGGCAACACTGTGATGTATCCAAAGACCGATTCTAGAGGTTTATCCAGGATGTTCGACATTTTGTACTCGAAGTTTTGACTTGCGACCAGTGGGTTAAGAAGAGCGCTCCAGGCCTTGCCCTTGGCTGCTTTGATCTCTCCAGCTGCACCAGCGACACTCGAGTCTCTGTCGAACGCTTTCCACAGGTGATAGAGCGAATCGTCTCCGGGCTTCGTTCCAACATCGAGAAGAATGCAGACGTTCGGGTTGAGCGCACGACCAAAAGCATTGAAGAACCAACGGTGACTGTTCAGCTTCTTCAAGTTCTTTTCCTTCAGACAGAAAATCATCTGGCAAGGCACAATGCCCTTTTCAGCACCCTTGAACTTGAGATCGGAGTCGAGTGAAACTTGTGTCGTGTACTCGTACACGTGAGCCGAGACTTCCTTGTTGTTGACTTGATTCTTCGCAATCCCTTCTTGATAGCAGCCCATAGCAGCCAATGCGTCGAGAGTGCGAGGGTGGACCTTGCCACGACCGTCTGAGATGATGCAGACCACGATTTTCTGCCATCCGTCCTTGCCCCAAGTACGGGATTTCGAGCGACTGCAGAAATGGGCGATGTTGCGCATGACGCCGTGCATTGTGCGCGTGAAATCGTATTCGTTCTCGTTGTACATCGTAACGCAAATCAAGAGCTCAGTCTCCCGAGGAGATGAGCCAATGTTTTGACGCAATTTGTAGCCTGTTTCAACAAAGTCGTTCGGGTCGCAAGTAACGGCGGTGTATCGCATATGCGTGAATTCGACATCGTCGCGGCGAGGCAAGAACGAGTACAAGATTGTTGGAATCTTGCACTCAAGAATGAGCTCGCCGTTGATCAGCCTGACCTCCTTCTTCTCCAGTTGTGCCTCCCTGGCGCCACGCCTCTCTTGCTTTCCTGTAGGTGCTGGGCCATACAGCTCCTCGTTGACATCCTTTTCGTCATAGAGTGACTCGGTGAAAGTTGATTCTGACATGTAACTGTCGCGATCCCTCAAGTCTGGTCGTGACAGATCGCTTTCGTCCGCTGGCACCCCGAAGACATCGTCTCCGTCCGCATCAATGGGGATAGTGACCGCATCAGGATCCCTGTCAATGTCTGATGACAGTGGTCGGCCTCCAGCGAACAGTGGCTGCGGAGGTAGAGGACGCTTCGGAGAACCTCCGTACTGTGTTGAAGGTGTTCCTGGTCTAGGGCTTCCGTTGATATCCGCAGGCTCGAACGGCACACTACTCGGTGGTGGCCGGCTGTACTCATTTGACACTCTTGAAGCAACGAAAGGATTTGTGTGCGACTCGGAGTCTCGTGATGATGGTCTGTAAGCTGCCGCATCGGGATAGTATGATGGTGCGTAAGATTGAGTGAAAGAGGGAGCATATGTCGAAGGCTCGGTGGCTGGAGGTGCTAGATCTGGCGCGCTGTCTATGATTGACGTCCCTCCTCTCGAAGAGGAAGGACGAATAGTGTGTGATGGCGGTTGGTATGCACGCGAAGGTGGGCTTGGTCTGTCAAGGGTGGGTAAGTCTGGAGATCTTGTTCCGCGGAAACGGACTTTCAACTGGCGCTTTCGAGGGCCAGACGGGCCTACTGCATCGGAGGAGGTGGGTCCGTTGACAGAGTGTCTTTGGCCGTCTGATGTTGCGTCGGACGAGAGCTGGCTATTGGTAGCCGTGGCAAGGTCGTCGACTCGGGCGCCAACATTGGCAGCAGTTGAAGTATCGGACGGGGTAACTAACGGTCTTGTAGGGCTTGTGTCTGCAGCTCTTGCGAAACGCTGTCGCGCGGCTTCGAAGGCGTCGTTTGCTCTCGCGCGAGCGGTTGATCGTGGTGTGGGCCGTGAGGGCGTTGTACTGTCTGCACCTGGCAAAAGGCGCATGCTGTCGCTGTGTGTGGGCGTGAGAAGAATGTCGTCGTCGTAGCCTGGAGGCGGGCCATAGCCCTGGGTGGAGTTGTGATCCATGGTAACGAAAGTAAGTGGTATTTGCTGGATTAAGTGATCATGTTATTCGTGAGCGATGGAGTAATTTGGACCTGTAGATTGGGGAGAGGGCAGCAGTGGACAGTAGTAGTGGAGCGCAAACGGTGGTTATGTTTAAACAGCGCGTAAGTTCGGCTAGGCTGGTACACAAAGCGTTGCTATGGAGCAACGCTTTGGGCTGGCGTTGTGCAAAAGTGTGGCGCCACACGCGGTTTGCATTGCCGGTGCTCTCCAGTTAAAATAGTGCATAAGCAAGGCGGTTGCATATTCCGGGCGCATGTACTCTGAGCACCGATACAGAACAGGGTAAAGGTTGTCTTTCTTCAGGCACTTTGCCGTTGTTGCCCCAGCTGGGTGTTGCAGGCCTGTTCGCTAAGTCGGCCCTGCAAGTGGACACACGTATAGCCGTTACTTCGTCTTGTCGCCATACGGCCCATGTGGTTGATAACAACGATAGATGTATGAGACGCTCAGGTGTCTTCATGTCGGTATGCATTCCGTATGGCAGTGCCTCCAACGCTCGACACAGCGATGGCAGTGCTTCCAACGCACGCTCGACACAGCGCGGAGAGGCAACGCTGAGGCAACGAGAACAGTATAAGAAGACATCAGTGTGGCTGAAGGCGCAAAGATCGGCAATTAGATTAGTTGGTAGGACGTGCGCGCGCTTGACTCCCACGCGTCTGGGGTATCCTTCCCTAGTGGTGCTGCTACTGCTGGCTGCTGGGCAAAGTTGAGGAAACACCTTGAGGACAGCTTCGTGCATCGAGGTGATGTGCATATTCGCCTGCCAACAATCACCACACTCCTTTCAATTCCCACCCTCAATCGACCATGGCGCGTCTCGGGCGCATGGGCTTCCTCGCCCTCGCCGTCGTCTTCCACATCGTCTACCTCTTCTCCATCTTCGACATCTACTTCGTCAGTCCAATCGTCACTGGCATGCGGCCCTTTAGTGTCGACACTCCAGAAGCCCCTGCTAAACGATTGGTCCTGTATGTCGGTATGCATGCAATCAAACACCTTCTTTATCATGCAACACAGCTAACGCAACCCCAGGTGACGGCCTTCGCGCCGACAAGGCCTTCCAATACTTCCCCGATCCATCTCCTTCAGCTGGCAATGATTCCGCCTCCCTCGAACCCCGTCCACTTGCGCCCTTCCTTCGATCGCGAGTCCTTGAGCACGGCACCTTCGGCGTTTCCCACACCCGCGTCCCTACCGAATCAAGACCCGGCCACGTCGCCCTCATTGCAGGCTTGTACGAAGATGTATCGGCTGTCACAACAGGATGGAAATTGAACCCGGTCAACTTCGATAGCGTCTTCAACAGGAGCCGGCATACATGGAGTTGGGGTAGCCCGGACATTCTGCCCATGTTCAGCACGGGAGCCGTGCCTGGAAGAGTCGAGGATGCGACGTATGGACATGAATTCGAGGATTTCAGCAAGGATGCTACCGAGCTGGACTTTTGGGTATTTGATCGCGTGAAGCAGTTGTTCAAGGATGCCGAGACGGACGCGGAGTTGAATGCGAAGCTGAGGCAGGATAAGCTGGTGTTCTTCCTGCATCTCCTTGGTCTGGATACCAGTGGTCATGCGTACAGGCCCTACTCGAGGGAATACCTGCACAACATCAAGATTGTGGATGAGGGCGTCCGGGAGATCACGGAGCTGATCAACAACTTCTACGACGACGAGGACACGGCTTTCATTTTCACCGCAGACCACGGCATGAGCGATTGGGGAAGCCACGGAGACGGCCATCCCGACAACACCAGAACACCACTCATCGCATGGGGATCTGGAGTTTCCAAGCCTGTTACCGTCGCATCAGGAAAGGCTTCCGGACATGAAGATGGCTTCTCGAGCGACTGGCACCTTGATCGAATCCAAAGGAACGACGTTGCACAGGCTGATGTAGCTACCTTGATGGCTTACCTCGCTGGTCTCGAATACCCGGTCAACTCGGTCGGAGAACTACCGCTGCCATTCGTTGATGCCGACGACAAGCAGAAGGCCAAGGCTATGCTGGTCAATGCACGCCAGATTCTGGAAATGTACCGCGTCAAGGAAGAGGAGAAGAAGGCGACCGAGTTCCGCTACCAGCCGTACCACGGATTTGCCAAGGCTGAGCAGACGGTAGACCACAGGCTCTCTATCATTGAAGAGATGATCAAAGACGGCGACTACGAGCAAGCGATCAAGAGCTCGGATGAGCTCATGCAACTCGCACTCCAGGGTCTTCGCTACCTGCAGACCTACGACTGGCTGTTCTTGCGCACTTTGATCACCGCAGGCTATGTCGGATGGATCGTATTTGCCTTTACGACTGCCGTTGACCTGCACATTCTCGACGGAAAGGTAATGACTTCACGGACTACCACCAGCATCGCCGCTTTTAGCTCGTTCCTGGTTGCGCTTTACAGCTTTTTGTACGCTCGATCTTCGCCGCCCCAGTACTACGCGTACGCCTTCTTCCCAATAATGTTCTGGGAGGAAGTATTTGCCAGACGTCAGGCTTTGGCTGAAGGGAAGAGGAAGTTGTTCAACCATGCCGGGAGCAGCGACGCTTTGAAATTGGGTCTGAACTTTGCCATGTATATTGCGATCCTTGAAGTTATGGTGAGTGGCAAATCTGATTGCTCTAGACTACCCGTGTTAACGATGCTTTACAGGTCCAAAGTTACTACCACCGCGAGGTCTACACGATCTGCTATCTGCTGGCCACAACCTGGCCACTCTTCTACGGCACCGAATTCCTCCGCAAGAACTGGATCCTCTGCAGCACCTGGGCATGCTCATGTGCTGCGATGAGCATCTTTACTCTTCTCCCTGCCAACAAGGTGGAGAACGCCACTCTCATTCTCCTAGGAGGCCTGATCACGGTGGTAGTCGGCCTGGCCTACATTCTCCTCGAAAAGAGCATGCTCGTCCAGACTGCCCCTAATAGCAGCGCCCTAGCATCCAACAAGCCAGACGGCATCTCACGAATCATCATGGGCACTCAAGTCGGCCTTGTCGCTCTCGCAATGCTTGTCACCCGCTCTAGCGTCTTCTCACTGCAAGCGAAGCAGGGTCTGCCCCTGGGTACACAAGTCGTAGGATGGTTCACGCTCGTCGCGTCCTTCATCGTCCCCTTCCTCCACGCTCTGCAACCCCGCGACCACTACCTCCACCGCCTCGCCATCACATTCCTCGCCTTCGGCCCCCTTTTCGTCATCCTCACCATCTCCTACGAAGGCCTCTTCTACTTCGCCATCGCCATCACCCTCCTCAGCTGGGTCCGCCTTGAACACCGCATCCACCAAGCCTTCTCCGCCAAACCCTCGCCCTCACCCTCATCCACCACCGGCAACAGTAACGGCTCAGCCCTCAAATCAGACCTCCCAGCAACCCCGCTCTCCCCCGCCGCCGACGCCGCCAACACCCGCGACCGCGCCTTGCAAACCGGCGACTACCGCTCCCTCACCCTCTCCGACGCCCGCATCTGCCTCTTCTTCCTCTTCCTCCTGCAATCCGCCTTCTTCAGCACCGGCAACATCGCCTCCATCTCCTCCTTCTCCCTCGACGCCGTCTACCGCCTCATCCCCGTCTTCGACCCGTTCTCGCAAGGCGCGCTCCTGCTCCTCAAACTCCTCGCGCCCTTCGCCCTGGTCTCTGCGAACCTCGGCATTCTGACCAAGCGCCTGAGATTGAGGAGCGGGAGCTTGTTCGCGGTCGTCATGGGCATCGGCGATTATCTGACGCTGAGGTTCTTCTGGGAGGTTAGGGATGAGGGGAGCTGGTTGGAGATCGGAGAGAGTATTAGTATGTTTGTCATCGCGAGCTTGCTTTGCATTTTTGTGGCCGGATTGGAGGGCGTTAGTGAGTTGTTTGTTAGGGGGGTGGAGTTTGAGGATGATGTTAGGAGGGAGGAGGTTAATGGTAATGGGAATGGCAATGGGAAAGCGAAGGAAATCACTGCTACGTGATTGTGTGTGGGCGTGGAATAAATTTGTAGAAAAAATGATGGGACGTATAGAGTGAATGGAGTTTTTGTAAATATACACTTTTGATGTTATTGGCTGTCCGCTGGCCTTTTTTTCATGGCACTGTATGATACCATCGCTGACTGTGGTGGACGCTTGAATGTCAGTCAATCTTCGCTTGACGGAGCCGTTGACGCCGAAGTGGGAGGATTCGCTCGTTCGATTGACTCGCTATCTGTTGCTATTGTGTTTGGTTTGCTATATTGTGTATACCGATTACGAGAGAGCTGAATATACCGCTGCTGTCATGTTCGGACGTTTCCCCCCTTGGACGATCGCGCTGGTCTTTTTCTTTTCTTTTTGATTGTCGGACAAGGCCAGTGCTAGTCGCAATGTTTCTCACCAGGAGTTCCTCTTTTGCGAAACATGCGGTGACGGCTTTTTGCTTGTGCTCGCCGGTGCCTGGCTTCCTTCGTTCATGTTTACGCTTTCGCTTGTGGGTATGCTCTCGTCTGCGCTCTTGCGGTCGTCTGCTCCATGGGTTGTGTGTTCAACTTTCGAGACAGCCTTGGCCTGGTTTGTGGGATGAGCCTGTTGGAGGGTTGGGGTCTCTTCGCCGCTCTGGACGGTCTGCGCTACTTCGTCGCCCCTTAAAGCTCCACCCTGCGCTCCATCGGTATTTGGCTCGCGTCTCAAAGGCAAAGTCATTTCACTCCTAGATATTTGGATCGCAGGGAGCGTTCCCGAGGACGGTCTGCAGAGAAGATGGGTGTCTCCTGGAGCAAGGAGGTAGCTCTGCTGTTCAGGACCGTAGTGTTGCTGGCTGATGGCTTGCACGCTGGCTGCCGGCGCCAGGCTATGAACTCTGTGTGGCGTGAGTGACGAGACGGCGGACCAGCGCGCATTCTCACCTGTAGTTATGGCCGAAACACGGTTGTTTGGGTTTGGAGAGGCGGTGGGAGTCGCGTCAAGCTCACCCGGGTCACTGCTGGTGGGTAGTTCGACGACCGTGTTCGGATGTGTGTCTAGCTCTGCGTCGGCCACGTGCTTGAAGCCCGGTTTGTGGATTGGAGAATCGGGTGGGAAAGATACACCCGTACTCTTGTTAAGAGCCTTGTTCTTGTGGCGGCGGTATAAGAGGTAGCAGATGAGTCCGGCAGCGATCACGCCCCCTGCGACACCGGCGAGTGTTCCACCGATGATAGCAGGTGTGTGGTCTTGGCTGGCAACAGCTTCAGCCAGGGTAGGCACTGCTGTCGAGGAGCTAGATGATGAGTCGGGAGCGGCGGTGATGACAATTATGCTGACCACAGTGGAGGCTTGTCCGGCGGAGTTTGAAGTGATGGAAGTGAACGTCTGGATTGAAGATTCATCGGATATCGTAGCGCCGGTCGTGACTCTGACTGTTGCATAGCCTGAAAGATAAACTGAGTACATGTATTAGCTCCGATATGTCGACTGAAAGGTGAGCCATTCCTACCATCGCGAGTGGATGAGAGCAGAGCTTTTGCTGAGGACATGGTGCCGGAAGATGGTTCCACAGAGACGTAATGTACGACAGTGCCGAGCTCAGTCGAGAAGACAGATGCTGCTGCTTCTGTGCAGCAGTTCTTGATCGCTCCCTCGGGATCCGCATTACAGCACCAAGAACCTTCATCACCGTCAACGCAGAGCTTAATGTCTTCGTTCCTGTGAGCGGAACCTCCTGCTCTTGGTTAGACAGTGGATGATTGGATATGTCATTGGAAGAAACAACCCACCAGTAGCGCAAATCCACGGGCATTTTTCGTCTATCCAATTCTGATCCGTACACGAGTGCCGCTCGTGGTGTCTATCCTCCGAAAAGCACATGCCGTTGGACAGGCACTCCCAATCTTTCGGACAACATGCGCCACCATCGGCGGAACAGGGCGTGTCGTCGGGTGAGACATCGCCATTTGGGAAGTAACAGAGAGCCTGCCGAGGATCAGAGAAGACTTGTGTAGCGCAAAGTATGATGACAATAGAGATGGTTCGCCAGAATGGCGCGGCTGTGAATGATGCCGGCGAAGCCATCCAGGCGAGGTATATTGTCGGGTGAGTCTGCGTAGGTATGTATTGGTGTGTCGCGTTTCAAGCTGTATCTCAAAAGACGATTCACCGTTCTGGTTGATGAATGCCAAGCTTTGTGGTTGTGTGCGTTAACGTACAGGCCGAGGGTGTGTGAAGTGAAAGTCGAGTGAGGCGTGAATCTGGAACTTCTGGAGTCACCATTCACTTTACAGTGCGCGAGTATTTGTATAGCTCAGACACATATGCTGTTCATATTTAAAATTAATTGCGCCCGTCAGTCTGTTTGTAGCTGCTATTGTGCAATTGCAGTTCAATTAAAATGTGGTACACTCAACTTAAACAGAGACAATTCTCACTGCGATTCTGCACATTTCGTGGGCCTAGGAATTGCCATCGGTGCCGCTGAACGGTTCCGTTAACCATGCTGTTGATCAATTTGCTGACTCACAATATTGCGTCCCTTTGCGAAAGCCAGCTGTGACTATTTGCTTTCACCAGCTTGTGGGTGCCCTTCTGCGTTCGCATCATCGTCTCCATCGGTTCTGAAACCTTCATCTGGAACCACGCCTTTGGGTGCTTTAGCGGCTCCGTGGATCTCCTTGACTTCTTCGTGAGCCTCCTTAGGCATCACATGCCTGCTTTCGTGAGCGAAATGGGCTTCCTGGCCTTCATGTGCTTTCTCAACGTCCCTGCCGTGATGTACATCGGCTACAGACCTTGGCGTCAATGAAAGCTCGCTTTCCGCTGCTTGGGCTGCAGGTAAAATTCCCGATAGAGGTCTATCGAGACGGTATAGACTTTCAGGGACGAGGAACGCACTTTGTGCCGGACCGTAATGCTGCTGGCTCACGGTCTGAAGTGCTGTAGACGTTGGTGGCACTCCTCCTGCTATCCGACAGTGCTGAGGAGGCGGTGCCAGAGAAGAAACAGAGGGGAGGCGAGGCTCATATGCTGTCGTGATGGTCGAGATACGGTTGCTGGATTCCGGTAAGGCGTTGGGAGTGGCGTCGAGCTCATGTACTGCTGTCGAAGGGTCTTTCGAGTGTGCGCCTGCTCTTGTAGAGCTCTTGAGCTTACCGGGAACGTTCTGGCCGTCCAGCTCATATATTTCTTTGGACTGAGCATCCAGCTCTACCTTTGGCAAAACTTTGGTCGCGGGATTATAGATGGGGTCTGGTGGGAAATAGATTTCGGGGGTTTGACCATCAGATTTGTTGTATCTGCGGTGTCGGCGCAGAACGATGAGGACGGCTATAAGCGCAGCCAAACCCAGCGGAATGCCAATTGCTGTGCCAAGAATGGTAGACATGGACCGACTACTGGTGGACTCGCTGGTGGCGTTTTCACCTGCCGCTGGTGCATTCGAAGTGTCTATGGAAGGGCCGGACGAAGAGGTAGGTGCGGCTGTGATGAATGCTGTGTGCACAAGGGTTGAGATGACTCCGTCTATGTTCGAGGTGATTGTTGTGAAGGTTGAGGTAGCTTTGACAAAGACCCATGGTCAGCGATTGATCAATTCTGAAGCGAGCAAGTTGGTTGGAACCCATGCACTGGTTGGGCCAAAAGAGCCATAACATGAACAGTAACATACCACTGCTTGTTGGGATGGCTGTAGTCGCCGAGCTTCTCAGGAAGCTTTCCCATGCCGAAGGTGTATCTCCCAGAGATGCAACGACCGTCCCAGAGGGCAATGTAAATGACAATGCATATGCATTAGTGCAACAACTGCCGGATCCCCCTACCTTGCCATTGCAGCAGCCCAAGAGCTGAGAGTCGTTGGTGCCGCACATCAAGATGTCCTCTGACGCATCCACAATACTCCCTTTTGCTTGTTAGCACGAGTTGAAGGTTACCTTAGATAGACGTGCTTACCAAGATCCGTTTCACAAACCTGTGGACATGAAGGGCCCCAAGCCTGGTCGGTACACGTGTGGCGCTCATATCGAAACTCGTTATAGCAGAGCCCGTTCGACAAACATTCCCATCTTCCTGGACAGCAAGCGCCTCCCTGACTCGAACAGGGCATGTCCTTTGGTTCGATGTCGCCATTTGGGTAGAAGCAAGGCGCGTACCAATCGCTTGGTGTCGTTTCGGGCAGGTCACTGCTGTCCGATGGAGTAGGGCTGCAGATGTTCTTCAGACAGATTGAGCCCGGAGGACAGCAAGTGGGAAAACTGCTTTCGGCAGCTAGACAGGTCCAGTTATGTGGTGATTGAAATTGTCTACGGCACCATTCAGTGGAAGCCGAAGCATTGCCAAGCAATATGATAACGATGATATTCATCCACAGGGACATGGCCGACAGCAATGCTAGCGAGAGCGTCGAGTTGAGACTCGAGTCACTCGGCAGTAAAGTTCGTGCCTGGATTTGAGAACGAGGCTGAGATGCGAGCGCGTTAAGGGAAAGAAAGTAGCAAGGGATCGGAACCGCAGCTTGGGTATGGGATTCCTGTTGCGCGCCGAGGACACGAGAGCGATGTAGTGGTGTTTAGCTGTGTTGCCATACCAAAGACGACAGACTAGCGAAGGCCGAGCTTTCAAATCCACGCGCTAGCAGTTCGTGTGCTTGTAAAGTGAAGGCGATGGCCTAGTGGAGCGACAACTACTCAGTCCAGTCACTTGATAGCGTGGAGTTTCGCAACCCGTGCTCTCCATTTTTCGAGATTAACAATCTAGGGACTTCCGAAGGAGTCAGTCTTGTGCGGCAGACGTGGTAGAAGAGTGTGTACGTCTTTCTGCTGGAAGTATCTCTGACGAAGCAGACCTGGTCTTCGGCGCTGACAACCGTATCCATTTCGGAGGAAGAGGTATGCGTTTTGGATATCACGAGACAGGCTCGTTCTGTCCGGCCAGAAGGTCTACATTGGTTCCTGTATCACCTGATTGCACAGCCGGGCAGAAATAGTGACTGCTTAGCATGAAGCGGCACAACAGCGATAGTTTGTCTTCATCTGTGAAGGTAGAACTGTCAGTAAGATATATGACTGAGAAGGCTGGACTTTGCTCCCGCCAACAAAGTGGCAAGATGGAGATGCATTTCTCTTTCCTGTGGCAGGCACGCTGCAAACCATCAGTTTGGTCAAGCTATTGAACTAAAAGAGTGAATCCACTATCACGGTAAGCAATATGCATATTCCAAACGATGACATCGACAGCAATGTTATACCCCAAGGCAAGCACCTCGTGCCAAAGCACTGGCCCAGGAGGATCTAGACTCGAGACGGCCACCGCGTGACAGGTGATCGACGTTCTTGGCTCCATCTCCAGCCTATTCTTCATATCGGCATCTCGAAACATCAGCCTCTTACCAGGATTTGGCAAAATTGCTTGTAGTTCTTGAAACACTCTCTTGCCACCAAGTCCCGTGAAGCCGACGTTGCACGGACCAAGAGTGGGAGTGGGAGTGGGCTGAATTTCTGAGACAACCACATGTCCGTTGCCACAGCTTTGGCACCAACCTCCGACATCTGAGACATTTCAAGCTGGCAAGCTGTCGAACGAGTACACAACCTACAGCTAATACTGTGACCTTTATGGGTCGCCTTAATCCTTGATGAGAGGTACGCTGGTCGGCGATGTTGTCCGTATGCATGCTGCTATGGCAGCGCGAGGACGAGTTGAATGCTACCAATAGGTCAACTGAAACATTGATGGGTATGGTATTGTGTCTTTTCCATCCCTAGCCACATGTCTCTGCATCTATCTTTCCCCATCTTCTCACCTACAAGCAAACCCATACCAGCCCTCACAGTTTCACAATCCTCAGCCTTCGCCATGACAGATGTCGATATGTACAAGACCAGGGCATCTTCCTCTGTCATCGCTTATCCACTCTCAAGCTCATATCTCATACGCACAAGATACTACTGCCCAAGATGAAGTTCCTACAACTCAACTCGATCGCCTTGGCGGTTGTTTCCATCAACGCAGCTGTTCTGCCCAGACAAGAAACGACCACATCACCAATCACCTCGATACCGAACACATCTGCGACAAAGAAATCATTCCTGACGAGCATAACAACTCTACCCATGCCTAGCAGCGTTGAAGGCAACACAGCATACCCTCCTAGCACCACTGCGGGAGGAGTTACAACAGAAGCGCAAAGCTCGACATACAGCACTCCCTCAACAACATACAGCACATCTTCATCACAAGCGCCTTTCACTTGGTACAACAACGCCACGACAACAAATGCGACAGCGAGCGTAGCCAATGCGACGACTTCATCCGCTTCGATCTTTGCAACTGGAATTTCGAACTCGACTTCCAACTTGACTACTGGACTTTCCAACTCTACTGCAATCACGTCGTCCGCAAAAGCACCTTACGCGAACAGCACTAGCAACGGCCTTGTTGGAGGTGTCGCTGCTACTGGTACCGCCGTCATCGTCACAGGATTATCTGCTGCCAATGCAACAGCTACTCCCGCATCTTCATCGGGCAACAGCACTCGCGCTGAGCCTCTCGCATCAACGTCCATGCTCGTACAATTCTACTTGAACAAGCCTTCGACAACTCTCGCCAGGAGCAATGCTTCCGCGACTGAGGTACCTTTGGGTAGCAATATGACACTTGTCGTTGATGATGATGATGACCACTCTACAACATCATCTCAGGCCCAAGCAACATTGGCGCCCTTCTCGAACAGTACTACTGCTGCTGGTGTAGCCCAAGCCACTGGAGGCGTTCTTTCAACCGGTGTACCGCTGAGTACTGCTTCGATCACAGCAGCTCCCAACAACAATGGAACTGTCGGTGCAGCTGCAGCTCGCTCTACTTCGACCGTTCACTTCTCCAACACAACCTTGACGACAGTCACCGTCAAGCCCAACCCCACTGGAAACTCCACTCTACCAGCAGCATCGGGCAGGCCGCTCTCCAACGGAACCTCGTCGTCCACGGCATCTCTCTCAACTGGCTCTTCTCTCCCCGCCCCCAACGCAATCGCCAGCAACGGTACCATGTTCGCCATAACATACGACAACAAGAACGGCACCATCGTCCAGCTCATCCCAGCCTCAAACAGTACCGATTCGCTGGCAGCAACAGGGACCGCAGCCTCCACAGCATCCGCAAGTGCGAACCTCGATCGTCGAAACACCCCAGAGCAGACTGCCGCGCCTATCACTCCTGCCACAGCCGGGAAAGGCTCGTGGAGCAAGTTCGCCTACGCTCAGACAGAGTATCTGCCTCGCCCGAGCAGATTCTTCAGCGGTGAAGGCTGGTCACTGAGCAAGAGGTGGAGCGCCTAGACTCTTGCACTGTACTGTACTGTTTGGGAAGGCGTTATGGGTTCGGCTTGCATTTGAGATTCGAGGGAAGAAAAGGATGGCATGAAAGCATTTGCATTGATTATTCTATCGGAGATACCACAGCATTGTGTAGCTATTATTGGATCATACCCAGCGGGTCTGCTGGAAGAGGTAAAGGGTAAGTGAAAGAGATGGATTGGGGCATGGCTGGCATGAATATATATATCTTTTAGTATGTAATGGGCACGAAACTATATTTTCTCACCCTTTAAACAACTCTCCCATGTGGATATTCCCATATGAGTCAGCTTGTCTCTTCTATTGATATAACCTGACAACTCAGCCGTGAGATTTCTCTTCGTAGCTACAACATCCAGTCCCCATCAATACTTCTTAACAAGAAACTTTCGCTGCAGCCAATCGGCAAGCAAACCCGCAATCTCATCCGGTTTCTCATACAACACCCAATGACCCGCATCAACAACCTTCTCCTCCAAATCCTCCACAAGCCTCTGCTCCTTCGCCGGCCCCATCTGATCCGTGCGACAAACCCAATCGCCCGTCTGTCCAATATACAGCAGCGGCACCGTGATCTTCCTGTCGGACTTATCGGCAGCCTTGCAAAGCTCCCGCTCCTCCTCAAGCATCGTGTTGTTCGCGAGCGAGTGGTAGTACTGCACGGGACCTTCGAAACCGCCCTTGCTGATGCGGTCGATGAACCGCTTCTTCAGCTCTGGGTTTTTGGCGTAGGGTTTCAGTTCCACGCTCGCGTCTTTCCACTTCCCTTCCCGCGCCACGTACGCGCGCATCGCGCCGGGCGTGCAAAACATCTCGCGCATCCAGATGTCGCGGCCGTTCTCTGAGGGGTCGGGCGAGGGGTAGTTGCCGTTGTTGACTTCCCACATGCGCTCAGGGTCGGTGTTCATTAGTTTGGGAGCGTCCGCAGAGCAGAAGAAGTTCCAGTATTCCCATTGAGGGTAGCCGAAGGATTTGATTGTGAGTGCATTTGCGTCGTCGAGGTCGAAGGGGTCCGGGCTGGGGATTTGGTAGGCTAGGGAGATTAGGGAGAGGCCGATACAGCGGGTGCGGTGGTAGAGGTAGACACGTTGGGCGGTTGCTGGTGTGCATTGTTAGTTCATGCCGATGGGCGTATGTTCTATGGTAGGCTTACCTGAGCCCCAATCGTGGCCAATGGGAATCACATTGTTCGGGACATTCTCATGATCGAGGATCTGAGCAATTGAGTCCGCCTGTTGTTTATAATTATACTTCTTAGCTTCTGTCGGCTTCGAAGAGTCTCCTAGGCCAAGGATGTCGACTAGCACGAATGGGTATGGCAGTTTCAGCAGATGTGGTACTGCTCCAGCCCACATGTAAGCATCGTCAGGGAAGCCATGAGTAAACACGAGTGTAGGGACAGAAGGATCGAGTTTGCTATTGAAGCCAGGCGACAGATAATAGCTGTAAGTCAAATCGTAGGGCTTCGTATTGAGAGTTCTGTGGTCTAGCTTGTTCATGTCGTCGATACCTTGTATAGAAGACATTTTGTTTGTTCAGAGACGATTGACACAACGCTGAAAAGATTAGAGGGGCCAATGTATTCGTTATAGCATGATGAAAGTTGGCTGCGAGCTGGTGTTGATATAGCTACATCATATGATGCCACGAAAAGTGGTACCGTTGACAGCCCCGCACCAGCATCGAGACCGGGTCCATATTCCCGGTCAACGGTGTTGCATGCTCTCGTATGCATATACTCGTAGCATTTCTCAAACGGAGGAACTGTCATGATTCTTGGTGAAGTCAGTGGCGGATTGGCATGTGCAGGAAGAGGAATATGATGCGCTGGTATGTGCTGGATCGGCAAGCACTGCCGCCGCCGAAGTCGCGCCATTGTCGTGGAAGCGCTTGCCCCAAGCATTTGACCCACTGCGGAACTGCACCCTTTGACTTCACCAACACTCCGATATGGGAAAGTAAACAATCGCACTCTATGCAGCGATGAGTGGTGAATAGACGACTGATGCTTCGACCGGGCCATTGAGCAGAGTTTCTAATTGTTCACACCCCTCACAATGGCTTCCAAAGAACTATTCCACCTCCTGAGAGTCCTGGATGAACGCGACACCGGACTAGGCAAAGAAGACGTCGCCTGGGCCTTCGAGCCTGCCAAAAGAGCCGAATCGGAGGAATGGGTGAGGACCTACTTGAATCCTGCCACCTTGCTCACCAAAGAAGAATTTGCCTTCCAAGACCGCTTCGGCGAGTTCACCCCTCAAATCAACAGCGCGGCATCCGGACGACCTCTCTCGGACGAAGAATTCGAGCATGCCATCAGCTCGCTCGAATCGAGTACGGCCGCAATAGACGCGCAATGCCAGATCATGGAAGCGCAGAAGCGTGCGTTGCTGGACTTCAAGGCTCAGAACAAGACCAGCGATGACCGTGCCGCTAGGTTTGACTCTCTCAAGCCGCAGCACAAGCTTGCTAGAGACAAGGCACAGCTCGATCTTGAAATCGGCCAGATTTCGAGTGCATTGCACGAACGTCTTCGCTCGTCAATGGCTCAAGCTGAAAACGCTTCGACTAGTCTCCCTTCCAAAGTAGAGCGTTTGCTCGAGAAGGACGATCGACTGCTGGACGGGCTACAGAAAATTGTACCCAAACTTCAAGGAAATGAGAGCGATAGTCAAGGCCTGGACCAAGTCGAAAAGCTCTGCCACGCGTTCACCGTTCTGGAGGCAAAAGCTATTCGTACGCAAATTGACGCCACCTACAAACGCAACCTTCCCGGTTCTATCACAAACGGCCACGCCTCACCCAACGACCAAGAACACCAGGCCGTCCGCGCCGAACTTGCTGAGCTCAGCAGCGAGATCGACGGCCTCCTCACCCTCGTCGCCGAGAACTACTACCGCGCCCCCATCACCAAACGTCTCGGCAGCGCTCGCACAGAAAGCCACGGCGAAGCCGCCCGCTGGTCAGAATACTTGGGCTCCACCCTCCACTACCTCGCCTCGCGCCTCGAGAGCCTCAACGAGCACTTCCAGCACCTGCACGCCCACCGCGCAGCCTTGGCCGCTGTGTCGCAGACTCTGGACAAAACCCTTGCCGCCCCGTCAGCGAAATCTCAAGACGCTCCTCAGACCCCCACTTCCAAGTTCGCGCAAGCTCAAAAGGGGCTCAAGCCTTTGCGCCTGGTGCAAGCCAATCTCCCCGAAGCTCCGGATGCTTCGGCGCAGCTTCTGCGTCACCTCGACATTCGCCAGCCAGACACTGCTGATGTCGCGAAGCTGTCTCTGAACTTGCACAATGTCAAGCTCGAACGCCACGACAAGCTCACCACTTTCGCTTCGAATACGGACGAGAGTCTCACGAAATTGTTGGGCGAAAGTTTGAACAGGGCGGATGTGGATGCTAGAGACCTGTTGAGTGCAGTGTTTGCGCACTCGCAGTACGGCGAGCGCAGGTTGGTCGACGAAGATGTGCAGAGGGAGCTAGATGTTCTGGAAGGCAGGACGCAGACGGTGGGAGAGCAGATGCGGCACTTGGATGTGGACGGACTGGCGAGCGATGTGAGGAAGCTGCAGCGGAGTATTCTGACACACAGCGGGTGATGAGATGGATAGTGTAAGCTAGCAGTAGCGGTAGCATTGGCAGTAATACAAGCGAGTCCTGTCGCAAACTTGTAATCTATAGTACAGCGCGAATCCCTAGGAGATTCCACACTAAGAGATGAAGCAAAGGCAGTCCAGGCCAATGTAGAAGACGAAGAGCGGGTACACGGCCAGCGAGACCCTGTTCTTCACCACGCCGCTGCCACCCAGGATGCTGACGCCTGCGGCGAGCGACCAGAGACCTAGCACGCTGTAGACGGGTATCCGCACGATGACAGGGACGCGCAGAGCGCTCAGCAGCGCGGCGATGACGAGCGGGAAGAGCGTGTAGCCAATGATGCAGACGGATTGGAAGAAGGAGCTGTGAGGGAAATGTTAGTCTTGTAGGCGGCGGGATCATTGGCTGTGATTTCACGTACATGTTGCCTCCGAGAAGCTTGATCTGGAAGGTCACGACGGCTTCGGCGATCCAGATCATGGCGAAGACGCCGCTGAACACGAACGAGCGCTGGTCGTCGCGAGCGTTGATCGAGAGGAGAAAGGACAGGAGCAGGCAGAAGAGAAGCGGTCCCCTGGGAAGATTGTTAGCAGAAAGCTCCCCAAGAGATCTTCGTGAACAGTCAAGCCCAGCAGCAGAACGTACCAAAGATCCCAATCCCTCAAACCCTCGCTCATCCCACCCTGCAAAACAGCATCCGCATCAGGCCACCTGCCCACAATCCCCCTCAACTGGCCCATAGTAGGCACGCCTCCCGCCAGACTATCTCCCTCGCCGCGCTCCGCACCACCCATGCCGCCTCCCTGGTTCAGCATGCCGCCCAGCAAGTACTTCGGCCACAGCACCTGGCGCATCTTCTCCCAGACGGCCAGCAGATCGCGGCGCAGGGTCTCCCACACGGTCTCGTCGAGCGTGCTGCCGGCCGCGCGGCGGTCTTCGCCCGGGATGGCGGAGTTGAGGTAGCCTTGGGCGTTGTGGGCGGTGCGGGAGTTGGACTGCGCTTGCGAGGAGGTGATGTTGCCTGTTAGGGGTGCGCGGTCGGAGGTGGAGGTGTTGTTGATGGGGTCGTCGAGGTCGTCGAGGGTTGCTGGGAGTCGATGTTAGCTGTTGGATACTGAGGATGCGTAGGGAGGGATTGAACATTATTTACCATCGTCGGGGTCAATCAGGTCATCGCCTTCTATGCTTGGGTTGTCGTAGTGCTCGTAGGGATTCGCGGATCGTGAGCTTCCTCCGCCTCCTGAGGGCATCATTGCGGCCATGTTGTGAAGAGTTCTGCTGGGCTTTCAATTGAAGCGGTGTCCAGTAGTCTGTGCAAGGAAGTGATTGTGCTGTTTTGCTTACAGCAGTTGCGATGGTATCGAGCTAGCTGTTAACTTAGCTGCCTGCCTGTGTCGCAGCTACAGTGCACGCGTCGTCGGCTTGAGCCGAGACAGCCCTAACTTGACCCCAATTGCGACCAAGCACTCTCTGTTCCTCTGTTCACCTTCAGCGTTCGTTCAAACAACACCATGAGCACGTGTGTGCATTTGGACATTTTACCTTTTCTTCCATCTTGATCTCAAACAATGACCGTCTTAGATTGGACATGACTTCATCCCACGATCCGATGCCCGGAGATCATGAGGCCATCGCTTCACGTCGGACACAACGCCGACACCTCTTCTCGTTGAGGCTCTCGAGATAAACCTTACATGTACGGCTGGCAATAAGGTTACGTACATGGACGGACACCTATTCCCAAGGCCAAGCATGAGTAGCCACTTCCAGACACTCGGGTCGTAGTCTGTAAAGCTTCGACTTGCAGCGGCATACAAGGTCACACTACTACAGCTATGCCTCCTCTGCACTCTGACAAATGCCTGAAGAGATCTGCACAGTGGGTCTATGCCATCGCCAGATCGCTTGCATGAGTGCTTGTTTCTGGGCAAGATCCAGCGTTCGCTATCTCCCATGCGTCTATGGTTGTTCTTTGGGACATCAGGTCTTTGCAGGATTGACACCTCATCTAACAGGCGAGAGGCTGCGGATTGATGTCTCAGGGGACTGGCATGAACGTGAATTGCTACAAAACCGTCTAGACGCCCATGCGAGAATCACAATAAACACGGGAATGCGATAATCGGTACATGTACCTGCTTAGCATCATGACTTCACGGACAGCGTCAATGGCGTCCATCGGCAAGCTTTCTAGCCTGCTAGGTGATCCAATATTGGCGACTATTCTAAAGTAGAGCCCGAAGCCACACATTGAGCTCTTCAGCCAAGACGGCCATCCACGCTATCTGGCATTGGATACCATGATGCCTAGCCCCTAAGCCGCACTCTATTCGTGCTCTCCCAAGCACACCTCGAAGAAGATACCTCATTCGGCCTTTCATTGTTCCACAGCAACGCTGATCGCAGGCACGAAGCTGTACTAGGACATTGCGCACTCGAAAGTCGAGCTTCTAGTTCATCCCAACGGTCGAGCGCCCGGGTTTAGCTGATGGGAGGCTCTTGTCTGTCCTACATGTGGCCATTATGTCCCGCAGCTCCTTTCTTGCTCCTCTCTGGGTATAAGAAGTGAGGAGCACGCCGTTGACCGAGCTATATTTCTTCGGCACGAACTCACCTTGACTGAACTTGTAGCAATCCAGACGCGACCATGCAGCTCTTATCCCTTTTCGCTTTCCTGGCTTCAGCCTCTGCTGTCGCCATCCCAGACGCCACTCTCGAGGAGAGACAAACTTGTGCCAACGCTAATGCAAACGCGCTTGCTCAAGCAAAGGCAGCGTTCACTGCGGCCAGGATCGTTCCAGATGTAGTGCCCCGTTTCGACCCAACGCTTGAGCTGAGCGTTGCGTATGGAAGCAAAGCAGTCAAATTTGGTAACACATTCAACACTATTGGTTAGTAGCCATCTTGAAAGGGATACCCACCAGAACCCTCCTGATACAATCGCAGAGACGGTTTCAGAGCCTACCTTCTCCATCACCAGCGAACGAGGCTTCAACCCGGCAACCACCAAATACACCCTCATCAAGGTCGACCCCGACGCTCCAGGCCCAGCTGCTCCCATTCTGGCAGACTTCCTACACTGGATTGTCTCTGATGTGCAGCCCAAATGCATCACGACACAGCAACGCAAGCAAGTTGCCATGTACATGTCCCCGACGCCGCTGTCTGTCAGCCCTCACAGGTATACATTCCTCATCTACCGTCAGCCGCCGAACTATGTTCCGCCGCCGAGTCTGAATTACCTTCCGGGTGTGAGAGCCAAATTCGACCTTGCTGCGTATGTCAAGGAGGCGAAGCTTATTGGACCTGTTGGTGGCAACTATTATCGTGAGGGCCAGGAACAGAATGTGTGTTTGTTGTTGGCCGGTTGTACGCAGGATGGTATTGGGTATGCTGGGTAAAGAGTATCGGTGGTTTTCCCTGCGGTCATCCTCTCTTACACAGTAGCGTGGGGTGGACGCATGATGAGCTTGTCATATGCTTGTTCTTATGAAGATCTCTGCAAGTGTAAACAAGGAATATAAATGCCTTACATTAGTAGTACTACTCAACCAGGCGAACGGTCAATCACCTGCCTTATATGACAGAAATGGGTTACATCCAACCCTTTGATCCGCCGCTCCCCACACTTTTCTCCAGGCCCAGTGCGCGCGAGCATATTTGTCCGCCGAGGCAGATCAAGGGCATCTGGGCCCGGAATTGCCTCCTAGTGCCGCCAGAGCAGGCTATCATTGCCGCCCGTGGAATACCGCTAGTCACGTGAAGAACAACTCCCCCGCAGTGCTCGGTGGTATCTGTCGCGTGGCATCGGGAGGGTGGAGGAGGGTCAGGTGTGTGTTGACCACGGAGGCAGGAGGTAGTCGTGCTACTGACGTTCTCGCTCCTCCAAAGTCCACATCCCGGCGGGTTCGCAACGCCATCACCGCGTGCACCAAACGCAGCGTGCGCATTCGACGGGCCCGGCGCATCCACATAGCCCGATGGCTGTTTGTTCTGAAGACATCGCGCCGTGGAAGCGCCAAACCACCCACTACTGACTTTCCCACCGCCGCTAGACTGGACTATTGCTATTATCTTCTTTCACTTGATCCTAGTCCCCGCCGACCAGTCTTCTTGCTCGAAACACCCCGCGACAGCCATTGTTCCATATATCTATCCCGCCTCCTCCCTCCGCCGGCCTCCAACTTGCCCTCCTCCTTTGCTCCGACTATCTCTCTATCTACTGTATCCCGCTAACCACTCGGGTGACCACTCCTACTACTACTCAGTCCCTGCCTTAACTGCACCTTGTCGTCTCTTCAGTATGCACATTATCCACCCCAACTCCCCAGAACTGCCCGGCTCACTTGTGTCCTCGAAGCAGGCCCGAGCCGAAGCCCCCACAAACACCACCCACCTGCAGGCCGACATGCCTGACGCAATCCTCGACGATATCTCCCACCGTCGCTTCAACCCTCTCCGAAGCAGCTGGGTGCTCGTCAGCCCGCACCGCACCAAGAGGCCATGGCAGGGCGCGCAAGAGTCGGCAGTCAAGAACGAGTTGCCCGACTACGATGAATCGGTGCGTCCAAGCGGACGACGTTTTAGGGCTGGACAAATCCACTGACAGGCGTAGTAGTGTTATCTCTGTCCCGGCAACAAGCGCGCACAAGGCGACTCAAATCCCAAATACGACAGAACGTTCGTCTTCGTCAACGATTACTCGGCTGTGAAGGAGCAACAGGCACACTATGAGCCGCCCAAGGAGGAAGGATGTGAGTTGGATCAAGCAGAAATACGGTCGAAGCGAAGACTGACCCGTTTGCAGCGTTGTCCGCACGACTGCTCAAGGCAGAGTCCACAGAAGGAAAGTGCTACGTGATCACTTTCTCGCCGAAGCACAACCTCACACTCGCCGACATGCCTGCTGAGGATATCCTGCCGGTCATCGAAACATGGACCAAAATCTACACAGCACACCTGGATCCTCAATCGACTCTCCTTACAAAGGCGGCACACTCGTCCTCAGATACCAACGGCCACCTGATCGAGGCTCCCAAGCAACAATACCGTTACATGCAAATCTTCGAGAACAAGGGTGCCGCGATGGGCTGTTCGAACCCTCACCCTCACGGCCAGGTCTGGGCAACCACATGTTTGCCCGAAGAGCCTAGCATTGAGCTACAGAGCATGCAGCAGTACAGACGGGATCACCACGATTGTCACCTGCTGGAAGACTACGCCAAGCTTGAGAGTGAAAAGGGCGAGCGAACAGTGTTTGAGAACGAGAGCTTCTGGGCTGGCTGCCCCTGGTGGGCAACCTGGCCGTTCGAAATCATGGTCATCGCAAAGACACACAAGCGCGCCTTGACAGACTTCAACGACCAAGAACGCGCAAACCTCGCCGAGGTCATGTCAGAGATTACACGACGATACGACAACTTGTTCGAGACCAGCTTCCCTTACAGTGAGCCATTCTGATGCAGGTGAATTCTTTGAGCGTATGACTAATTTATCTTCCAGGCATGGGCCTCCACCAAGCTCCCCTCACTGGCACCGCCGAGGAAATCGAAGCCAGCCACTTCCACATCCACTTCTACCCACCTCTACTGCGCAGCGCTACCGTCCGCAAGTTCCTTGTCGGCTACGAACTCATGGCCGAGCCCCAGCGCGACATCACACCCGAGCAAGCCGCGAAACGCCTGCGCGACTGCGGGGGTCCCCTTTATCGCACTGCGGCATCACCTTGAGGGCTTGAGCTGCGATGAAAAGGAAAGAAAAGAAAAAGACAAGAAGGGGAATATATGATTGATGGAGAAACTATTCTCCGTGCATCCGCCTTGAGCATTGGGTTCGGCGTTTGATAGAAATCTGGAGTCATCAGGGCTGAGTTGCGTCGAGCGGATTGGACTGGATCGGCTTGTCGACCCTGAGTGAGGAGAGCGACCACGTCGTCTTCACACTGGCCTTAGCCTGACGTGGGCGAAGAGTCGAGTAAGGGTAGCTGCATGCTTTCATACTTATAGAGGCTGGCTTACACTTTTTCTTCCTAGAAGTGGCGGATGAGACACTTTAGATGTGCACACCTTATGATGCATTTATGTAGAGACGAATGCGACACTTATGCAAAGGATTATCTCGTGCTGTCTGTGAGTTTCGCAAGATCTCGAATGCGATACTTGGTTGATGGGGTGCTTTCTGCAGGTAACGTTGATATTTGTTAAAGCCATTAACGCATCTGGTAGCGCCAATAATGGTTTACTCGAGGAAAGAAGCGAAATGCCTATCAATCCAACGATGTCAGATCTATTGGTACGTATCTATACACCTGCCCTGACATGCTCAACTCGTTGCTCTAGATCTCGCAAAGCTTGGGTGAGGCGTTCGCGGCGGCGAGCTGCCACGCGGAAAGTGGCCAATGGCGTCGCGCTGTGGCTTTCCATGTGCTTTTCGAGAGCGAAACCTACAGTGCCTTACGCCAGCCACATCGCAGTCTTCGGCCTTGCCGCCTTGGTACATGAAGTTAATGGGGACACGGCAACCTTCGATCTTTACGAGTATGACTATCCTTGGCTACTACGGCTACTACTCAAACATCTCGTATGCGCTGAGTTCGCTCGAAGGCGAAGCACATGGGCCCCCACCCGGGGAAGACGACAGCCTGTAGCTCCAGAAGACAGGCAAGACTCACTATTATGTTAGTTGTTCCAGATAGAGCATTCTTGCAAAATTCCCGGGATGCACTGCGGACATAAAGTACGGGTCATGGCAAGCCACAGCCAGGCCTGGACAACACAACACATGGCACGCAAGAAGCCTCTTTGCTAGGCGTAAACTTCGATACATGGCGTGTAAGGCAATGCAGAGTGGGTATCAGCTTAGTTCCAAGATGTTATATTCACTTCTCTGCACCCCTCCAAGTTTCCTTTGCGCTTCTTCTCAACTCGCGCTTCTTCTGCATTTCATTGCTTTCCCTGTTGAAGATGGTGTCTGGCGCTGAGATCGGACAGCACGCAAGTGCCCGCGCATACGAAGAAGCGGCTATTGAGCAAGGCCTGGAACAAAAAGGTCCCATTGTGTCCGCTGAAGCTGCACAGGATGAGAGTGAGACAAGACCTGCAGGCTCCACCAGATGGGGAGAAGCCATCTTGGGCGTCTTCATCGCTCTGTTGCCGCTCTACTTCACCAGCTTCGCCATAGCGGCATTTGTCCGCGATGGCACTCTTGCGAGCTCCTTCAGGAATGTTGCTATCTTGCAGATGTCCAAATTTGTGGGTCGGCGATTGGTCTCCTTCTCTGGATTGCGAATTGTGCGTTGACTAGTCCTGCAGAATCCAACAATATTTCCTATATTGTTCACCTTGATCTTCGCGAAGTTCATCAAGGCGCTTGCCAATTGGAAGCTTGAGCGAGGGGCAACTGTCGGACACATTCAACATTTGCTGGGCAGCCGTTCGTTGGTGTCTTCGGTAGTCACACCTATCAGGCTTGGGACTGCAAGTCTTCTGGTGCCTCTGCTTGTTATGGTCTGGGCGATGAACCCAATCGGCGGCCAGCTTTCACTGAGAGTTGTATCGAAGGAAACGAATGTCACGAAGATCGACACGCCTTTCCTCTATGTCGACCCTAGCCAGTCGTTCGATGGCCGCGCCACGAGTGGGGCACACATATCCACCAACCGAGTGATTGAGAACGTGTTTACCACATCCCTACTGAGCCCCAACAGCTCCAAGAATGGCACGCAAGATCTTTTCGGAAACATACAGATTCCCTTGCTCGAGCATCTTATGCTCAACGAGACGGCTGACTCTGACGGCTGGGTCTACACTATGGACTGGAACTTGAAAGGAGTAAAGGCGGCCATACTGCATGCGGCCGGACTTGAACACTCTTGGATCAAACCTATCTACGCGTCCATCATCGGGCTGCCGTATCAAGCGAACATGACATCCATTGCCGTCGACACCAATGGTACCGAGTCCGAGCACAATGCCAGACTCCAACAGATCAAGGACGATCTTTTTGGCAACGATGCGGTAAACACACAGAGCGAGTTCACGATCGAGACCTCCTACATGTATGCCAATTGCTCGACGAAGCCGTTGACCAGAGGGCAAGCGCTGAACGAACATTTCGACGTGGACTTCTATTACGACGCAAAGTTGCGAGATGCCACTCACTTTTCGAATGCGACCAGAGGCGTGGCTAGCAACTCCAATGGTTTCTCAATCGCGTACGACGGCCAACATAGCCTGAACAGCACAACCGCGCGGAAGATCACTGTTCGCTCGTGGCTGGGCCTGCCCAACAACACAGCCTTGGACAGCCGCGAACCTTTCACCAAGATAGTAGAGGTCATCAGCGAAGCTTCTTGTACAATCACGCAGACGTACGTCGAGGCAATGGTGTACTGCCCGTCGCAGAACAATTGCACAGTTGCCAAGATAAGAGAATCGCGGACCGCGAACGAAGCGCACTCTCATCTCACTGCGTTGGACGGAATCACTTATCCTAGATCTCTACTAGAGACTCGAGCGCAAATTCCCCCTTGGGGTTTCGAGCTCGAGCAGCAGACGTACGCATCGGAGATCGCAAGGACCTTTTTCGAATACTTCGTCAACGCCACGACGGTCGAGGACGATCTGCAACCCATCGATAACCTCGGACCTCTTGAATCGTACTTTGCGAGACCGGACGCTCCGTTCAAGGCCAGCGAAGGCGTCAACGGGAAAGCCGCTGGCCTGGCCGGCCAGCGGCCCATCACGGAGGTCGGCGACCAGCTGTTCTCCTGGCGCCTTTCGCAGCTGATGAACACGTACTGGCTGGCGAGCGTCGAGCCTTTCAGCGTCATCAGCGGGATCGATATAGACGCCATTCAGAAAGAGGAGGCGAATCCGTTACCGACTGCGCAGGGCTACATGTACGTTGAGAGGATCGTGCTGAGATGCCACGTGCCCTACTTCGCGGTGCTGCTGGTCATCTCGCTGGGTCTGTGTGTCGTCGGCCTCGTGACTGCTTACCTGGACGCTACGAGGCGCGGCCCTGACGTGCTGGACGATTTTGTCAATTCGCTCAGGCACAACCCTTATGTTCATGTCGATACTCTGGGGCCGTCGATGCAGGATGGGCAGGAGATTTCGCGCCGATTGCGGAACACGGTGGTGCAGATGGGCGATGTTAGGCCTGATGATCATGTTGGATATGTTGCTATTGGAACGCCGAATGAGAGGCAACCTGTTGAGAGACTGGATCCGAAGAGGCATTATTTGTAAGCTCATTTTGGAAAATGGATGTTTCTTACGGATGTGGTTTTCATTTCTGCTCCATAAGCGAGTGAAAGAGCGTCTATGTCGTACTGTTTCATTCGCACAATATTCCTTCTGCGGGCAACACCGGTGTGAGAGTAGGCGTAAAGCTAAATAAGGTGGGTTGGAGCATTCAAGTCTTGGTCTCGTTTTAGTATTCAGACTAATGCCATTCTTTTCTTGGCACGGCGCTTCGCGCAAGTGGGACAATGAGACTCAAGTTGCATAGCCGCCGAACACCTCCTCAGGACGATACGCGAGACCGTTCGCACAATGCACTGCCTGGTTTTCCAAACTGCATCACCATTAGCCCCTAGCTTCTATCGCTTGCGGCGGCGGCGTGTCAGTTTTGACGCGCTCTGAAGTTCGATTATGGCATAATTAAGCTTCCTGGACGGTGCTGGCCTTACGTGGAGATCTCGTTTCGGTTTTGTCGTATCTGTCAACCCCTGGCAGTCATAATTGCTTCGTAGCACTCGCTGGTATTCCATCATACGCGTGTGGTCGGATGTGCTTCCTGGACGTGATTCCTGGACGTGATCTTTGGAGAGTACGATCGGGCCACAACTCGCGAACCAGCCAGGATGCTAGCCATTCTACCTGTGCAGAGGACAACAAGGGCCGCTATCTTGGGGTGTCTGATCTGTCTTGCACTTTTCGTTTACTGGCACACCCACTCGGCAATACGTCTGCCATACTCAATCCTTCCCGACTTAGACAAGTTTACATTATCAGACCTGCCGTGTTCGAACTTGGAAGGTGCGAACGACACACTTGTCGTCCTCAGGACTGGTTCCACGGAAATTGACGACAGACTTCTCGTCCACCTCTCGACCTCTTTGCGCTGCTTCCCACACTATCTGATCTTCTCGGATCTAGAAGAAGATTACCACGGCGAACACATAATCGATGCTTTGAGTTCTGTGAGCGACGAGATCAAAACGGACCATGAAGACTTCAAAATCTATCGGCGACTCCAGCAACACGGCAGAGCAATCTTGGACCCTTCAGAGCTCAGTGGAGCTCCGGAAGCATTCGAGAAGATGAACGGCAAAGTTCAGAATCCCGGCTGGAAGCTGGATAAATGGAAGTTCACGCCAATGGTCAACAGGACGATGCACGAATACCCAAACATGAAATGGTACGTCTACATGGAAGCAGACACTTTTCTGTTATGGTCGATGCTGCTACAATACTTGTCCTTATTGGACCACACTAAACCGTTCTACCTGGGAGCTGGAACGTGCATGGGAGAGCATCTCTTTGCTCACGGAGGCTCAGGGTTTGTTGTATCGCAGCCAGCAATGAGGCAGGTGGCCCAACACTACTCTGCGCATAAAGCTGAGATCGAGACCTTGACTGACCGCCAGTGGGCTGGTGATTACGTCCTCGGCAAGACGTTCAACGATGCCGGCGTGACATGCACAGATGCCTGGCCTCACTTCCAAGGAGACTACCCAGGCCTTGTAGCTTATGCAGGTCCGGACGGACGCTACGGTCCTGCTACGTCGCTACGAGAATGGTGTAGCCCAACTATCTCTTACCATCACATGTCTTCGGACATGATCAAGGGGCTTTGGGACTTTGAACAACAATGGATAACTGCAAACGAAAACGTGAGTTTGCTACTGAAAAAATGTTTTCGCACGGGTGTAGACTAACGCGGCTGCAGAAATCAGACCCACTAACACATGGGGACGTGTTCAAACAGTACGTAATGCCGCAAATGATGACCGGCGACAAAGCGGATTGGGACAATCTCAGCGACAAAGACGAAGCTGATGTGAAGAGTATCGATGACTGCCGCGCCAGATGTGAGGCACAGTCTGAATGCAAGCAATATTCCTTCGTGCAAGAAACTCAGCAGTGCAAGACTCGCGTCGACCCCCGACTTGGCAAGCAAAGCAACGGCACTGAATCCGGCTGGATAGAAGATCGCGTGTTCGACTTCGCACATGACAGCGCAGCCTGTGGAGTTGAGGGTTGGCAAGTGGGTTCCACAACTAGGCATACAAAGTGCATATAATGGAAGCATCCTTCCCATGGTATTTAACAACTTTAAGTTTGACGCTCTCCGCTCTTGTGCATGAGATCACCGCAGTGTTGCTTTAGCCACAGGTCACCACCCTGCTATGCATATTGTCAGAGAGGTTGTTATACAAATTGCAGCCAACCAGCTGCAAATGCCGCTTGTGTGGTTTCACCATCATGATTCGGTAGCCTCTATTGACCCTAGATATGTAAGAAAATGATAATTTCTACTAGCTGTTTGCTCAAGACGACTTTCCGTCGTGAGTGGTAAATTAGAGTTTCTTGCTTCAGCCCGTCGCACCCACAGACGATCCCCGAGGACGCTGCGAACACGGCATTTGTTTTCCAGTGCAAGCGGCCAAATTTAGCCGTGTCGCTTGACATACTTTCGACACATACCACGGTATATTTTGTGCTTGTGCTTCGATGGTTTTGCATCGAGAGAGCAGCCTGGGTGGATGCATCACGCAGGCGTCATTTACGATACGACCTAGCTGCGCATCAAAACTACTATGACAATGACTCTGCCAGACACTATGAGAGCTGCACGACGCATCCGAGCAGGCCGACTTGAAACAGCGATACAAGTCGACTCGGATGTGCCATTACCCAAACTTGCTAGCAGCCTTCCAGGAGAGCATGTTCTGGTGAAAGTTCACTTCACCGCCCTCAATCCGATCGATCTCAAGTTTCTCGACAACCCGATCATCAGCAAGTTCCTCAACACTACGACCCCATGCCTGGATTTCGCTGGTATAGTTGTGAAGTCAAGTTCTTCTCGATTCACGACTGGCCAGGCCATCTTCGGACAGACTCAGCCGCCAAACTTCGGAGCATGCGCGGAATATGTTGTGTTGGGAGCACAGCATTGCGCAAAAGTTCCTGAAGGAGTGGAACTCCAGGATGCTGCCACTATAGGCATTGCAGGCTTGATGGCATATCAGTCCATCGTACCTTTTGTCAAAGCCAACGATCGAATATTCATCAACGGCGGCAGTGGAGGCGTCGGAACATACGGCATCCAGATTGCTAAGGCCATGGGTTGCTCGGTAGTCGTGGCTTGTTCGGGCGTGAATGCAGAGTTGTGCAAACGCCTTGGTGCCGAGAGCGCCGTCGATTATCGTAGTCAAAATATTATCGAAGCACTGGAGAACAGCGAAGAGCAGTTCGACCTCATTGTCGACAATGTCTTCTCAAATTTGGACATCTACTGGCGATGCCACAAGTTGCTACACCCGCATGGTCGATATATTACTACAGCTATCAGGCCGGAAGTTAAATTTGCCTGGAATGCGCTCAAAATATCCATATGGCCTGCAGCCCTTGGTGGCGGACAGCGAAAGTTCAGCATAGCTGCTAGAGAGTCAAGCACAACGGACTATGAACAAATCGCCGTCTGGGTTGAACACGGCAGTGTGAAGCCTGTAATCGAGCACGTATATGCCATTGAGGATATCGCAGAGGCATTTGCGAGGCTCAGAACCGGAAGGGTAAGGGGCAAGCTCGTGGTGAAGCTGACTCAAAGCACCTGAATAGAGCGCTGATAGAGAAGATTTAATATGATACCAGCTCCAAAACATAGATGTTACAACCAAAATCTCCGTCCTGCCGCAGATATTCCAATCTATCAACAGATGTCGACAACACAGTACATCTCAATAATCGAACTCACATGACGCATTTCCAAAGCAGCACGCCTACCCGTAAATGCCACCGCTGCAAGAGCTGTGGTGGAGCTGCTGAAGAGCAAGAGGCTTGCGGCAGTGCTGAAGAGTGAGAGGTGACCGATCATATTTGTCACTTGTCGCTTGAGATAGTTGTGATCAAGTCAAGAAGGCCATTGCCTTGAAATGAAGATATAAGGCAGAATTGTGAGCGGCCTAATGTGCTTAGTCTCGAGGGAAGGAGTCTATGGAAAAAGGAACTCCAGCAGGATATCCAATCACGAACCAACGCTTTACAAACAATGCCGTCAACATGTCGAATCATAACATGTCCCGCGCGACGCGTGCTTTAGCGCGTAATTTGCTAATGATTTATTTACATACTCAAGTCACTTGTTATGCGATGACGACACGACCATGAATCGAGCCACGACGGCATTAGCGGAATGCAGAAACCGATACCGCAACCCATGTTAAAGCTCATGTACCATTGACCAGCTCATCAAGCGGTGCAATCACTTATGTATAAAGTTGCAGTTCAATAGATTGATTGATTGGAGATAGAGCCATTTTTGTTTGCGGGAACTACGACTTCGCTACAATCTGACTGTTGAGCAGTGCTCTCATCCAGCATACTTTCACTAGATTTGCGGTGCTTCGAGAGTTCCTAGAGTGAAATTAGCTAAACATTGTTCACTGACAGGAGTTTTGAGAGTGTCGGGGGCTTGATGAAGCCTCTCAAATGTCAGCAAGAATCGCGAGAGGGTGTTCAATACCTACGACCCGTCGATGCAATACTTCCAGTTTGCTTGTCCAAAAGTTCTTCGTCGATCACGATCGCATTTTCGCCAGAGATCTCGTTACGATGACTCCGTACAACCACTTTAGAAGATGCAAGTGGATTTGGCCCAATGTGACCGGCTACTGACTAATCTACTAATCTTACATCTATCTTTCGACGATACACCGCTCCTTGTCTACCATCCAGGGAAAGAACATTGCAGAGTTGTCACAAGCCTGTCCTTGCCCTTGTACTGCTCTGTATCCTCTTCCTTCAGACAATACCATCCAGATTGGCTTCCGCCGGGACCCTTGTCCTTTGTAACAGCGAAGGCCGAATGACCCTTGTTTCTGTGATTGAAACCAAACAGCCTATAGCTATCTTCGCTTGTATCTCCGTAGGTGAAAGTAAACAGGAAGCCATGACAGTCGCGTGTCTTCTTGATGTTCAGATTACGCTTTAGATCGCCCTGAATGTCGAAATCCTGGTTAAGACCTAACATTTGGGACCTTGCGTGGGCGAGCTCTTCGTAGGTGCCTTTGCTGCGGTCTTTGTTTGCGCCTGCACTCTTGAATCTCTTCACATATGCTTCAACCTCGTGGTCGTCATTGTGCAGATCTCCTCGAACAATTAGAGTGACATGGTACTGCTGGATGAGTTTTTCGTAGACAACTTCGCCGTTGTCGTCCGTATCATCGTCTTCGCCGTACAACTGGTAAGCTGCATGGTACTCGTGGTCGTACAATCGAAACAGCTTGGGGTTGGGGTCACGCTGATGCTTGAGATAGAATTGTCTTCCGTCGTTGTGGCATTTGTCATCAATCATAGCCGCACTCCATCCACCTTGTTGGGTACCTTGACAGACATCGAGAAAGCTTGAAACGTCAGCAAGATGCCTGCATACTAATCGTTCCATCTGACGTACTCTTTGGTTCGCTGATCTGCTTGACTCAAATCGAATTGGACCTGGAATCGTGCGCCCGCCGGAAGTCGCTCACCCTTCTCAAGTCGCCGATGTCTAGACAGAGAGCCACCATCTGCATAATCCTGTACGCCTTTAAGGAAAGCCGCCCAATCAAGGCCAGCTGCTCCGTTGTGTGAACGAGGTATACACCTCAAAGAAATTGAATCAGCCTCTTCATCGTCAAGCAGGAAGGACGCCATGGGCCACTCATCGGTCTCCATCTGGAAAGCAGGGTCATCAGCACCAGGATAGCTATCCCAGAACTTTTGTCCAAAGGGTCCAGTCGAACATGCTCGGCCTTCATCGACCTCCACGCCAGAGATTTTGCGCTGTTCGGTTTGCTGATACCTCACGCCCACACGATACTCCTTGAGAACATCACCCTTGACTCCCTTGACGCAATTGTGGTAGTAGCAAGCATTTTTGCATGCTTCAGGGTATTGCGCACAGTTCATGATGAACTTTCCGGCCTTTTTGTTGGACAGTGGCTCACTATCAGTGTCGTCTGGATCTGGAAGAAATTCGGACACGTCTTGATCATCGCCGGAATGTACCGCAGAGTCGTCGTCTTCGCTGTCGCTATCCTCGCTAGAAGATATTTCTGACTCGTCAACTCGACGCATTACGACACTTCCCAGTGTACGGTCCATCTCTGGCTTAGGTCTCCAGAGAGCAGTGTGTATACGATCATCGCCGTGTCGCCCGTTGCTGTGGGGTAAGTCAGGCACGATGCTGTGGAATGCTCGGCCCTCACCGACGCTTGTCAGAGCGGTGGATGGTGTTGGAAGAGGAAATAGTGTCTCCGCGGAAGATATTCGGCCATAAGGCACTGCCTTCAGATGGGATGAGGCTGCCAAGGGCACCAAAGAGACAAGAAATATCAGCATCGAGACAAGATACAAGAGCTGACGATGTAAATATTTTGGAAAACAATTGGAAAGAATGCAAACACTAGACATGTGAGAAGTATCAAGGTCTCGTTGAAGGGAAGATATAGGTATCATGATTTACCCAAGTGGGTTTGCCTTCCTCTGCCTGTGACATGCACTGTCGGTCGACATATTGCGCCCTGTAAGCCCATGCTCATCAAAGTCTCAAACCTTGCACACATTTCGACGATTTGTTTGAACTGATATTGGAGGGTTGAAGGATGAGGCAAACGGGTCTCCCGGCAGGCAGGCTTCGAGTCCTGCTCGACATCTGGAAAAACCCTTGTTCATTATCAACATCTGCTTTGTTCGATATTGGGCCGGTGTAGAGTATGTTGAATCCTACATGTTTGCTGTGCGTGGATATTGTTGCGCGAAGGAAGCGTGCATCTGAATGGTGTGACGCTCAGCAAACGCAGCGAGCGCTAGAAGCCGCCTTTATTTTGGGTGTTAAGTTAGCGCTCAAACTGGGAGCATTCTAGTCGACTGTGCCCCAGATAGCCGCGGCCCCACCGCGACGGCCTAGCCAGCCTTACCTGATTTGAAGGCTGGCTACAATCGACTTCGCCACTTTGCCTTTAGACCACACCCACACAGTACCTCAGTCATGCTCACCGAGGACGAGTTCTACGACAAATGGCGCAAGTTCTTTCGCAAATACAACTATCAGGGCAAGGTGCAGTACCATGAGGAGGACGAGAGTGACAAAGTGGCGCTTATTGTGATCGATGATATGCCCATTGAGGTAATCAAGGATCTTCCAGATTTGTATGTATAAGCTAATAGTCTGTTCAGGGTATCAACAAAATGCTTAGCGACAACCTCAAGGCTACTCGTGGCATGTCTGATCTCTGGCTAGCAGACACGTATGAGCGCCTGCCTGACTTCCAAGGAGCAAAGTGTATACAGGGCACCGAGGTCGCCGATAACACATGGCAGTCTCCTTTCTTAGGACGCACCCTAGCTGATGTCAGCGCATGGGTTCGTGGGATTCCCAAACCTCCGAAGGCTATTAACAAGAGATATTTCGTTGTCCTGAAGAGGGAGATATTTGAGAAGCAGGGCAAGGTGATCATCTGTAAAGCGCTCGATGGAGAGAAGGAGCCTCAAGCCATCCTGTACAAGATAGAGGAGCTCGGCATGTGGATCACGAGCTACAATCGTCATAACTGGGAGCAAGACTACGAGAACTATGAGGAGAGATATCAATAGCAGCAAAAGAGAATGCCACTGCGCCACTGGAGCAGACCTCGGATGGTTCTTACGCCGCGGCCCAGCTGAGCGAACAGCATTGCTACCGCGAGTATGCTGCTCCAACGGATGATCTTGAGTCCAGAGGCGCTTTGCCACCTTTGTGGTTGTGCGCGGCGGCGGCCGTGGCAGTGGACAACCAGGATTCGCGAAGGGTATCTTACGTGGCCATGATCGCAGCCTCGTCAAACAGATGTCCGGCCCTGACTCAGCGCGTAGCACCCTCACCTTGGCTGTTTGAGATCGGTCCCAGGGCCCCGAATCCTTCATCGGCTTCATTCCGGGACCTCGTCGACATCCCAAGCGGTTCGCGCGGGAAGATACGAAAATCCCGAACAACTGGTTCACTTCGCTATGCACGCCAATGGCCTGTTTCAACCTTTGACTGCAGTGCGCTGGCTCCACTTCTGCTTGTCGGGCCCGCGGACATCTCTGGCATTGCCACTGCAATCTCAACGGCTCCCCACAGCAGCCCTTTGTGTTGCTGCCGCCTTGAGCCATGATACCTGTTACTTCTGCTATGCAAGGTACTCATCCTTCGCCTGGTCTGTACTGGTCCAATGTTACACGTACGCTTCAGCGAAATGAGATGCGATGTTCGTGACTCGACGCACGTTCGTCATCGAACAGAAATCTTTGTCTTCAGCGTCTTCAGATCCAGATATATGGCGAGCATAGCTACCTTTGCTTTATTTTGATTGCTATCAATCGGAAGTTGAGTATCTCTTATGATGAAGGCGTCACTACTACTCGCAGCCGCATTCACGGTTTGCCAGGCCTATGGACGAAATGATTCTGCGCCGATCCACCCAAAGAACGATACTGTTGTCTCCATTCCACCAACACACAGTCCAGAATCTCGAGCCACTCCTACCACAAGTGTACCTTTTACCGAGCCGGCTGTTGTTTCCAACAGCGACTCGCCAGGACCGAGAACTGTCGTCTCGGTCAATGCGAGCTCGATGGCAATACACAGTGATTCGGGCACGTCGTCGAAGTTGCAACCCAGCGATAGCTCTAGGGGCCCGCGGTTGGAGTCCAAAAAAGGCAAGCCCAGCTCGTTGAGGGACTCATCCAACACGGTGTCCACCTTGAGGATCTCCCATAGCTCTCGCCAATCGGCTTCGGCTCTGGAAACCACGTCCCTCCCGTCAAGATCGAGCTCAGGCGATCATAATCCAAGATTGAGTACCAGCTCCACAAATGCCATATCTGGCTCATCGAATGTAGTAACAGACTTACCCCCCAGTAATACGACAATACCTACAATATCTTCTGCCCAGTCATCGTCTTCTCTGCGTACATCACTGAAGAGCAGCGCAAACAAGCCCAATGGCACTAGTTTGGCTTCGACTGGAACAGCTACTGCTAGATCCTCGTCCCAAGAATCAACCTCGGAAAGCTTCACGTTATCGACTCTAGCTCACAATACTACGGGATCCCCTCCTGTGCCATCTGAAGGCTCTCGCGATCCGACTTCTGATTCGAAGAGTGCCGGCTCGCATCTCACCAAGGCAAGCTCAAGTATCACCATGTTTACGTCATCTTCGGTGATGTCGAGCACAAACTCATCAAGCGCTGAATCAGGTTTTATCACAGCGTCTACCGCTCTTGATGTGACCAGCTCTGAACCAAGCAGCGGGCTCCCGACTACAGAGGTGACAGACTCATCGCCTATCACCAGCATAAGCTCTGAAACGCAACATTTGAGCTCAACGATCACATCTGCACCAGATCTCTCGACTTCGCAGATTGACAGTCTCACTGGTAATACGTGGTTGACCGAGAGTTCCACTGTCATTCCCGTCATAGGCGGTATTGGAATCTGGAATCTACCACCTGTATCTTCGGTCGCTTTCCAATTACCTGACTTGCCTGTTTTCAGTCTGCCTTGCATCTCTGGCAATTGCAAGTCTATACCAATGAGTGGTCCACCAGGAGCTGGAGGAGGAGAAACTAATGGCGGTGGCAAAGCTGGCGGAGGTGGTAGTGGCGGAGGAGGCGGAGGAGGAAATGGTGGAGGTGGTGGTGGCGGCGGCGGTAACGAAGCTAACAACGAGGACGGCAATGACGAAAAGTCCTCGTCGAAGAGCTCCGAGAGCAGTTCGTCTACCAAATCTTGCTCCGGAGATACAACCACTGCAAGCGACTGTAGAGCAGCATGCTCAGCTTTCCCAACGACGATAGACAGCAGCGTACAGAGCACGACTGTCTGTTATATCACGACTTGTGTGCATACCACCGGATGCAGCGTGAAGGCTACAACATCTACATCAATCACAACATCGTCTAGCACAGATGCGTGTGCCCTGAATACCGGCTCTTCAGTCCTCCAGTACGACCTTGCCGCCACTTATCGCGATCTCGGGATCGAGCTTCCGATGTGGTTGGCATACCCGATGACTGCTATCCCTACATCTGAACGAACAAGCCAAAACGCGACCAAAGCGAGCACAGTGTCACTCAGCGCTACCTCAACCTCTTCTAAGGCCTCCAATACATCACGCGTCTCTAGCACAGCTTCGCCGTCTTCAACCACGCACTCTTCCAAGTCTGCTGGCACATCCGCAACGGACACCGCAAAGGATGCCGAAGACGCTACCAGCACGAACTCAAGCACAGCCACATCTTCTAGCGAGACCGTATTCCCCACGACGACCAGTGCATCCAGCGATCCAAGCCTAGAAGCTGGAGATCCCGAAGACAATGTCGAAAATGATCCAGATGGCGATGCTGATGAGGAAGTGGACGACGATCCTAGCCAGGATTCAGATGATGCTGAAACCGATCCACCAGAAGATCCAGAAGTAGACGTGCCAGAGGATCCGGTGCCCGACATCACGCCGCTCGAGGTTCAAACAGTTTCCTGTCACGAGTCATTCAAACACGACGACGTCCACAGGAATATCGTCAAAGAGGGTAGCAACCTAGCTTGCACTACATCATGCACCAATGATCTCTGGCCTCGCTCGGGAGATGAGTGGGACAAATGGTCGTATTGCAGCGACATGACGCAAAACCTGTTTTTCGAAGTCTGGTGGATTGATGGCTGTGAGACAAGTATCGGGTCCCAGTCTCCTCAAGACCCGATGAGTGATGGAGAGAGTACCTGCGGTGCACTTCTCACAGATACTTACGACCAGTGCAATAATGGCGGGGCCGCGGGAACAGTGGATGTCGGATGCCTTAGGTATTCGATTACTGTCATCTCGTAAGAGCTAAGTCACAAATTATCACTACGATAGCCTTCATCTGTGCCATTCAATTGCGACGAATCCAACTTCGATAAAAAAAAAAGGCATATTTGCCTCTAGTACTGGCAGATATACAATATATCGTTCGAGTGCATCTGAGTGTCCATTTGTTCAAAGAGTTTCGAGCGAGCGGCACATAGCCCAAGCTTACGCAGCTCAACTGTGTCCGAGTCTCGACCTAGTTGGTCCAGCCCCCTCGAAGCCCACAATGGTAATCGCAATTGCAAAGAGACACTCAATCCTCGCCTTGACATTGGCGTAAGGAAAGGTGGGAGGTAGAGGAGCCTAAGATGAAGTGGCACATTCGCCATCATTCGCGCGACAGCGGGTCCAGCCAGATCAATGCAACCAGACCGTGGGCTCAGCCTGGGTCCTTAGACCTGCATCATAACTCCGGATTCTGCAGGGACCAGGAAGATGTTCCTAGAGCTGGATTCTTATCCTTGCAAAGCGCTTGAATCCTGGAAGACCAATGACTAGACCTTTATTAAATCGCCTTCCGAGAGCCTGAGATGTATCTGGTGAGCCGGAAAACCGGACAATATAATTAGTATACACGAAAGCCAGCTAATGCTGCGGCTACTGGTTTCTAAATTCTGGAAACGGGAATCGGGAATCAAATAGCCTTGACACATAATACTATCACGCGCACGCGTGATGGGGGAGCATTATCCATCGCCCCTATGTGTCTGCCCTAACGCTGGGGTCCTTTGGGGCCTCTAGCGCGTTGCTTCTTTCTCTAGCTGTAATAAGCGGCGCACGAGCCTGTCGTGATTGTGTGTCGTCGTCAAAAGCCCGTGTTCACAGGGTTATCTTGACCCGGGTGCGTATGCTCGTCTTGGTGATGAGTGACGATATCTTCCGCGTCTGTCTTCATGCCTCTTTTTCAACCTTTGACGAGACCGCCACAAATCAGCCAGACGCGCGATGCAAAACCTAGAGTTTGTGCATGTTTCACCCGCGGAATTTGGTGGTGGCGACGATGCTGCCTTGGGTGCAACCAATGCGGATCGCCGCAGGATTCGCTCGCTTGTGATGAAGGATTTCCGGCGCAAGGAGCGACAGCGACGACGACAACAGAATGCGACGGGATATATTGTCGATGATACGTCTACTGGATCTGAAAACGACGATGAAGCAACCAAAATTACACAAGGCAGATCGAGACCAACACGACCGGTGGCCCTGCAACTGCCATCCACTGTCTCCGCTCCTCCAGTATGGAGGCATTCGTTTGGATCACGGATGGCTGAAGCCTGGTTTCCGGCAGGGCATCGCGACTCTGCGATGAGGAATATCGCGTACACTTATGATCTGCTCAACTCGGGGCCCATCGTTTCGATACAGGATTCATTGTCCTTACTACACGCCGGCTCCGCCGCTAGGCACGATCGTCTCCTGTTAGAAGCACGGAAAAGATACGTCTCTGTGATCACTATTTTGCGGCGAGAAGTAAGCAGGAGGATTCCAGAGGTACCGGTGGTGCAACTAGGCTTCTTAGCTATGGCATGTTTGATGTGTGAGGTAATAACAACTTTCCATGGTTTGTGTGACATGATGACTTCCACCAAACCCCTCGAAACGTTCTGTCTCTTCAACACCAGCAAAGCAAACATCTTTAACGGATACGTACTGATTCTCTTCAGACATATTCAGCAATCGCATGCAAGTCCGGTCCGATAACGTGGCAGAGGCAAGTCCTCGGTATATCAGCTCTGGTCTCACCTTTCCAGCTTACTCGCTTTGCTCTGGCTATGGAATCTTTCCTTTTTCAGCAGATCAGAGTGGCGCAGGTAAGACATACGACCTTCGCGTTGTGCTTCCTTCAGGTTTAACTGGGACGTAGCTTATACACTCACTCTTCGAGCGGCGTCCGTTCCCTTCGAGTCTCGCCATTCGCGCATTGCCCGCACATGAGGATAGATTACATTCCCTACTTGAACTCGCCTTCCAGGTCCCCGAGATCTTACAAGCTGTCGATTTGGCAATCACAGGGGATCTTCAAGGCCCTCGCTGCTTTAAGAGTGACCTGGCTAAGCGGCTGAACGACTTGCAAATATCATTGCGTTCGTGGCTTGTTGCCTACTCTCTGAGTGACACGGGACGAGCCACTGTTAGTAGTGGCCTTGACTTGGACAAAGCTACTAGATCAACATCTTCATTGGTCTCGAGAAACTCATTATTCAATCTGACATGCGAGACACTATGCCGCATCTGCCACCTACTTGCCGTTGAGAGTCAAATAACAGTGGACGAGCAGACACCGCTCAGCTTCTGCGGACCTCCCTCGCCAATGGATTGCGCAGATGATCTTCGCAAAACGATGCTTTTGCTCGAAGAAGCTGCCGGCACCCCGATATGCAAAGCTCGAGTCATGAGCGCTCCATTGCATTTCCTCTCTGGGTTCTACAAACGATGTGAATATGATGATGGCCTGCGGTGGTGTCGCAAGACCAAGGAAACACTTCAGGGCGAAGCGCCATATCTGCATTGGGAGGCTTTACTACCATGGTGCCTTCTCACTCTCAACGAAATACCACATTACGATGCAGATCCATATGCTTGAAGGCTCATGCAGCAATGTTAGACACTATAAATGGCTGTGCTCAGCGTCCACAGCACTTCTCAGGAACCTGGAGAATTTCCGAACGATGCGAAGTCATGGCTAACGAGAATCGAACGATCAGCCGATTGCCAGACATCAAAGCACGCCTGAAGATACCTGAGACCCGGCGGAGAGGCACCTTGCGCCAAGGACACTGCATCAAATGGAGATTCCCTGGTCGCCACATTGATGGAAATGAGGGCCAATCGTATGGGCTTATTTTTCTCATCTGCAATCAAGGCTAGCCGGTCCAATCGCTTCTGATGAGGCATGGGAAGTACGCGAAGCCTGTGAAGTGGCGCTTCTCTTCGCAGCCGGGCTCGCAAAGACTTGCGATGGGCCCGGCGTCCTCTACGCGCACACGTTCGATGCCTAGGATACCGTCAGTCGCATCTAAGCTGTATGACGCCCTAGTCGAAGCTCGCCACTTGTTTAATTTGCTAGATAATCAACCAAAATCCAGCAAGACAGCTGAGGCCAGCCCCATCCCGTGGCACTCAAAAGGTCTTCGTGAGCGATGCTGAAAGTAGGTGCACGTTGACCATTGTCCAAAGAGCATGATATTGCGCGCTGGTTCAGACATGCCGAATAGGGTCCAAGAAAGAAGCAATGGGCACATCATGTTTGTTACATTACTTCTCCAACTAGGTATTACCTCTGTCGGAGTTTGTCCATATATCTCGCCCCAAAATTTTCGTATTCATAAACTCATCATCTCGCAAACGAGCCTATTGGCATTGCCATACCCGTGGAGGCAATGACCTCTCGCGTACCCAAAGACGCCAGTCGCCAGTCGCCATCAGCCTAAATCGAAAGGCAATACTTGTGTACGCCAGTAAACCATTATTTCTAATCCCAAGCACTCTCCATGCTGTCCCGCACACATCTCCTCACCTTCCTCTTGAACTCTTTCTGATCCTCTCGCCAGAGCTTGCCTGCTTCGATATTGGCTGCACTTTCGTCGTTCGGGCTTCCGAGCATGCTGATGACTGACAGAATGACGGTCTCGGGTGATAGGACGGGTGACCAGCGCTCGCTGGCTTTCTCGTAGCCATATTGGTCGTCTTCTGGTGGGTGGAGGATGGAGATGCAGACTTCGCCGTTCTCGTATACTATTATGTTGTTAGATCTGAGAATCGAATGTGCGAACTTGTGTAGCCTACCATTGGGGTGGAAGATGGGTGTCTCGAACTTCATCTTCGGTGGGTAGAGCGGGTAGTTGGGTGGGAAGGTCATCTTCGCTTTGAAGCAGCCACCTGGTCATGCATTAGCTTGTAGCCCTCCAACATGCAATCTTTCGAGATGAGCGCTTCTTGAGGCATATCTCTCCAGCGGATCCTCCGCCTCGAAGCTGTCGGCGCATATTGCGGACCTACAGCATCCTCCCACAGCCTTCCAAAGTCCGCAGGCATCCTTCACGTTCTTCTAGCCTCCACTCACCTCCATACAAGCTATCCTGGTCCTCGCTCAGCATGAGCATGACCTCCCACTCGAACACACTGCTTCCCACAAGTCCGCAGCTTATCCCCGGAATGTCCTTGTCGGTCTGTATCGCCTTGAACTGCTTCGCCAGTAGGAGTGCGGCGCTTGATGAGGCCGCCGCCGAATTGGAAGCCATGTTTTCAGAGATTTGCCCTAGTATTGGTGGTGCAGGTTGAGTGGTGGGTGGTTCTTCGATTGCAGAGACTCGGTGCTTGTAAAGCTTGAGCCGTGGAAAGCCTTGCGTCACCGGAGGAGAGCGTGAGGGATCCCGCAGCTTCCAGATACGCTCCGGAAGAATGATGCAGTGGATGAAGCTCGAGGTATGACAGTTAAGTGTGGCCGGGTAATTGCGATGAGTTTTATCAAAGTGAATGCAGGATTTGGTATCGAGTGAGAGCTCTGTGGTTTATCGTTCTTCGACCCTTGACTCAGCTTTCCTCTTTTGGAAAGCCGAGGCACGTCGAGTTCAGTATAGATAAATTGATCTTGACATTAGAACTTTCTTCTTTGCCTCGAACACTCTGAAAAAATGATCGTAACATATAAAAGTGGTATGTATCCTCGACTAGGGCAGCACCGGCGTTGCAACTCAACGAGACCTCATCTCAGCTCCTCCGAGCCGCTGTTCAAGAGACTATCGGCCTGCCTGAGTGTTTTGCAAGCTACCAATACATGCGGAAGTAGACATCTGCTTCTTAGTTGCGCGAAATCTGTCGGTTGGGCGATAGGTCTCAGAGATCAATGATCTGAGAGGTCCTTGTCCACGCTCGCACATATGTCGCTTCGTGTAGATTTCCTAGACTGAGCAGGCGATGCGAAAGGTTTCATATCAGTATGTGAGATTGAGTATGTGGTAAAGAGAAACACAGCCAGACGCCTTTAACCGCAAAACGACTGGCTCACGAGCCGCAACGAACTTTAAACAACATTGCATATTGCTACGTATGAATACATGTGTCACTCACATACGTCGATGCTCTCATAGACGCGGTTTTTGAGAAAGCTTCACCGAGCACGGTCACCCCAACCCTCTTCAGCTAACCCTTAGCATTGAGTCGCGTCTCCACTTTTCTCGAAAACTGAGGAGCATGACCAATACTTTCGTTGCTCGATCAAAAACGTACATGAACCTCGCGAAGCCGCAGAGAAGAGTTGATACTTACAGTTCTCAAGGGAAGAATACAGCAGATGGATCTTGTGATATCAAGCAGACTGATCACCTGATTGGAAGAACTTGCAGCCGCATGCATGGTGGCTGCAGGTCCTGATCGTCAGACAAGCAACGACGACCTTTGCGAGCTTTGTTATACTCGACTGGCATACACATAATATCACTCTCGTATCTTGGAATCGGGACACTGAACAGATGTTCACTGACAAATCTTGAATTTAGCCGAAAACTTGCACGTTGCAGTTGCTACACGCTTTTACGAGGTGGCTGAATAAGAAATGCAAAGTAGGTTCAACACTACTGTATAGCTGACCCGGAATCTCATAGTATTGAACCTAAAGCTGCTCTTCCTCCTTGAGTACTCTGTGGCATGTTTACACAGCGACCTGCTCATGGAACGATCATGCCACGGCCACAGGTCAGCCCACCAGAGGCCAGCATGCTCCCATCGTAACATGATATGGTCATGCATGTCTGGGAACATCACGATACCTATTGCTTTATTCGACAGGCAAGCAGTTAGGACCAAGCAATTGGGTTCAAGCTGGGGCGCCGGGCTACATATATCGAGGCAAGAGCTGCGCTCCAAGCTTTACGGTCCGCTCCACCAAGCAACATACGTGAGCTGAGCACACCGCTTAGCCTTCTCGTGTTTGTTCGGGGCCGGAACTATTGACGCTCGCATGAGATATCCTCAAGCAATTGAAGCACGTGGGTGGTGAGCTGAGCAGTCTCCAGTGGACGGCATGAATACAAATAGCTTGCGTTGGCATCCTCTCCTTTCCGTCTGGTATCTGCTATACTGCACAATCGCTACAAGAATACCGACCTCAACCTAGTATTTCACACCAGCCAAGCAACCATGTATATCTCCACTCTAGCCATCAACATCCTTGCACTGGCCAGCAGCATCGTAGCCAACCCTCACCCTACAACCTCAGGCTCAGCAATCGAAGCCCTCACCCAAGCCGGGTACAAGACAGCTTGGCTGATTGACAACCAAAATTACACCGCTTTCAGTGAGGTGATGACCAAAGATGTCGTCTACGACAGTACCGACCTTGGAGCATATGGCGGCAAGACCAGTGGTCTCGAAGAGACTGTTGCTGCTATCAAAGGTGCTGGCAATGGCGCGAGAACCTCTCACCTTGTCACCAACCTTCTGGTGCTCGATATGATCACTCCGAAGAAGGCCAGGGTGAACACCTAGTAAGTCATCCGATCCAGTCGGATATCAAGCATTCGTTGCATGTGTTGATTCTCTTCTTGCCAGTATCACCTGGTCTCACTGGGTCGATGGTGCCCTTGAAGACATCCACAAGACTTTCCGCATTTTCTATAGGTGCGATGATATTTGGGTGCTGCAGGACGGTGCTTGGAAGATGCAATACAGCAAGGTGTATAACATGGGATATGGAGCTGAGGCGCCGTACTATGGTAAGAAGAACTGATGTTGCGAGCCTATTATTGAGTCTTGGTGCTGGGGTTCCCGTGGTTGTAGACTCGAAAGGAACCACCGAGTTAACGAGATCTTACGGCTTTTGTGTAGAGAGGATGTCAGACATCTAGAACACAAGATTCAAGACCAGCGCTAGACACAGCTGAGATAGCGGCAAACAATGCCTATATGGTATGCAAACCTCTGATTGGCGGCGTTAAGCATGCATACAACACGGCTGTGTACATGCAGCTAAGCCACGCCACGCCCGGTCAGCGCCCAAGCCTCGTGACTATGTATGAGCTTCAGCCTGATTGCCACATTTGTATCCTTGATCGCCAACTGCCTTATGGACTTCTAGCAGATTGAAGACACATGGTCTGCTGCTCACCTACATGGAGAATCCACGCAATCTGGTCGCATTTGGAGGCGGAGAAACTCCAGCGGCGACCGCACAGCTGAGAAGCAGCGCACATGCATTATCAGCCGCGATTGAGCTGCCTGATGGCCAACTACTATCGAACCAGAGCTACAATAGCATCGCAGCGAGCGGCAATAGTCGGCTACACGCAGGTAATGTCTACAACAACCACTACCACCTCGCGTCGACCGCACAACTGGAAGGGACGAGCGACGAGCAAAAAAGACTCCTGAGAACATTTCTCCGTTGCCTCAACTTCAAAGAAGCAAGCTCAAGACATGCGGGCATTGCGACAGCACATCCCGATACTTGCCGATGGGTAGCCGACTGCTACCAGTACAAGAGATGGCGAGACCCAGACGCCACAGCGGAACACCATGGCTGCCTCTGGATTAAGGGCAAGCCAGGCGCCGGCAAATCTACGATCATGAAGGGCTTGCTACGCCACGCCAAAGAGACTTATCCGAATGACAAAATCGTATCCTTCTTCTTCAATGCTCGAGGCACGCCCTTAGAGAGAAGCACAGAGGGCATGTATCGCTCCATCTTGCATCAGATGGCAAGCAACGTCCCTTCGCTATTATTCGATCTCGATTCGGAGATGATGGAGTTCTATGCGGTGCAGGGATGGCCACTCGAATTACTGAAGGATATGTGCCGCGAAGCAGTACAGCATCTGACCAGCGAGACTAGAGTCACAGTCTTCATCGACGCATTGGACGAGGGAGACGTCGAGGACGATGTCCGAGACATGGTAAATTTCATCGAAGAGCTTACTGCACGCAACCTTTCGAGCTATCAAACCCTGCACGTGTGCTTGGCGAGTCGACACTATCCCGCGATCTCAATGCACAATGTTGAGAGGCTCATTTTGGACACCGTTCAAGACCACGATGAAGATATTGCAACGTACGTGCTAGCCCAGCTACGGATCAGGAATGCTACAATGCGCAACAATCTGGTGTCAGCCATCTGCGCAAGGGCATCGGGGGTCTTCCTTTGGGTGGTGTTGGTAGTCAAAATTTTGAACAAGGAAGCGGACCGGGGCAACCAGCACAAGATCCCAGCCAAACTGCAAGAGATCCCCACCAGCCTTCACGACCTCTTTGATACGATCATTGAGAAGGATGCTGGCGACAATCAATGCCTCTTGCCAACACTTATGTGGGTGCTATCCTCTCAGGGCTCTCTGCAACCGATCGAACTCTACTTTGCCATAATGATCAGCACTGGACAATTGAGCCGAGAAGATATGGTCTGGGACCCGAAGCTCGTGGATTCAGCGATGATTGAGAACTTTCTGATCTCCAGCTCTCGAGGTCTCGTTGAGTGCGTACAAAAAGGCTACACAGCGCTAAAGTCATCTCAAGTCCAAATCATACACGAATCCGTGCGTGAGTATCTTTTCGCAGACGGACTACGCAAACTCGACGAAGATCTAAAGGTGGATTTCGAGGCCAAATGCCATTGGCGCCTTGCCAAATGGTGTTTGACTTACATCCAGCTGGCGGTCGAACATGGGCTTCTCGGTGAGTCAGAACAAGCTCGATCGTACAGACTGTGCCCTTTTCTAGAATATGCCACGGGATACGCACTCGCACATGCAGAGACAGCTGCCAGGCTAGGGCACCGGCAGATTGTACACGATACGGCTTCTTTGGAGACGTGGCGCCTTTTTGGAAATGTCAAACACTGTTCGACCATGCTACATCTGCTGTTGTTGAAGCGTCGGCATCATCTCGTGGCAATTGAGCTCGAGCAAGTTTCAAAACAGCCTGCGAACTATCGACAGGCGTATCTTAATGCGCAGTGGTTCACGACTTGCACCACTCTCGAATCCGCGATCGAGATGCGCAACGTCAGAATGGTGCATGCTCTTCTCGAGAGCGGCGCTGATGCAAACGTTGTGTGCGAGCGCCACGGCTCTCCATTGAAGGTTGCCCTACGTGAATCTGGGCTCATTGAAAGTATGAGGACAGGAAGGAAAGCGCTCGATGATCATTCGGTCTCCAGCGGCGATTGGTTCCGGATAGTCGAACTTCTTCTGATGAATGGTGCCGACATATCACGGCCAATCCTAGGTCGATCTTTTTGGGCCATCGCGAGGCATTACGAATGGTATGAAGTGCTTGCAGTGCTCGTTGAACGCGGCGTATATCCCGTCGACATGCATCCTGATATTGTATCACAATGGATAGGAGCTGTCAGGGATAAAGATTGGGAAAGGATACGAAGGTTTTTGAGCATGACTCCGGGTTACCGAAGTGTAAGACGTAGTATTCAACGCTGATCTAGACGCAGACTCAAGAACTCATAAAGTTCAATTTGCGAGGGGAAGACAGTTGCACTTGCATGGTACTTTCTTCAAAGCCAACCTGATGCCAACTGGTCGCTTATCTGTATACAATGATCAGTCAACTCACAAAGTATCGCCACCTGCTTCGTGCACAAAAGGTCCACAAAGGTGTATTGAGCTTGTCATTCCAGCGCACCGGCTCCCGGAGGCCGGATCCAGATCAAAAACATGGCCAGATCTTGCACAACTCGCCTAGACAATTCGCCAACACAGTTCGAGTTCCACCAGACCTACGGGCACTCACAACGGTTTAGAGTTCAACGCTTTAGTCCAGATCTGCGCGCTTCGACGATCTTCGGCCAGGTTTGGACGCCACATCCTGAGATTCCGCGGGGATCGAGTTTCTTCAAGGATGATGCCACGAACAGATGCCAGGCCCTCACCAGCCGCAATCTGTATAGTTTGTGAGCATGGATAGACCGCACTGTGGCACAGGTGGCGCCTACAATACTATCATATATGTCTATCATAAACAACCACATGGACATCGCATCCATCAGCCCAACCTATTCCCCAATCCGCAAAACCGTCACCATCTCGCATCATCAATACTATCATCATCAGCCCCGCCTCCCGTCTTCCCCTCTCTCCCTCTTCCCTAGGTATCCAGAACGCACCTTATCATTCCCTCGTCATCAGAAAACCCAATTCCTCACCATCTTCCCCCATCCAGACGCCCCACACTCAGCAGGCTGATAATCAAGAAAACCGCGAGGCGCATGACACGTGTGGCGCTAAACCAGCGCCCTGTAGTCCAATATTGCCCAGAAGCCTAGCCACCCGAGAAACTCTGCCTGCGAGCGCTGCGCTGTGGCGTGACGTGCTGTTGGCCTACCTGTGGCAGTCATGCGCTGCAATGGGTAAAACTTTGCGTGGCTCAAAAGATGCATCGCCGTCGCAGCTTTGCCTGTGTGCAGTCGATCGCAGTACTGACGTAAGCATTGCTCGGGACAAGATGCGATCTCACGCGATTCGCAGAGGTCGGCGAGACAGTATGGACATCTCTAAAGGATCAAGGAAAGCGACATGGGCAAATTCGCAGTATCGATGATGCTCGCTAGAGGAAGACGCGAGTGAAGATCGAGCTGATCTCGACATTCCAGGTAATGTAGCTGTCAAGATTGAAGCTTACATTGCTTTCACAAATATCGCATCACCACTTCGCTCCATCGGCTAGCGGCGATCGACTTTCCCAAGGTTTCTAGATCAGCCCTATGCATACAGTACAGTATCGGGTGAGCAGTAGTGTGCGAGGAGCCTCGCGGGCGGCCCTGGGCTGGCTGACGATCTCCTAAGCCTAAGAGAGGTTGGATCTAGCAAATGCAGGTTTGGTCTGATCGCTCTGGGAAAAATGGTCGGCGCAACGTCATCTCATTGCTGTAGCGCTGTATGCTATTTTGCAGGGTGACACCTCTGTGGCTACCGTGGGCGGTCTATATAAGGCTGGTTGTTGTCGAATGTGGCGGTGCATTTTGAATCACTGCATCCACTTCCACTTGCTCGATCTTGCTCCTATCAAGACAAGTCGATCATCCTTTTATTCGACAGCGCAAAGATCTTTTCTTTGATCCACGCATCAAATTCCATCTGGTCGATATTCACCCAGCTCCCCTTCCGGGACGACAGCGTGCGAATTCGCTCGCACACCCGCAGCGATGAACATAAACGTGAGCACCCAACCCCATCATCTCACTGCTCAGCCTCCATAACACCAAACGAAGCAATGCCAATCGTTAAAACTCCATATCACCGCAACGCCACGCTGGCGACTAACTCATTCAGGCCCCTCTGAAAGGTCGTACCCTCGCAATTCCCTTCACCAGAGCAACCAACCACGATGTCACCCTCGAGGACTCCGAAATGCGCCTGCCCTTCCTCAACAAAATCCCAGACAACTTGCGGAACCACTTCGTTGTAAGGAACTTATGGCCCTCTACCGCTCCAATTGGCATCCGCTGACATACATCTTCTCTCAGGCCATGACCGGCGAATTTGTCGGCACAGTGCTTTTCCTCTGGTTCGCACTCTCTGGCGCGCAAGTTGCCAACTCCATCCCCTCCTCATCCGGTCTGACCGTCGAGCAAACCGGCTCGAACCCACAACAACTGCAATACATCGCGCTTAGCTTCGGTTTCTCTCTGGCTGTCAATGCATGGGTATTCTTCCGTATTAGCGGAGGCCTCTTCAACCCGGCTGTCACACTCGGCATGTGTCTCATTGGTGCTCTTCCCTGGGTGCGAGGTGCTCTATTGTTCTTCAGTCAGGTCCTCGGCGGTATCGTGGCGAGCGCACTAGTACAGTGTATGTTCCCGGGCGGCTTGAACGTTCAGACTACCCTCGGGGGAGGAACGACCGTAGCGCAAGGCCTGTTTATCGAGATGTTCCTAACGGCGCAGCTGGTATTCACGATCTTCATGTTGGCGGCGGAGAAGCACAAGGGAACGTTTATTGCGCCTGTCGGTGAGTTTTTCCGCCTTGCTTATAGTAGCCTTTCACAGCTTCCCTTGAGGTATACAGGAGCAGCGAGAGTAACATCTTCTCCCAATCTTTAGGAATTGGCCTCTCCCTCTTTGTAGCCGAACTCACTGGCGTCTACTTCACCGGCGGCAGCCTCAATCCAGCGCGCTCTTTCGGCCCTGCAGTCGTCAATACGAGCTTCATTCACTACCACTGGATCTACTGGCTCGGCCCTATTCTGGGCTCGATCGTCGCTGCTGGCTTCTACAAATTCATTAAGATCCTCGAGTACGAATCAGCAAACCCTAATCAGGACACAGATCACGCGGCCAAGGTGCAGCACAAGAAGAAGCTGCTCATGGCGGCGGGGATCAATGAGGCGGATGCGCACCAGGTGGCGAGCGAGTTGCACGCAGAGGCACAGGCAAAGGACCAAGCTCCGAGTTCGGCCGGCAGCGTGAAGACAGTTGTTGGAGGCGGGAATCATCATGGAGGCCCCGATGGGAAAATTATGGCGAACGGACAAGGACGCAGCAGTCTCGATACCGAACACAACGAAGTCAAATACGGGACTGCCTTCCGTAGCGGATCGACAAGCTCTGGGCCCAATGGCAACGTTCAAGAGCAGCGTCCCGGTGGTCCAGGTCTGGTTGGTCGCTACAGCTATCTTGGCAAGTCAGGCCGAAGGCCGCTGCCTTTGAGTCGGTCGAGCAGGACTGACAGCCCGGCAATGGCGACACACAACGACGTCTATGCTGCGACCAACGTATCTGACGAGGCGTTGGGAGGCATGGTCGCAGACGAGCCGAGGAATCGATTCGCCAGGACGGCGAGCAGCGGTGTCTGAGGGGTTCATTTCTTTTTAGGCTTGGGATGTAGCGATATTTCAGCTTGGCGTTCGTTCGGTCTTTGATCTATCTGATGTATCCAGAAGGAGAGTATTGTCCAAAAAATCACGGCGGTGCTAAGTGCTGAGAATGATCGTGTAGAGACGAGTGTCGGATGAACATATATGAGTTATAGTCAATCAGTGGTTCCACTCAAGCTACGCCACGATGCGCTGGCTGATCAAGCCACAATCATGCAGCACCAGTAGATGCACGCAAGCCAAGCCTTTTGTCAGCTATGTATGCTCAGCCTGATCGCATGCACTCAAGTCGAGGCTGTCTCACAGTATGGGACGTGATCATTTTTCGAGACACCTTGATTCATGGACCGTGGCCAGGAGTTGAATGCCAATCAAGAGCGCAACGATGTGGCGTCGGGGTCACAGCTGCTTGCACCAGGCGGCTTGAGCGACGCCGGAGGTGTCGGACGAGACTCCATGGTCCACAGTGCCCAGTCTACGGCTGCCAGATCATACAGAGAGTTGACGGCAAATGACAACAGTCGATTCCACGCTGGAGATGTCCACAACTACAACTATTACCCGGCATCGGCCAACCCAGAGCCGAACGCAGACAGCGCCGAAGCCAAACTCCAAAGACTGAGGTCGGCTCTTTCATATCCTCAAATGGGACTTCGTTCTGCCATCGTCGAGGACGCTTATCTAGATACTTGTCAGTGGCTGTTCAAGACGCCCGAATACCGGCGCTGGGGAGATCCGACGCTGTACTCAGGCCACCATGGCTTCCTCTGGATCAAAGGAAAGCCGGGGTCGGGCAAGTCCACAGCTATGAAGACATTGCTCAGCAGTGCGGAGTCTGCGAGAGATCTAAGAGGTGGGATAGTGCTTTCATACTTCTTCAACGCCAGAGGAGAAGCTTTGGAGAGGTCGATTGAAGGACTTTACCGCTCGTTACTGCACCAGATTACAGCAGGCTTCGCCTCACTGCCCGAGGACATACTCCGTTGGGCGAACCCTGGCTCTCTGGACCTCTTCTACCGCAATGGTTGGCAGGCTGACTTGTTGAAAAGTCTTCTTAAGAAGATCGTGCTGCTCAGTCGCAAAACGCACCTGGAGTGCTTCATCGATGCATTAGACGAGGGAGACAACGAGCACAGTGTCCGCGACATGGTCGAATTCCTCGAAGACTTGACTGGAAGTGCCCATGATAAGCAGCTGCACTTCTCGGTATGTCTTGCAAGTCGGCACTACCCGAACATATCGATTCATCGCCTCGAGGAGCTAATGCTGGATGATCACGTGGGCCACCTCAAGGACATCGATAAATACGTGCGGAACAAAACGAAGGTGTTCGGCGCTGGAGTTCCAGAGGAGCTGGTCGCTAGCATCACGGACCGATCATCAGGTGTTTTCCTGTGGGTTGTGCTGGTCATTGCCGAATTGAAAAGACACACAGATCATGGTCAAGACCACAAACTCCAGACTCTGCTTGATTCAATTCCGGTCGGTGTCGAAAGACTCCTAGACGATATATTGGAGAAGGCTGGCCAAGATGAGTGTCTCATGGCAACGCTGCAATGGGCGCTGTTCTCCACAAGGCCACTAAAGTTACACGAGTTCCACACCGCTGTCTTGGTCAGCAATGGAGAACTCCATCCCGGTGTGATGCACTGGGACGAAAAGAATGCAGAGAGCTCCACCAGAAAGTTCATCGTATCCGCTTCAAAGGGCCTTCTGGAGGTAGTAGCTTCTGGTCAGATTCAATTCATCCACGAATCGGTCAGGCAGTACTTCTTAAACACTGGACTAAAGCAGATTGATCGTTCGCTGGAAAAAAACGTGCTAGGTATCAGTCACCATCGGCTAGCGTTGTGGTGTCGCAAGTATCTCCAGCTTACCGGAATCACGCACGAGCTTCGATCATCCGTCAATGCTTTCACGCGTTGGCGTCGAGCACAGGAAGCCTTTCCCCTTTTGCAATACGCTATGGGCGGCATGTTGAATCATGCAGAAATTGCTGCAGGCCATGGCATCCAACTCCGGGCTTTCGACGAGATATTTTCCTTCGAGAACTACCTGTTGGTGAAATCACGCACCATAGGTAATTTCGGAAAGGATAAGTACGATACTTCACCTCCGCCCAAAGTACTTCACATTCTGATTTACGAGCAATGTAACCGCCTCGTAGAGCTCGAGCTCGAGCTCTCCAATAAGTACGGACTGCCCCCGCCAGCGAGATACCTGTTTCACCTCATAGGTGAAAGGGAGCAAATTGAAAGGCCCACTAGAAGGTGTCGGGAGTCGGGGATATGCAGAAGTGCTTTGCGTTGCATCGGGGGCCCTCTGCACATCGCCGCTCGCAAAGGTGCAGTCGACATAGCGCTCGCATTACTCAGAATCGGTGCTCATGCAAACGACTACTGCCACACGCTGGGCACTCCGCTGCTAGTTGCTCTCAGAAATTGGCATGTGGATCAGCCTCGGATGGTCGAAGTACTGCTCGACCACGGAGCAGATCCGAACCATAGAGATGCCCAAGGGGTCACGCCGCTGCAAATGGCCATTAGAAATGGCCATCCGGACTGTGTGCGGGTCCTACTCAAATGGGGCGCGGATCCCAACACCACGTTTGATTCATGTCTCATGTGCTGCAGTCCCTTGATACTCGCTGCGAGACTGTGTAGCCGCTATCACCCACGCCCTAACTACGGAAATTCCAGCTTGGTGAGGACATCTAAGTATGATTTTGTGACCATTGGGGGCTCGTGGGACAAGTTTCACCCCACTAACTTCGATGTGCTCGAGATTTTGCTTGAGCATGACGCAGCCGTTGATGCCAGTTGCACAAGGTGCGGAGCAACTGCTTTGGACGCGGCGATGAGGGTGGAGGACAAACGCGCTGAGACTGCACTCCGGAGACACGGTGCGAATTGATACCCTGTGGTAGAAGCGGAGAACTGAAAGGTTTTTTTTGTCAAGATTACGCATAGATGAAAGTAAGAGGGTTTGACGAAATGTTGGCTGTACCAGTTGAAAACTTTCAAATAGTCCATAGAGTCGGAGGTACCGCTTCAAACGACTCAGCCTGGCACTCTGTTCGTTCGTTTGTTGAGCGTAATCAGACAGATTTGTCCTCTCCCATAACAGTTGCCTATAAACTTCCAACGGGCGACAGAGCCAGACCTGGATCCCGCAGGAATTCCTCCCTCTCAACTTCACCCTTCCCTTTCACCCTCAAACTCGCCATCAAGCTCGCTCCACTCCAAGCACCCAATGTCTCGGCACCTCTCACAACACCCTTGGTCACCTTCTCCCTGTCCTTCGTAGTCGAGTGCAAAACTTGCTGCGAAAGGCGATCGGCAAGGTCATCGTGAGGCCTCTCACTGATCGGTATACCGCCACTAGCGTCAGTCGACGCGACAGGTGGTGCATTTGCCACACGCTCAAGAAGCCTTTGAGGAAGAGGTCTGGCCGCTTTGCCGTAGCTTTCGACGACGTCCCAGCCTCTCTTCTCGATGTGTTGGGAGAGTTCGGCAAGGAGGCGGGTCTTGAGGCCGGGGATGTTGCTGTGTGGTCCTGTGAGGACTATGCGCGACATGCAGAGTGCGCGGAGGTCGACGGGAAGGGTGAGGAGGGTGTTGAACATGAGCTCTGGGAGTGGGAGGTCATGGTCGTCCGTTAGTGGCTGGAAGAAAGCTGTTTCGGCCGGTTGGGCTAGTTGCGAGAATGGTATAGACACATCGGGAGAGGCGTCGTTGGGTGGAGGTATGTTGATAGTGGCGTCCTCGGCCTCATGATCATCGCCAGTGTTACGTGGCTTGCACCAAGCCATTCGTCGAATGACATCCTCCGTGAACGCTAGATCGATGTTCTCCCCACCACCTGACGTTTGTAACAGACTTGTCATCTCTCTAGCCAGTAGCTTTCCTCCCTTCACGGTACGGCGTTCAGCCACAATTTTGTGCTCGCCGACAGCCGTAATCGTTGTCTCTTCCCATCCGACCTCCACAACAAGTGCACTCCGTAGACCAGCACTAACACATGACAACACTGGTGTTGTGAGTAATGTGACCGTGGGCGGTTGAGCGTAATGTTGGAAAAGCACCCGCAACACGACCTCAAGTATTGGTGTTGGAGTGAGTGAAGGGACGATCAGGGCGGCTTTCAGTGTGCGTGAAGAGACCAGTTGTAGATGTTCGGTGTGTATCTGACGGACAGCACGCTCCAGGCGATCCGACATCAGAGCAAGGTCGAGGTCTCGGACATTGGCACCGTATAACTCGTAGGGTTCACTCCATCGCTCGTCGTCCTTGTTCCGTGGCACTTGCTTGTCAGGCTTCTGCGAGAACTCGCGGAAGTCGCCCACACGTCTACCATCGCCTAAATGGTACCCGAACCTGTGCACACACCGTGGTCTGCTCTCTCCCGCGAAACCAGCACTCAATGACCGAGGGTGTAATTCGTATATTACGAGCTCTTCGGGCTCTCTACTCAACGCTGCAGGGCTCCCAAATTGGCCAGATATGCTGCGTCCGATTAAAGGTGTTCGTGGAGACCCGGGAGTGCCAGCTGCGGCAGCGAATGATCCAGATGGTCGTGTGCGTGGGATGGGACGAGAGGCGAAATAGTCGGCGTGGCGAGAAGCGGTCGGCGTTGACATTGTAGTGTTTGGGGAGTTCCTGCGACAGCGAGTGCTGCCTTCAATCGATGGTATCACATGATGTGTGTGTGTTGATCTCAAGTCCGTGAGCGAAGTCGCGGGCTTTGGGCGAATGGATGGTTGCGTGCCTCAGGCATCAGTACGATAAAATCCACCAGATGTGCATTGAATATATCACCGAAGCAGGTGATCAATTACCTCTCATATTTACGTGCGATGCAAATTCTGGTGCAATGGCCAGGATAAGAATGAAAATCAGGTATAGAGTAATATCCTGTTATACAAAGACGTGTTTGCTATCAAACCTGCATACATCACGAAGCTCTCCTCTGGTGCAGCTCTTCTCGGGAGAATGCCGCCGTCCGTGCGCGCGGTGCGCTTTTTTCTTGGAGCTTCCCATCCGACTTTTGGGTCGAGTTGCAGAGAAGATACTGAGGTCTGCTTGCTACCCGCGCCCTCTCACCCACACCCGCCATACTAACCCAGCAGAGTCTTCCATCCTTCCTCTGCACGCGCGCGAGAGTCTCAATCACCGCCCCGGTCGATTGATTGAATTAATCCCTATACACCACCCACCACACACGCCGCGCCAGCGCCGAATACACACGAAAAATGGTGCTCTTCATCCTTACCGAGACCTCGGCCGGTTATGCGCTCCTCAAGGCCAAGGACAAGAAGCTGCTCAAGCGCGATGATCTGGTCGAGGAGACCAGCACTGCCGAGGGCACCGCTGGCCTGCTCAAGCTGAAGGAGTTCAAGAAGTTCGAGAACGCCGCCAGCGCGCTCGAGGAGGCTGCCGCTTTGACCGACGGAAAGGTGTGTCAACGAGAGGATGAATGGGTGTACGGAGACGTGGAAGAGAGCGAGGATTGGGCAGGAATCGCAATGTGGGAGAGCTCCTTGCGTCTCGGGCGAAATCTTCAATGCGCGCGACGCAACGTTGGAAGAAGCCCTCCACCGTTGGATTTTTGTCGTCCTGCTCTGTGAACACGCTCTGGCATTCACTCGCAAGACATACAAGAACAAGCACTAACAAACATGTCAAGGTCACCCCTATGCTCGCCTCCATGCTCAACTCCCTCAAGGACGAGAAGAAGGTCCAGCTCGCAGTCCAGGACGCTAAGCTCGGAAACTCCATCACCAAGCTCCCTGGTCTCGACATCTCCCCCATCTCCGACTCTACCACCGCCGATGTGTTCCGTGCTGTCCGCGAGCACCTCCCCTCGCTCATCCCCGATATCCTTCCCCAGGACTTCAACACCATGAGCTTGGGTCTGTCCCACTCGCTCTCCCGTCACAAGCTCAAGTTCTCTCCCGACAAGGTCGACACCATGATTATCCAGGCTATCGCTCTTCTCGACGACCTTGACAAGGAGCTCAACACTTACGCTATGCGTGTGAAGGAATGGTACGGATGGCACTTTCCCGAAATGGCCCGCATCATCAACGACAACGTTGCCTACGCTCGCGTTGTCCTGACCATGGGTCTCCGTACTTCCGCCTCCACCACCGACCTTTCCGGTGTGCTACCCGAGGAGATTGAGGGCGCCGTCAAGGCCGCCGCTGAGGTCTCTATGGGTACTGAGATCACCGCCGAGGATTTGGACAACATTCAGGCTCTCGCCGAGCAGGTCGTTGGCTTCACCGAGTACCGCCAGCAGCTCTCTTCCTACCTCACTGCCCGTATGCAGGCCATTGCACCCAACCTCACCACTCTTGTCGGTGACCTCGTTGGTGCCCGTCTTATCGCTCACGCCGGTTCCCTCATGAACTTGGCCAAGTCGCCCGCCTCCACCATCCAGATTCTCGGTGCCGAGAAGGCGCTCTTCCGCGCTCTTAAGACCAAGCACGACACACCCAAGTACGGTCTCATCTACCACGCTTCCCTCATCGGCCAGGCAACCGGCAAGAACAAGGGTAAGATCGCCCGTATGCTCGCTACCAAGGCCACTCTCGGTCTCCGTGTCGACGCTCTCTCCCCCTGGGGCCAGAACGCCGAGGCTGGTGCCGAGGAGCCCACTGAGGAGGAGAAGGCTGAGGTCGGTGTTGCCGGCCGTGCTCTCGTTGAGCGCCGCCTGCGCGCTCTTGAGGGCAAGCCCCTCAAGCCTGCTGGTGTTGCCATTGGCCCTGGCGGCCAGGAGAAGGCCAGCAAGTGGTCCATCGCCGAGGCTCGCAAGTACAACAAGGACGCTGATGGCATCGACGCCAACGCACCTGTGAACGGCGAGGCCGAGCCTGAGGTCCAACAAACCGAGGCCGTCAGCAGCAAGAAGCGCAAGATGGTCGAGGAGGTCGAGGAGCCCAAGAAGAGCAAGAAGAGCAAGCCCGAGGTCGTCGCCGAGCCCGATTCGGACGTCAGCAGCGATGAGGAGGCCGCCGCGCCCAAGAAGGACGACAAGGCGGCGAAGAAGGCCGAGAAGGCCGCCAAGAAGGCCGAGAAGGAGGCCAAGAAGGCGAAGAAGGAGGCTCGCAAGAGCGTGGGCGGCGCCGAGGACGAGGAACCCAAGAAGAAGAAGAAGAAGACCAGCAAGGCTTAGAAGGCCCCTCGGCGCTCTCGGCTTTCTTCTCTTTGAATCTGGATCCTTCGATCTCTGCATGGTTGGAATCACTCGGCGTTTTTCTCGATGACTTCTGTGGGAACAAAACTCTTGTTTGGGGCTTTTTTGGCGTTGATGATGTATTCTCCTTTTTATTCGCTATCGGCGAGATGTATGATGTGTGTAAAACCTTTTATACAAGTACCTCAAGAAGAATTCTCTTATTGCTGTTGACATTTCCGCCCTTTACCTGATGCATTGAAAAATACAGGCGGGTCACTCATCCCACACGACGAGAACAGTTGTATTTCGAAGATTCCACTAGATGATCTCGAGCTTTAGTGGATCTCGTGTATAGCTTTGAATGGGAGACTTTTGGGCTGCATATCCTGTACTGTTGGGTCCCTGTGCATAGTCCGTTTCCTCCCACTATACAACAACGCTTGCTTCACCTTCCATCTCTCATAAGCATCATAAATTCATAAAATTTCTCCCACCACGCCTTCACCCAATCCTCATCACAAAAAAGAGGCCAATATGCCTAAAAAAAAGACCAGTCCGAGCACCGCTTAACTCCCCGTCAGATCCAACACCTCAACCCCACTCGTCCTCCACGCCGCCCTCTTGCCAGCCCTCTGCCCTGCCCTCTGCCCGGCAGAAAAGTCTTTGCGCACCCCGCTGCCGTCGCCGGTCAGGTCGAGCGCTTCGGCTTCTTCGTCGGTCGCGGCGCGCCAGGTTCCGGGGAGAGAGTCGCGGAGCATGATTGCTTTGCTTTTGGGTTTCTTGGGTTTGGGTGCGGGTACTGGGGCAGGTTGTGGGTTGAGGGTTGGTTTGGGTGGGGGTGACGGGGAACGTGTTGTTCGTGGTAGAGGTGGTGCTGCGGGTGAGGAGGAGAGGGTTATTGTTTCTCTCTCTGCGTGGGGGTTTGTGGGCGGTTGTTTGGCTCGCGTGAGTGATTCGGGGTTGGCGGTTGGAGGTGGGGTTGTTGGTTTTTGTTGTTGGACTGGCTGGACGCGTCGGATGAAACCGCCCTCTGTCAGCGAGGGAAGAGAGCTAGGCTCAGGTCGTGGAGATGGTAGGGCTGCGAGAGAAGTTGTTTCGGCTGGTGGAGTCGGCAGTGAGTGCTGAGACGATGAGAACTCGAAGAATGGGCGGTTGGCGGGAGGATCGGCCTGTGGAGCCAGATCTCCTGCATCGTGGCTGTAGCGTTTGGGATTTGGTGATGGCTGCCACTCTTGTCCATTGGCGATGTTCTCCATCTCAGCTTCAAAGCCAAGGTCCATTTCGGGGCTCTCGTCTCTAGGCATGAACAGCGGACTGGACGTCTGCACTGGAGCACTTAAGCTCTTCCTCAGAGGCCCTCGATCACGTCGTGTTTTCCGTCGTTTCGTGACTGTACCCGGAAGCGGCGGTAGAATATCATCTGCATCTTCGGCTCGCACTTGTCGCGGAGTGGGACTAGGATCTCGAGGCACGTCTTGCATGGGAGAAGACGAGAGGAGGTCGACGATCTCAATTGCCGACTTCTCTTTTGCAGCCTTGTCCGCGGGTCCTCCCTGTGACTGAGTGCGGTTTGCTCTCGGCGTTGGCGAGAAGTACGCCGTAATATCTGCTCGCCCTCTGCCGGCGCGCGGGGTGGAGAACTCTGGCGATGGCCGCTTGAGTCTATTAGACTTCTTCGGCGTCCGCTGAGGTTCCGACTCCTTTGGTGGGCGGGTAGTCGCAGCGGGTTGAGAAGACACGAAGAAATCGTCTGGTAGTCGTGTCTTCGGCATGGTCTTGCGCATTATTTGGGGAGGAACCTGCGTCGAAGGAAGTTTGAACCCAGACATTGAAGGCATGTCATCGTCGAGATCGTGACTCTTGTCAGCCTCCTTGCTAGGTTGTGGCGCCGGTGGGAGAGATGCAGCTTTAGTGACCTGCATGTGCCGCATAAGAGCATTGGCGGGCATGTCGTTAGCTTTGCTTGCCTTGGTCTTCCTGGGCGCCCTTGATTTCGGTGCGTGTATATTCGTAGATGCAGCGCTAGCTGCTGTCGCTTCTCGCTTTGATTTGACCGCTTCTTTGGGATTTCGTAGCGATGCTTCATAGTCTTCCACAAGGAGGGGACAGCCGAGTTGCAAGAAGTCCTTGAGGATCCACAATTTCTCGGCGGCATTAGGGTCATAAGGTCTCGCCTGTCGAACCTTCTTCGTGGGTGATGTTGGAGCCTCTTCTGCCTCTGATGCCTCAGTCGGCGTCTCGCTGGGCAAAGTAGCAAATCCATCTTCCGGCTCACTATCATTCTCGTCCTGGCCTGCAGGGAGAAAATCGTCCTCCTCGTCCTCGATACTGAGATCGATGGGGACAAGACTTGAGGGAGTGAACGAAATGCGAAGCTCCAGTTCACCATCGGTAGTCGCATGATTTCTCTTCCCGTGCACTTTAGCCACCAGAGCTGCTTCTGCCTGCGCCTGCGCCTCGACTTCAAGCTCCTCTCCTTCTTCTGCAATCAAACGTAAGCGGCGGACCAATATAGCAGGAGCCAGATTCTTGATAAACTTCTTAGCGCCGCCTACGCATCGCCAGTCAAATGCGTCGCCAGTGAAGGAGCGTAAAGCAGGATAATCGATTTCTTGATCCCACTTCAGGCTCTCTCGAAGCTGTGCCAGTTTCGTTGCAGACGAGATGCAAGGTTTCGTGTAGTATCCCAACACTTCGGCATTGGGGAAATCGTCCGGTATCACAAGTTTCTGGTTTCTACGTGAGAACAGCTTCGATTCATTCGTCCGAATTTCGTGTTGTAATCGGTCTCGCCAGGCCTTCAGTCCATCCTTGTCGGATCTTCGCAAGTTGCAAAGTTCCTTGCCAAAGCCTGCTCGCGCAGCATCACATGCCAGCTTAGGTCCACATCCGGGTATGCCTTCCGGTATATAGTCGCCACCACTCATGAGTGCCACCAGAACCATACCCTGTCCGTCAAGACCGCTACCAGCAAGCGTCTCCTCCGCTCTGTAGACGTTCACATGTGTGGGTGTTTTGGCACTTCCTCCTTCTGCTGTCCAATTGCGTAGTGTGACTCCAGAACCAAACATCAGAGTATCCACATCTTCGCTCAAAACGGCATCCACGATCCCTTCTCGTTGCAATAGCGCGCATTCAGCCTCTGCCTCACCGGGCGCAACATGCCACGGAAAACCAAATTGTTTGAGCAACTGCTTTGCCAGAAACTCCGGCACGCTCGCAACTCTTACTCCAGGCCCACCGACCTTCTTGTTGCGCTTGAAGAGTGGTTTGTTCGGGCCATCGAATACAAATAATGGGTGGATGTTAAGGCTGAGGAGGCGTAGGAGTCGGTAGTAAAAGGTTCGCAGGGCTGGGTTGGACCCGCCTTTGCCGGATTGGATTTGGAAGAGCCAGATGCTGATATCGATTGCTAGGCGGAAAGGACGAGAGTGGGTTGAGTAGTGGTTTGCGCTCAATTTGGCGAGGGATATCCGCTGGCCTGGGCCGATGTCTTTGAAGACGCTGGAAGATAGTGTAAGTGAAGGTGCTTGTGGCGGTGCCTGTGATGTAATGACTCACCCGTGGATGCCCATGGTGGGTAGTTGTTAGAGCCCAAAAGGCAGCTGAAGTATTAGTAAAGCATTATGATCAGTAGTTGGTGGGTAGTGAGATCCGGCGCATTCGTTCAGTGAGGCGAAAGTATTCACAGACAGACAGCCTTGTTCGCCGAGAGAGGAAGCTTCAATCCCCGCTGCGCTGGGCTGGTTGCTAGGGGCCTTGAGGGGGCAACGGCCTCTTCACTTTTCGAGCTAGCGACACGTGCATCCCGTGCCGAAGACAACATTATTACCATTAATACTGTACCATATCTGGATGTCTGCATGCGCATAAAGGGTACCATGCGAGCATTGTCGCGACACGTCCCCAATTGAAGCGACCTTACGCGCCCATCTCGGAAACCAAAACAAAAACAGACTGCGACCCACGAAAGTGAACGACAACGCGCCACAATATCCTCCATGTCTTCTCTCTCTGGCTCATCCTCTCCCGACCCACTACACCTTGCCTCTTCGCCTCTCGCTGCGCATACATTCACCCGTCGTGGAACAACACCGATCGCGCATTCCTCAGCAGCACTAAACTCACGCGCCTCGCCGTCCAAATCTTTCCTCATGGATACAGGCGATGCGCGTATCAAGGTCACAGTCCAGCCGGTGCTCTACCCTGGTCTGCGCGCATCATGTTCTCCCAGTAAACAGCCGACGCGATCAGCTAGTCGTACTACAACAGTTCCCCTAAGAACTGGAGAGTCTAGCGCTAGCAGGTGGCTTAGACAACCAACACCCGCGGCGCATGTCGACAGCTCAGGGCTGGATGTCGGCAAGAGGAGCGCGAGGAAGAGAAAGGGTACGCCTGGGTCAACGGCAGAAGCTGCTGAACGACGGACTAGCAGGAGATATGCGCGCATGCAAGAAACCAGGAATCAGCATGACACAGAGCACGACTACGCGAGGGATCGCGCTATGTTCTCAGAGCAAAGCGTCCCGTCGTCTGAAGTTCGTCGCCGTCGGAGTCTATATCCTATGCGCAATCAGCGTTCTCAAAGGCTGAGCGCAGCGCGAGATGATCTGGACAATGCGCTGCAGGCTGCAATTGGAGGAACCTCCGTTGCATCTTCTGATGCTGGTCAGGATGATTACATCAGATCCGATTATGCGGGAGCTGGGGCTGCGGGAGAATTGACTACTGCAAATGAGGACTTCACCATGATCACCGGAGAGTCACTCGCGAGCATTTCATTCAAGGCGAACGGAACCATGCTGGGAAGCGCGGCGCATGACGAAGATGACGAACCAGATGTTCAAGCAGAGCACTTGACGAGCTCGCCACCTGAGAAAGTCATGTATCCGGACATCACAGAGCAGGCGGACGAAGCAAAGACTCCCCTGCCGAATAAAAGTCATGAAACTATGAACTGGAAGCCTACTGAACCCGAAGCCAAGCGTTTTGACTTCCAAGATATGCAACTAGACCACGATGTAAGCCAGTCAATCGAGCAAGGTAGCGACCCGCACGAAGTCATCGTTATAGCAGACGACGACGAGGAACAACCTGGACCGGTGGATTCCATGGCCATACCTGAGACACACGCCCCCAATTCATCACCCGAGCCTCAAGGCAACGCGAGAGAATCTGCAGAACCCCAAGATGCGACTATCGGAGCTGAAAATCCGGAAGACGGCGAAAAAGACGAAAAGAGAGATCAACATGCACATGCGGATGAAGCTGTGCAAGTTGATGTACCTGAAGACGCTGACGACGACATCTGGGCGGAAGAAGCCTCCCGAGATATTGACGACTCTGCCATCACAACCACCACGACCCGATCCCACACGTTCCCACGATCTCGAGCTATGGAAAAACCAGCAACAACGACGACTGCCACCGTCACGTCGGCCCCATCGGAAAAGCCTGAGCCGCCTCGACGCGCCAGATTACCACGAACTTGGAGGAAGGCTGGTGCAGGTGATTCCACTTTTGCCGACTCGTCGACATTGTCGAACAACACCGGTAACGATGCTCAAGATCAGTCTCAAACTGTCACTGATCGATCGGCCGCGCATCCAGTGCGACGGACGTCTGGAGATGAAGCTGAGAGTGGGCGCAGTAGTGGTGGTAGCGGTGTTCTTACACCGCCCAGTACTGACGACGATGATAGCAGACGTAAGCTTGAGCATGCGAAGACAGACGACATCAGTGTAGCACGCGCCCCGCAGACACTTGAAACAGAGCCTTCGATAGGAGTTGATGCAAAAAGTCAAGAAGTTGTCGACCAGGAGGACGAAGAAATGGAGGAGGACGAAGATGATGATGAGGGAGACATCAGCGGCTTCACCAACCCTGGCGCAGCTGACACTCAGCTCGAGGCTCACCATCGCTTTGGTCGACAGTATGCATCCGATGAGGAGGAGGAGGAGGAGGAGGAAGACGAAGAAGAAGAGGAGGCGGCGGCGGAAGAAGGCGAGGCAGAAATAGCCAACCCAATCCCCGAGCCAGTCTCAATCGCTTCTTCTCCTGGCAAGAGTGGTGAAGATACAGGCTTCTTCTGGCAAAGCCATCTCGCGCAAGTTTCTCGAAGCGGCAAAGAAAAGCCAAAGCCTCAGAGCCGGCAACCCGTTGACCTCAGCGCTATCCTGCGTATGGACTCATCAAAGGTTGAAGAAGAAGAACCGGAACAGACACACAAGCCAGATCTCAGATCTACGAATCTCGATCAGACGAGAGTGCGACCCAACAGACAGATATTCAGTGTCCATCGGAAGCCTGGCCTGGTAGCTACCAGACCCAGGCAGACTGAGAAGTCCCAAGATGTCGCCAACGGACACCTACTTCCTAGCCCCGTAAGAAGGAGCTTGTTGAGAGCTAGCAAGGTGACTGACGGCGGTGAATCTGCCCAAAGACCCATCATTCGCAGACCTGCTCACCTCGCCCCGGAGTCCAGGATGGAAGAAACCCAACTCTCAGTGACAGAAGACAGCTTGGCAAGCAAAGACGCCGATCAACGGCAATTGATCGGCGAGATGAGAGCGACGACTCCCGTCGCGAAGAAGCCTGCTAATGAGCGGCTGGCGGCGCTGAGGGAGGCTTCTCAACCAATTCAGACCCACGGAATGTCGGCCGACGGATCTTACGAGGAAACAGACACGACTTTCAAGAATTCCTGGCCCGATCACTCGTACGAGGAGAACTTGAACCTCGAGTCGCCGCAGAAAATTGGTGTCAACTTCAATGACTCGACGCTGTCTTTCCGCAACGAACAGCAGCAAAACTGGGAGAGACCTAACCTTCTCGCGCCTCGAGGACCCATCAAACCCCTGTTTGAGAAATCAACCAATGCTCAACCTGTCAAAGGATCTGAGTCTTACGCGCCGAAGTACAACCTCTCATCTGGGCCTTCAACCATCACTCCTGTTAACCGCGCGAAACAAGCGCCTGTGACTACCCAGCAAGAGAACGAAGGCGTCTTCGCCCGCCTCAGCACCACCTTCTGGTCTGCTGTCGCTCGATCGCAAGGCCCACCTCCAACGCCAGCGCCATTCGCTCGTACGACCGAGCAGACAATCTCTCTTTCTTTGCGCGCCCAGCTGCGATCTCGTTACGGCGTGCTACCCAATTCCCACCCTTGGACAATGGCACACATGCGCACTCTGCACCGCATGCTCAACAGCCTCGAAAGCGGACGCCGAGACAGCATCGTACCCACACACGCACCTCTGCCAGCACACTTGCAGGAAATCATCGGTGAAGGTCGGCTAAGCGCCACTGGCCGCTCTTTCCGCTTCGAGAAGTCCCACGCGTGCGTTGTGCAGGCTTTCTTGCAATTGCTTGTCACACCCGCCCTCTATCAGTCGATGGAGAAGGGCGAAGTGGAATGGCTCGGCGATGAACAAGCGGCTCACTTACGAGGCGAAATGGGCGGTCGGCCGGGAAATGATATCTGCTTTAAGACTTTGAAACCAAAGCGTGGGCTGATCGCGTGGGAATGGATCGTGGAGTGTTTGGGATGTTGTGTTGTTTCTAACGTGGAGACGGGCATGCGCAGGGTTGCGGCGAATGTTGATAGGGAGGGAACTGTAAGGGATGTCGAGATGAGTGTTATGGGAGATGGGCAGGGCGATGGGAGGGTTAGAGAGTGGTTTGAGAGGGATGGTGTGAGGGTTGCTCTGTGAGGGGAGTTTTTTTCCCCTCTGTATGATGATGAGTTACGACTTTTATGAGTGTGGAATTGGATAGATGTCGATATATTGACATTGTTCACCTGTTCCGTTTTCTTTGCCATCGATGAGCACCAATTACACCAAGAGTTGAAATATAGTCTGGGTGCAGCCAAGTGAAGTGAGAGTACAGTACCTAGTACAGTCTTATCTGATTTGCCTTTACTGTTCCTGCATTAGCGCCACCCCGCCTCCTCCCCGCATTGCAGCCTTTCGAGAAAATGCTCAAGACTCGAGCTTCCGAACTTCTTACTCGTACGCCGAAACAACCCATAAACCATCGCACTTCCACTTCTGCTATACAATCCAGGTTACAACCATACCGCATACAAGTGCGCGTCTTCAACCCACACAAACACAAAACAACAACTTCAACCCCCCAAACATGCCCACCATCCTCGACCCCGGCACCGTCCGCCTCTCCAACGCCGACGTCCTGCACTGGCTCGCGCAAAAGAAAGCCCAAAACGCCGCCGACGCCGCCTCCGACAAAGCCGCCGGCCGCAAAAAGGCTTTCCTCCCCGACAACTATCAGCGCGCCCTGCGCAAGCACGAGCGCGAGCTCTCCTCCCGCAAATACCCCTACACCGACAACCCGGGCGCCTACGCCGGCGACAACCGCATCGACAGCATGCGCGTGTTTGTCGAGAAGCTAGACGAGAGGATCCTGGGGCCGCTGGACGAGAAGTACAGGGAGGTTATCAGGAGCGGGGAGAAGAGCGAGGGGGCTGCGCTGAAGGCTTTGGAGAAGGAGCAGGAGGCGAAGGGGTTGAGTGAGGCGGAGTTGCTGCAGGTTTATAATCTGGCGCCGCAGGCCGTCGAGATTCTGCAGAATATCGTGGTGGATTGGGAGGAGAGGTTTACGCCAGAGGAGATGGAGGTTGTGGTGCAGACGGTCGGGGAGGTGTTTAGGTGTGGGGAGACGCTGCCGGAGACAAGCAGGTAATGAAGGAGAGAGAGAGAGATGCGATGCGATTTTTTTGCATTTGGCCGGATGGGCTGGCTTGCGAGCTGCTCTGATGGTTTCAACACTGGATATTGCTTCGAGCTCTTGCGAGAGCTAGGAGGAGTTCACGTTACTGCAAGGCCACACATGGCCGGGGCTTACGAGCCTACGATCCGATCACCACCCTTGTGCGCCACACAGCTCTCTTGGTCGAGACATGCACACTAACATCCGGGTTCTTAGAATTATGGGAGCTCTACCCGACCGTACCCATGGCCGATGAGATACGATAAAGCTGGCTGAACGTCATGTCATGTGCGGTTTGGGAGCAACAACATTTGGCTACCGTGACTGGATGCTGCTAAACCAAATCGAACTCGACAATGGCGAAGTCGACACTCAGTGATCTGTTGAGTTGCCCTGCCGCAGCGGATGAACTGGCACGATGTATCGGTGCATTGGGCTGGTTGGGGGCACCGCGACAGAGAAGGAACCTACGAAGGTACTTCATCAAAGGCTCTGCGTCGGAAATCTGCGGAACCAAGTTTTCTGGGAGTCAAAGAGCATTTGTCCTGTGCCCTTGAATGGCTAAAACACTATCAAGTTGTTGTTTTCGTGTCAGTGATCTGGTCGTGGATAGCTAATACGAGAGGAACGCGTTGTAGAACAGCTACGATACCCGTTTCCATCAACGATCCTCCAATAAACTGGAGATTCTCGACACAAATCTCCAAACCTCGACAGTCCGTCGATATCAGTAGAACGGCCTCTCCGCCCCATACGCCAGATCATACAATTTGTTATACTGCAGCTTCCACTCCCCGCCCTGCTTAACCCAAGTATTCTCGCTCCGATACTGGATGCGCCAAGTCTTGGTCTTGTCCCCAAGAGCACCTTTGACATAGTGCCAGTAATCGACGCTAGGGTATCGTCTCGTCAGTACTTTGACCCTGCTAACGAGGGAGGAAAAGTGCATGCAACTCACTAGGAACTAGTCTTGGCCTGATTGCCTCTCTCCTCGAGCAGCAGGAAATTCGTGATCTGTGGATGCGAGAGAAAAGTTCAGATCAGCATCCACTCCCAACCTATCAACAAGAATCTCATCTTTCGTTGCAATGTTTCGAAAAGGCCCGCAACACTACATACCCGATGCACAGTCTTCGCTCCTTCGCCCGCTTGTCGGAACCTAGCCTTGACTTGATCGCGACCCTGGAGCACGCCGCCCGTGAAAGGCTGCAGAGCCGTCGCGTCGACTCTCACGTCCCGCGTCATGACGGCGTCGAGCTTGTCGTATTGCTTTGTGTCGGTGGCGTCGGCGATTTTGTGCGAGGTCTGGGTTATATCTCCTAGCGTGCTGGCTGTGATGAGGGAGAAGAGGTTGAAGAGGGCGAAAGTGAGGATGGGAAAGTGCATGATTGCGTTTGTGTGGTTATTTACTTCCTGGCGACGCTTGCTGTGGATTGGATGGAGCGGCGAGGTTGTGGTGGGCGATCTTTTGAGCACATTTTGGGGCGAATTGATGGTCTATTTGTATACCTTCGTTCATCGAACTGTGGCTGCTCAGCTCCACACTAACTCGAGGATGGGACAGAATTTCAGACATGTCACGCGAGAATCACGCTTCGCTCACGTTTTGTCCTACGGTTGTACACGATGTGGGCTTGGCAGAGCTACTGGGCCGCTGAGACTTAGTGCCTTGAGACAGGCGCTGCCTGCTGGTGGACATGATCTAAGAGACATCAATATCGCTCGCTATGAGGCGCTCTGTCTTCCAATGCCATCGATCAGATCACGAGATCGAGGTAGGATCAACTCCTTTCTCGCTTCCCAGAGCCCGATGTGACTGCAGATCATGCGGTCAGCATGTATGCGTACGCAACGGGCTGGCTGCCAAGTGAGTATTCGCCTTTGGATATTGGCATTGTACGGTCAATATCAGCCAACTCCGCATCGATGCTGGCGATGCGGGTTATTGTGTGTCGTGATTCTGCACGTTGTCGTTTGTGGGAGCTCAGGTCGTCGATGACAGGGAAGACAGCTATTCGAGCCTCCGCCAGTACGGGAAATGGCTATACTGTAACGTGAGATAATTGCAATAGAAGCTAGCAGACCCGGAATGATTGAGTGTCGCATATTCATCCAATTCAATGAATATAGCTCTCCCAAGTTATGAGCCATCCCACTGAGTGTGATGCGCCATTTCAATACTATGTTCTACAATATAGACTTTCAAATACTCCACCTTCCAACTTCCCAGCTTCAAGTGATCTAATTGTATATGAAGAAGGAAATTTGATGTGATGTGACCATCGAGATCATGTGCTTAAGGGTTAGAGCTAGGGTGAACTTGCATGAGATTTTCAAGTATCAATGAAGCTCATGCCTTAAGAGACAACACAAGGAGCACAAATGCAACGAGTTGTAACCTGCTCCAGTGTCTACATAGACCCCCACAGGAGGACTTGATAAGGGTGGTGTAGATAGTGCTGATAAGAATGATGGAAGTCAGTGCAGGCCAGTAAAGTGGATCCGAGGATGTTGGCCGAGATAGGCGATTTTGTAGCCGGCACTTGTATATCGACCAAATCTTTCGGAAGACACTCTGCTGATGCGCAAGGTCTGAAGGAGTGAATGATTTCCTCTCATACTAGTTTAATAAAGGTCGAGTATGGCGAAACAAGGCCAAGAGCTTCACGTACCCATCATTGACTTGAGCCCAAGCTACGTCTCCTCATTAGGCAGACATCAGGTGGCTGATGAGATGCGGCGAGCGTGTTTGTCCAGCGGCTTCTTTTACATCACATCGCACAGTATACCGACTACAGCTTGCGATGGAATACTCCATCAGGCTGCACAGCTCTTGAAGCACTCTCCCCTTACCGAGAAGCGATGCATCCACATTGACAATTCGCCTCATGGATATGGTTGGGAGCCATCGGAGTCGACCTCAATAGCAGGTGACGTCGAGACCAAGGAAGCCTTCAACTGGTGCTACGCAGACGATCTGGATCCAACAGGCGGTGACGGACAGTACGTACAGCTCGATGGCACACGGGCGAAGAGTCTCAATCAGTGGCCAAGTAAAGACACCGTGCCAGGATTTTACGATGCAGTCAAGACATACTACGGAGAGGGATTGCTTCTTGCACGCCACCTCTGTCGGCTATTCGCTCTGTCGCTTGCCTTACCGGAAAACTACTTCGACAGCAGGACGACGCATCCGAGCGCTAACTCGAGACTGATGTTCTATCCAGCGGGCCGCCCGATGTCGGATGATGTTGGTTTGGGTGCTCACACGGACTACCAATGCTTCACAATCCTACTCTGTTCGTCAGCGCCTGGCTTAGAGATCATGTCGCCCTCCGGTCATTGGGTGCAAGCCCCATTTGTTCCAGGAGGGCTTGTCGTCAATATCGGCGACATGATGATGCGCTGGACCAATGGCTTGTACAAGAGCACAATGCATCGGGTGATAAATCGTACAGGCGAAGAGCGCTACAGTGTGCCACTGTTCTTCGGCATCAACAACGACGAGCTTGTAGAGGTACACCGTCCGATTCCCATGATCATATGAATTGTGCTGAATTGCGCTGCAGACATTGCCCACATGCATAACGGATGAGAACCCGGCCATATATCCACCTATTAAGGCCGGCGAGTACATCCTGCAGAGGCTGAACGTTACTCGAGAAGCACCTGCGTCTCTCCGTAGTCAAGTGCTTCAGACTTGAGTGTATTGCCAAACTCAGCCCTCATCACAAGCATGGAAATGCCACACAGAACGCAGGCTCATGCAGTCTAGCACGGATCAAGATGGTGCACTCGACATCAGTAGAGCCATGGGCCGCTGTTATTTTTCCTTACAATAGCTATTCACCATACAAGAAGTCGTATCGCCATTCTTCCTCCGGCGTCGAGATATACTTGATGCTAGTCGGATGCTTCTTTCTTGCTGGCAAGATCCTGCGAATGTATAGGTCGCCCACGTTAATGGGTGCCGGCTTCTCCTGACCCTCTTCGAGACAGGTCTCCAGAATTTCCACTTTCGCACCAGGATCTGGCGTCAGAAAGAAAGGTATGGAGTATCTTCGCTCCCCAGTCTTGTTCCTGACGCGATGTACTGTTGCTGGGAAGACTTCATTGGTCTGACGCTCCAGATACTGTCCCACGTTACAAACGAAAGTCCCCGGCTTTGGCGGAGCATCGATCCAAACGCCATCTTTGTTCAGCACTTCAAGTCCACCGACGGCATCCTGCAAGACCAGCGTGAGCCAGCTGAAGTCGGCGTGCGCACCAAGGCCATTGGCATTCGCACCGCTATTTGGTGGCATAGGCGGGTAATGCAACGCTCGCATCCCAGTAATGGGGAATTTGAAGTATTGATCAAACGCGCTTTCGTCGTCCTGGAGCGCTAGTGCAAATAGTCGCATGAGCTTGATGGCCAGCGGCTGCATCACAGAGTAGTACTGATACATACTCTCCCGGAACCACGGCGCTGGTGCGGGCCAGATGTTCTGTGGCTGCTTGATGTGAGACGGCGGCTCTTCGCCGGTCTTGCCACAGTAGTTCTGCTCTGGCTCAAGGACACAGTCCCCCATCGTGAAAGCTTCTTTGATGTCGCCTTTGGTCCTCGGGTCAAGCTGCGTCTCCATCATCGGCTCGTAGCCGCGCATGGCAGCGTTTTTGTGCATGTGTGCATCCATCTTCTCCTCGTGATTGAGAGCGAAAAACGATTTCATGGTGTCGAATATCGCTTTCTGCTCTGATTCTGGGACCTTGAACCGAGTTAGCGAGCCTAACTTGCTTCGCGAGATGGACTGATGGGCAAACAAACGCCGTGGTCTGTAACGTAGAAGAATCCTGAGGTTGAGCATGAATCGTAGAGCTGTTGAGCAATGGCTTTGCGGTCATCAAGTGATGTCGAGTCGATTTTGGAAATGTCGATGACTGGGATGGAGGTAAAACTTCCTTTGCCACCATGAGCGCTCTGCACCTTTCGGTACGACAGTTTCGAGCCTGCGTGGAAGTACACGACCTAAGATGTGGTCAGAATCTACTATACGTGGAATTTGTACTGTCTACCTACATCATCTTCCTCCGGTGGTAAAGTCTGCGAGACTGGGGCGAATTGTGGCGCCATGTTGATGTTGGCTTGAAACGTGACTGCAACTCTCCAAATCGACCTACCGACCATGTTCGGGAGTCTGGAGAGTCTTATCGCCTTAATCGCAAGGATCGGCCAACAGCCGCCTATCTTGCATTGCGGTCGACGGCCAAGGCATGGTTTCTCCGCTTTCGCCGCCTATATTGATAGGCGTACGACTGCATCCTGATAGCACATGATTCGCGAAACAAAATACAAGGCATTGTATGATCAATTCTGGTCTTTATCTCTGTGATGTTGATTTCCATACTTTGTAACAAAGTTGGAGAAGTCTCCTAGCATTCATACGTTATGGCTTTCCTGAAGGAAGCTTTCGGATCTTCTTATGGCAATGACAAGCCAAAATTCTTTTGGTAAGTCGGACGTCTTGCTATCGTGGCGTTAGACTGATGTTCACAGGTGGTACCCACATGGTACTCCTGCTCAGGAGAAGAAACTACTCACCAAGATCGATTTCTTCATACTGACTTATTGCTGCCTGGGGTGAGCCAATCGCTCTTTCCCCGTTATTGCATACCGGCGAGTAAAGCTGACAGCGAGGATAGATATTTCGCCAAATGGCTCGATCAAGCCAATCTAAGCAATGCATACGTCAGCGGCATGAAAGAAGACCTGTCGATGTACGGCAATGAGTTCACACTTGCAACGACCTTGATGAACATAGGATCGATCCTAGGAGGCATTCCGAGTAATCTGCTCATCACTTGGATCCCACCAAGATACGTTCTCCCGGGCTGCGAGATAGCCTGGGGGTTGATCACAGTTGGAACGTATGCCGTGAAGACACCAAAGCAGCTCTATTACCTGCGCTTCTTCCTTGGTTTGCTGGAGGGTACTTCTTTCGTTGGCATACAATATGTCCTTGGCTCATGGTACAAGGCCACTGAGATCGGCAAGCGGACTGCTATCTTCTCCTGTTCGGCATACGCTGGCACGGCGTTCGGAGGCTACATCTTCTCAGGAGTACTGGCTGGCATGAACGGTTACAAGGGCATGCCTGCCTGGCGATGGGCTTTCATTGTCGACGGTGTCATAACAATTGTGATCGGCCTCTACGGCTTGGCCTTCTTTCCCGATACTTCGGAGAAGACGACTGCGTTCTACTTGTCGCAGGCCGAGCGTGAGCGCTGCATTGAACGCCTCGCAGAGGAAGACAGGGCGCCCATCGGTGGCTTCTCCTGAGGCATTCTCAAGCGCATAGTGACTTCGTGGCAGTTCTACATCTTGACCGTGCTCTGGATGTTCTGGCAGACGACCGTCGGCAAGGTTGGTAACACTGCGTTCCAGCTCTTCCTCAAGAACGATCTGAATCGGAAGTGGACCTTGTACGATATCAACAACATCCCGACCGCCATCAACGGCTTCAACATTGTCATGGTCATGCTCGTCAACATCTGGGCAGATGCCACAGGTCGCCGACTCCCAGCAGCGATGTTCAATCTCGCTCTTCAACTTTTCGGCACAGCCTGTCTGGTAGCTTGGAAGATTCCTCTTGGATTACACATTATGGCTTACCTTCTCGCGGCCTGTGATGGCCCGCTAAGCCCATTGTACATGGCTTGGGCGAACCTGCTATGTGGTAAAGACAAGCAAGTTCGAGCCATGACACTGGCCATGATGAATGCTCTCGGCAATGCCACGACTACCATTATCCAGCAATTCGCGTACCCAGTAGTTGATGCTCCGGAGTACAAGGTCGGCTTCCGCACGAGTCTTGGCCTCATCTGCGGGATGGTAGGGTGGGTGTTTGTGGTTCGATATTGCGAGATGAGAGTGCAAAGGTCCAAGGACGAAGCGTATGGGCAAGTTGTTGAAGGAAGAGCGCCTGATCAGAGCATCAACATCCAGCCGGAGAAGGTTTGCTGAGCGTCAGCTAGTTCTTTGCATGGACAAATACTGCAACCCATATACTGGCAAATCGCCAGATATTGAAGTCGTGATTTGGCGCAGTCGTGCCACCGATGAGCTCTTCTGTGCAGAAGAAAAAAGTGCAGAGGACTTGATCGGATGGTATCAGCGTTGGTACTAGCAGCAATCTGAAGTACTATCGTCTTCACCCTCGCAAAAGGTCTTCTCAGAGACTTCAAAGATGCATTGACTGCCGAGATCGCGACACGGGAGTATAACTTGAACACCACGCCGCGTGTGATTGTAATGCCAAGATATCCTGGAGTACATCAGCAGTGACAAGTTAGCGGAGGTGCCAAAGTGCTACCAAAGCACAGATAAAGTGTTGAGATGAGAATATATAGCGTGCTGCATGTTCTTCACGCCGCAATATGCGACCTTGCTGGTTTGAGGGATTAATAAGGAAGAGGACCGGTACGGGAAGGATCGCCGGCGGAGGATGCTGATCCTGGTCGGCCCGGACGCCCCCGAGATCAGTTTCCGAGATGCCTCTTCTCGCTTCTGCACAGCACATGTCGCAGGAAATATGGCGCTGTCGGTCCGGACGACTTACCGTACGCTACTACAGACTGCTGCAGCGCGAGCGTTCGCTTCGAGGTCAATGAGACGAGTCGAAGCTATGATCGCCTTCGACACACACATACGCTGAATAGCTCCGCCCCTGGGGCAATGGAAGAAAGAAAGATGAGTGCGACGGCTGTCATGAGCTACAGGTCAGAATTGTCCACCAGGAATCCTGAATTCATGGCCGACTTGCAGTGGACACGCGAGCTTGACCGTACGACACCCTGACCTCGTCTTCCCTCCGAATGATCAATTCCTGTGAGCCAAAATTTGAATCATCCTGTCTCGCGTCCGCTGGACGGCTGTACACCGTGCTCGAATGACCAGCATTGTTCTGCCACGGAACCCTGCTGCTAAGCTTCAATGAGTCTACCCGGCGCTTTGACTTTGTTGCGATACTGCCAAAAGTCACAGAACCACTACCATAGGCAGTCGGTATCACTTGGGCAGTGTCGAAACTGTTGATGAAGACCTTGCTGAACGGCCAGGTGATCGACAAGAGTGAGTAGCAAATGCTGGCTTGCTCCCATATGACGATCTTTGATATAGCAACATCTTTGTTCGCCGAGTGGATCGTATGCACATATGAGCGGTAGTGGCAGATTGCCATTACTATCAACCTGTATGGTGATCAGCAAATTATACAGATGCTGTAAAGCTGTTACTTACCCAAATCTCCAGGCAAAAGCAGAGCATACTCCGGCCTTCTTCTTGACTGTCATTTGCAGATGACTGACTAGCCAGACTACCATGATCATCAAGATGATCTCTGTAACACCATCGCCAATAGTGACCACAAGCCACCTTGCAGTTCCGTTGCAGGTCTTATGGGCTTCTGAAGACCACAGTGTTTCCACAGTGCAATTGGCGGAAACTGCCACCACCGAAGCGACGCCCCAGCCGCCCATGATCATCGTTGCAACTTTGCACAACAGCATTGCATGTACGTATCCCGACTGTCGGAAGACTCTCTTCAAAAACAACACTGTTGCTGCTTTGGCCGCAGCCAATGTCAAAAGATAGAATACGATGCTCGCTTGTAGTGCCTGGCCGAGTCAGCATTGAGCATGGGCAGTTCGGTCATCATGGTATGCCACTTACTCCCGCGTAGTCATTGCTGGTTTCATCATTTTCGTCACCAAGACTGCTTCGTGCAAGACCATGGAGAAGTGCATAGATGACACTGAACACGTTGCCGTAGTTCAGTATCTGCGCAAGGCCTGCTACACCATCGTCAAGCCCTAGCATGCTGGATTTGACGAAGCCGCGCACCAAAATCGTCAAGGTAGTGTATGACAACAGGAGGAATGTCATGATCCACAGTGCTGCACTCTGATCGTGAGAGTTACTCACTGCAAAGCGAGCCATGGTTGCTTCCGTGGTTGTGTCGGCTTCTTTCGTTGCATTCGATGTTGTCACTGCCTTTGAGATGATCTAGGCAAATCGTACCCCTTGTAGGGCAGAAACGACGTATTTATCTATCACAACCTGCCCCCTGCTTACCCGAGTTCTTCCAAGCAAGATGAAGGTCCTATGATTTACCTGGCGTGCACTCATTGGAAGCTCCCTTAGTCGTCGAAGAAGCCGGCCTGATGTTCAGTGCGATCGACGCTTTATCGGTTCTTGACCAATAGCGCCCACCTGGTTGCGGCGTCGTCGAAAGGTGTGTGCAGCAAGATTAGCGCCTATATCGCTTCGATATCAACCCCACTGAGAAATTGCGAGATCGTCTATTCACCGTCCTGTCTCTGGATGATCGTGTAGAATATCGGCAGTAAGACACAGTGAAAACTTCTACCCATCAGACTTGTGCTTCACTGAGTCCACTCGGAGCAAAACGCCCCAGATCTGAGGTATCCATACTGTATAGGATATACCAATGCCCTGACTCATGGATCAATCAGCACCATAAAGTACTATGCGGAGTCGTGCATCATGCAGACTGGGGTCAAACGCATCTCGCTAAAGCGCTGCAACGCGCGTGCGGCACAGTCGATGCCCAGCCCTCAAAATTCGTGCAGGACATTTTGAAAGGTATGCCACCTGCCGAAAGGGTACTAATGATATTTTAATATGAAGCAAAGCCGAACATGGGTTTCCTCCGAATCCTCCGAGGTCATGACCCAGGTGTTTGCTGTTTGCCATTTTCTTGACATCTGGTTCATATTCTTATTTTTTCCGCATTTCGCGGATCAATCTCTCCATTCCTTCACAGTATGGCATCCCAACAGATGTCTCAAGGCGTTTCTGGCGATGCGTTCGAGATGAAATCTTATGGCCGCGAGGCTGTGATCTCGAGGTCCAATGGCAAGACTGTCGAAGCTGCCATTATCGAAGAGCATGGAGCCAAAGATAAAGGCGCAACTGTGAACGACCAGCAAGATATGGATCGCCTCGGCAAAAAGCAGGAGTTGAGGGTAAGTTGGAGTGTCCGATTGTCCTGATATGATGGTTTGTACAATACTGACCATGACTGCTGGCACAGAGAAATTTCCGCTTCCTTTCAATCTTCGGCTACTCTTTGCTCTTGGGTAATGGTTGGGTGATTACGACAATAGGATTATTGGTTCCGCTCTCAAATGGTGGTACTGCAGGTGCGATCTGGTCCTACTTTGTCGTCATTGTTGGCTCGATCTTCTCTACGCTCTCTATGGCAGAAATGGCAAGCATGGCACCCACTGCGTAAGTTTGATCCCAAGGCCTCTGTTATGAATTACCAGCTGACATTAGTACTACAAGTGGCGGGCAGTATCATTGGTACGTTAACAACAGAGACAACCCAATCTCGCAGTCCAAGCTCAAATCCTGTACCGGCCTCTCAGCGGAGCGCCCTTTACGGACTTGGAGGCTAGACCAAGGGCTAAAATTATACGTGACGTGCTATGCTGATTTGAATACCTCTTTTGCAGGGTCTCCGAATTTGCACCAAGACAATACCAACAGTTTCTCTCGTACATGACTGGTTGGCTAAGTGTGAGTCTACGATTGCAGACTCGAATTGGGCATCACTGACCGACGCCAAGGTTCTGGGCTGGCAAACCGCCCTTGTCAGCACATGCTACAGTGCCGCTCTTGCAGTGCAAGGCATGATTGCTCTCAATAATCCTGGTTACAGCATACCCGCATGGCATGGCGTGTTACTCACGGTCGGCGCGGTATTGTTGACCATCATCTTCAACACTGTCTTACTCCGCAAACTTCCCACTTTCGAGGGAGGCATGCTTGTCATTCACGTATTCGCATTTCTTGCCGTGTTCATCATTCTGTGGGTCATGGGAGACAAAGCGTCAGGCGCACAGGTGTTCACCGAGTTCAGCGACCCTCAAGGATGGGGCAGCGTGAGTACCTCATCTCGATCGGTGGAGGAAGCGACCGGCTGACAAAATTGCGAATAGTACGGAGTAGCAACACTGATCGGAACTGTCGCAGCATCTGGCTCATTGTCTGGTAGTGATAGCGCAGGTTGGTCTTCCATTGCCTTTGCGCACCACTGAGAAGGTACGGAAGCTGACACATTGCCTTAGTACATCTGGGAGAAGAACTTCAAGATGCGTCCTGGGTGCTCCCTCGCAGCATGTTGACTTGTGCAGCTACGAATTATACATTCACCTTCTTAATGATAATCAGTAAATCGCCTGCCCCTCATTGAACCGACCGTCTGCTGACATATTCCACAGCTCTCATGGTGATCAAAGGTGGAGATGTACAGCAGTTGATTGAGACACCTTATGCTCAACCGTACATCCAGATCGTGAGCTCAAACTTCTGCTTTTGAGCACGCTCAAGATGCTGACAGAAGTTGTTGCAGTTTTACAACGTTACACAAAGTACCTCCGCGAGCACTGCACTGACTGCCTTGATCTTTGTTCTATTGGTGTTCGGTATTATCAATCAAGTCACCACTGCTTCACGACAGCTCTGGTCGTTTGCCCGTGATGACGGTCTTCCATGGAGTAGCTTCCTGAGTCGAGTCCAGCCTGGTATGTACGAGCAGTAGAGCTCATAGGTAGTGACCAGCTAACATACGAATAGGCTGGGACATTCCATTGAATGCGATCACAGTCACTCTCGGTGCATCAAGTAAGCCCTACTATCTACTTGCCATCCACAACTTATGCAAAATTGCTAACTCGATCTGAAGTCGTGCTCAGTATGGTCATCCTCGGATCACCTGTGGCTTTCTTCACTCTCGGATCGCTTTGTAACTCTGCCATCTATGCCAGCTACATGATTGGCATTGGGTGTATGGCGTGGCGCCGCATCAGTGGCGCACCAATGCTGCCCTCTCGCTTCAGCCTCGGGCACAAATTTGGATTGTTCTGCAACTTGACGTGAGTTTGACCACCTCAGAACATCATCGCAAGCTTATTACTGACAACATGGATTTCTTTCGTAGAGCACTGGCCTTCGAGTTTGTCCTGTTCATTTTCATGTTCTTCCCCGTGGCACCGAACCCGGATATCCCGAACTTCAACTGGACGCTACTAGTATTCGGCGTGGTAGTCATCTGGGCGATTGCTTACTATCATCTCTGGGGCAAGAAGAAATATGCTGGACCAGTGGCGTACGTGAAGAGGCTGGACATGTGAAGGTGTGATTTGTAAAACGTACATACTTCTTCATTCTGCTTGAATACAGGATGCGCCCTAATGCCGGCTCTGGGGCTACAGCCAACTGATCACCGCCTATTGGGTAGCCGTATACCTCTTTGTTCGGCTAGAAAAGCTGATAAACCCGGCACACGCTCAACTTGCAAGTTGTACAAATCATGTTTCAACTTCGCTTGAGGTTCTTGTTTGGATTGAGGTCCTTGTACGGAAAGGCTTTGACATGTTCTTGCTTGGCTAAATCGAGGTCTTCGTCAGGGTTCGCGATACGCCGGGAGACGAACTCGACCACTTTCCAGATGCGCTCTCTGTTCTGTAGACCCTTGATGTTCTTCCACTCTTTTTGGCTCTGACAGTACAAGTAGTACCAGTCGGTGTGTAGACGGTCGAGCTGGTGCACAGAGCGAGGTTTGCGGAATTCTGCGTCGTCTTCGGCGATGAGTTGTTCCTGGATCGCTCTTTGCTCGCTGTTGAGTGCGTGATCTCCAGCTAAAGCTTCCGAGCGGGCTTGGACCCTCTCATCGTGTGCAATGAGCTCGCGCTTCGTCGCACATGACATGAGTGGATAAGGACGATCACTCCAGACTTCCCAGATCCACGGCATCTCCTTCTTCATCAGGTCATGCCACAGTGTGTACGGGAGGTGGCGGAAACTGCGGCTTGCAAGTCTGAGACTTGCGATGTCTTTGGAATCAAGGGGAGCGACAATGATGTCCCGAAGCTCTTCTGGGAGCCTTGCAAACAGGTCCCCAGTAATTTGCGAGGTCGTTGAGCGTTTACCGAACGGGCTCTCTCTTGCGTCGAAGGTACCATGTTCGCGTTTTGCAGATTCCAGAAGTACAGACAAGCCAGGAATGTGCAGCGGATTTGCTGCGAGAAATTCATCACCTGGGCGGTGGATCCACCATTGGTCGTTACCACGCTTTACTGCTGGATGATCCGGTTTTTCATCGGGCTGACCCTCGATCCAGTGAGCCAAGTCAGTCATATCTGACGTGCCGCGGCGTAGCTCTGACACGCGTCTGTACATCTCAAGACAATGGGGGTGGAAAGGCGGATCGCCGTTCTCGAACCCCTTCCAAGCCATGAGATAGACCTCGTAACAGCCGTGACGCTTGGGATAAACACTGCAATCGTCTTCCCACGATCCGCACCCCTCACCAAGGCCTGTCAAGTGGTATACGCCTTTGCGCTCAAATTCCTCGTCGTCCGGCTCGGGCCACTGGGTGGGGTAAGATTCGTGATACTCATTCTCGTAAAGCACGATACACTGTATCGTCGTGCAATACTTCATCTCTTCGGCCGAGATTGCGTGCCCGCTGTAACCATACAAGTCCACGCAGTCAGGCCCCGCAACGTGCTCATATGCCTCGACGCCAGGATATTCGCGTTTTGTTTCACTCGGCATCTTGCTGTGATACCATTCGACGTACTCGCGCGCGAGCTCATACCGTTTGCCGTTGTACGTCTCTTGCACGACATTCGCTTTGAACAGCTCTGTATCGTGTGGGTATCTCAGACCAAGATAGACTCTGAAGGAGATCTCGTTTCCTGCGTGGTCAGTCGCCGCTGGCAAGATTTCCTGCAGTGTGCCGGCTATTGACAACTTTCCACCGGGTTCTTTGCTGCGTTCAGACAATTTACAACCTGGCTGGCAGCAAACTCCCTGGTCCATAATCGCGGGTGAGCAGCCGTCAGATGACCAAGCAGCCTCTTTTGGCTCTGTTGGAGTTCTCCGACGCCCGATCTTAGGAGAAACTCCACACAGCTGACACGAGACCTGCAAAGGTTAGTTTTCCTGCGCGCAATACCACAGTATTGAGGATCGCCAACATACCTCGAAGTAACCCATAGTGGCTTTGTGACGTGATGCGTTGTGCTTGACGTGCGCAGGTCAAATGTGGTGGGTGAGTTGGGGCGGGCGAGTGAGTCGGAGAGTCGCAGCAGGCGGGCTTTCGATAACAAAAAGTTGTCACGCTCGTGTCACGTGGCACCAGGCGTGTTGGCCAGTCGATCACACGCAAACCACGTATCACTCTTGTTCCAATCGAAGCCGCCAAGTTCCACGCAATCGCTTCTTGTTTGCCAACGACTCCCTCACTGCGAGTCTTCCGCTTCACACACCGCGATAAAACTTCGCGATCTACTTAGACTGTTCTGATCGCAATGCTGGCTGAGCCGACTCTTTGTAGATTCCATTCGAGTGATTACTTTCCACATGATCACCGTTGTTTGAGCACACATAAGATCACTTGTTGGAGCTACCGCGCCGAGCCGTTCGAGGAACGCCCACAACTTGCTCGCCGACAAGCAGCTTGTCCCCCAATTCGCCAGACCCATGAGTGACATATACGAAATTGACTTGCTCAGATTTGTAGAAGTCAAAATTGTCGGAATGATACGCCGGCGCTATTCCGACCGCCAGGAATCTCGCCGCCTCAGGAATCTCGTTCGCTTGGAATTCGACCTTGGTGTCGCTGTACGTCCCGAGGAGTATTGCGCTCTGCTCTTCGTACTCTACGATGGCTGTCAGGTATGCGGCAAGATAGGCCGTATCGGAAAGTCCTTGCAGATTTATCTTTCGCAGAGTGGATATACAGCGCCGGCGAATGGATGAAGTCCGGCACTTCTCTACTATAACGACCAGGCAAGTGACGACTCCTGAACCAAGTGAAAAGGCTGGAGGCGTGTCAAGTCTCTCAGGACCGTCCAGTTTCCCACCAGCGATGGATTCACCGCGCAAGGGTGTATTGGCGATGTGTGACTCGACGTACTGCTCGCAGAGGCCTGTGAAGTATTCGAACTGTGGTGCGTAGCGGTCTACCAACATAGCTGTGGGGTCACGCCATGTCTGGCACCAGATCCAGACGCAGAAGTAAAAGATCTGTGTTGAAATATGGGACAATCGATTGCCGGGAGTCTGCGTGACCGCCGCGAATGAGGCCATCCAAGTATCCAAGCTGCGATGGGCCTCTGCCATACCTGTGATGAGGAAGTCATCGAGCTCTACTGTTCGCAGCGATGCGATGATCAGGAAATCCTGCGCAGCCTCGCTGAGCGCACTCAACTCTCCTTTTTTGGCCAGCACATCCTGGGTGTGTAAGTAAAGATCATCGTACAAGTCAAACATTTTGGCTGTGATGACCTCAAGGTGGAGACTGGCTTCATCGGGGCCCGAGAATCTTGCAGGCATCGGCTCTTCGCAGATTGGATACAGATATCTGGCGAATGTTAGAGTTCCACCTCGGGCATCTGTAGCTCTGGGGACACTTACGGGTCGTCATGCGATGTCAGAGTATAGTCAGAGTCAAGCCTTATGAAAGCCTGCACAAGAACATCGAACAGACATTTGGGCTTGGAAGTGGTGACGACTATATGTCTGTCGCTCGGAGACAAAGGGTTCCCAGTCGGACGGCGTCGTTCGTGTATGATCTTCAGACCAGTACGTAAATGGAATCCAGCTTTCGCGTCTTGGCCGGAGAAAGCCTCATACGTGAAGAATAGCAAGCATGCCACAAGCACCACGATGACATCGGCATCGGTGTTGTCGGGCTGAAGATCGTTGATGTACTTGCACATCAGACCCAAAGACTTGTTGTGTTGCTGCAAGGCAAATTGTTCCTGAGAAGTATCTTTCGAGTCGCTCACCATGCGATGTAAAGATGCGCAAGCTGATGCCGCTGCCGCTATGGATGGGTGTTGGGTCATCAGGTCCAAGACCATTCGCTCCCAAGGCATCTCAAAAGATGACGCGCATGGGAGCTGATGTATTGTAGCACGCCGGAAGAAGTCCAAAGCCATGCTCTCGGCGCCACTGTGCTCGCTAACATGGAAGCAAGGTCGAGGCACTATACTGCGCAGCTGTTTTGGCGGCCCCCGGAATGGCCCTTTGTAGCCGCCACAAACACGACCTGACTTCACGCATCGTGAACATGACGGCTGTCCTTCGTCACATTTCACGTGTCGCGCGCTGCAGCCTGTTAGCTGATACACCACTCGAACATGGAGGCCTTCATGGACCATACCGACAAGTCAGACAGCCGCTATGGCTTTTGGAATGCGATGCACGTGTCCGCATGATCATTTTTTATCCGCTCCCTGAAAGAATCCAACATCAAAACACAACCAACAAGTTTGACATGGCGTGTATTCCACCCGCTCTCATTTAGATGAAACAGTATGGCTGTGTTGCCTGCTCAGCCTCATGATGATCTGCTCTGGGTCATAGAGGCTCAGCGGCCTCAGCCCTTCTAAGGCGCGCGAGCTGATGAACTTTATCAGATCTGTAGTTCGTGGGGATATTGGTTGAACCATTGATAATGGCCAGCTATTGGATCCCTGTGCCAAGATTTGCTCCGACCAGCGCCGAGCCAAGATCACTAAGTCGACCTACGAATCCTTCGGTATCTTCCTTAAGATCTTCGAGCCAAATGCTCCTTCCAAAGACCTTACACCGGTAACTGCGACATGGACGTACAATTGGACTGGCTGGAAATTCATGATGTTGGGGAGCGAAAACAGCCATACCCGGTGCAATCGCTCAGCGGGATCGATCTCCCATCAGTGTTGCGCACGCCAAGTCGTCGTGTACTGGCAGGTGGTGTCAAGTATCTGTTCCGAAATCCCCGGAAAACATGCAAGATACCGCTGAAATGAGGCACAGCGAGCAATGCGATGAAGACTAACACGTAGAGCCTCCCATCGATGCCTCGGTGGATGTCCAGGCTCTTCCCTACAGAACGCTCAATGTCTCTTAACCAGCTCTTGCTATGAGCAATCGTGGATATTATGCGTGCCGCTAATACATTGACTGGCGTCAATGGTAGGCTCGATGGAGTTTTGATGACATACATAGCTGGGAGAATCAAGCGCTAATGTTTTGACCTTGAGATGTAGAGCTGGAAGGAGTATCTATAGGGTCAATACCTTGGGCTGCCCAGTTGATATTGCTTCCCTCAGCTCGACAATTTCCCATTTTGGCGAGAAACTATGTAAGGTTTAGGATCGTGGCTGTTGACGAGGGCTGCTCAGGCACTCAGCATCTGGTTCCGTAAGGATTTCTCTAGGAGCAACTCCAAGCGCCACCAGCTTGCGGAGGTGACCCCAAGCCGAGCAACTCATTTCCAAGCGCAGTGATCGAGTGCGCCACATCATTCATGCAAAAATACAGCATGGGGATCTTTGCTCATCGCAAAACGCGATGATCGCGAGGTACCAGAGGAGTGGCTCGTTCATCCATTGGCCCAAAATCCACCTTCGAGATACTGAGTTCGCAGTATCTGGTATACAGCTGTGTGCTTTAGGATAATGGACGCCTGTATCGGTCGATTTTTCTGATGCGCCAAGCAGACAGCGCCTCTTTCCGGAGTTCACCGCGAAGAACACACGGTGGACACTCGAACCGAAAGCTTTAATCCCATATGTCTGCCTCGATGACGATGGAAAACGAGCGATACCGCCATAGAACCCCCGGAAGTCGGAAATCGGCGACTTCTCCGCCACGCTAGATTGCACATGGCGGCGCTGGGGTTCATGTCCACAACGCGATCCTTTCGAGGAACTTCCGTTCTATTGGGTGCGGCTGCAGACGAAGGCACTTTGGGCTCCGCGGACTCTTTTGTAATGTTGGCTAGACTTTCGACCACAGACGCCCACGAATGCGCAAGCTTCTCCCGCGCAGAGCGCCAAGCACGTGTGCAACGTGTTGCTACTGCTTCTATGTCGAGATGTAGAACGCCGGAAAAAGGCGGCCAGTGACAAGATTGACGGTTTAAATAGAACAGCAACGAGCCCGATGAAGCCGAAACAACATCCTAACAGTTGTAGCCCTGTGTGATCTTGTGCTACCTCTTCTGCAGATTTTACGCTATGTGGCAACCGCTATAGACCGCCGCCGTTACGTACCGCCTTTTATGTAGAAATCAGTACATTGCTACCAGACCCTGGTCTTAGCGTGTGAAACGAGCCTCTAATGCACCACCGTCACAAGGGCTCCAACCAACTGCCGGTAAAGACTGGGTACAGCTGGCTACCAGCTTACTTTGCCATTGAAGAGTCCTCCGTACATAACATCCCATTCCGACCTTGTACAGCAGAAAAAGCCATCATCTCTTCCTTCCCTCACTACATATCGCAAGCACTTTGACAATATGCCCCCCAAGTGTCGTAAGCCGGAGTTCCAGGACAGTTTGAGCTCATCAGGTATCACGAAGTCGCCTAGACGCCGCGCACCATCTCATGCCTGTACTCGATGCAGGCAGCGCAAATCGAAGGTTAGTCGGATACTTAGCTTGAAAGAAATGTAGACTGTACTGATATCGCCAATAGTGTGATGGTAACCGGCCGTCTTGCTCAACATGCAGTCTAGTCTACCAGACTAAGTGTTTCTACGATCAGGATCAATACATCGGCGCTACGGAGACCTCGAAGCTCCAACTTGATGTTACACCGCCAATCATGCGACCGCTTGTAAGCCCGCTGAGTTGTTTCGTGGAGCAGAGTCCTGTCGAGGACATCCTACAGCCCTTTAACGATCCACGGGTCGCTGTCATGATAGAGCCAAGGCTCCGACCAAGCATCGACATCACCAGCAACTCTGACAAGATTGGATCAGACATGTTGAGCGAACCAGCATCAGTGTCCACAAGCGATGTAATTCTGCCGCAAGTTCTTGGACAAGAATCATTCGAATTGGAACTCTTTACGCATCGTATGCACCTCGCACCAGGTACTCCAGATCCAAAGGCGCTCCCAAAGCCATTCAATCCATCAAACGGGCGTTCAAACCATACAGTCTCCGGTGTCACAGGACGTATCACTCCCCCGGATATCCGCAGGTGGTTTCGCAGAGCATATGACCCCGAGTTCCTTGTGCATCTACTCGACCTGTACTTCTGCTGGATTCACCCATCATATCAGATCTTCTCCTGGAATCATTTCCTTCACGACTTCCAAAGTGGGCAATCCAATCATTGTAGCCGGATCCTGGCGAACGCCGTTGCGGCTTTCGCTTGTAGCTATTCTGATCGGACGGCCGCTTTGGCCGATCCAAATGACCCAAGTACAGCTGGTGACCAGTTCTTCGCTGAGGCGGAACGACTACTCCAACGTGGCAGTGAATCGCCACCGATGCTCGCTCTCGCTCTGAGCATTATGAGCTCTCGTGAACTCGCATGTGGGCGGACTTTCACAAGTCTCCATTATGCTGAAACGTGCCAAAGCATGGGGTATCAGCATAGACCAATCTCGATACCAAGCACGACTGGATTTAATGTTGCCAATGACTTCGGCCAATTCATGGTGGTTTAACCAAGATAGATCACAGCTTAGGATGGCATCTCGAAATACAAGAAGTAGCACAAAAGCGACCGAGACCGGCGTCAGAACCATTGACGATGCCTTACGACCTTTCTTTGCATCGTGGACGACTAGTCTCATCGACTTTGGACCTGGATCGATTGCAGTCACTGTCGAAGGACAGCTACCTTCGCGGTCTTGTGAAGAGTTTGTTCATCGGAGACGACTCTCTGCAATTGGATTTCTACATGATCGCTGCAATTCAATCCATGGCACCAGGGACACCCGACCCACCCTCGGAAGAACAGAACTCTTGCCCACGATACAGAGAATATACTTCGTTCGAGGCCCATTGAATTGCTGAAAATGTCGCACCCTCTACGTAGACTAAGCTAGCACATTTCATCTTCTTTACCTTCCAGGCTTCCAGACCTATTCTGCACTTCTGCCGTTGCTAATGACACATCTTCCATGATAGCTGCCTCATACACTTGAGTGTTCAACGACAACACCGCCGTCTTTCGCCCTGTCGTCTTGACGGAACGTGCCTCTGCTCTCCAAACGCGAAAGCGAAGAGTCCGTTGGCACCCTCTGCAAGTCGAACTTTGCGTTAGCAATGGATCGAGGGAGAGGGTCAGCACCTCGCTGCTCATCAGGCGGGATGAGACTGTAAAGATCTTGCTGGACAGCGACCCGCAAAAATGTCGAGATTCTGTTGCTGTAGCTGGCGCCATTCTGGCGGATTGCCAAGAGCCCACATATCGAGGAGATGAGTGCGAGTACAAGCGCAATGACGTATGACAGAACCAGTCTGGTTGAGGAGTAGATGTAAATGTTCTGGGATCGCATTGTTGTCACGTTGACTGGAACGTCGCTTTTGATCAGGAAGCTGGGGCTGCTGAAGAGCGACAGCGTCATGTTGTGGAACATTTCTTCGATGGAGGAGGCGAGAGGTCTACCAAATGCCGAGGAGTAGAAGTCTGAGGTCGGCCATGCTTCGCTGAACCGGTCGGCTTCTTTTGTGTCTGGCGGGTATGTCGGCTGCTCTGCCGGGAAGATCCAATTGCTGTCGTTCGCCGGAGCCATGCTGAGAGAGCTTTTCCTCATCTGCATAAGCTCTCTCGAAAGACCAAGGCCAGTGATCAAGACATCGGGCTGTTGGACCTTTCCTTCGTTGATGAGCGGGATCTCACTGGCCACTGGCGAGACAATCGTGCCGTAAAGAATCTTGCAAAGGCACTGCATCAGAGACATGTAACTGAAGATAACGGCGTTCTTTGGATCGAGAGGAGTATCCTCGCTCCAGCCTGGATCTGCTATGGATGCGCTGACAGGGTTCAGAATCTCAAGGTCTTTGATGACTGGCGTTACACGTTTGCTGGCATCTGAAGAGAAATTGGCCGAAAATGAAGCATTGTAGAAGGAACAATTGAGCACATTCCACTGGTCGGCGTCCAATTTGACTCTGTTGGCGACGAACATCGAAGCTGGTCCGCCTTTGTAACTGCCAAAACGCATGGCTTCGAGGGGAAGCCTGGCATTCGTGATGTTGCCTTGGCCGAAAGGCACGACTTCTCCCTCGCTTGGAAGCCAAGAGAGGTATGCGTATATGATCCGGTTACGGGCAGTCGCTGGCTTGGAAGGGTCATAGAGACACCAGTCTTCGGAGTTGTGGGGTGTGAGCCGTGGGTCGCAATCGAGAGATCTTTTAAAATCCTGGAGTATCCCGGAGGGCATGCTCTGACACTGCACCGTCGGTCCATAGAACTGTGCCGTGTAGGTAGAGTTCGCCTCACCGTAGTCCATATCCAGCACCGTGCCTTGATAGGCGGCACTGAGCGCAGTCTTCAGCAGCTGATTCGTCGGGTAGCCATACCACGAAAAGTACCATTTGGACATGGTAATCTCACTGATCATGTGCATGACATGGCCGTTGGAGAATTTGGCCATGGCTTCCCCCTGATATTCTGGGGTGTATGCAGGGCGGATGTCTGTTGAGAGCGTGGAAGAAGTGCCTACGGCGAGAGTTGCAGGAGGAATGATGGCTGTGAGAGGCAGCAACCACATCAGCAAAGCTAATGCTGCCAGAGCTGGGCATGCAAGGAGCGCATAGAAATTTCGAAGTTCAAACACCGAGTGCAGTAACCCGCCTAGGGAATCGAGCGATGAAAGTTCCAGTGGACTGCGTCGTATGGACCACCAGAAAACCTGGCAGTATGTCACTCCAAGTCCTACCAAGAGGCAAGCTCGAAACAGAAACGCAAGTGCAGTGCCCGACGCGAGTATCGTCTGTTGAATGATGACTCTGTCGTTGACCTTGTTACCATCTAGGAAATGGTATAGGATGTGATGTGCGGATGCGAGGAGTGTAGCGATGACAAAGGAACAGACGATGACTAGTGGAGCTCGCCAGTGTACTCTCCCTTCTTCTGGCGCTAAAGGCATGTTGGAAAGTTGAGCTGGAGTGGAACGACAACAAGACGAACGTTCGTACTCAGTGAAACGTTGATGTACGATGTAGGTGTCTGTGGCAGTTAGAGACGGTCATATAAGCAATTTTGTTAGCCCCGGAATGTCACGGGCGAGACCCGGGCCTTCAGCTGCGGCGTGGTCCATTGTATAGCAGGGCCAGAGCTGGTGCAAAGTACCATGCTGATGGGCGCTGGTGCTGTCCAATTGTGACTTTAGGATCTCCCGTACACAGCATAGTTATGCTTTAGCGCGGCATAACATGAGCATGTGAAGGATACCTTGCTCAGCTGACCAAAATCTTTTGCTATAGTATTTGCGCATGAGTGAACCTACATCCGAAATGTTTTGGTGGTAGTGTATGATCGGAACGGGTAGTCGTCAAGGGCGAGCTTCTTGCACCTGGAGCTTGCAAATACAGTCTCAATCCCCGAAGTCTGGTATCAGATGTGGCAACCATACGTATACTCTCGCGCAAAGATTGCACGCGTCTAGCTTGCGCGGAAGATGTGGCGTGATGGAAGATGAAGTTTCGATCAGCTGATTGCCAGGCAGATAGCTGAGAATCGTGCCCATGCAGTATGAGACGGGCGATTCGTGAGTACTCGAATATCTTGCATCGCTGACCGCCTCCAGTTCAGCAATGCCTTTCTCTCGTGAAGCCGCAGGTCTCTTGAAGAAAGTGGGCTTCAAAGCAGGCGGTCTGAGTGCAGGACGTGTAACGAGAACGACTTCACAGAGGTCTCTGGCATGATATTCCATGAACGACTCGCCCATGCATGCTCCATGCTGCACTGCGTGGATTATGGCTTTCTGGCCAGCCTCGTCCCATCATTACAACTCAAACTCTTGTGCGAGCTGGAGTGTGGGCTGAATACCACGCAGGTGTGCCTTACTCGCGTACTGGATTTCTCAGAGTACATGCTGTGGCTCCATTGCCGCAAGACTGTCGGTGGTGGCTGACTGGTGCCGGCCGTGCAGATGGGCTGGCTGAAGTCTCACAGCGATTCAAGCTGTAGTGTCGTGCTCTTCGGAGGCACCTTCGCGTGGTAAATCGAGTTCGAGGGTTTCACAGTGTTGTTTTTGCTTTGGATTTCGTGTCGCCCGGATTCATGTACCCGCACTGACTGTTGAAGTGCGAGGTTGCCTAAACCCAAGACCATGGCGGCCGAGCGTTTCGGACTCTACGCTTCATCGGCTCCGCACTTCAACCTCTCAAAGACACCGTCACCATCCACCACCAACCTCGCAGAAATGCGCCGGTGGGTAATAGCAGACGCCTGTTAGCGTTAACACTCTACACGGTAAGTTGGACATCCTTTTCTGCTTCAAACTCATGTTGTCTCGCCTGTCCCGTCTCTCCACGCACGCATCTTCTCTCGTAGCATCTCGGTCAACCCAGTCTCGCAAAGCCGCCAATATGCCCAACTCAATACCGAACGATATCTACCAGTACTCTCTCTCCTCTGCCTACAATGTCGGCCTCAAATCTGGTGGGCCTCCAGTGGCCTTCCTAACAAACCATGGCACCCATGGCACCGGCTACTTCGAGTCTGCGTCTTCCACCGCCCGCCCAAACGATATGATCCAGCTCGACAGCACCGCCTACACTATCGACAATGACGGCGCCGCAAAGCCTGCAGAGCGCGGCGCATGCATGCCACACACTTCTGTCGTCGTGTTTCAGCCGACATACCGTCTCAAGCCGACGCCAGGCACATCCAGCTCGAAGATCAAAGAGGAGGTATTCAGCATGGGCCGAAACACACCCATGTCCTTCAGAGTCGAGGGTGCTTTCAAATCGGTTGCCACGGAGCAGAAGAGCTATGAAAGTGTTAAGGGTACCATTTTTGGATTTGTGATTCCAAGCTGGCAGAAAGAGGTCAGTGGAGAAGGATTGGTGTGCTGCTTTTTGAGCGAGGACAAGAAATCTGGTGGGCGTGTAAAAGAGTTTGAAACCGGTGAGGCAGCTGAGGTTGATTGGGCAAAATGTGGCAGGTTCCACTTGGGTTTCCCGCAGGATGATGAGTATGAAGAGTTGAAGATATAATGCAGCAATCAGCCAGGATTGGGATTCTTTCGGTGCCACACCACACTGTTTTGCAGCATCGCCACCAAGTTTGCGGGCCTTGTGTGTATGCATGCTGACTACAGATATCCTCGCAAATTTCCAAGCTCACGTTTTGCAGACCAGGGTGCAGTAGTATAAACTATACTCCTTTTGATATTGTGAGACTCTGACGAGATTTGCGCCCCGGATATCATTATCGGCATCAAGGGGCTGCGAGATCAATTCTCGGCTCAGCAACGTTGATTTCCAGATGTAAGACCTGCCCTTTGCTGCAGCATACATCGACTTGGTACCTCAGCCGCACCTGGGTGCTTCACTCGCGACGATATTGCGAAGCCTGTCGACTCCGCTGATATCCAAGACTCATCATGATATGATGGCGCGCGGCAAACCGACCACAGCTCCTCCCGGACGCCATCAGGCCTCCAGCACTCATTGATGTGCTGTGGGGGCTAGATCTCTTCATCGAAATTGACGAAGTAGCGGTCCACTTCTTCAAATGCAATTCATGCTCGGCGGCCTGGTGTTTGGCCTATAGATATCTCGCCGGTCTTTGAGGGTCACCACGGACTATGTGATTTCATCACTTCCCCTTCGTCCCGACCTCCAGCTTCCACCGCATATGATTCTGCTACGATTAGAGGCTTGTCAACGTCGCTTGTCATTTGGCTCAAGTCAGATGCGAGTCCGCCTAACGCTGCCTACCCAGACGACGAACCGCCGTGCGCTGAGGTAGATCCATTGGCGTCTGTAGAGTTCGGAGACGACAGGGCCTTGCAAGAGATTGATTGCAGACAGGTACACAGGTTTGTACTTCCTGATACGGCAAGCAAGGATCCCATTGAGCTTGCAGGCTCGTCGCCAGACGTGCAGAGTGGAGCGCAGTGATGCGAAGTGAATTAGATGCATCAGGATTGATTTCCTGTTTTCTTTGGCACAATAGAATCTACTTGTTCGTTGGCGTTAACAGTATATATTTATCATTCCTTCCGATTAGCGATATACTCCTCCCATACGCTTTCGATGTCATTCATGTAGATCCAGGGCAGTTTAGACTCCATATTGAGTCCGTCTGCCCGTAACTTCAAAGCCGCTTGGAATTGTGCTTCCGGGTCAATGCTGGCGGCTTTAACTGCTTGGGCATTCTGTTTCTGTTCGTCCAGGAATTCGTACCTACGAGAGACTAGTCAATTTCCATGATCGAGAGATCAAGATCGTACAGCCACAGTTCAGCACTTACATTCGCAAGTAATAAGGCGAGCGTATCTCATCAAAGATCTCCAGAGCTTCAGCTAGTGATCGCTCGCGTGCTCGCGTATATTCGATCGCGCGAGCTAAGATCCAGCCATCTTCAAGCGCGAAGGCGGCACCGGATCCGAATGCGCCTGAGAACCGCATTAGCATAAAGACACATATGTAGCAAGATGCAATGCGAAGATTTACCGGACAGCGGGTGGCTGGCATCGCCGAGTAGCACACACTTGTCCCAAGCTGTGAGCTTCTGCAGTCTTGGGCCAGCGAAAGCAGAGAACTCCTTCCAAGTGCCCTCTGGCGCTTGCGATAGAGCGTCCTGAACTTGCGGGCTATAGTCCTGCATACTATGTCAGATCGGCCTTTGAATGCGATATTACGATGGCGCTCACGGTGAAGTGCGACAAGACTCTTTCGTTCGTCGCCGGCACGCCCCAGCTGAACCGCTTTCTGGTGTCAGTTGCAGGATCTACCACATTACGACATGATATCTCCAGCATTCGCTTGTCGTCGCCGATTTCACCCGCATCGTCGACGGGCGACGTATACACGTGGCCAACCTTGCCGTACCACCATGTCGTAGTAGTGTTGACGTCCGGCAAGTGTGCTACCTTTGAGAGCGGAATGAGCGTTCTCCAAATGGTGGTCCCAGTGAACTTCGTTGTATGATTTGGGTACACGCTGTCTCTAACAGACTATTTTATGTGTCAGTAAGGTAGAAGCGCGAATATGATTTCCTGCAACCAACCGATCGTATGCCATCTGCGCCGACTACGATGTCGGCGTTCACTTCCGAGCCATCTTCGAAGACGAGCTGAACGCTATCATCCCGATCGACTAAGCTTTTCAGTGCTTTCTTCAGGTGTATGAGGCCAGGAGGGACTGTTTCCACTAAGGCAGCCTGAAGTCTTGTTCTCCGAACACGGTGAGGTTGCTGACGCGGTGGCAATGCTTCTGCTTGTGTGGAACCCACCAGTTCTCCATTGATACCATTGCTGGGAGCGCATCAGATCACACGAGAATTTTATCCAGCTTATAGTATGTTGCATTGTCCCTTACCGGTGGTTAACGTGAACCTTGTGATGCCCGCGTACTCCGTCGGCTGCGCCAAGTAGGTCCAAGACCTTCCAGCCATTGTAGCCAATCCGGATACCTGCTCCGACTTCACGAAGCTCTGTTGCTTTCTCGTATATGTCGACTTGCAGATTTGGGAGCTTGGAGAGGGCTATAGCAGCCCCAAGACCAGCTGGTCCCGCTCCGACAATTGCTACGCGAAGTTGCTCCGGTGGCGGTGAAGGTAGAGAGCCCATGGTATATTGTATGAGCAGTAGAGCGACTGTCTGCACTGATAGATTGTGAATGGCCCTGCTATATAGCACAGTTGAATTGTGACATTGCTTCGGTATTCGCGTCTTCAACTAGAAGCTTATCAATCGTTGATTGCGTGCTCGAGCTTTGCGATGGTGCACTCGCTCAACACATCGTTGAGAGTCCATCTCCCAAGCGCAGCAACGTGATGCAGCAGGTTTGATTGCATCAGTCTTTATGCTCTAGGGATTGAAGCTGGACATGATGAAATCAATTCCAGGCAGAAGGTGTCAGTGACCAAAGATGATGATGGGCGTGACGAAAACATGATATCGGCAGGTTTGCGGTTCTCTGACCGAGATGTCCATCGATTCCATGTCTTGATGAATCCGCAAATGAACCAGAAGACCAGCAACGCCTGTAATTGCAGAATTGTGACGATAAGATGGGTATCTTGGTAGCCTGAGTTCTTGAAGACAAGTGGCGGACGGACGGGAGGTTCAAAGCGCAGGTTACAAGCCGCACAGATCACGTACTTATGTTCATAACTCTATTCAGAAATAGGGTCTCTCCGCTTCCAACATCGCTGGATGGCCTTCAATTGCCATTTTTGGATACATGAGTATTCCACAAATATCTGTGATACCACTAACAAGAAAATAATGTTGAGAATCATGGCTATCGCAGTTATTAAAGGGGGGTTCTACGCGCAGTCTTGTGACCATCAGTTAGAGGTCGTGAGTCCAGCAGTAACCCCATCTGAACCCTAACCGACATCGTTCCCCAGAACATTTGCCTATGAAATGCAAGGCGGAAAATCTTCTAGGACAATCAAGTTCTATAGATCCAGCGTTACATATCATGCTTCAAGCGATGGCTTTTTGATATTCTATATATTATATAAAACTCTTCTGGTCCCAAACATAACAAGGTTTACCAGGGTTGATATATTGGACATGGGCTGGCCTGCCAACGTGTTGTGCAATCTGGGGTTCAGTCCACCATGATCAACAGTCCTGTCTTAGGTGTACGTACCACCATTCGACACTTTAGGGTGTCTGTGAGACGATTCGTGGACGATCTTGTGGCTTACCTCGCGAATCGCGTTCATCCGACCATTGTGCAGCTGGGAAAGCACACCTAAGTCCGGTTCTGGAGCCGGCTTTAATATAACAATATGCGCCTCAGCCGCACTCGAAGCGATGCTGCAGCCAAGACTCCGGGCTTACACCAATTAGTTACACACGGACAAATACTACCAAGCAGACAGGGAACCAGGTCTGGGACTGTCGATACCAAAAATTGCGATCATGGACAGCATCCTGCCAAGAGCGAGAAACAAGTATTCTAGGCAGGTACATGAATCCAGAGATCCCACAGGAAGAAACGTGCGCCACGAGGAGGAGGTCCTGCGGAATCCGAAAAACTGCTCTCGCTTCGTGCGCCCAAGACAGGCATTATTTATTGCTTGACCAGTAGAATGCTGAGCCGTGTGCTCGCCACGACTGGCTCAGCCCGGCTGCATAGCTGAGATGAACGAATCCTTCCCACCCATGTCCGCATGTTGGCGACACTGCCTCGTAGAAGGCCGAGGCTTTCCTGACTAACAGCTGAAGACTTCAAAGCAAGGCAGACGCCAAACTGCTCCTCTCTTATTGTTGTTCCTATCCGACATCTGGGTGGTGTTCTCCCTCGCGAACATCCAGCACGGCAGGATGGCGACCACTACCACCTGGCCATCAACGTTCTCATCGTTCGCAAATGTGTCGCACACTATCACTCCAGGCGGATGCGCACCATGCACCTCTGCCCAGCTTCTAGGTGAGTTGTGAGACCTGGGTTGCCATCGAGTTACACTTCTTCCACTGCTAACAAACGCGCTTTGATTCGAGTAGATCTATGGCGAGGGAGCTGGTCGCAAAACACCAGCATGCCTGCAATTCGAACGCTCCAGCCTATCCTAGATCCAGTCCACAACACCACTTCAACCTCGACTATTTGCAATACCGCCGTAACCACGGCTTATGACATGTGTGACGAGATCAGGGTCGACGATGATTGCAATTTGGTCTGTGCGGATTGGTTTGGTCGCCCGACGACCGAAAAGCCTTATTTGATGTGAGTTATGAGCGAGTCACAAGAACTGCTATGGAACCTAATACTTGCGAAGCACTGTGACTGGAACCACGGGTAACTACATGGTATTTGCCAGTACCTTCAGAATCGAAGGCGGCGTATCTACCACCGACAGCAATGGAGCATTCACATGTCTCACGTCCCAAGACGCGACTTTGCCTGAGACAAGCTACACTTATGCGGGTCCTACAAGTGTTACAAGCGTCGGCATGAATCTTGTGATCATGTATGAGATAACAGACTCCTACCCTGGCGAAGGCTTGTTCGAGCAGTGCACATTGTTCCAGACCGGACCGCCGCCAGTCGCTCTGACTCCTGCCAATCAGATAGTGCTTCCGATGTTGACTCTTCCGGGTGCGGGTACGACTACAACGCAATCTCCAACCACTTCACCAAGTTCGCCAACTACGACCCCACGTCCAGCTGACACCGGGGCGGGAACGACTCCAACAAGGACTTCTGCAGCTCAGACCACAGCAACGGCCTCTCCGGAATCCCCAGAAGAATCAGACGAACCGGCAAACCCGCCTCCTCAAACTGATACCCCGGAAGAGCCAGACAATGAGCCCACAACCTCCAATGGGCCATCCCCGACAGCTACAGCCCCCGAAGGACCGGACGACGAGCCCGCCCAGACAACAACGACTCGAGCCTCTGTGCCTCCCCCAACGCAGAGCGATGGGCCGGATGATCAGGATGATGAGCCATCGGGAACGACGACCCAAGGTTCTGGGAACCCTCCGGTACAAAGCGACAGCCCTGGAGGACAGGACGATGAGCCCCAGGGAACTACTACCCAGGGCTCGGCGCCTCCACCTGCACAAAGCGATTCTTCGCCTTCAATTATTGTTCCCAGCCAGGGTGATGACAATGCCTCAAACACTGGTGGACAGCCTCAGAATCCTGGAGTCAGCACGGGGTCACAAGGTGGAAGCGGTATCCCTATTAACCCAGCCACGACCGCTGCAGCAGCCACTACTACCGGCGGTCCCATTGCCATAATACCAGGTGTGACTCTCATAAACGATGGCAGCTCATCCCGAGTTGTCGTTGGTGGGTCGACCATAGCCCCTGGTGGAGGAGTGGCCGTCGGATCGGGCACAACGATTTCGGTTTTGCCATCTGCCAGCGGCATTGAAGTGATAGCAGACGGAAGCACAAGCACAGTGCAGTTGCCCACAAGCGCACCTGCAACTACCCTTCCGATCGCCATCGCCCCCGGCGTGACGTTCCAAAACGATGGCACCTCTGAAGGAGTTATTATTGGTGGCTCGACTACCATCGTCGCTGGCGGCGCAGCCGCTGTTGGATCGAGCGGCACAACATTCTCTGTTTTGCCATCCTCCGGGGGTGTCGTCGCGGTTGCCAACGGAAGGACCAGCACTTTGGCACTACCTGCGCCTATCGCAAGCGCAGAACAAGGCGCTGTTCGCCCGTTAACCACATCCACTCAAGGTGTGGCTTTAGCTGGTGCGACTATCACTGGAGGCGGCGATATTGTCACAGTTTCTGGTACAACTTTCTCTGCTTTGCCCTCGGGCCTCGGAGTGGTCGTAAAGAGTGACGGCGGGCCCACTACTACTGTGCAAGCATCCCAATTGACATCATTTGGAATTAGCACTGTATCTGGCACCCCTGAGGCATACATCCTTCCCGGCCAGACTCTGGCTGCTGGCGGAGCTGCAGCCGTCATTTCTGGTGCTACCTACTCGATTCTGTCACAAGGTAGCAGCATCCAGATCATTTCGAACGGCCAAACGAGCGTGGTTCCTATCTCAGAAGCAACCGGGATCCCTGGAGTTGGTGCAATCAGCACTGTCGACACAATTGCAGAAGGCTACGTACTTGACGGCAGCATCACAGTCATTGCAGGCGGCGCAGCCGCCACGGTTTCGGGCGTTGTGTACTCGGCCTTGCCTTCAGGTCTTGGAGTGGTGGTTGATGGCTCAGATGAGCTCGCTACATACATTGAGCAGGGTATCTCTGGCTCTGGAACTGGCGATTCACCATACATCATTGGCGGTACTGCCTTGCCATCGGCTGGGGGTGCTGCAGTCACAGTATCTGGTGTTGTGTATTCCGCACTGCCTTCGGGGTCCGGAGTCTTGGTCGTCGATGATGGCAAGTCTACAACGATTGGGATATCATCCACAACAGGCAGCAGCTCAACTAGGCAGTCTAGTGCTACAACGACAGGCGACAGGTCCACAGGACGATCGGATGCTACAGCGACAGGCGGATCTAGTGACGATGATGCGGAGGAGTCTAGCGCGTCTTCCACCGACGCTGCATCTTCTGCTGCCAATCGTTTGACTGCGCTGGGTGGATGCGTGTTTGCTGCAGCAATGGCCTTGCTAATAATGCTTTGAGAAGAAGGGTTAGGGTATATCGATCATGCTTCGTCGTACAAAGAATGTATGCATGAGCTAGATATAGATAAGATTAATGTATATTCGCCTGTTGAATGACATTGTGGGTAACTTCTACGGACTACAGTTGACCAGAGCTTGTCTTTCAATTCAAACACTGCAGTATCTGGGCCAAGATATGGTAGCATCCGCTTGTGGCGTGGATGAGGCGATCCAGACGTTTTGTTTGTGCCAATCTAACCGATGGACCGGCCACCCCGGCCTCTCAGCTCCAGACCGTTATCTCGTGCACATATTCCTTTATCAGCCTGCATCACCAGCGATAAAAGATCGGCATATAACTGGTCGATTTTCGAGTAAGCTCGACGGCACGGTGCAACCATGCAGCGGATCTCTCTGGCCAGTCTTCGGGATGCTTTTGCTCTCTCGATAACGAGATGTAAGGCTAATAGCTTGACCCAGCTTTGAAGACGCATATAGCTCGCTTCAAGCACGAGCGATCTCCATCTCTGCTCAATTGCATATTCACGCACCGCGATAACACAGGTAGGCCACATGTCTACCGGTGAGAAGACCAGTCCGGGCACCTCGTCGGCCGAGCCTTACGAGGTCGGCGAGTCTTACAATGCTCCCAAGAGTCGCTTCCACTTCTCTCTCACGGTCGACCAGGAGCCCAGTACCTTTGCTAGGACGCCTGCTGCTTCCAATGCCGACTTTGATCCGATTCCTCCTTCGAAGCGCACATGGGGGACCATGGCATACTTCGCCTACTGGATGGCAGATGGCTGGGCTGTGTCCAATTGGCAAGTTGGTGAGTTTCATATTGGCTGAGACGTCAGTCTGCAGCGTCACTGATAATGCTGCGTAGCGTCTTCGATGATTGCGACCGGCCTTAGTTGGAGGATGGCAATTGGTGCATTGGTTCTCGGTAATGCCATCATGGGCATGGTGATCACGATCAACGGCAGGATTGGTGCCAGGGCAAGTCTATCCATGAATGTGCTTCTGAGAATAATGACTTACATTTCATAGCTCCATACTCCATTCCCAGTGCTTGCTCGTGTACCGTTTGGCTACTATGCCAGCTACTTCGTCGTCGCATCCCGCTGTGCGCTTGCCATCATATGGCTTGGGTAAGAGTATTCTAATCAGTGGCCTACGAGAGTGCTCGCTGATATTCCTAGTGTCCAAACTGTGACTGGAGGTCAATGCATGACCGTCCTACTGACAGCAACTTGGCCAAGCTTCGCAAGAATACCCAACACCATTCCCGAGGATCAAGGTATCTCATCTCCTGGGATGGTGGGATTCCTGCTCTACTTCTTGCTCCAGCTGCCATTCTTGTGCATTCCGTACACCAGGATCCAGTACTTCTTCGCCTTCAAGTCCATTATCGCTCCGATAATATTCCTGGCAGTCTTCGGCACAACCTTACACAGAGCTGGCGGCACCATTAGCGGCAGCTCGGTCCTCACACCCTCGACTGTTCACGGTTCAGTACTTGCTTGGTCATTCTTCAGCAATCTGAACTCTGTTGTCGGCAATTACGCCACTCTTGGTCTGAACATCTCCGACTTTGCCAGATATGCGAAGAAGCCAAGCAACACGAACATCCAGGCCATCGCGATCCCCTTCATTTTCACCGTTGTCGGACTTCTCGGCATCTTCACAGCAGCCGCTTCTGAGAAAGTCTACGGCGAGGTGATCTGGAACCCGATTGTCATCATCGAAGACTGGAGTTCAAATGGATCATCCAGTGGTCGTGCAGCATCTGCTTTTGGCGCAATCGGCCTCATCATCGTCACACTTGGTATCAACATCTCCGCCAACTCCATCTCAGCAGCAAACGACTTGGTGTCTTTCTGCCCAAAGTACATCAACATTCGCCGTGGTCAATTGCTTGCAGCTTTCATCGGCGCTTGGGCGTGTGTCCCGTGGAAGATTCTCGCTTCTGCTGCTCGCTTCCTAGCATTCCTTGGTGGTTATACGATCTTCCTAGGACCGATGACAGCCATCATGCTTACAGACTACTACATCACACGCCGCGGCAACGTCTCAGTGCCGGACATGTATGACTTCCATGGCATCTATCGCTACTCTGCTAAATACGCGACGAACTGGCGTGCAGTTGCAGCGATGGTGGTTGGCTTCGCGCCACCACTTCCAGGATTCATCAACAACATTGCTATCTCACAAGAAAAAGATCCGAAGTCAATCGTGAGCTTGGGCGGGCAACACCTCTTCGCTATCGGCTACATCTATTCTTTTGCCGCTGCTGGTGTCTTCTACTGGGCTTTCATGCGCTTCGTTCCGGAGCAGGGAAGCAGAATGGATCACCAGGTGACTGGCGAGGACATTGTCGTTGCTAATGACGAGAGGAAACGCTCGATCAGCAAGGCATAGATCATGCTAATATGGTCTGCTCTTGACGTGTCTATAACTAGATTACGCTATCCTGCTTAGCGTCGCCTTCGTGTATGTACAAGTGAAACAAATGAAAAGACTCCCGAACACCATTGATGCACTTCCCGTCGTGATCTCAGGCCAACAAAGGCCGACCGCAAACCACCTCACCACCCGCAACAAGTCAATAAGCTATTGACCCTCTAACAGTCGAACTGGCACCACCAATCATACTGGTGACGCCAGCCGTTGCTCGGCCGCGCACTCTTCTGAATGTACTTGTAGCAGTCCATGCCGTTCCACCTCTGCTCGTCGTACGAAAGAGTGATGGTGTTCTGCATGTCTACCTGGCCCCAGTTGAGAGCCGCAGCCGGTCCTCCTTGGATGACGAACCACTGATCGTTCTTAGTCGTGGTGATCTGGATGTGGTCGGGGTTGGTGCCGTCCCAATGGCCCATTGGGCTGCCGGACTTATCGATGATGTTGACGTCCCATTTGGAGGTAGGGTTTACGATTTCGAGGCCATTGGATGCTGAGGGCTCTCTTTAGTGCTGTGGTTTCATTATGGGGAGCAGGAGACTTGGGACTTACTGTCGAGATAGATGTGGGCCTCGCATTTGCCTTCCTGCCAATCTGCGCGCCTCTCGAGCTCATTTGCACGCGGCGAGCTGGTGGGTGCGGCGAGAGCGCTGCCGGCGAAGAGCACGGAAAGGATTGCGGCTTTGGCGAACATGGTGAGATTAGATGGTGATTCTAGCTGTTTGCTGGAAAGGTGTGAAGTTGTTGTTTAGAAATTGGTCTGTGGCTGTTGTGTCGTGGTATGAGAGTGTCGATGAGGATGGTAATTCAATGAAAGATCGAGTAATCATACAACTCTTATACTTGATGTCATTGATCAATCTGGTCATGTTGACTGTTATGTCCGTTCGTATACGGTATACCTTTTCTTACCTTCAGCTCTCAGCCTCCATCTTTTGTTGGCTCGTGTTGGTGGACTACAGCTTACAAAATTGACAATGCTTCTTCCTTCGAGCCACACGGGTATACCATCAGACCAATCACAAAATTATTGACTATGCACGTCACGTATAGCGCAGCGTGCCGTGGATTTTGGTATACAGATTAGCACAGCCCTCTCAGGCACGATGCGCTCGCTTGCCTAGCGGCCAGCCGCACTGTGCTGCGCCTGTATCTTGGCCAGCCGATATTTAGATCGCAGTCTGTACTGGGTGTGCGAAGGCCAATGCACTGGGGGCCTGAGATCTATTGGGGTGGAGTCTTGCTGATACACCTAAAGTGGCAGCATGTGTTCGTCTGCTTCGTAAACTGCCCGTACGAGTGCGCTCTTCAGATTCCGATCTCGGCGTGTTTGGGTGCCTGAAGATCTTTGATTTCTGCCTTACAGAGGGATGATATAGAGGACCGGTTGACGCGATCCCCTTGATCCCATGTTTTGTTCAGACACTCGAATGAGTCCATCAGCTGTTCAAGACCAAGACCGCGTGTATAAGCATGTCACCGGCCATGCAGAGATTGCCGGGCATCATGCTCTCTACAGCTGTGAGGTATGCATGATGTACAGTGTTTCGACTCTCGAGGTTCGCAACTTTGTTGGGCGCATGAATAATGCCTATTCGCAGCATCACGCTGCTACAGCAAGATTTCAAGCTCTTCAGCCATGAGCAGCAACACGTGTAGATGGCTTCAAGCCTGAGGACGCCATGCATACTCGGTAATGATAGGTTGAGAATGCAGCGCCTAGAACGCCACTTAGCATCAGTCGCACGCGGACGGCGTTCAGCCTGATCTGATGTTGCCTTCATAATCTTCCCCTTGCTCTTCCCTGCTTCCTTCTCTTACGATTGCGACAATCTGGTCCACCTCACGTTTCACCGCAACCAGAGATCGAGTCTGACTGAATGGATGGCGTGGACTTATTGCCGAGAGCCGGCTTCGATGTCTCTGCGAGGGTACATGAACACTTGACAGCCTCATCGAGCAACCAAACTTTCTCGCACATAACTGCCAGCGGCAGCAGCAGAGTACATAATGGCAACAATTACTACATCACCTACCAATGTTCCACCGGGCGTGGCCCCATGCCGGAGCTACGCAGCGATCAGCAAGCCAGGGTCGAACAGGTCTCGCAGTTAACGCAGAAGCGGAAGAGGCCTGTCAGCGATGCACCAGAAATGACACGCGATGACCAAAAACGGCAAACTTTGGCCACCGTCTTGGAAAGCCTTGGGCAGTATTCCAAAAGCATGCAGCAACAAAGCGAGGGCGAGCAGAGCACAAGGATAGCGGCCCAGCTTGCGATCATATTGGAATCTTTTGAACACGCTGTATCTGACGAGGACAACACTGCAGATCTTGACTATCGATTACAAGATTTGAAGCATCAGCTGCGCCGGGCGAAGAGTATAAAGATCAATGCAATATCGGCGCAGGCGCGTGCTTCTAAGCATTACATGGCACAAAGCAAGATCAAAATGATTGCCTGGGGCCGATGGGAAATCTCCCTGATGACGAAAACTCTGCACTCGCGGTCAGGCGATGGCCAAATGCTAACAGAAACATGCTCTGCGCTGAATGTACAGCATGCTGCTGGCTCCCGCGGGCCTTGCATTGCAGCGTACTTTGGCGAGAGCATTGATCTTGATCGGACAATAACGATGCATCCTATCGTCTTGGCGTATAATCAGGTCGACAACGATGCCCAAGTACTCAAACTCGTGAAGAACGATGACCTGGACGGCTTGATGAGATACTTGACGCTTGGACAAGCGTCGATCAGGGATTGCGACAAAGCAGGCCGCTCGCTCCTCCATGTGAGTCTCATTGCACCCAGCGTGGACTTTGGTTAATTGTCGCAGCATGCGTATCATCACACAAGCGTCAAGATCTGCAAGTTTCTTGTGGACAGTGGATGCGACGTAGACCGGACTGCCGTTTCATTCGATGGGGACCAATGGCGAGACACGCCTCTAAGTTGCTTTCAGATCCCTGATACAGAGTTAGAAGAAGAACAAGAAGATAGACTGGAGCGATTTTTCCTGTGTCGAAAACATCTGCTACAAGCCGGCGCTGACCCTACTATCGGTTATGTGGACGTCAACAGAGCAGATCCATCTGTTTCAGCGATTGAAGAGGCATTGGTCCGCGGAATTAGTGGGGGTTATCTCACGGTAATCTCGCGCAAAATCTCAGTTTCGCAAAAGAACTGACTTGTCCTAGAAGGATTTCGAACAGCTTGTCCACGAAGGCTCCGCGTTCTTCGACGTGCGCAGCTTTAAGATAAGAGGTGATAGTTTATGGATGTTCGCATGTTCACACGTTTCCCACCTTGGTTCCCCTGAGATCCTGCGGCTTCTAGTCGAAGCTGGGTCGACAGTCGCGGAAGTTGACGCTGACGGGTGGAACTGCTTGTTCGAGTGTGTTTTCGGTTCATGGAATCCACGCCATTCGAAAGAGTTCGAGGCACTGCAGTATTTACTGACTGTGTTTGGCGACATATTCGCTCGTGATAAAACTGGAAAGGACATTTTCGACTTGGTCCACGACTCCAGAAGTCGCCAACAAAGTCGGAATGGAAGCTATGAGGAGGACTTGTGGTACTGCGCACTCTACAGAAGCGGGCTGGCTTTGACTCTCAATATTCCGAAACCGCCAAAGCCACCTCTTTTCAGCTCGAAATACAACATCCAGCACTATCGCGCTTTGCTCTATCTTGATACCTGGAAATTCCTGGACCGAGTTTGGTGTGAAAGGACTCTTCCATCACTCGACGGCTATGCGATCTCTCAATTAGAGCGACAAACGTGTCCCGCTTTCGGCCAATGGAATCCCTCAGATCTTCTGATGATGGAGGAGAGGATCAGCAGAGCCTTCTATCTGACTGATGATTCCGATGGATTCGAGGAGGACGAAGATGAAGAAAATGGCGATGAAGACAACGAAAACGAGCTTTCTTCAGCCCGTGGTCCACCGAACGATTCATCAGATGAATGGGAAACTGAGTCGGAAGAAGATGAAGCACATTAAAATGCCCTCCCACAGCGGCACTCCTTTCGGAAGTCAACTACCACGCCACCACAGCCCTCGTAGAGGTACGCACGAGGCTTTAACCGGACTCCAAACTCTTGCGAATAAGCGAGCCAAAACTCATTCGCATGCTGCCATGCATCTCCGATCTTGATCGCTATCGACTAATTGAAAACCTCAAGTACGGCGTCGCTCGACTGCAGGAGTCGCGCAAGTTCTCATGCGAACAATGACGCCCCAGTCCTGCAGACGAGAGACAAAGGCCGCTTTCCACGACACCGTGTGCCGCTGTGCTTCCAAATCGAAGACATCAGACTAGAGGGAGGCACGAACAGCCATGCTCATTTCCAAGCCTATAGATAACATAGCCATAACCATCACTCTCAAAGAAGAACAATAAAGTGCAGATTTCAAGCGATCAACGCCAGGAACTCGTATCAAAGTATCTTTCCTTCCACTCAATGTTTCACAATAAACCTTTATATACCTTCCTCTACCTCGCCCTGTACCCTCCCTAACCACAGCATAACAACCAAAAGCACAAAAATAAACGCATACACAGAGAGAGAGAACGAGCAGGTTCGTGTATATATCCAGCTCCAACGACAAGAAGAAAAAGAAAAATCGCATCAGAACACAAGAAAAGAACAACAACAGCAACGACGCAAAAGAGGGAATCCACGACGACACCAAAACTAGCACAAACGCAAAACAAAGCTCCCAACTCTTCCGCCTCGCTCTTCCAGAAAACACCCCCGCGCTAATATCGGCATCGCAATATGCATGCAGGAATCGGTATTGAACAAACCAACAGCGCCGCGCCTTTTTCCAGACGTAAGTGTTTCTGACGTCTACTACAATATCAAGGAAAAAAAAATAATGCAAGAGAAAAGAGAGAGAGGCTTGGTATACCCGCAATGCTGAGACGAAACTTTGTGCTTTCCTGAATTGACAGTGCAAGGAAGCAGAAAATAAAGAAAGTGAAGAATGGGAGTCGTAATGTCGTGGATATTTTGGGTTGGTTAAAAGAGCCAAATGATAGTAATGAAGATTAGGGTTCTTTGTGTTTTGTGTAAGAGTGTGTGTGTGCGAGCTTTGGGTGATGATTTGTGTGGGAGGTTGGTGTTGGTGGTGTGGGTATGCGCGGCGTGCGCCGCGCGAATGGGTGTATGGGATGGCACTTTCTCCTCCTTTTTATCGCCTCTCTTCTGCCTCTGTTCAGAACACAGCAGCCAGTCCGCTCTTGCTGTGCCTCTTGCTGAACCTTTTGCGTCCCTTCCCATCGCCATCATCTTTCTCTTTGCGCAGAGTCTGGCGACCAGAGTGTTGAGCAGAGCTTGGGCCGGACATGGGCATCGCGGCATCTCCGCCTATGGAATCTGACGGACTGTCCATGCTGGCGTTCATACCATTCATCATGCTTTCACCGACGTATGAGCCGGAAGCAGATTGTGAGAGGGCAATCTCGCGTGCTTGTTCGACCGCATCGATCCATTCCTGCGTGCTGTATTTGCTGCCGGCAGGATCTGAAGTTGTGGCTCGTGGATCCTCGAAGGTCAAGTGCTTGTCGCGCTGTCAAATGTGTTAGTGAATTCTGCGTCGACGAGGTGTATATTTAGTATAGTCAAACTTACTGTATCAATTGACCATGCTGTCAAACCCCTCGAGTCCACGTAGCTCTTCCAAGAGCAGCCGGGCGACACCAGTGGAATCTCCATCTTGATCTTTTTCTCGTTGCCGCCGGCGGGTGCCAATATGACTCTGGCATTGGTCGTGATAAGAACAAGTCTTTCCTTTTTCTTGGTCGTACTGCCACTGAAGAAGCGAGAGAATTTCGGCTTCTCTGTGGGAGTGGCTGCATCGGCATGTGCACCGCGTGGCGAGCTGCCTTGTGAAGATGTGTTGACGATCAAATTACCCAGCTTGAGGATGCGCTCGTTGTTGTGTGTGAGCACAGGAGACCAATCGATGTCCAGTTGGCTTGGTGGTGGGAGCTCGGTAATACCTCGTAGCTGTGGGCGGGAAGCTGATGATTGTGCTGGCGTTTGTGTTGCAGATGTCGGAGAAGGTCCGGACGATATTTGACCAAATGGTACTCCGTTGCCAGGTCCTACATTGCTTGTTCCGAGTTTGATCGGCGCTGCAGGTGGTGGTACGTATGCCTTAAGTCGAGGCGCCTTCTGTCTCCAAAGACTTTTGCCCCATTGCGTGCCCTCGAAGAATCGATGGTTTCTGATATGCTCTACTGGTAGTCGATTGGCAGGTTCCAACACAAGCAACCTTTCCACGAGATCTCGAGCGACCTCCGGGAAACCATCCGGGAAGTTGTACTCCAGTCCAAGAATTTTCTGGAACGTAAGGTATTCGTTCGCAGCTTTGAATGGTGGCCTGCCGGCGATAAGCTGGAAGAGAATGCATCCGAAAGCCCACAGGTCACTCGATTTGCATGCGTTCTTATCCCTGAGCAACTCCGGACTGACGTATTCGGCGGTTCCAACGAAAGATACAGCTCGATCCGAGTTCATTCCGTCTGTGGGGTCTCCAGCGGTCTCGCCATTGCCGGCTGCATTTGTTCCGTTTTGTTTCGTCTCTGAGTTGAGAATCTTCGCAGTGCCAAAGTCGGTGATCTTGACGTGCATGTCCCGGTCAAGTAGCACATTCTCCGGCTTGAGATCTCGATGGATGACGCCTCTGCTGTGCATGTATGCTATACTGTCCAGGATTTCTGCGGCGTAAAATCTCGTGCATTCGACATCAAAGCTCCCGAACTTCTTCAAGACACCCAGTAGTTCGCCTCCAGATGCCAGATCCAGTACGAAATACAGGGAGCGCTCGTCCTGGAATGTGTAATATAGCCGCACCACACCAGGATGATCCGTCAATCTGTTCAATGTGTCCCGCTCGATGTTGACGTATTTGACCTTCTTCTCTTTGATAATATGCCGCTTGTCCAGAACTTTGATCGCGTACTCTTTCAAATTTTGTCGGTCAGTAGCGGCCAGAACGGTGCTGTAACTGCCTTCGCCCAAGGTCCTTCCGAAGTTGAAATCTTTAACCCCCTTCTTGATCGTTCTTTGCACGGGCTGACCTGCTGAGTCTGTGCCCTGCCGTGTTGATACCGCTGCACCTTTTTCTCGCCATTCCTCTGCACTTCTGGGCATTTGTCCATTGCTTGCGTACGCTCCTTCGCCATTGTTATCGTATTCCATATTCGATCCTGGTGGTGGTCTTGTCCTCCGTGAGTTCCTTCGGGGAGGCAATGGTCCATTCATTTGTTGACTGCCTTGTCGGTATACTCGACTTCCATCTCTCATGGGTATAGGTCCAGAACCCTGTCGCATGCCTCCAGCAGATCCGTGTCTTGCCAAAGCTCCTCCGTCAGCAGAACTCATCTCTGACCGGTAACTGTATGACCCCTGACTGAAGCCCGAGCTCGCAGAGGCGTTTGGCTGACTGTACATTCCTGAGACAGGCCTGGTGTCGACAGATGGCTGCCTCATTTGTGGACTGTAGCCTGAAGAGTGTGAAGGGTATTGCGCGGCTTGCTGTCCTTGGTAATCCAACGGCATACTGCTCCTGTGACTCAAATGCGCTCTGCCCACTGTATCCTGTTGAATCCGTTGTATGGGCATCGGCTGTGGATGTTGGGTTATTGTTGGCGAGACGTTGGTAGTCTGCAGGTGGTATTCGTCTGGCTGGAAGCCTAGACCTTGTCCATAACTCGAACTTTGATGTGATAGGGTGGGTAGGAGTTCCGGCTTCCGGTTGTCGGTGACAGTGCTATTCGAGGAGTGTGACGAAGGCGGCGCAGGGCGGTTGGCCGGAGGCGAGGTGGGCGAGCCGACGGCATCTTCATCGTCGGGATTGGCGATGCGTAGACCGCCTAGCGATTGCGAGAGACTTAGATCGCCGGACATGCTGTGTGGCCGAAGCCAATGCCGGTGGCCAGCGGAGCGGCGAGGAGGGTGGCGGGCGGGTCGGGGAACGAGCGAGGTTTATGGCGGAGCATGGGGTGGTGGTTGCAGGCAGCGGGTTATATAGCGAGCGTGGGCGATGCAGGGAGGAGGAGGTGGTGGGTGCTGTGCTGTTGCTGCTGCTCGGAACTCGGCGGCGGAACAGACAGCTCTGGCGACGGCGGCGTCGGCGTTGGCGGCGGAGAGGTGGGCGGAGCGGAGGCAGGTGTATAGTGCCGGGGTGGAGTGCAATGCAATGCAATGGTGAGGGTACAAGTGAGTGCAGGGCGGGTGCAGTGTATCGCGGTCTATATTCGGGTTGACAGGCGGGCGCAGTGCGACGACGATGTGCTGACTGCTGCACTGCGTGTGCTCGCTTCCAACTCCAAGTCCGCTTGCTGCCCTGCCACGAGCCCTAACCGCAGCCGCCTGCACCAGAAGCACAAACTCTCTCCCGTTGTGCAGATCGCAGGACCCTCAATCCAAACACAATCTTCCACGTGACAATGCTTGTTCCGACATGTGGACACGCGTTCCCGGGACGCCGCTGGGCTCTTCAGCCTTATGGAAGCTACGTCTACTTCTCCAGTCCGCCTTCCGTGTCAACAAGGCACATTCAACATCGCCTGGAAATGGCGTGGCAAGATGCAATGCTTGGTTACTGCCGGCCAGGAGCTCATCTCGACCGTACTATTGTACACGACACCGCCTGGGTCTGCCCAACAATAATGGAATGACCCTCATTCCCCTGAAACGTACAAGATGTCATCAAGCATGGTGATTGAATCGCATGTTGCCGCGCAGAGGCCATCGCAGACGTCAAACCAAACTCTCAGTCATCATATTGATACTCTCTGCTATATACCATGCAGGATAGTTGCACGCCACTGGAGAGTGGCTGTTTGCGTTCTGGAAAGGTCCATCCAAGCCGACGCAAAACACGATTCACCCCTGGTGACCCGTACTGCTGCACCGTATGAAAGGCCAAACAAGACTAAGCCGGTCCGAAGGGCAACGGTATCATATTGCGGCTACGAAAAGCAGCTCTTCACCACTGGAATGTTTGCAAGTAAGACCCATATACGGAACTTCGTGGGAAGACAGTGTGGGCTGATGACAAAGCCCAGAAGCATGTCTCGGTCTCTGCAACACGAGGCAAACTTCTGCATCCACCGGTCATATATGTGGTAGGTACCTCTGCCGTTGATTTGATTCCTCATCACCAAACCCACATCTTCCAAAACGCAGCCGAATCACAAGGTCGATCCATTACAACCACACATCATTCGCGGCATGTCAGATACCATGTATGCACGAGATTCGAGCGAGGTGATCCAGACCGACCCACTTTGGAGACTAAGTGAACACAAGACGAAAGGCAGATGCCTAGACGCCGCCAGAACGATCAAACGTGGGACACGCATTCTTGAGGAAGCTCCTCTGCTTCGGCTTGTAGTTGGACGTGTGCAACTTTTTGACGAGGACGCCTTTTATGGAGCAGGTAGTTACTCTGGTGGTCCAGCTGTACTAGACGCACTCCACCAATCGAGCTACGAAAGTCAGGCCAAGTTCAACCAGCTCACTTACGAAGAGACGACACAGGAAATTCTCAATGATCGTGGTCGCGACCGTGCACATGGTGCTCTGACCATGGAGCAGTGGCAGTGTCTCTCACGTCTCCAAAAAAATGCGTTCGATGCAAGCCCAGGCGAGGAGGATCAGTTTGGAAGCGGCGAGAAGGTACTTGTCGTCTTCCATCGGATTTCGTTCATCAACCATTCGTGCAAACCAAACGCCGTCTGGGAGTGGAATCCTCAACGCGGGGTCGGCACAGTGCATGCCCTGAGGGACATCACAAAGGGTCACCAGATCTACGTCAGCTATATCGCAACTCTCGAGGACACTCTCAAATCGCGAAGCGAGAGACGGACACTCCTTTCGACTGGCTGGGGCTTCGAATGTACGTGCGCAGTCTGTCATGTTGGATCGGCCACCTGGCTCGCAGATGATGAGCTACGTGGGAAAGCATGGAGGGAGTGGCAGGCGCTATGCAAGCTGCCTTGGCCGAATGATGCTGTTCCAATGGACGACGCACATCTCGCCACCTTGACGTGGCCAGATGGCCACGAAGATATCTCCGCAAGTGATGACGAGGAAGACGTATGCGAGAACCGGAACACGACGGCGTTGCACAGAGAACACAGACGGATCATCGCTTACTACAACAGCATCACCGATCAGTTCAAAGCGCTTCAGCTCCACGATCCAGCCATGTAAGTGCCCATTCGCCAACGATGGCCTCCGAAACCGCTACTAACCAGTTTCAGATACCATAATCGTGCGACCTACCACTTTGACTGGAGCACCCGAAATCCAGCCAGCACAGGCAGAGATTACGAAACTTGTGACAAGTGCGAACTTGTAACCCATACTCGCCGTCACCTCCAGAGTGCACTCGATGCTTGCAACGCCGCATTTGATCTTGACATTGTCCGCTGCGGCCTTGATCATCCCAGAGTTCAAGAGACTAGCAGGCATTCTGCGGAGATTCGCGAGAAGAAAGCGCAGTACCACAGTCCCAAACTGCGTTGAACATTGCACCGAAAACTCAGTCGGTATAGCTTCCGACCCTTCGTCTGTATCTGTCTCTACCGGATCGAGGACACGCTATTTGTTAAAAAACACTTGAACGTCAACTGGAGCGTATGCAGACCATTCGGTTGGTTTGAAATAGGGCTGCTGGGATTTCGGAATACGCTGGGAAGTTTACGGCTGACACGGGCCTAGTCGTTCGCATTTTTGGGGTATTTCAGGGGCATCTGATATGTTTCCGACACGATCACATTTGACTTTTGTTGTTACCTCTTTGCAGTGCTGTTTCAAAGTGCGTTTCGAAGACATCAAAATTGTTCGGTGGCCGGCGCCATTTCAGTTGGACCATCTCCCCAATATGTAGGCTGGCAATGTATCGAAACCTTTCTTTCCGCCACGTCGCGAGTCAAATCTTCCCACGCTCATCTGAATGTTTCTGGCGATCTCTCTTTCCGGATTTCTACGTGCACATGTATGGCTTTCTTGCACCTTCCCGTCCATATCACTGGCCCCTTCTCCACCCAACACATTGTTTACCTCGCAGAAGTCCCTCATGCAAATAATCATGAATCCTCTTTCTCGGACCCTCGAGCTTTGAACCAATGCATACCCGTCGCCGTGCAAGCCGAGAAGACGAAATGCTACACTGCAAACCCTCTCAGATCCAACTCACGCCCGCCGACGTCAACGAGGTGGAGGAGCGCATGTCAAATCGGCGGCGAGCCTTTTCCGAGGTGGCCAAAGGCAAAGCAAGACTAAGCACAGGTCCACGATTGCCTACTATCATCGCAGCAGTCCATGCAGAAGACGGAATCATCGCACAACATGCATCGACTTCAGCATCGACTTCAGCACCGTACTCACCACCTCGCCCAGCCGAAGGAGCTACAAAACGCCCTCGCTATGCCATCCCTACCAGAGAAGCGTCTGCACTTGTCCTTCGACCTCACCTGCGGCACGCCAGTCAATCGGCGCCTACGCCTGAAATTGAGCCCGTCAAAGTCGATTCACCTCGGACATCGCCATCGCCGCCTCCAAGGCTGAGGCTACCCAAACTCGAAGTTGAGTGTGATTCTTCCTTTCGCCATCGCAGACGTCAGACCTCACCCTCGCATCACGCTGTCGCCAACTACGATGGTGCCAACGATGCTGGACAGGTCCGATTTATCAGACCGCAGCCTACCACTGCACTGTCAGCGCCCGTGCATGCAGGGCGTCAAGTCTTCCGTGAGTTACCTGGTGGTGACCCCTCGGCATTGTCTCCACACACCAGTCCACGTCGGCCACCAGGTGGACGAGCTCGCCGCTCCAAGACAAGAAGCCAGGAAGAAAGTACAGCAGCACATCCATCGGCCCACAACACTTTGTCGAGCACGACTCAACCTCGCCATGGACGTGATGTGCCGACCATCGAGATCAGGAGAGACCTCGACCCTGCTGCAGCAGTTTTCACACCGCGCGTACGTTTCGGGTCCACAACTTTTGCTCCAGAATCTGCGACGACACCGAGCGAGACCGCAGACCCTTCTACTTTGCGCCTTCGCACGCCTTCCGAGCAGAATGTCAGCCTAGACAATGAACCGCGCCCACAAGCCGATACGCCGATCTCTGATCCCAGACGTCGCCGTCCGCGTTCGAATGCGATTGTCTCACGAGTTCCTCGCTCGAGCGAGAATAGTGCTCTACCATTGCCGAATCTGGATCGGTATCCGCTTCTGTTGACGAACAATCGCAGTGCTCCCGAGCGCGAGAGGCGCGAATCTTCGACGTCTACAGTTTCCGTGCCACACTCGACTCCTGTCGCGACTCCACCTGGGGACCAACCTACTGACACATCTAGCACTCCGGAGGCGCCTTCCAGTCGCATTCCTAGCATCGTGAGCGCTGCCAGTGGCATATCGTCTCTGAGCATCTCCGATGATGCAGCGGCCGAGTTCTTGAGATTCCGATCATCGCCACTAGATGATCTTACAGCAGAGCTCAGCAGACTGTCGACTGCATTGGGCCCAGCGACTAAACCTACAGAGAAGCGTGTTAGCCTGCTCAACGGCAATCCCTTCGACAGCAACAGCGCAACGACCCAGGAAGAACTTCTACCGCCAGAGCTGCCATCGGATCCTCGCACTGCAAGCAGAGACGCCGTTTCGCCGCGACTGCTGGCCTCGCCATCTCACATCACCTTGCCCAGCCCATCCATGCAGCCAAGCACACCCATACAACATCCGACCACGTCTCCAGCAACGGCAACATCGCTGCCTTGCCGCTCTACCATACGTCTCGTGAGCGCTACGGACAGCGCATCGCCTCCTGCTCTACCGACCGTGGCGGCTGCAACGCCGAAGATGCCTGTCTACAACGACGCAACCCCAGCTCGTCTCCAGCCTCAAACGCCAGCAGACATCGCCCGCTCGTCTCGACGTGTGCGAAATCGCTCAGATTCCAGCGCACATCGCGAAGCATTCTGCGTTGGTCAAGTCCTCGTCGCGCCATGCCCTGCGATTCCTGAGCGGCGGGCGTATCGCAACACTTATCCGACGAACGCTCCTGGAAGCAATGCGGTCTCTCTTGCTGGCACTCCTGGGCTGCGTGAGCGTAATGTCTCCGGTAGCAATGAAACGGAGAATGAGACTGGAGTACAATTGCCTGGGCTCGAGAGGGACAGTGCGATGTGGGTGCGGAGAAGAAGGCAGGGCGGAAGTTTGGATGCGACGCCGCCGGGTCGTGGGCGTTTTGAGAGGTTCTTGCATTGATGGGAAGTGCTTTCTTGGTCTATTCAAGGTGATGCATGGTTTTCGATAGCCTTATGAGATGGCAGGCTTTCGATTGATACGTTTACGTAAATGAAATAACTTGATAGATGCACAGTATTCTTCTTCCTCGTGCGCTTGAATTTGCCACATTTACGGAGTGTTCGTCCGGCAACGTGGCAGCCCTGGACTGTTCAATCGCCACCATCGAAACCCAACATATAAGACTACAATCTGGCTACAGTTTTATACCGGCAAATGAAGATGGCTTCGTCCGCCTCATCACAAGACCTATCAAACGACGTAAACACCATCGCCACTTTCCTCGCCCACAACCAAATACCATCTCTCTCAACCTGCGAACCAATCGACTGCATCATGATCTGTGCTTCATCCGTCCTATACCAAGCCTCCTATGTTTTCCAAGTCCTACAAGATCGGCCATCACTCGCCAAAGCCCTCGTGCTCGTCGGCGGAATCGGCCACTCCACGAACCTGATCTACGAGGCCGTAGCCAGCCACCCCGAATATTGCAGAATACAGAACGAGGGTGATATTGTCGGCCTACCCGAGTCGCACGTCTTGCAACGAATCCTCGACCATTCTTTCGAAATTCCAAAGCCCGACCACGACGGTCCCAAGGTCCTCATAGAAGACCGCTCAACAAACTGCGGCGCCAACGCCGTCGAGACGCGCAAGGTCCTCGACCAACACGGCATCAATGGCCCGCTATCATGTATCGTCGTGCAAGACCCGACGATGTCGCTGCGCACGATTGCCAGTTTCGAGAAAGCATACGAAGATCTGCCTGGGGCTGAGAAGCCAACTTTCAAGGCTTGTCCGGTGTTTGTGCCCAAGACGCGGATTGAGGATGGCCGCCTTGAGTATGAGGTAAATGCGAGTGATGAGTTTCGAGAGGAGCTGCGGCTGAGACCAGAAGCTCTATGGGAGAAACAAAGGTTTTGCGAGCTGCTGGTTGGTGAAGTCACGAGACTGAAAGACGATGAGAATGGCTACGGGCCTGAAGGCAAAGGGTTCATCGGGCATGTCGACGTGCCAGACGAGGTTGTACAGGCAGCAATGAGAGTCAAGGGGGCTTTTGGGGTTCATAGGTGATGACGACGACCTTTCACTCGGAAGAAGGGGCCATAGATCGGCCATCAGGGCCTCCATAGGTCAGTCCTGCTCACATTGACAATTAGGGATACACTGTTTCTCATTGGAACCGCGCTGCTTTGCATTTCTCGATCCGACTGCGGATGATTGGCATCTCTCACAACATCTACTCTCGAACCGTTCTCAGCAAGGCTGACACTCGGGAGACTTGATCGCCTTCGCGGCCTTGTTCAAGTATTTCGCAAGCTTGCTCTTCCCACCACAATGGCACTTCACAGCCTGCACAAACGTCTGCGTATTAAGCTTCGCGCCTTCAGGGTTCGTGTGCGTGTTGTCGTTCGGGAAGTAAGTCTTTGCTTTCGTCGGTCCATAACTCTGGAACAGCGCAACCGAGTAAGCAGTATGGTCGATATACTCTACTTTTTCGCCCTCGGCAACTTGTCGCGCGTAGTCTGCGAACGCCCAATCGCTCTGCAGCGTGTTACCTGTCCAGTAGTTGCGAGGGACCATGCCTGAGATGACGGGCGTGGCTTTCTTGGCTTTGACGTCGGAGATCATCTTGTTGAGATACCAGCCGAAGGTATGTACTGTCTCGTTGACACCCTTCTGCGTAAGGACAGTGACCGTCTCGTCGCCAATTCCAGGCAAGGTTCCTCTGTCCTTGACATCAATCGTGGGGTCGACGTCGTCGTTGTGGCCCATTTCGATTAGCACGAAGTCTCCTGCGCGAGTAGTAGAGAGTAGAGCCGACCAGAGGCCTTCATTGATGAAAGAGCGGGTCGAGCGACCGTTTTTGGCGAGGTTGGTCACGCTGAGGGTGGTGTAGTTGTTGAGGTAGTAACCCCATCTACGTGTTTAATTAGCCTTGTTCTCGTCATTTGCAGAGGAGCACACGTGAAACGTACCCTTGCAGTGTGTCGTTAAGGGCATAGTTCGCCGTCGTGCTGTCCGAACAGATCAACAGCTGGGCTGCGGATGCTGCTTCTGCTAATGCAGCAGTAAGTACGGCGAATGAGCTGAGTCTCATCTTTGGTCTTTAGCTCGAGTACAAAGCGGCAACATTGTGCCACTGCATGACCACGGGTATTTATATCAGATCTGCCATCCTCACGATACATTGTCTCATTGGAAAGCGGACTATATCGCACCGAGAAACGCAACATTCAATGTAGGGTCGGGACGTTGTTTGAGATCTTTCCGCCAATCGTAACAAAGCTTACCTTTCAGACTTCGAGGAAGTGTAGAAATATGGCGAAGATCGACCCGCAGAGTAGTGTTAGCGTGTTGTGGTTTTGAGGGGCATCCGAGGTATTGACTATAGGTGGGCGGAAGAATAAGTTGGCTGAAGACAACGGTTACCAGACTACGGATTCGCTTCTAGAGGCGTGCGAGACTTTGGCTGCTGCACAGAGAGATTACGGCGTGACAGCGCAGCGTCGCAATTGTGAGACCACGGGCAACACTGATGGCTTAACGCGATATACAACAGTAGCAGCTTCTTGCGTTCTTTGATGCATGTTATCACCACAATCGGTGTGGTGCAAAGCTTTCCAAATTGTCTTCTGGACCTGGGCAGTATTGTTTGTTGATCAACTGCGCGCAATCGAAACGTACTGCAGGGAGGAAGCCCCAGAATGCCAAGCTACATGCACGTAAGGTATTTAGATTTTTGCTGTTTAGGGGTTGATGACGTTTGTTCCGTCTATCGATTTTCCTCCTTGAAGGTTGTGTCTAGTTGCCCCTACATGTACCTAATACACTTATATGGACATGCAGTATGTCTAATGGAAGACTTGCACACGGCAACATTGAGGATATCACCTTTTTCTCGCTGCGACTGGAAAGTCTTCGAGTGGGTGGCTCCGAGTCAATATTGCCACAGCTGAGAAAGAGCGACAGCAACACAAGATCTTTCAGCTGCAAGGTATCAGACCAGAATGGTGGGACCGAGTGAATCCCGGGTAGAGAGGGCAATGATGGCATTCCTGCCGCTCATATCGGTCCTACATCTCGACAAGACGCTCTCCTACGACTTGGCAATGCTTCGCATGATGATCTTCCCGCTCAAATCCTGCCGTTGTCGCCTTCAGCACCTCATCGATACCACAACGCCACAATACAATATAAATATTAAGCCTGCAATCGCGTACTAAATGCTCTGCGTAAAGAGTCAATGAAATTCGGTATCAGCGACTTCTTTCAGGGAATGAAAAACTCCTACGCTCAGCCATGAGCAGATTGTTATCTTGCCCTTTTCCCTGCCAAGCTGCTACTGAACCTTCAACGAAAGACGCCGACTTGACCGATGGTCAGCAATGATGAATCGCTGATGCTAAATCGCACTGCCACAGTCCTTCAGTCGACGTGCACCAATGCTGATAGAACGTGTCTCCAGGCCCTCCAACACAGACCTCCGTTATCTCACACTTGGTGACGGCTTCTTGCCAAGTACATGCGATTGAGCAGATAATGCGTGTCGGTCACATCCACATCAATCTGTTGAGAGCAAGCCAAGCCATCTGGACGACACCATTGGAGAGTGGATGTAGGTGACTGTGGACGCTCGACGCAACGGAGACTGCAGCGAAGACATATAAAGTACGCAGTGGTCCTGAGTCTCATCAGTGCAAGCACCAATACTTCACTCATTCCTAAAGCCACTCCGCACTCATCTATCATGCATTCATTTGCTGTCTTCGCAACTTTCCTGGCTACTGTCTCCGAAGCTCTGCCCCATCAATCGCGAGCGGACAAAGCTCACGGGATCACAACGAACGTAAACCAGGTTTCAAACAAAACTTTCGACTACATCATCTGCGGTGGAGGTTTGACAGGCCTGGTGGTTGCGAGCCGGCTTTCAGAAGATCCAAGTATTTCTGTCCTCGTCATCGAGGGTGGAGATGATGACCACGATGACCCTCGCGTAAATGACGTGAGAACCTACGGAGAAGCCTTCGAATCCGACCTCGACTACAATCTTACATCGACTCCGATACCATGGCAAAACAACACAGGTCTTCCTTTAGTGGCTGGCAAGACTCTCGGTGGAAGTGGCAGTCTGAATGGCGCCAGCTGGACTAAAGGCGACAAGACGCAGTACGATCTCCTCCCAGTCTTGACCGGCGACGACTCGTGGTCCTTCGATTCTCTGAACGAGATCATGCTGGACATCGAAGAGTTCCATGAGCCATCCCCGGAACAGGTTGTCAAAGGTGCTCAGTACCTTGACGATTTCCATGGCCGCAAAGGAGCTGTCCAAGTCTCCTTCCCACACGGCATGTTCGGAGGCATTCAACTTCCAGCCTTGGAAGCCTCCACACTTGTCTGGAAGGGATTGAAGATTATCGCAGACTTTGCAGCCGGTGTGACAAATGGAGCGACCATCATCCCTAATATGGTTGAAGCAAATGAGTCACAAAACCGCTCCTCGCCGTTTACTGTCTACGCCAAGCATCAGACACAGGAGCGTAGCAACTTCTTGATCCTGACAGGACACCGTGTGACATCCATCAACTGGCGCAATGGCACTGGCATGGTAGCTGACGGCGTCACTTTCCAAGCATGCCGTGAATGCGAGGCACACACAGCCAAGACAAATCGAGAAGTACTACTCGCCGCCGGCTCGTTGCAAAGTCCGCAGCTTCTCGAGCTTTCTGGTGTGGGTGATCCTGAGATCCTAGCATCTGCAGGTGTCCCGCTGAAGCTAGCTTCTCCAAATGTTGGCAAGAACATGCAAGAACAGACTAAGAACACTCTCTGGTTCAATCCAGTAAGCACTGAGTTCGACGGCTCTGGACCTCCAAATGCAGTGGCCTTCCCGGATGTCCACCAGCTATTCAAAGATGACAGTGCAAGCATGTACCAATCTATCATTTCTAACCTCGAGGAGTATGCACACAACTTGACCGCCGCCGGTATCGTCACAAACGCCACAGCAACACACCAGATCCTCAAAGCGCAAGTCAACAACCTCTGGAAAGATAACGCTGGAGCAGCAGAAATCTTCTTCGTGACTTCACCTGCCACAGGCCAGGTGGGCATTGATCTCTGGAACCTCATCGTCCTGGCCCGAGGCTACGTGCACATTACCTCGAACTCCTCATGGGACCACCCTAAGATCGAGCCCTCCTACTTCGGCCACCCCTTCGACCTCGACGTCCAGCTCGCAGCCACTAAGCAGTCGCGCGAGGTATTCCAAGCCGAACCTCTCGCATCGCTCATCAGTAACGAGACGTTCCCCGGTTTTAACAAAGTTCCCCAAAATGCCACCGATGATGTGTGGGAGCAGTGGGTCAAGGAGACATTCACATCTGTTTGGCATTACATTGCTACACTTGGCATGATGAAGGAAGAATTGGGAGGTGTAGTGGATAGCCGGCTGAAGGTTTACGGCATCGAAAACGTGCGTGCGGTGGATGCCAGTGTGCTGCCAATTCAGCTTTCAGCGCATCTGAGCTCGTCGCTGTATGGCATTGCGGAGAAGGCTGCCATGATGATCAAGGAGGATCAAGCGCATTGATTGACAAACACCTCGCGTTAAGGTTCTGTGATTCCCGTGCCAAACAGACAGCATATTATACAATACAGCCATCTACATGTTCATATACTGTCGTTTGCACAGAGTTACCGAATACTTGGAAATCATGCAAAGCTACCCTATATGCAGGTATTCGTGCCCTGCCGCAGATAGCCCGAAGTATCTACGCGATATGGCAATTTCCATTTAACAAGCGAGGCGGGCTGCATGCATCTCGCAACCCGCGTCCAGGTTTACACGGCTGAGTCCTGATCGTTGCAACTTGAAAACGGGCCCACCTCTTTTGACTGCTGTGAAAGTCTTTCCCTTGACTCCGAGAGGTGCCTCCTCTCATCTTGAAGTTGCAATACAGTATTCCGGTCAGTGCAGCTTCACATCCCCACAGGACAACGATTATCCTGGAAGCCCAGCAGACCAGACCACATTGCGCATACAGCGCAGCGCTTTCGTTGAGATTCCTTCGGCAATGAACTCCGATCAGCTTCTTCTTGCGACGGAGACGAACGAAACGGATGAAAGCGCACATGCTGCGGTCGACGGGGAACGTCCCCTTCGAGCAAATACACAAGCTACAACCTCCTCACATATGGCACCTTGTGGTTCTACAAAGCTTCTATACACAGTTGGAGGCGTGGAATTCGACCAAGATGCCGATCAAGATCGGGATCGAGATCAACGTTCTCAGAGCACCACTTTCGACAAGGCAAAGGCTTCGCCATCCGACATCTCCACCCAATACTGGACTCCGTTTTGGCTGCGAAGATATACCCTCATCGCTTTCGCGGCATTGTTTGCGCTTCTTGCCGCTGCTCTGGTAGTTCTCTGGTATGCGAACAAGCACCAACATGGGTTTTCTACAACTCTCGGGACAAACCACTACGCCTGGACTTATGGCCCTACCGCAATACTTGTCGTAGTACTGAGTCTTTGGAGACAAGTGGAATACCATTGCAAACTGCTTCAGCCGTGGCAAGAGTTGCGTGGGGGCTTTGCAAAGGCTGAGCGTAGTATGCTACTAGATTATCTATCCCCTCTACAGGTCACTAGCCTCGCTAGAGCGATCCGATACCGCCACACTCCGGTTGCTGTATCGATAGCAGGGTTTACTGTGCTGAAAGCGATCGTGCTTGTCTCCACTGGACTGCTCGTTCTTACGCCAGTGAAGATCGCCGAGCCGCAATTGATAACAGTCTCCGCAGCTTTTGATAGCCAGCCATTCTGGGATACGATACCAGGGGCCCCATATGCCTGGGACCGAAGTGGACCGGATCGCGTTCTCTACACCAATGTCTCAGCGCATCCAGTCCCCTCTTACCTCAATACGTTCAGAGAAGGCGCTGCGCCTCTGACGAATATGGCGGGGAATATAGTATTTCAGTCGATTGATCCTGTACAAGGGACTGGCCTACTGAGCGTCACCGTCGATGTTGATGCCTTCACTCCAAACATGGAGTGCGAAGTTGCACACGCAGACTTCAGCTCGCGGTTCGGAAACATGAAAGCTCAACTGAAAAGTGCTACGTGCTCTGAGCCCGGAGGACACATCGTATACGATTCCTACAAGCTATGCGAAACAGAGTGTACGGACGAGACATCCTACAATATCTGGAGGGTCAATTGCTCTCAAGGTCCCATAGCTGACCCCAGCAATATTGCCCCATTAAGGATCGTGGACGAACACACTTTGGACGACATGCGTTTCGCCATGCTCGTAAGTGACTTGGAGTTTGAAAGATATCATAGCACGGGTGCCAACACATCGACCGAAGCCATACCGATAGATACAGCTGCGGTGATTTGCAAAGTTGACTACACAATTTACAAGTCACTGGCCACGCAGAACATGACTGGCGGTATGAACCAAGTTATCACGACAAAGCCGATGCCACACCTCGGTAACCTGACTGGTTTGATGCTCGGCGAGATCATCTGGTCAGCACTTGTTAACGCCAAGTACCTGGAGGGTGACCTGAAAGGACCCGAAAACATGCCCATATCGCAAGACTTCAGCCCAAGAGTCGCGTTCTACAACATCATGCTGCAGACCATGGAAGGCGAGCCGACGATCGACCGCTTTCTCTCAGCAAAAACTCTGTTATCTTCCGCTCAGCAAACGATGTCGGGTTTAGCTGCACACGTTATTCGCGAGTCCTTCTTGCAACCTAGCTTCTCCCAACGAAATGGGACGGTATTACGATCTCAGGAACGTCTGGAGATTGGAGCCGCTTCTTTGTGGGTCATGGTAGCAGGATTTGTCATAATGATCATACTTACGTCTTGTATCATGTACACGACGTCACAGCATCTCGTTGCACGAGATCCTGGACTCCTCTCCACAGACGCAATCATTCTGGCTTCGGATCCGGACCTTCGCAAGCTTCTGGCACCATGCAGTGCTATGGGAGCAAAACAGATTGCAGTTACACTCCACAACATCAAGTTTGGCACGCTGGTGGGCCACGATGTCTTCCAGATCACTTCCACTGATGACCCGTCAGTTGAGATGTTCGACAAGCCTAAAAGTCCAGTCGAAACGTGGGTACCACTTGCTGCGAAGCACTGGTTCGCAGGCTTGACTCTTGTCGCTCCGCTTGCTGCTATTATCGGGATCGAAGTCATAGACCGCGTCTCTAAATCTGACGGTGGATTCCGGATTGAACTTGGGTCGGAAGACAGAGTCACCTTCCTCTCGCGGTATTTGTCAGCATTGGTAGTCTTGCTCATCGCGACATGCTACAATAGTCTGGACTTTACAATAGCATCTTTTGCACCTTACAGCAGCCTGCGTTGGGGACCAGCGCCTGCTGGTAGGAGCTTAGACCTTCGAATCCTTGGGTCGACACCACCAGTAGCGCTGTTCCGCTCCTTGAGCGGTGGACACATTGGTCCGTCGCTTTCTAACGTAGCTGGCATGATCGGAAGTGTCTTGACGATCGTTGCTTCGGGTTTGTGGGTCATCAATCGAAATCTTGCTGTTGAACAGCCCATCGTGGCTTCTTTGACGAACAGGTGGGACTACCAGTGGCATGACAGCTACACCTCAGGCGACGGCGGTGCGGCTATTGTGCTCGACCAACTACAACACGGTAGTGCGATCATGCCTGAAAGTATTTGGGACAACGTGGTTCTTCCTCACATCGAGGATATCAGATCACTTTCTGATGACATGCTTTCACAAACTCAGGGCGATCCGCAGATGCAAAATCACACGTTACAAGTCAAGGGTTTACGTCCCCAGCTCAGCTGTGAAGTGTTGGGGAACGAGCATATATCCATATCCTCAACTTATTACATGCAAGCGCTGGCACCCTTGCCACCCAACTGCCGCTATGGTGGACTCAACGGCAGTAACAGCTACTACAACTTCTCATTGGAACTCTCTACTGAATACTTCGGCTCCCTATACGACCTACATCTGGCACCTGTGGGAAACATCGAGTACCTTTCTGATGAATTTAGCACGGGTACAAAGCAACCAGACAATCCAGTTGGCTGCCCTTCGGTGGGCGCTATCCTCGCACAGCCCTCACAGAACGTCACCGGGCCGGACCAAGTGACTGTGCTCATGTGTTCACAGCATTTACAACAAGTCGACGTGAAAGCAACTTTTTCCGGATCAAGCCTGCAACACCCGAACATTAGTGCCAATCCAGCGCCAATCATAGATGAAAACTCAGTCCAATACCTCACCAACGGCACTGTCGGTTACGATGCATTTCCATACCGTGTCAAACCATACCTCGAAGATAACCTGACATCGTTCCCACAAAGCCGACTTGGTTCGGTGGACAAGTTCACTGAACATCTAGTCTTTGGACCCAATGGCACCGCTCTAGACAATTTGGTCGGCCCAGCCAATGAGCAGAATTTCATCCAGGCAGTGCAGACCCTGTACAGCAAATACATGTGCCTCGTAATCGACATGCGTTTCCGCGTCCCGATCACCGCGGAGACAAGAGCCGGCGCTCAACAAGATTCAGATCTTGCGACAGGCACCTCGCACAGTTTCTCGTCAAGATTGCACTTGAACACCACGTCTAAGCTCATTTTACAAATCATGTTGGGTGTCATGTTTGTGCTGGGAACTTGTACGTATCTTCTGACAGACCTACGAGGCACGTTGCCAAGAGAACCGTACACTATTGCAAGCAGGATGGCGTTCCTTGCCGGATCGGATCTATGCGACGGGGAACAATCGCACTTACCGCCTCATGCTTTGTGGAAGCCCCAAGCGGAACTTAATCAAGCATTGGACGGCTGGCTGTTCAGCTTGGGATGGTGGCAGCAGTCCAACAGCAGCGCGAGCGAACATGCTGAGGCGATAGCGAATGCGAGTGATGGCGGTGTCGTTGCGGAGAAGAGACAAAGATCAAGAAGATTCGGTATCGATATTGGCGTTCCTGAGCAGTTGGGATTCCGGGAAACGAAGGCGTGGACTTTGAGGCAAAGGCTCAGGCGGCGGAAAGAGTGAGGTCAGCCTGGTTTGAGAAGATTGAGACTGTGCATATGGAGAGTACCTTTTTGCTAGCGAGGCATGCATAGTTGAACGAGACGATCAGGAGAAAGTGACACTTGTACGAGCCTCTTTATTCGCTGTGTGACCTGTGCACTTCCAATGTTGCTATTTACGTTTTTAGCAAAAAGCGGATCAAAGCGAAGATCACATGGGACATCGAAACTTTCGATTTTCTTGATGCCCTCCTCTGCCTGGAGATATGCTTAATCAATGAACTACCTACCAAGTTGGTAACACTTCGTTGCTTACGAGCATGCAAAACTGGCTATTGCTAGCATGCGGCAATACAACGCCGAAGCAATCAATATTGAGGATGTCTGCGCATCCATAATGCCTGTATTTTAAGTCTTGTCATTCTCTCCATGCCGTATACTTAACTATTGAACTCTTTTGACGAAGATTGGAGTATTCTCATGGTGATGTCATCATGTCCGTAGCCGTTCATGTCCTGTCTGTGAGACAATCGGCTCACACTCCGGCAAACATTCCATCAAATGCATTTGTTTCCGTATCAAGGAAGCCTCAGGGATATAAACTCCTTTTCCGGAGATGCTTAACAACTTGGACTCTATCGACAGACATCTTTGCCACACATCACCACAATGGCGAGAACCGGCAGGACCTTCCAACACCCAGCACTGGGGAAACTATTCGGTTTCACGCGAGGGTCAAAACGCAATCTCATATACTTCCACAACATCCCATACGGCAAAATCTCACAGCGCTTCGCCAGAGCTACTCTAGTTGAAGTACTCCCCCAAACGTATCACGAAGTTGCCCACGATGGCACAGACCTTCCGCCCGCCAGCATTCAGCCTCACGACTCTGGCAAGATGGACTGCAAGGGCAATCAATTCCCAGAAGATCTGATGAAAGGCTACAAAGAAGAGCAGTCCGAAGACTGCCTCAGACTTAACATTATCAAGCCAGACTCAGCAACACCGACTTCACGCCTACCAGTGCTCGTCTTCATCCACGGCGGCGCTTTCTTCATCGGCTCCAGCTCAAGACCGTACTACGGACCCGCCACCCCATGTGAAGCAGCCATCCGGAACGTAACGCCACACATCTTCGTCTCGATCAACTACCGTCTGGGTGCTCTCGGCTTTTTCCACTCTCCGGAAGCAGACCACCTAGTGCCCGCGAACAACGGCCTCCACGACCATAGAATCGCCTTCGAATGGATCCGTCGTTTCATCGGAGGTTTCGGCGGCGATGTCGACAACATCACGGTCATGGGCCAGTCCGCCGGCGGCATGAGTCTGACGATTCACAATTTCTCTGGGCAAGAGAACGTCTGGAAACGCAGTATCCAATTCAGCGGCTCGCTGGTAACAATGCCCGTAAAATCGCCAGAAGAGCATCAAGAGAACTTCCTCGCGCAAGCGAAGAAGCTAGGCCTCAAGTCCGAAACCAGAACCAGCTCGCAGCTCGCCGAAGAAATGATCAATCTCCCCGTCGAGAAGATCCGTGACCTGGGCTACGTCGGCCAGGCATGTAGCTCGAGCGAACTCTTACCCTACTCGTCCGCCAGCATGGCCGCGATGCTCGACCGACCACCACAATTCCCCAGCCTCCGCTCCCAAATCGTCTCCTTTACAACATACGACGGCGGCATCTCCTACAACCTCATGATCCAGAACCCAGCCCTCAAGAACCACGCCCAGAGATTCATCAGCATCGTCAACTCCTCGCCCCTTTCCAGCCCCCAATCTCTGTTAGCCCTCTACGACATCACGCCCTCAGACTCCGACTCCACGGCCCTCCGCAAAATCTGCCACTTCGAATCCGACATCGGGTTCTTCGCAGCGTCTCTCGCGCAAGCGCGCGGCTTCCCCGGGAAGAGCTACCTCTTGCTCTTCGACCTCGGGAACCCGTTCGAAGGGTTCCTGCCCGCGCGAGAGTGCGCGACGCATACGTGGGATATCGTCGCCTTGCTTGGTTCGTGCGAGGACCGGCTTGACGAAAGCTACAAGCGAATCATCGGCGAGTTCCGGCAGAAGATCATCCAGTACGTCGTGGCAGGCGAAGAGCCCTGGCCCTCGTGGACGGAAGACGCCGGTCAAGCGATGGTGGTGGGGAGAAAAGGATTGAGAGTGGTTGGGAAGGCGGAGTATATGGGCGATGAGACGAGGAGGGGTAAGCTGCTGGCATTAGCTGAGGCGGAAGGCGGGAAGCACGGGGCGGATTTGCTTTGGGACGGGGTGTGTAGGAAGTTCTTGATGGGTGAGGAGCCGGGATTCGAGAAGTCGAGGAGGAAGTAGGGGAGCGTTTGTGATTTCAGAGCGAAGAGGGTCTGTACGAGGAAACAGAGATGTCGAACGATCTTTGAGGAGAAGTGAACTCTCAAGAGCCGGGCAGATCAGCTGAGACGACAGTCGGAAGGACTCGCTCGTTGAGCGAATGTCACGAGGGTTTGAGCTCGTTGCGGATGTGCACGCACAAAGTATCAGGTTGCATTTACCTGGCATGCAGTATGCAGGATTAAAGCTTTCCAGGATATGAACTTTTCTGTATGTATTCTATGATATTTTGCATCGCGGAACGTTTCTCATATTGCACAGAGCAGTTGGCGGTGTCGGAGATAACGATTGGGTGCAGCTTTGGACTTGAAGACTGATTTTCTGAGTGAGCTGTGCAACCAAAGGTGCGCGCTGTCAGGGCTAGGACTCAGCCACCATCCTGGGTTCGATCGGCGCAAAGCGACCGTAGGCGCAATCAAAGTACCAGACTGAAGAACAGCGGAAATTTAGTCCCCGACGCCAGCATCTACTTCAAGAGCCTAGCCTTGCCAGCCTTCATGGCAGCGGCAAGAGCACCGGTAAGACCGAATTGTGTGCGGTGGCCGTTAATACGGTGGGTGGCGTTCAAGTTCTTGACGACCATGATCTGGAAGCAGGTGGCGCTGCCCTGGCGGGAAGCAATGACGGACCAGGCGAGGAAGAGTTCCCAGATCTGCAGAAAGGGGTTAGAAAGATGACCATCAATTCACTGAAGTAGGATTGCGAAACTTACCCTGAACCAGCGCTGACCGTACTTGGCTTTGATGGCATCGACGTTGCCGAGCCAGTTGCGGTACCATCTCCAGAGAGTAGCAGAGTAGTGCACACCAACGGTGTCCACGCTGCAAAGTGATTGTCAGCGACTGTCTTTCCGCGCAAGACTGATATATTTGACATACCTCTTAACCTCAAAGCCAGCCCTCTCAAGCGAACGGACGTAGTTCCAAAGCGGGGTGGAAGCATCGGCACCACGGAAAATGTACTTGTTCAGGTAGATGCCCCAGATGAAGTCCTCGTATTGCCAAGCCTGACGGAGACCGGAGAGCTGGACATACATAGCACCATCATCTTCAAGCATATCGTAGCACTGGCGGAAGAAAGTGGTAAGCTTCTTGACACCGACGTGCTCGCCCATCTCGAGCTGGGAGATCTTGTTGAACTTTTGCTTGGGAATGTCGCGGTAGTCCATGCACAGAATGTTGCTCTGCTCTGAAGTAATGCCAGCGGAACGAAGAGCGTCAGTAGCGTAAGCAGCACCCTGCTCGGCAATGGTAACACCGGTGACCTTGGCGCCGTAGTTGACACTGGCGAATTTGGCAAGAGTACCCCAGCCACAGCCGATGTCGAGCATGGTCTCGCCCTCCTTGAGGTCGAGCTTTTCGCAAACGACAGCCATCTTGTTGTCCTGGAGCTCCTCAAGGGTTTCCTCCTTGGTAGGGTCAGAGATAACACCGCTGGTGTAGATCATGCGAGGGCCAAGGAACCAAGCGTAGTGGTCGTTACCGCTGTCGTAGTTGGGACGGATCTGCTCCATGTCCTGCTCACGGGTGTGAAGAAGGACGTCACGAGCGAAGGTGCCGAGCAAGAACTTCATGAAAGACCAGGTAAGCTGGAAGTGAGCCCAGTCGTGGCGGTACTCGAGCACGTCCAGGATGTCGCCGTTGACGTCAACCTCGCCATTGATGTACATCTCGGAGAAGTCCTGAAGAGGAACCTTGGTGCGGCCGTGGTACTTGCGCTTGAGTTCATCGGTCTTGAAAGTCAGGTAGGATTCAATGGGGCGGTTGGGGAGCTTGGCCTTGTCGTCAACGCGAGGGCTGAAGCCGGAAGTCCAGGTCCAGATGACGATCAAGATGGGGAATAGGAGCAGGATGCCGAAGAAAGTCATGGTCTTCCAGCCGCCACCGATCTTCCAACCCAGGAACATGGGGATGGCGAACAAGCTGAGCAAGACATAGTTGTTGAAGCTCTCGTAGCCAGGGCCCTCTGCGGGAAGAGGAGCATTGTTGATTGTAGGGAACTGAGGGAGGTGTCAGTTTGATGTTGGCAGTGTCATGCAACAAGTGACATCTACAGGAGAGACGTCACTCAGTAAGACACACCTCAGTGGTGGGAACACCGCAATCCTGCTTGTCGAAGGAGGAGGGCTGTGCTGCGGGGGTCTTGATGAAGTCGATGTCCTTTGCCAGGTGGCCCTTGGTAGCAGCCATCTTTGCGAGAATGCCCTAAGCCGTTCGCTCAGGAAGGAATTCTGCAACGGTGAGCAAAGGTGAAGCTTCAATGGGAGGGTGTTTATAACGGCGGGCAGACGTGGGAAATGTCGGTGGGACAACACGTGGAGCAAAAGTCCAAGGGGCTGAGCGGGCTTCCGCGCGGCGCCATTGGCTTTGCTGAAGTCTGGGGAGGAAGATAATGGATTGATAACACTAGGGTTCGGGGAGATCTTCGATCTTATCTTATCGGTGAGCACCTTAGTGTTCTGGAGTACGAGTATACGCAGTCCACCGTATTACAGCCCTCACTCTTCTGGCACGTGACACGGCCAACTCTCGCCGTAGGAGCTTGCAAGCAGACTACGGCGAATGTTTGCCGTCTCTTGGCTGTGAGCTACTCCCTTGACTGCTGCCGGCGATCTCTTCCGTCCACCCCAACTGCCCGGTTTGTGTTTCGCCATACGTCTTAGATGCCGCTTTCAATCGAACATCTATGCCGAAGAATGCACTTGGCACCACGTCGTCTGGCTCTACCGCTGTTATGATCGATGCCATAGCAGGAGAATCACTCCAACAGGGCAAGTGTGCGGCCAGACTTCTACTCCAATGTGACGAGTATACCACGTTGGAATTTGACCTTAGACGCCAATCCGCTAGACCGGCATCGTCAAGCTCTCACCTGCAATGACTGGCATCTTGACACACGCTGAATTTGCATCACTACTTACAAGCAAAGCTCCCCAGCGATCTCCACCCGGCTGATCGACTATACAGGCATTAAACATCGCACTAGGATCCTTCGCCAAGCGATACTGCGCCTACCTCGAGCCTAGCATCTGTCTACGAGTGACCTGCATGACGACGAGAAAAACATGTAATCACAGACCAGAAGGTGTATGTCCGTCATTCGAAGCAACGTCTGTAGGATCTATAAGTACTCGCGTCACATCCCATCAATGTACCTTGCGACCCATAGAGCCACATTGGACCCAGCACTACCTCAAACAGACTCCATTTCACACCACTCGCCACCAAACCAAGTCAATCAATCAACCAACGACACAATGTCTCCCTCCAACCCCCAGCCTCTCCGCAAAACCTCCGCCTTCCTGTACCTAACCACATTCATCCTCACCCTCACCACGCTCAGCACTACAGCAGCCGTACGCAACCCTCCAATCCTCAAACCTCCCAACCATCACACAAACTAACGCTCCTTCCCAACCCAAGACCTACCACCCAACCCCCAAATCCCCAACCAATACCTACCCCCTCGTCGTCAGCGCCCTCGCCACAATCCATACCCTCACCCTCACCATCCTAACCCTCCTCGCCACGCGCAAAGCGCCCGCTTTCCACCTCATATCCGCTCTGCTGTCAACGGCCTCCGCAGGCCTCTTCATCGGAATCATCTACCTCTCCCGCTCCTCCGCCCTCCTACCCTGCACAGCAGGCACGACGCCCGCTTCGCACAACCCGTACGTGACGAGGTGTCAGTTGCGGCAGACGGTGTTCTGGAGCGCGGTGCTGGCGGCGGTGGGGCTTACGGCGCTGGCTGTGGTGGGTGGGGTGGCGTATGTGAGGAAGGAGAAGACGGCCTCTTCTTCGGTGTTTGCTAGAGGGGTAGATGGAGCTGATGCTGTGTCGATTGCGCCGCCTTCGTATCAGGAGAAAGACAAGGATATTGAGGCGGAGGGGGAGTGGGAGGAGAGAGTGAGGGGTGCTGTTTGAGGAGGATGTTACTCAGGGTTCGGAATCGAAGGAGAAGTCGTACGTGCTGGTGGAGGTGGCGTTGGATCAGGTTGAGAGGCAAATGGGGGAGTTCCAATCGCAGATGGGGAGTTTCATTCATGCGACGGTTTGCGTCTTCAGGAGTCGTGATTCATTGTATATTCATAATGCCGGATGTGAGTTTAGGTATGTAACAGGAAAAGGAACGGGGTATATGCAAAACAAAAACTCCAAACACGGAAAAATTCAGATGCGATGCAGAAACAAGAAAAACTCAGCGCGTTGTCCCAAAAACGCCTCTTTCTCATTGTCCAGCGAATCCACCCATCATCTTTCTTTCCTCATCAATCGTCCCAAGGGAAATCGGCATCCTCGACTCTTGTACAAGTCAAATATCCCAGCCCAGCAGGCCCAAAAGCAGTCAAATCCAACTCCAAGAAGTTCCTCATGACAGGCCTGACAGCGTCTCTGGCCAGGTTCTTTACTTCTTCCACTCGTCTCTCAAATCTCCTCAAATTATCCCTCGAGTACAGTGTGCCGTTGCTGGCCTCGCTAGAAGTCTTGAGGAAGCGTTTCAGCTCATCGTGGGGGAGATACAGCGCGGAAGAATTAGAGCCGATGAGGCGATATATTTTGCCTGTGTTGAAAGGTCCACTGGGCGGTGGATTAGCAGGTGGTGGTGGAAGGCGCTGGGAGGCGACGTGATTTGTGCTGCGGCTTGCGCCGTTCCGGCTGTTCGAATTTGGGCGAGCGGGTTCTTTCAGAATACCGCTGGGACCAGGGGTAGTGTTCTCTGCTATCCATTGGCGGAAAAGACTCATGGCGAGCCAGGAGAGGTAGTCATTAGCAGGCGTGACACGCTCGCCACGACTGGTGGTGAGGGTGATGCGCCAGAGTTTCATTTCGATCCGAGTCTTCATGTCTTCTAGCTCATCGTGTTTGTCTTCGATTAGGTCCATAACTCCGGCGTCGATCTGGTTGTTGAGCTGTGGCCGAGCCAGAGGCCACTGGCCGACAACGTGAATGAGAGCTTCTGCGAATATGGTCGGAGAGCGTGCGAGATAGCCAAGTTTGAGGTACGAGGGCGGATATTTGGCGATCTGCTTGAACAGGCGTGCGCCAAAGCGAAGAAGGTGGTGATCAACACGGCTGCCGACGATTTCCAGAGCATCGTACATGTCAGCCAGGTGCAGAAGGGCTTTACATTCCGTGTAAGCTGTTGCAATGTTCACACTATCCAACACTGGTGGGTACTGATATATAGTGCGAAAAAGGTTATCGTAGTCCTTCAGCACTTCGTCGCCTGGTTCCGCAGGCACGCTCTGCTGTGCTCGGTCGTTGATATTCAAAGCCGAGAAATTGGTCATGCTGCGGAAGAAGCCTTCGTTCGAAGTCGGAGGCTTATTGCGCACAGCTGGAGGTCCGTCTGGCCCGCCAAAGATGGAAGGCGCAGATGTGTCTTGCACAAGCATAGGAACGTCGTCGTCGCCAGCAGACTGCCAGTCCAGTGTATACTTCCAGCGTTTCCTGGGCGGCTCAAACGATGGTCTGCGCTCAGTGCTGCTTGTCCGTGTGCTGCTACTGCCCGCGACACTCTGTTCCCCAATAGGCGGCAGTCCATTCGCGCCTCTCATATCGTCCAAGCCGCCTCCTCTACTCCATTCCGCCCTCGTGCCAGCCTCGAAGAAGCCAGAGCACTGGCTCAAGATGAGCCGGTGCAAAAGGTATCGGTGCTCTCGTCGGCCGCTGGCGTTGCTGAGCACGATCTCGACATCGCCAGTAAGTGAGAATACGGGGAACTCATTCTGCGGCGCATACCCGTTCTGGCTGCCGTGGTGGGTGCGCGCATGTCGGTGCCGTCTCGTGGCAGATCGTCCAGAGGCCACGGAAGACGCTCGCTGTGTCGATGGCGGAGGTGGAGGCTGGGGCGCGTCTGCGTAGACGGGAGCGGGATGTCGAGAGACCATGTGTGCGAGTTGAAAGATGTATGCGCTTGGCGCAAGGCGAAGAGGCTATGCGCTATGCGTTGTGATGGTGGTGTTGATGTTTATGGCTTCCTAGCAGGAAGCGCATGTCTTTCGCTGAACGGGTCATAATCGGATGGTGGATGTTTGCGATAACATGGGAAGTCTTGACAGAGACGGTCGTGGTTTTAGAGTGAGGCTGAAGGAGAGTGTGTGTCTGGAGCGAGAGCAAGACAAGACCAGACAAGGCAGAGTGAGGGTGCCTGACACGGGCGATCTCGTGCGAGGTCAAGCGAGTGTAAGCCCCGCGATTGGCCGAGCTGACTGCGCTGCAAGGGCGGGGTGGCGTTTTGGCTGTTGTGCTCCCTGCTCCCATGCATCTAGCTGCTGTCGTGCTCCTCACATGCATCTCGCCACCCACTGAGACACCCTCCTGCAACAAATACCCGATACATCACGCCGCCAACTCTGCTTACAGCGCCATAGATGATCTGCATATGCCCGCAGTCAAAGACACCTCAAGTCGGATTTGACCTTTGCGTGACGATTCACTGAACCGTCGCATCACAGTCCTTATTAACTCAATTATTAAGACTGCTAGCAGTGTGTACCATGGTCTGTCGCTGCATGAGATTCAATCCACTTCTAGCAACATGAGTCGCTCTCCTGTTCTCTGCGCTCCATCACCCTTCAACACCTTGCTTCCGCTGTCGGGCCTAGACACACCATACCGGCAGCTGCTCCTGGATCTACTGCGCCACGGTGGCCAGGATGCCGACTCAATATTCTATCCACCCACGGTCTTATTGTGACAAGACATCTTTTATGTCTGACTTCATGCCACCCTTATGCCACCTCGCACGCTCGTATGATGGTCACATCAAACATTACACATTGCATAACGCAGCTCGTTGTTCCGGAGATTGCGTCTTTCGGCTTGAGTCGATCTAGCACTTTGCAATTGAAGGCGGCTATCAACTCACCTTTATGCTGACCGGTGGGGATTTCCGCCAATAAGTTGAAGCGGAAGCGGAGGAACGCTTGCGAAAAATCGATCTCGTCCGCTGCACGAGGTCCGCCCAACTCCAAGGGCTCACAAATGCCCTCCCATCCTCTGTAAATGAGGCCAGCCATAATCGCGATATTGACATCAAACGTGTCTCCTTCCTTCGAGCCTAACAATAGCTGTGCTCTTTCGCCTTCGTCGAGGTAGTCCAGAAGCGTTCGGTGTAAGATGGTGACCTGCGTCTGGTCTTCTTCGTCCTTCGAACGCTCGGGATTCCTGTGCTTGTATTCGTGCGTAGTCCCTCTTTTGCTCAGACATTCGATCAGTCCCTGACAGCGAGTAGCCAGACGCCTTCGCAACTGGAGTTTAACCTCTGCAAGTTGACTTTCATTGCAAGCCGAAAGCTCACACGCTTTCTCGTAGCTAGAAGCCAGCTGCGCAATCGCAGCCGTCGTGTCGTCAAGAACCAGTCCCTTCTCCCCAAAGTGGAGGCTGGAGCCCCTGTCGGTATTCCACATCACTACAATCAGCAAGCATCTGCAGTCTTCCTCTTTGCAACGCTGCGGAACACGGTGTTGCATATCATTCGTGAAGATGTCGTCTAGCTCTGGCGGGAGTGCCATGGCCCGGTTTCGGATCGTCATGAGATCTTCGTGGTTGTCGATATGGTCGTGCGGAGAAGCTATCTTGACGCGACAATTGCTGAGATAAACAACAGCCTTGAGCAATGGACAGCCTGTCGGTAATGGAAGGTGAAGCATGTGCTAGAAATTTGAATGCAATGAATAATATTATTGTAAAATGCGTGGGTATATCGCTAATCTCTCATCTAAACAAGCCAATTTGCCAACCATAACTCCAAAACAAATGCAATCATTAAGGTGTATGTGTGTGTTTGTCGTCAATCGTGTAGCTCGGTAGCAGCAAGCTGAATCAGTACTGCGCTTCCTGCAACAGCGCAGAGGCCAAAGAGTTGTGGCCACCGACGAAAATAGTCAGGACTTCGGGATTAGTGCCGGTGACGACGCCCGCAGTGTCAGATTCCACGTCAACAGCCACATCGTCGTAAGAGAACGTATAGCCGAGATTGTCCAGTTGGTTCGCGTGTGTGACGGCGCTGTACCAGTTGAGAGTCTCGGTCTTGTAGTATTGATCCGGCTTGACACCTGGCTGCACATTACCGCCTTCAATCATGAAGGTTCCACGATTGAGAGCAGCGCAAAGGCGAGGCACTACGGCCCTGTGGACATCGTTGTCGTCTTCGAGGATGGCGAATGGACCCGTGTTGCAACCAAAGATATCTTCTGCAGTGGGAGCAGGGTAAGGTCGGTTGTCGCCGTCGCAGTGAAGCTCCATGGCGGTGCCCTCTGAGGAATTGTCGGAACCTTTAAAATTGCATTTGACCATTCCAGCAGCGGCCTGAGTGTTGATTGTAATGCCATCCTTCGAGTACGAGTTCATGGTAGCATTGGTGTAAGGGTACCAGTAGTCCGAGAAGGCAGTCTTGTTCATAGAGACCAGGCCTGCAGGCGACAGCACACGCATGAGTTCGCCTTCTTCGTTGTTGATACATAGCTGATCCCAGGGTTGACCGTCCTTCTTGGCCTGATCTCTGAGGTCGTTGCAAATCTTGTGCTTGCCACCTGTGGGGACACCCTTCACCTCACTTGTGTCATTTCCATGGCGGCGGAGCTTGAGACCAAGTGCCATGCCGACAAAGTCAACAAAGCTCAAATTGGCGTATAGGCCCCAAGTCTTCGAGTTTGTCAATTCCGCAAATCCCCAGTTGAGGTTCTTGTTGCCGTCGTCAGGATTGAATGGGGATGGCTCAGCAAGTCCTTGGCCATCCGGAGTTTTGACCATGAACATTTGCAGATCGCCATCTGAAAAGTAGACGCGAGCGCTGTAGATATAGTCGGGCAGCTTCAGCGTTGTCGTGCTATCTTTGGGGCCAAGCCTGTGTACGACAGTACTGGGTAATGGCGTTTTGTCACCATCTGCACCCTCCGCTTTAGGGTAGTACCATTCGAAGTTGTCATCCAGTAGAATCAGGTCGCCAGCTTCGTCTCGGCCGGAAACTATAGCTTGAACATTGTCGCTGGCGATGTTGTTGACCAGGTCTAGGTCCAATTTGCCGAAAGTAATGTTGTTTGCAATTTCCGCAGCCATCAACGTAGCATTGACAAGACGAGTTGTGTTTGTATTACCGGTGGTAGCATTCGAGGTCGGGTCGGTGGTACGAAGAATTTGAGTTGCATTGCCTGTCGCGTTCCAGGAGCCGACTGGATAAGAAGCGCCGAAGCGTGCAAGTGTAACAAGGGAAAATGCGAATGTCGGGAGTAGCTGCATGATGACGGATGGTTGTTGAGATGTGAAGACGAGAACTACTGCACAGTCTCTTCATGTTGATATAGATACTACGAGCAGACATGTTGAAGATGCTAGGTGGCTATTGCAAAGGCTGGTCGTAAATTGAGAGGATAGAAGGTGACGACCAAGTTGGTGGAATATGAGACAACAGGGTTGGGATGAAAGACTTACTGAATCTAGGACATGCGCACATACTGCGAGATAGCAGATGCACGGGACTTGGTGAGTACGTGGCATTGCCGCAAGGAAGATTCGTCGAGAGTGTTGTACGCTTGCACACTGAGCAAGTGATATTGTTCTATCGTACAATCGCACAAATCAAATGTAGATACCGTGAGTGTTGCGCAGACGAAATGGGCCTGGACTCGCCTTCCATGGCAGTCGCATGGCAGAACTTGGCAACGTTCGAGTCACCAGCCACATAGATGGCAAATTGCTGGCCGCCACAAGTGCTGCTAGAGGATCTAGGGCCCCGTTCGAGTGGTGGGTGGCTGGTATAGGAAGGTCCGAGTAGCGACAACGGTGTTGTAGCACTGCCGACAGATGTCTCGGTTTACACCTGGTTGTCTCAGATTGGGCGGTTCAAACGCGCGGTCGTGACGAGCAACGTGGAACGCGTCATGATGAGCCAGGTAGAGATGAATAGATATTGTCATGTAGTCGTGAGAATAGCACTTTGCCTGATTGTCAAGGCTGGATGCGCTCACGTTAACCATTGCTGGTGCTAAGCATGTCGTCGTCCACGCAAGAGGAAGATCCTTGAGTAGGCTCCGTAAGGTAGGAACATTGAGCTATTCCTCAAGCTCATGACGAAAGCGCTGAAGTGTTTAGACGTCCGAGTTGCGTCACTTCCTGTGAGGCTGACGAGTTGTGTGTCAATCGAGAAGGTAGAGAGAAAGAACACTTGGTAGGTCCCTTGAAGGTCTAGCCATCGACTTCCGCAGTGAGGTCTGTGCAGTGAACCGTTTCCTGCCCCTCGCATTTCTGCATTTCTGGGCGCTCGCCTGGCTGCCTCGAGGCTGTGAACAGCGGTATGAAGGCAAGGTGGCAATTCCAATTAGTCGTCGTTGACAGTGATGAATGGCTTCCCGTCCTATCTTGGTTTACTAGGCTGTGGCGACACTGTGTACATGTCTGTCGTGGCGCCCTCGGCGCTATGTACCCTGCCACTTTTCGATGGCAATCACGTCTCCGCTGGGCGTGGATGCCTCAGAGCCGCAATGAGTGGTGAGTACCAAGCGATCTATTGCTGGGAAGCAGTCCGTCGAGTATGTGCTGTACATGTCGCTGCATTAAATGGACTGGTTTGGCAAGCAAAAGAGGGCAACGGAACGCCGCGCCGACGAGCCTTGAGCCCTAGCGGAGAAACGGAGAAACTCGACTTCGTGCAACGGAAGACATGTATATGATCTCAAGAATGACACGACTGCTCGAATGGGACATTCGCAGATTGTCTTTGAGAGAGCGCTGATTTCCTCATCATGTCAGCTACTACAACTGTCCTCACCTCTCCAACGGTGCCCGCCGATGACATCGAGCTCGTGCCCATTGACCACAGGCACAGAACAGGAGAAGATCCAAACTCGACGGGAATCACAAGCAAGCCTGGACGCGATTGGAATCTACTGTTTCAATTGACCAGCTGCGGAGTCTCGTTCTTTGTTGCTGGGGTTAATGATGGCAGCCTCGGAGCTCTACTACCGTACATCATCCGCAGTTATGGATTAACCGCCGCGATAGCGTCCAGCGTGTAGGCCACTTCTTAGATTGCCACTCACTGCAAGCATTCTGACATGATTGCAGGTATGCTGCCAATTTCTTTGGATGGCTCGCAGCAGCTTTTGCAAACACTCATCTGAGCCAGTATCTTGATCTCGGAGCATTGCTCGTGCTAGGTGCCGCGCTCCAAATCCTTGCTCAGGCATTACGCGCCTGGGAAACTCCGTTCCCATTGTTTGTGGTTACATTCTGGTTGACGAGTGTGGGCCAGGCATTCCAAGACACTCACGCAAACAGTTATGTCGCTAGTGCGAGCAAAGGTGCCCATCGCTGGCTTGGATTCATTCATGCTATGTACATGGCAGGCTGTCTAGTGGCTCCGTTCGCCGCATCACCCATTGCTTCAGCGAAGAGCCCTTCAGTGTGGTATCTGTTCTATACGGTGCCTGCTGGGCTTGGCGCTATCAATCTGGCAATGTGCCTCCTTGCCTTCCGAAGCACATTCCGGCTGAAGGGCAAACCGCACGGCTCTCCCGCCAACGGGGACCCTCCAGCTGAACACACATCTGAGTCGCAGCACAAGGCTGCCAGTCAATTGATCAAGCGCACGCTGAAGCAGAGCAGTCTGTGGTACATCAGTGTCTTCTTTTTCTTTTATCTGGGAATGACCTTGACCGCCAGTGGGTGGGTTGTTGAATATCTTGTTGATGTTCGGGATGGAGATCTAGAACGTGTCTCTTATGTGCCCGCAGGCTTCAGCGGTGGCTGTCTGCTCGGTCGACTTCTCTTGCCAGAGCCGACTCACAAATATGGTGAACGACTCATGGGCACGATATACCTGACCATATGTCTCGGTGTCCAGCTGGTCTTCTGGCTGTACGTTGTCCTAACGCCTTCGAAAGTAGAGTCGCTGACCAAATCATCCAGGGTCCCGAACATCATCGCAGCGTCGATCGCAATAAGCGTATTTGGGTTCTTCTCCGGTCCTCTCTTTGCTGCCGTGAGTCATGTAGCTTCTATTAGAGATGCCTAAGCTAACACACATTCAGGCAATGTCTGTGGGATCGAGACTATTCTCATCCGAAACGAGGTCTACCGCACTCTCTATGGTCTTCGTCTTTGCGCAAATGGGTGGATCCCTCTTTCCGATTATCACTGGGCTGCTCAGCACCAAGATCGGTGTCTGGGTGTTGCAGCCTGTGCTTGTGTCGTTGATTGCAGTTACCCTGGTGTGCTGGTTCGTCATCCCCAAGCCTAAAGATTCGGAAAACGACGAACTACACCAGGAGTAGATCTACTAAACAGCATAATCATCCGTTACGCGCATGACTTTTTGAAATAGAATCTCAAATACGCTATCATGCTCGTGATACATGCTCTCCGTCCTCGATCTCGTTCTCGCTAGATCTACGCCTGCTTTCGGGGTGCGCTGATGGCGCCACAGTCTCGTGCTGAGCCACAGTCTCGTGCTGATACAGCTTCATATTCACAAACAAAGCGTACAATCCGAAATCATAAGCCAGGCGCAACGCTCCAGCCACCAAAAATGCAATCCAGAATCGATCACCCGCCGCAAGAAGTCCAGTAATGGAGGGTCCAATCATAGCAGCGATGGTCCGTAAAGTGGCGGTGATGCCCATGACCGCTGTGCGCTCCTCCGGCTTTACGACTGCGGCGATGAAAGCTGCGCGCGGCGCCTGATCCATGTTGTTCAGACCGGCACGGATAAATAGTAGGACGATCGACATCCAGAGGTGAGACGGCAGGCCGAAGAGAAAGACAGCCGCAGATGATGGTACATGAGTGAAGACCATAGTGTTGATTAAGCCGATTCTGCGTGCCAGTGGTCCGGCGAAGACGCTAGATATCGCTCCAAGCAAGTATGAGACCGCTGTCACATCGCCAAGGGTTGCTTTCGAGGGCTTGAATTCTCTTTCCAGCCACAAGTTACAAAGGGCAAAAGGTACCATACCGTCCGCAAGACTGTCGGCCATGAGCAGAATCCAAAGCTTGTACATGATTCGGCGTGTCGGTGCGGAGATGTTTGAAAGCCAGCTGCCCATCCACGATAGCAGGCGATTCGATTGAGCTATTGGTGGCTCAAGGGTTTTGGCAGCCTGTGGGAGTGAGGGTTCATGCTCATCGAGTTCGATGTTATCACTCTCATTCTGTGAAACTTGAGCGTATGTATCCGAAGTGTCGTCTGCTTCGCACGCATCCGTCAAAAAATACACCAGGATAGAGTTCACCACTCCCATGACCGCGTAGCCAACGAAGATGGAGTGGTATGCATTTGCCAGAGACCAGCCTCGACCATCTTGCAAGAATTCGATAATGCGGCCAGCGATTTCGCCACCGACTGACAGTCCCCAGGTCGGGATCGTCACATACCACGCTAATACATCAGAACGGGTTGTCGGAGTTGTAAGTTGTGAAAGAATAGACCTAGCAGAACAAGTCAGCTAAGCTGGAAACTTCAGGCACGATGCGAGACGACCATACTCCTCAATAGCTCTAAAGGGACCGAAGTCTCCTCCAGTCGTACTGACCACCCCTTAGCATCATTAGCATACCATTCAGCCAAGAACCGACAATCGTTATTCATAAGGCCAGAACTCACCAACAATGGCAGCCAATAGCAATATCCAGAAGTTCTCGAAGTAAGAAAACAACAGGCCGGACAAGACCATAAGTCCGGATCCTGCGAACAGTATTCTCCTGCGACCGACGCGATCCGCAATCATGGTCAAGAAGATTCCCAAGAAGACATCACCAAGAAGCGTTAGGGTCATAAATAGACCAATCCGAAAATCAGTGAATTTTAACTCGGCAAAGAACAAGGCTGATAAGGCAAGGTCAGTTGATGTTCAATAGCGGGCAAATTAACCAGCATACCTAGCATGACCTGCGTTCCGCCAAACGAGATCATTCTCATAGTCCTCGCAGTAATGATGAGGTAGGCATTGCGGCCTGTGGCCTGGATGGAGGCCAGTCCAAACTCATTGTAGAACCAGCTGAGTGAGCGAGTGATTGATGCCATGCGGCAGTGTTACACAGGTTATGATGGTATGTGGTTTCGATTGTAGCTGCGATATATTGTATGTATTTACTCGATGTGTGTTGCAATACAGTATTGGTATCGAAGCCCTAAAATGAGCGGTAACGAAAGTGATTTGCAGAGTCAGACTTGCTAGTGATCCGGTTGACTCTAGCCCGATGTCGGCAAAGCCTAATGTGGAAGGTGGTTTGCGACTCTCGGCATGAATATCTTCCGAGAATCCTTCACTCAGTCCAATATTACCTCGTGCGTCATTTTATCATGCTGGCATAAATACCTCCAGCGAAATTGCTCACGAATTGAGCAGTCATATCTCTCATACAAGCAAAATTACTACATCGTAGAGCTCATTACGAGGTCGATCATTTATGAATTTTTCAATATCCAAAACCCTTCCAATTGTATATATTGCAACTGCGTAACACGCGCAGACTGAACATTTCATCAACCTCAGACTCTACGAGCGCTCCGGCCAAGCATCCACAAGTCCCTCGTACACTGTAATGTTGCCAAAGTTGATCTCCTCCGATCCTTCCACGATGTAACCGAGTTTCTTCGAGGAGCTGTACCACGACCTGAGAAGAGTTAGCTCGGATTCGCCCCTAAATCAACGCATTCCAGAAGACTTACCAGACCCAGGCGCTCAGCACAAATCTGTCGTTTGCCCAGATCTCTACAACGGCGTTGTCGACGATGATAGTGAGGTCGAGGGTCTCAATCTTCTTATCGCCAGAAGGCTCCTGGATGTCGAAGAGTCGCAGCTTTCCGGCTTGCACGCCTGTCGCAATGCCGGGGGTAGTAGATGCTGCTGCGCTGGAGTTTGCGCGATCGATGAGAACGGTTTCGTTGGAGAACTCTGCACAAATGGTCAGCTGCTGCAATCCGGAACGCACGCTATTCCTGAATGGACTCACGGTAGTAAATGCTCGTAGACTCTTCATCGGACTCCAGAATGCGGAAGCCAGCCTTCACATCGCTGTCGTTACCGCGAGCGCTGTTAGGGAATTCGATAGATGCCCTCATCATGAAGAATTTAGAGCTTGGCGTGAAGTCGAAGTCACTGTTTGACATGATGCTGCGAGCTGGCTGGTGATATACCTCGGTGGCATTCTCGGTGAAGGCGCTGTATGCCTCACGAACAATCTTCTGGCGGAGGGTTGTAAGTTCCACAGTGCCAGCGCTCTCATCGCGAGCTGTGATCAGCCAAGAAGCCTTCTCGTCAATGAGGTTGTTATCAACAACATTGGAGATGTTGCCCTTGCTGAGTTCACGAGCAGTGAGAAGTGTACCATCCCACCCTTGTTGCGCCTTGGGGAAAGCGCTTTGTCCATAATCATCGTTAGTCAACCACAAGTATGACAAGAAGCGATCGACGGTAGTTCCGCTGTTTTGAGAGGCCTTTGAAGAAGCAGGCAACAACTTGCCAGCGGCAGCATATGCTTGGATACCCCAGTCAAGCACTCCAGCCATGGTGGGCTCGAACTTCACGGTGCCGTTCTCAGTGATTGATACATTGCCGTTGATCCAAAGCATGTCATGGTCGGGAGATTTTTGCAACGGAACGGGGAAGTCACCACCCTCGGTGCCGATAGTGGTGAAGAAGTCGCTGGCAACATCTTCGTTGCCGTAACCAGTTTCCGAGAGTGTGAAGACGTTGGCGACTTCAAAGTTCTGTCGAATTCTTGTCAGCGAAAGCGCCTCATCATCGGGCGATCATATACTCACAAATGCCCAGCGACCCGCCCAAGTACCATCACCCCAAGTACTGTTGACGGGCTCTTTCCACCACTCGCCCAGATAATCCCAGTCGCGGAATTCTGGATCAGCTTGACGGTACAGGAACTGAGAACCTCCAACTCCATGGACACCGCCGCTAATGACATTGTACCAGGTGCCATTGTCGCTTCCCAAAAGCTCATCAAGGTATTGATTTTGGAAGACGAAAGGGTCTCGGAAAGCAGTCACGTTCAGCGAGTTAGCACCATAAGGAGCGCCGGGAATGACAGGACCTTGCCTGACTTTTGTGAAGTTGGAACCTCCATCAGATGAGACGGCAAGACTTGCGGTCTCGGCACCTTTCGTGTATGGGATGGTCCAGTGGATGGGCAAGTATGAGACTGATGTGTACAGCAAAGTCGCAGAGTTGTTGATACCTGATGGGATCACGGAGCCGTCGAATACTGCTACCTGTCAATGTGTACATTAGTCTCTGTCCCCTTGTGCTTGAATTTTGGAGGAAATAGTACCGGATCATTGATACCACCAGGGCTGATGAAGAGCGGCTCTCCAGGGTTCACGTCGCGATAGGTCACCAGATTGTCAGTTGTTGCACCGGCAGCGCCAGAAGAGTTGTCGCTGCTGTACAGGTAGCCAACGTGGAAGAGTCCAGTCTTCGGGTCAGTGTAGTGCACTGGAAGCGGATCAGCATAAAGTCGCTTCGACTGAGCGGAACCCGACTCACTGCAAGGATCACCAATGTGGTTTGACGGAGGCAGAACATGCGCCTTAGGTCTCCAAGTATCATATATGCTGTTGTTTGCCAGAGTGGACAGGTTAGGCGGTGCGGAATTGTAATCCAGGCCACCTGTTTGCCTTTTGGCATGCGAGCCCAGAATGTTCAACAAAGCTGCCATGACGGAATCTATACGGAAGGGATACGGCTCGTGAGGCTTGACCGCAAGAGGTGTTCACTTTATATATGTGCGATTCAATACTGTCTCAGTCCTCCCGAGAGTCTTTCCGCTACCTACTTGGTTTGGCCCTTCATTTATGTGCGGCGTCATCGCGGGCGTACTCTCTTCGGCGACTGGAGGAGCCATCGGTCCCTCTCGGCACGCTATAATAGAAGATCGTCATGAAAATTGCGGATTGTAGGTTGGAGAAGATGGAATCGGTGGATCGAGAGGAGCGCATCGACTGGGGAAAAGTGGATACCGAATCATCGGTCTCTTTGCGGCGGCATTTTAGCCAAGAATAACGGGATCAACTTTACACTCTCAATAATGATGACGAGGAAGCTTGGATGAGGGCATTGCAATTTGTGTTTCTAGCGCTTGTAAATATACGCCAGCGTATGAGGTTTGATGAGAGGTTCGGCTCTCTCAGCGGCTCAACCTCCTGCTCATAGGGCTGCAGAACAAACCGCTGGCACCACGTGAAAGGCACCATCGTGGAAGAATGGCAATCATGCATTTCGCGCACCAGCCATGCGAAAGATTATACACGCGTATTCAACAGTCATCATAAGTCGAATGGAATGATTGAATGGCGAGCTTGTTGTTAAAGTCTCTGATGACAAACCCAACCACGTGTCACTGAGCTGCTGAATAGGCATGCGCCCTGGTATCAAGACAGAGCCCGCGACAATGACAGCCAAAGAGTCTCTCTCAAACACATCTCACTCTGCATGCAAGTCTTTTGTAGTCTCACTACATAGCAGGCGCGTTACTCCTCTCAAACCGGCCTCCGCCTTTCCGCGTGAGGGGTAGCATTGGAAGATCGACCTCGGTCAGCAAGAGCTCCAACGTACATATATAATAGCCTGGTCAAACGAGCTCTACTCAAGCCTGTGAGAGATGTTGTAAGTAGGTCAAGAACACAACATTCCAAGAGAACTTACAATCAGCATGGGCGACGGCAAAGAGCGCAGCGTCTTCCAGAAGGCACAGGATCGCCTGTCTGCCATCACCAGTTCCATCACAGGCACTTCATACTATCAATTCCCTTCTTTCGACCAGCTACCCAAAGTTCAAGGGCAGCCACAGGGCTGTCTATGGGGATTCTTCGACAAAGATGGGCATCATGACGAGATTGGAACTCTCAACCTCCTCACGTCAGACGTCGTCCGCCGGGCAGCGAATGAGATTCGGACTGGCGAGCACGTCCAGCTAGACTGGTGTCTGGAGAACGTGCAGTTCCCTGGATTTGGTAGGAAGCCTTTCGAACAGAAGGTAGTTGACCTGGCGTCTCTTGGTTTCGCAGCGCTGGATGATGAGGTCTACATAAACACGCAATCGGGTTCACAGTGGGACAGCTTGAAGCACTTTGCACACCAGAGGTCTAGGATGTACTACAATGGTCTGTCGCATGAGGAAGCCGCGCAGTCGACCAAGAATGGTATTCATAACTGGTGTGAGCGAGGAGGCATTGTTGGGCGAGGCGTCCTGGTCGATTGGCTGAGCTGGTACTGCTGTCAATATACTCACCAGCCGGGAGCTTACTGACAGTGTCTGAAGGTACGAGAAGAAGCACGGAGACCCGCCGTCTGCTGTCAGTCGACACGAGATTCCGGTGTCAGAGATCGAAGAATGCCTGAAGTGGCAAGGAACCTCATTGCGACAAGGCGACATTCTCTGCATACGCTCCGGGTAAGTCGCTTTGGCTTTCTTGCGGGATCATGTATTGACAGTTTAAATAGCTACGTGCGCTGGCACAACTATGCACACCCGGAGGAGCGCCAGAACGGAACGCAGAAGAACAGCCAAGCCATTGGGCTGCAGAATAACGAGGCCACGGTGAGGTGGCTATATGACCATCACTTTGCCGCAGTTGCAGGAGATACTGTTGCGTTCGAAGCATGGCCGCCACCAATGGAGACTGGTACGAAATTAGTAAAACGAGACATTGCTCGAGATTCTTTGCTGACTTGGATCTTTTACTCTACAGGCTGGTGCTTGCACGAATGGCTGCTCACTGAATGGGGAACTCCCATCGGCGAGATGTGGGACCTCGAGACTCTTAGCAAGGTCTGCGAGAAAGAGGGCAGATGGACCTTCTTCTTGACCAGTGCGCCACTACACGTCAAGGGAGGAGTTGGTACGTTCGAATGATCTGCGAAAAGTGGTGTCTGCGATAAACAGCTGTCTGATTCCGTTGAACAGGTTCACCGCCCGGCGCCATCGCCATTTTCTGATCTTGACGCGGTACAGCAGATTCTGGCATGGCAGTGACTGGAATCCTCGAGGGTGGGAATGTATTTTGGAATATCAAAGCTCAGGCTCAGGAGTGATGTCAAGGTCAAGGGATCGAAGCATTGACTTTCTGCCCCTTTCTCAATGGTATTATACTTGTGATGTCTTGGAAGACCGTGAGAGCTGCTTCGCCCATATGACACATCGACTGCTCAAGCATTGCCTCTCCCTGGACATGCATGTCATAATTTTGTCGAAGATTGAAGGGAGCTCGTCGTGGTGACAAAAGTGTGGCTCAAAGCTGCGATCAACAGTTCTTCGGGTGGGCCCGCTGCATGTCGTGCGACGCGAGCTGGTCGCTCCTTCCTCAAGTTCTCAAATAAAGCCCGCCCAGCCTCTTTTTTTGACGACAATAGCAGAGCAGTAAACAATAAGCCAATGCACGTGCCCCATCGCGCGTCACAGGAAATTCTGCCACGCCCTTGAGCGAATCCATCTACGACACAACCCTCTCTCTCCCTCTCTCACCACCAACACCACCACCACCCTCGACCTTCTCTCCACCACCACCACCACAATGCCTGCGACTCGGTCGCAGAAGGCGGCGCTCGCCTCGCCGCTCACCACCACCACGCGCAAGCGCAGCGTTTCGCGCGCTCCCTCCGCCGAGCCACCGGCTCGCAAGGCGCCGCCGAGGGCGGCGTCTCGAAAGACCTCGCCGGTGGCCGCCGTCACCACCACCACCACCACCGCTACCACCAAGCGCAAGCAGGCGGCGGAGGGAGCCGCAGAAGAAGCGGCGCAAGAGAGCCCCAAGAAGAGGGTGCGCACGCTAAAAGACGTCGAGTTCGAAGAGCGCATTGCAAAGCGCGTGGAGGAGCAGAGGGCTGCCAGAGAGGCGGAAGAGCAGCAAGCGCCGGAGGCAGCGGCGCAACCAACCACACCAAAGGATCCATACTCCTACCTACCCACCTACCCGAGCCCATCACAGCAGCCCATCAAGTACGAGCCGCTCGTGCCCCAGACCGCGCCAGACAGCGACAAGCAATACTCCTGGTGGAAGCCGCCGAGTGAAGCTGTTCAGCTACCAACGACTCCCACTCAGATGCCCACATCTCAACAACAAGTGGCCCAGACACAGCCACAACAGCGCGGCTTCTTTGACCGTTTGATAGAGGTCGTCACGCCTTGGAGGAAGCCCAGACAAACACCTTCAAGCGTGGGTGCGCGCCTTCCCGAAGCACGCCTTCCCGAAGCACGCCTTGATCTCATCCAGCTCCAAGAGCACGCCAAGCTTCAGAAACGCCTCAACAGTGACTTGAGTCAAGCTGTCGCGATGGAGGAGCAGAGAAACAGGACCGCAACCCCTCACCACGAGTATGAGGCGGAACAGGAGCACACAATACCCGGCAGCAAGCGCAAGCGCACCGCTGCCAACGAGATCACCGGACTTCCACCTCTCAACGCCATTTCTGAGTCGCCAGAGACCAGATTCACAGACAACATGCAGACGCCTTCAAGGCCCAGAACACACAACGGCTTAGTACCGAAATCATTACCCCGACCACGCCGCACCTACAAGGAAGCGCGTGCAGCTGCTGCCAACAGAGGCATGCGCAATTCTACCGACCCTCCAACTCCCGCAGTCTCTCGCACCGCACCATCTACGCCGTACGACAAGAACGACTATGCGCGCATCCGCCGCCTACGCGAGATTGAGGAGCTTAATGCGCAGCACAATGCCATGAAAGCGAAGCTCGACAAACTTCGGGCTGAGCAAGAAGCTGAGGCCGCGGCCCAGCCACGCAAGACCAAGAGAGTGAAGATCGAGCATTTGAAGGAAATTCCACACAACCTGCCCGGCGAGCCTTCAGGGTCGTTCCGTTTCCCAGAGGCCGACTCTGATGATGAAATGGAAGTTGACGAAGACGTCGAGGTCATTGAGAACCCATTCACCGCAGCCGACGATGAGACACCTGAACAGAGACAGGTCAGCCCGGCAAAAACACCGGCACCAAACCCCTTTACTACGAAGCCATCCACGACCATGTTCCAAACTCCAGCCCTGAAGGCAGCATCCCCAGTCAGAAAGGCACCATCACCTGAGAAGAAGGCTCCCTCACCTATGAAAGCCGCTTCGCCCGTGAAGGAAGTCGAAGAAGTCATCGAGATCGAAGATACCGTCATTGAGGCAAGTCCTACTGCCAGCCCTGAGCCGACGCAAGTCTTCTCAGAGGCGTCTGATGACGAGTCCGACATCGATGATGAGGACTGGCCTGAGCTACCCCAGAGGAAGGAAGGCGAGCCCGAGCCGCCACAATGGTGGAAGGCTGAGGCTTTAGCCAAATTCAACAAGGAGTTTGCGCACTGGGAGGCGACCGGAGAGATCTTGGCTTGAATGCCACGGTTGCCACCATGATCGTGACGGAACAGCAAACGTACCCCGTATTGTACAACAACCAGCGCACGTTTAGCGCAAAGACATGAAACACAACCAGCGCATGGACGCACAGAGACGAACAACTTTCTAAGCATCATTTGATTCAGCACAGCATAGCAACCTCGTTGAATGCAGGACCGAAAGGACCCGCACCGAGCATGGAGTTCTTGTTTTCAATTGCTTTTCAACTGCTTTTACTTTTGGAGCATAGCGAAATGCTCGATGGCTGCAGGACCGCAGAGTCCCGCAATGAGCACATGGGATTGGATTTGGTACACCACGAAGGCTCGATAGCTGCAGAACCGCAAGCTTCAGCGCGCGCCATCATAAGGTGACAGAGGGGAACTCAACGCATACGAAAAATGCCCTCGACGAACAGCGATTTGCATACATTACCAGCATACCCCTCATCGCCTTGATGCGAAGGGATGGATTGTTCTCCGATGCTGCGTACTTTTGTCGATAGTAGCACAGAACAATGGAGACTTTTTATGATCACTCGCTCAAACTTTGACTGCATATGTACATGTGATGTGACACCTACACGTTTAATGCTTCCCATGTCCAACGCTTCCAGTGTACCTTATGTTCAGAGTCCCTCCGCCACTCAGGACAGACCATGCTAGTGACACACGAAGAACAAAGGCACCAACATCACCATCACGCCAATCCGTTTCCGGCGATGTCTCAGATAGTAGTCGTGGTGGTAGGTAAAGAACAAAGAACAGCATTGCGGACATTATGTCCATTACCTGGTATACTCAGCTATCGCTATGATGAATCTGCTTTGCACCTTCACTCCCACAAGACAGCAACATGGCACCTACCACACGCTCCAAAGCTTCTGACAGCGCCCCACCCGCGCCTCTAACAAAGGCTGCGGGCGGAAAAGGCAAGAAGGTCAAGACGCCGAAGCGCCCTGCTGCTACTAAACCAGAGGCTACGACTTCGAAGGTGCAAAAGAATAAAAAGAGCGGCCCGAAAAATAAGAAGCAAAAGGGCAAGAGCAGGACGTCGTCCGCCGCGACATCTGCGAAGTCTTCATCCAAAGCTTCGTCCAAAAGCTCACGCAAAGCATCTCTCAGAAAGTCCACCAGCAAAAGTCCACGACCAACCGCCCGTGCGTCTGCGCAAGATGACTTCCCCGAGCTGGCGCAAGCCATCAGCATCCTGCCCTTCCTCGACCAAGACGACCTGCGACCGCCTTCCACTCCTCGCACGCCGCTGCTAAGGACCGACCACGTCCTCCGGCCAGACCACGACGTGCTAATGGACCAGCTAGCGCACCACATGGTCAACCCGCCAGCATGGAGCAACAGTCGCCCGGGAACAGGCAGCAGCAGCAGCAAGATCAGTGGCTTCGGCAAGTACCTGCCTCGAGGTTTCGAGCTCGCGGAATCGCCTCCTCTTACGTCCACGTCCGCATCGCAGCGAGTTCGCAGCGGTAGCGGTTCGCCTCACGTCCACGTCCACGGTCCGGCTTATGATAGGAGACGTCGCGAGCCTTCTGGAGGCAGCAAGCGCTCTGGCAGCAGCGTCGTCCGCGACACCGTCTCGCAGGTCGAGAGCCAGAACCGGGAGTCAGAGACGCCTGTATCGGTCAAGAACGCGCACGTCTTCAAGCGGCCTACTGTCGCGGACGTGAGGCGCGAGCGAACGCTGATGCACGACGAGCTTCGCGACTGGACTGGGAGGTTGAGGCGGGCGCGGGACGATTTCGACGCTGTCATTGAGGAAATTGAGAGTAGGATGCAGATTATTAGGGCTGTGAATAAGATGCAGGCGCCGTTGAAGAAGGCGCCTTTGGGACGTGGTCGTTAGGTAGGGTTGAGATTGGGATGTTTTTCTTGTCTGGATCAGTAACGGCGGGTGTTTATACTTTTGGGCAGAGGGGAATATTAAGGGTTCATTATAACGGCTAAGTGATGGAGTCTCGGAGAAGCCACGTTAGACGGTTTGTGTCTTTGTCTTACCAGGTTGGTGCGTGGTCGGGAATTATGGCTTGAGAAAGAAACCCTCTCATGACTTCTCCTCGCAAGCTCTGAATAAATCGTTGTGTATGCTGTTTCAAGGCCATAATCGTGATTCTGCTGCTCGCTTGCACCTTCTCTCTCGTCTCGACGTCCGTCATGTCTAAGCATATCGCTCACCTGTGGACATTTGTGTGCCCAGATGATTGCTTGACTCCGCCAGGGAGCACCTCACCGCTGGCACAGAGTCTTCAAAATGGCCCCCAAAGCGCATGAGTTGTGCAGCATCGCCGATTCTCCGCCGACGTTTTCTACATCTTCCCATTTGACCTCGCTCATGCAGCGACAGGCGTGCAAAATCACGTCAAAAGGACAGCCCCAATGTGAGCGGCTATATCACCTTGAACCGAAGGACATGCCTTGGCCGGCTCTTGCGTGACTTGTGGCGAGTGCATAGAAAAGGTGTTCGTGTGTTCCTGTATCATCTGAACAAGTAACGGCATGGTTGGTGGCGCATTGTTATCCCTAAACAGTAGTCCGGTACGCGGTCATGGAGTCTTATGGAAGACCCATGCACATGTATGCAATCGGTATAGGTGGCAGAAGCGAGCGGCGGCGAGTGGGTAGGCATGCTGCACTGTGGACTGGTGTGACACTAATGACGTGGCAGCAGGCATGACATCTCGATCGCACGGCGGCTGCATTATTGTTCGAGGAAGGTGGCGACGAGGAGGAAGAATCACGACGACGAAGGTGTGGTCAGAGTGTCGGGTGGTGAAGGTAATTTCGCAGGAGGAGAATACATTTCCAGGTCTGTGTGTGCGTGTGTGTGTGCGCGGGTATTTGCGGATCCCCTGAGAGACGGTGGCAGAAGGCAGAAGACTGAGTGGGAGGGAGGGAGGGGGCACGAAAGGGTGGGAGCAGAGAGCAGAGAGGGAGGGCGAGCGAGAGAGAGAGATGATGGCAAAAGTCGCCCGGGCCACCAGCGACGAAAGCTGATTTCGCTCTCTCTCGCGGTTGCGGAACAAGCGCCGGCTCGTAGCAGACGGTGCCTTGGTGCGCGCGGACGGCGAGCCAAACAAGTCGTGATTGAGGTCTCAAGGAGGATGTTGTGATGAGAGGAGAAGGCCTTTTTCTTTCTCTCTCACTCACTGCATCGGCAGATGGGCGGTATGCTGGCGAAGGAGCCGTGCTGGACAAGCGCACTGCAGTGCATGGTGATAGCTTGAGCGTGGCTTCTAGTGGCAGCAGCTCTCTCTCTGCAACTTGTAACATTGCCCCTCGCACGGCCGGGCGCCGAGTGCAGCAGCGCGTCGTGATGATACACTTCACCCTAGCACATGCGATGGTGTCAGCTCGCAGCCGCTACCACCAACACCGCCGCCTCGTGATTCGCCAGGCAATCTCGTCGCTCTTGCTCGCTGCCCCGCCTCCCGTCTTATCGTTCTGCCTGCTGCGCTGCGTTGCGTTGCTTTGCTGCTCGCTGGGCCAACCTTCTTCTGCCTTGCCTTTGATGAGAGCCACCACCGCTACTGCCACCCATCGCCCGGCATGCCATCGTCGTCCCGCCGTCGCACACGCCGCATATCTGCCGCGTATCAGCGGAGCACCAGCTCGCTCCTGCCGCAGACTCAGTCTCCAGCGCACGGGCCATAAGTGATGGCTGGTCCGTGCATCTAGCGCGCCTTCCTCTCTCTCTGTCTGTGGTGCCTGCCTCAGGCGCGCTGTGAGAGCCGGTCGCCAGTCTGCCAGTCTCCAGTCTCGCTCTGCCAGCGTCTTTGCACCCACGCACCCAGACGAGAGCATCCCCTCAATTCACATCGCCATCCACCCTCTCTCTCCGCCGACCATCCGACACTCGCGCACCATCCTCGACCTCTCCATGCGCATCTAACACCGCCGTCCTTGAGCTCCACTGACCCTCACTTCCCTCTCTCACAACCGCTCTGCGCCGACCCTCCGCCCACCACGCCGGGCCTGTCCTCGAAAACCGCGCCCACACGCCCTCTCCTCTGTCTATGCTCCAACACCACGCACATCCACACCGCTGCGACAACTTGACGCGCCGTCACCTATACCCATTGGCCTCCGCCGCTTTGCTGCCCTCGCTGAGCCGCTCTTGACCGCCAAGCAGGCCTTCCTTTGTCACCACCACCACCGCCCGCCCGTGGAACCGCTCGCCCCATTGCGCACACCCGTGAGGTGTCGACCATTTCAGCCATCGGGCGCCATTCAGCAGCCTTCCCGTCATGCGACGCAGGCTCGGCGAAGAATCCGTCACCTAAACCTGTCACCACCCACGACGACTCCCACCGCAGACGTGATAGCATGACAGACCTCTTTCGGCCCGCCGCTGTCACTGGTCAAGACATCAAGCCATTCGCCGGGCGCGTTGCCAGCCCGGCGGCAGACTACTCCCAATTCGCCAACCAACAACACCCCGACGACCTGGAAGAGGAGGACGACGGCCAGATCGACTGCATATGCGGCTTCAACGAAGATGACGGCAACACGGTCGCGTGCGATACCTGCAACAAATGGCAACACATCATTTGTTACTACCCACAGTACGGCGACAGCTTGCCCGACGAGCTGCAACACTGGTGCGTAAAATGCCGACCAGAAAGCTCTGTCAACGCGCAAGCCGCACACATTCGCCAACGCGAAGCAAGAGCCGACCGTTACGGACTACAGAACGGCAATAAGCGGCAGACTAGCAAGAGCCACAAGAAGAAGACCAAGGACGCCGCAGGTGCTGCCGTCACGAATGGATGGCCTCTGGACAAGTCTCGACACGACCGCAACAGTGCAAGCCCTCGCGATCAACAACCACCACCGAACAAACGACCAAAGACGAATCATCGCGCATCAACCTCTACGACCAACACTCTGCAAGCCGCGAACTCTCGAAAACGCAACGGGTCTACAAACCACAGGCGGAGCGTTTCGCGCTCGCCCGATGCTCGATTCCCTCTGTACTCGACTGACTTCATAAGGATATACCGGGAGGACGAGTACAATGTACCTCACACAAACGTCCCCGACATCCAGCTCTACAGCGCCATGCAGAAGTGGCTGACCAATCCGGACGAGTGCTTCGAGGTAACCCATGGTGTAGAGCCACACAATATCTTCCAGCGCTGGGACGGGGACATCAGCATAATCGACGGTGTATCCACATTCGAAGTACGTGAGCACCGTGATCCCGCATACAAGGGACCTGATGGACAGCCTGCCATGTGGAGATACGCAACAGTGTCTGAGCCACTAGCTTTGCACGCCTGCATTGGCGAATTACGTGGCCACTTGACATGGAAGGATGAGTACATCGAGGATCCAGCAACCCGATGGTCGACGCTTCGCCACCCAGAGCCATTTGTCTTCCTCCACTCCCAATTACCCATCTGCATTGATGCACGTAACGAAGGCACGCCTGTACGTTACATTCGACGCAGCTGCTCACCAAATGCTGAGCTCAAGATCATCATTACCGGCCCGGCCGACTACCATTTCTGCTTCATTGCCACGCGCGATATTGAACCGGGCGACGAAATCGCAATCGCCTGGGACGTCAACAGTGGCCTTTCCGGTTTCAATGGAAGGCAGAACGGCAATGTATCAGCCAAGGATATGTCAGGCATCTCCTCTTGGGTGTCCACCATACTTGCCAACTGCGGTCCGTGCGCTTGCAACCGAGGAGAGCATTGTTTGATGAATCGATTTGACAAAAGAGACCCCGACGTCGATCCTGAAACCGCCACTGCCAAGCCAGCGAAGCAGGCGGGCAGAAAGAGGAAGCCCGGTCCTCAAATCTCACCGCTCAACACACACGCTGTCAACAGTCGGTCGGGCAGTGAGGCACGCAAGGTCGAAGTGGATGATGAGCTTGCTGATTCACGATCAACTTCTGGATCCGCAGAGAGAGGATCAGCGAGCCGTGACATCACCCCGAACACCCATTACTCGGCCAACGGGACTGCGGAAATGTCGGAGCGTGAGCGAAGGAAGCTCGCAAAGGTCGAGGAGTTGTTCTCCAAACAGGACGAGCAAGCCTCGAGTAAGCAATCAAAGAAGAAGCGCAGCAGTGCTGGCTCCGCCCTCAACACGCCAAGCGCCACTTCGTCCAAGCAGCTTGGTCTTCCTCCAACTAGCTCGTCCAGGTATGCAGACTCGGGAACTTCGAAACAATCCGGTCTTCCATCAGCGAAGAACTCAAGCTCAAAACGACCAAAACCTGTTGCTACCTCAAGCACCGCCAGCAAAGAGTCCACCAAGAGAGCTAGAGCACCAAGAGCAGTTTATGTCAACTCCGGCGTGCAATGTGACATGTCTGATGAAGAGGCTGCACAACGCCCTGAGCCTCCGCGCGTTCGAAGGCCATTCGTGCCTCTTCAACAGCGTCTCCTGCAGAGGTGTGCTCGAAACAACATGCTGAACAGAGACTACCAACTCAGCATTCGTGCCAAGGCGGTCGAGGAACAGAGCAAGATGGACGTCGACGCAACCAAGTCACCCGATGCTCAGCTAGCGTCATCAATACACAGCCCAGAAGATGCACAGAAGCCTCAGGTTGACACGGCTCCCTCTCCAATACCACCGAGCGACGATGTTGATATGAGTGACCGCCCTCCAGCAGACGAGACAGAACCCACTGCTGGTAGCGAAGCCATACCGACCGATGACACACCATTGCCACGCAAAGAAGCTCCAGATGCTACCAGTAGCCCAAACCCCTCGCAACCTCCTGCAGACTCGTCGGCTGAACAAAAATTACCTGAAGCACCCGAGTCGGATCAAGCGCCGCCACCTGATTTGTCGCCGCCCATACGATCTACAGAACCTTCAGAGTCACCAGACATGCGCCTTTCCATGCCACCGCCGTCTGCCAATCCTGTAACAGCCACACAACATCATGCCGCCAATGCTACATCAGGTAGTGGCATTGTACAATCACCCGCAGCACTTGCCCCAACTGGCGCAGCCGGGCCCATCTTCTCCCCATCCGTTACTGCAGCTGTCGCCCCGGGTCCTACGCGGAAGAAGTTGAGCTTGAGTGACTACACGAGGCGCAAAAAGGAGCAACCTTCGGACAGTAAACCCGACCGTGAAAGCTCACCTGCTTCTGTTGCATCAGGTCCGACCTCCGCAGCTGTCGTGCCAGCACTACAGGCAAGTAGCTCGGAAATCAAGACCGCTCAAGAGAGTGGGAGCGCTGTTGTCGATGAGGATGTGAAGATGGACGACGCGGGACCCTCTTCGAGCGCATGAAACCTTTGGTCACTCTGAGTTGGAACTTTTGCAGCGATGGCGTTAATCGGAGCGTTTTCTCAACTTTTCTTCTGGGTCTGGGTTTCGAATCCTCGAATTTTTCGGATGTCACCAAACAACTGTTTTCGCAGCGCGCACGGGAAAAACCAAATGTCAAGACTACCATGGAAAAATGAGGCGTTGGGGGGATAATGGCTTTTTACTTTTCTTTTGTTGGTCTTGGGTAAGAGTCTTCTGCGGCTTTAGACCAGGCCCCTTGAAGATTCGACGGCCTATGATGAGACTTGCGGCGTTCCGGAAACTTATTGCCTCCTCCTCGAGACGATTCGGTATGGGTGGGAGAGGGGAAATCTCTCTATTCGGAGAGGGGGACTTTTTTCTGTCCGCCTCTTCCCATTGCTTCTTTTTTGCTCAGTGCACGCCAAAGTACAACCTGCAGGCACCCCACGCTATTGTAGCCTGTATAACGCCGGTTCTTGCCAAATGTATTCTATTAACTTTCGTGTCGCCTTTTACATTTGTACTGCTTGTAATTGTGTGTCGTCCGGCGTGCTCATTGCAGCGGGCTCAATAGAAATATATAATCAGGAGAACTTGTCAAAGATATGAACGCGTTTCGCCATAGCGCAGGTAGAGAGTAGGCATCATCATATTCGCATCTCTTTGCTAGGTAGGTAAGTACTGTTCGTCTTAAAACGCTGCCAGGAAACACGGAAAAAATGCACTCGCTATTGCTCATCGCCACCCTTGACTGGAACTCCGATGGTCCTCGTTGCTCATGCTCTCAAACGTCAAGTCCCAGTTGTCGACTTCGGCAAATTTCCGCCGCGCTTCTTCCAGCTCTTTGCTGTGCGCGACGTCGCGCATGGACAGGCTCGTGTCGCCTACGTGGTCGTTGCCCTCATCTTCAGACAAGGGCTCGTCGCCACCAGCGTTTTCCTTGTCGGAGGTTGCGGCGCGGCCGTATGTCCTTGTGGTCTTGTTGCCTTTGGCTTTACTTCCTGCTTTGGCTTTTGCCGGTGGTGGTTTTCGCGTTGAGAGGGTTTGCTTTGACTTTGATTTGGAGTTCGCTGCCTTTTTGCCTTTTGGCGGTGCTGGAGCTTTTTGTCTCTGGCGGCGGATTCGCCCACCTAGCTCGTCTTCATCGTCGTCTAGGTGGGTTGTGTCGAAGGCTGCTGCGCCGTCATCGTCGTCCTCTTCTTCGTCTGAAGAGATGTCGTATTCTGTCCGTTTGGTTCTGGGTTGTGATCTCTGTGTTCGCTTGGGAAGAAGGGCGCGGAGGGTCGCTGTTGACATTGCGGTTGGTTTTTTGGTGGTTTTGCTTCGTGTTTTGGCGGGCTCGGGTGGTGGTGGCGATAATTGTGTTAGAGGGTCAGCGTAGACGTCTGTGCGCTGGGTCTCTGGTATGGGTGAGCCGGTTGGACTGCTGCTGGCAGGCTCCGCCATTGTGGCGTTTAGTGTGTCGTGGTCGTCTTCTTCTTCCTCTTCCTCCTGCTCTCCTTCTGGGACATCTTGCTGTAGTGTGTTGAGGCGCTCTTGCTCCTCTGTGGAAGGTACAGCGAAGTCTTCTTCCTGAGTCCCAGGGATCTTGCGAGTTGAAGAAGGCTCTGTCGGAGGTGTTGATTGTGGTGAAGAGTTGATCACTTGCACATCGGATGTGACAGGGTTTGGCACCGGGCTGGCTTCACGGTCTGATGTGTCGTGGACGACAGATTGCTGCGCGTCCTCCATTGAAGGCAATGGCTCCTCTTCCGCAGGTATGACTTCAGACTTCCTGTGTTTCCTCCTCAAGGCGTCCAGTGCTGAATGTGGGCTTTCCATTTCGTCTGACTTTCGCTTGGTCTTCTTAACAGCAGGTGTTGTCGCCACGCTCTTCTTCGCAGACAACGACTTTCGCGCCGATGCAGACCTTCTAGTCTTGCTAAGCTGCAACGGGGTGCCTTCTGCCTCTGGTGCAAACACGTCTTCACCCTCACTCGCGCTTCCGAGATCGAATACACTGGTGTCCTCCACATCGTCGCCATCGTCCTGCTGTGGTTGCGCGCTTATGAGAGAAGCCTGAACGCTCGATCTTCGCTTGCGCACCATCTCCAGCATACTGCCTTGCCGCGGCCGGCGTCTGAAGTTTTTCAGCGCGAGCATGCTGGTTTCGACGGCGGGTCCTGGTGTCCCTGTGGTGGTGTTGGTTTTCTCGCGTAGAATCGTTCGTCCTGTTGCGGCCGGTCGGACAGGTGTCGGCGCAGCATTGCCGCTTCGTAGTCGAGCCATGGTCGCGTGCAATTGGCTGTGTAAAGAATGGTATTCGTCGCGTCGAGTGTTGTGAGGATGTCGCGTCGGGTGTTGCCTTGTGTCGAATCGACTTTCTGTCGCGCGTCGTGCTAGAGTTGGGTAATGACGCTGGAGAAATGCGCCCGCACGGCAAAATCCGTGGCAAGACTTCAATGCGCGCCAATCAAGAGAGGGGTCTGCACAAGTGCGTTTGGATCACAACTGTGTCACGTATTACTCTAACATACTATGATGCCAATTCAGGGGACATCTACGAGCAAATGCAGTGAGATGTCGCTCGTCCAAGATACCTCAGGAGATGTCGGCCAGATAATACACGACGCTTCATTGAGACTCACTATCGGAATGTCTAATAAAGGTATTCTACATGCTCAATATCGTCGACAGCACAGAGCTGCAATACAAGAGTTGGGCAAAATGTGATGCATGGCTATAGATTTGCAACAAGTAAAGTTTTAACAGTCTACTCGACAATATCTAGAATGGGCCAACGTTCGCGTTGCCTGCAAGCAGCTTCTCCACCATGCTCCTGCAAATAGGGTGGTAGAAGTCCTTGTTCTTCTCGAATGTCTCGCGAGCCAGAGGCGCATCGACCTTGAGCAGCTCCTTGTACAAGGGGCGAACGAACTTCATCCTACCAACGCGGCCAGCCAGGGCAGCAGCATCCTTGTAGAACTTGTCGGCCTTTGCCTTGAGGGCAACGACGTAGAACCTGCTGACAAGCTCGACATTCTTCGAAGATGCGTATGCGTATTCCTTGCCCATGGTCTCGACCAAAGAAGGAGAAAGAGGAGACGGCTGGCCCTGCACTGCCTCGAGGAAGACGTAGCTCTGTTGCGATGTGAATTTCGAGATGTCATCGGCGCTAGGCTTGAAGTCGGATTTGCCTTCGTTGAGAGCCTGCCATTTGTTGGCGAGCTCAAGGCAAGCATCAGCTAGACTGGTGTCGAAGTTGGGCTTTTCGGGGAAACCAGGCTTGTAGAAGACAGTGTCCCAGTCGATGTCGTTCAGCTTCTTGCTCGCATCAGCGTCCGAAGCGAAGAAGTCAAGCAGCGTGGACTTGAACTCGTACGAATCGAGAGAGCGTCCCTTGTAGGTAGTGAAGTAGTGTGGGATGAACTTGTCCCACTTCTCAACACCAATCAACTTCTCGAGGTGGTAGAGGAAGGTCGAGCCCTTCTCGTAAGGGATACTGGAGAAGGCATCATCGGGGTCTTGACCCTTGAGATTAGGGATCAGCTTGGTGTATTCGTGGTCTTCGCCGAACTGAGCGATGCTGTCAGACAGCGCTTTCCAACCAATGAGAGCACTGAAATCACGAATTCTCTCGTCGTTGTGGACGGCAGCCTGGATGCGTCTTTCCAGATAGACAGTCCAGCCTTCGTTGAGCCAGAAGTGCTCCCAGCTGGCGCAGCTCTGCAAATAATAATGTCAGCTCATTCTCACTCAGGTAAGACAATTAGGCACTATCAAGAAAGTTTCAAAGAGAAGCACTCTTTGATGATTCGAGGGCACATGTGTGACGTACTGCAAACAAATTAGCATGCATTCATGTAAAGGTATTTCCAAAGGCTGCTCCAGTACTATCACGTGGTAACGCAATGGCGACCTGATAGGCATACAACGTGGAATGAATGAGACTTACCAACAAGGTTACCAGACCACGAGTGTGCCAGTTCATGAGCAACGACATCAACATTAGCTCTGTCTCCACTGATCAGGGTGGGTGTTGCGAAAGTGAAGACAGGGTTTTCCATTCCGCTGTACCAGGTTAGCATCTCGTCCTCATTGTCGATCTCGTCGGATTGCAATACTCACCCGTAAGGGAAGGACGGAGGCAGCACAAGAACGTTGTACTGGGTCCAGGAGTAGGGGTACACAATCTTCTCCGCAGTCTGAATGTAGGCTTCGGTGTCCGCCTCGAACTCCCATTGGCAGTCAGTGAGCTCCTCGGGGCCTGTCCAAACGGTCGAGCGAGGTCCAATAGACGCACAAGCCAAGTCACCACTCGCGACAGCGAAGAGGTAAGAAGGCATAGGCACCTCTTGGTGGAAGCTGTATAGCATGGTGCCGGACTCACCACTCTCACCGGCCTTGAAGTCTGTGGCACCAGTGGGCAGACCAGATGCAACCACAGGGAGTGGTGAGCGCAGGTTGAAGGTGTAGGTTGACTTCACATCCGGTGTGTCTTGGCATGGTAGAAGTGACCTGGCGTGGATGGCTTGGCATTGAGAAAACATGTATGGCTGCTTCTTGTTGCTGGTCTGGGCTGGAGTCATCCATTGGAGCGCAGTGCACTCCTTGGTTGTCGACACCGCGATGTCCACCGAGACCTCGGAAGCAGCGGCCACGTCTTCTTCGGCGAGAGAGATGGTCAATGGGGCGCCGTACGGCTCGATGCGTTTGGTCGCGAGTTCCCAGTCGACCTTCTTGCCAGCGATAGTGACCGCAGAGATATCGAGGTAACTAGTGTCCAGGACGATCTTGCGCTCGTCGGCAAGCTTCTTGAGAGTCAAGCTGACGCTGCCGTGGAGGCGTTTCTTATCGAAGTCGATCTCGTAATTGGCCGTGGTGTGTTGCGTCCTCCATGCATTGTAGTTCGAAAGCGTGTTCGGGTCACGGTGAGGATGGATGCTGGCAGCAGCCTTCTCGACCGCGGCATCTGTAATAGGACGCATGACCATTAGAGTTCGCGAATATGGCGGAGTCTGGAAGCTCTTGGGTCGTTTGTTTTGGGAGAGAAGTCCTCTCACCGTAGATGTGAATATGCCTAAAAGACTGTTGGCAGATTCTTTGTTCATCCGGTTTTTTCTTAAGCAAGTGTACGTGGCAAGTGAGGGGTGTATGACTCCAACTCTTTGATGGTTATGACAACGTGTGAGCAGGTCTTCCTTCCTCTTCAGGTGACGAGCTCCGAAGAGTGGGGACCTCGCTTCCTAAAAGTGCTGACAAAAATTCTTCAGTGTTAGGGTTGGGGTCTTGCATCTTTTGAATATTCCTATTGATCCTTCGAAAATTCGCTGACTTGATCACTATCGGCCATTTATATGCACATAGTTTCCACGAGTTGGCTCCTGCAATGCCGGAACTCTTCAATATATGTTGGTTCGAGTTTTTATGTCGTCCTAATGTGACTCGGAGTTCAAAGGCCACGCTCGGAGTTGGAATTCCACTGATGACTAGCCAAAATCTCTCACATACTTGGTACAGCAAACAGGAACCTACATTATATCCTTGAATTGTAAAATCGAACACATAAAGTACGTGCAACGTATCACCGCCTGATGCTGTGCTCCATGCGTGGTACAGTTCTTGCGCTCAAGTTTGTGTACGGACTCTCAATAGTAAAGGCAAGATTATCGACTCTCTAAGGCGGATAGTACTAGCACTCTAGTCTTTGAGATACAGAGGCGACGTGAATAGTATCTCAACGACTAGCATAGACCTAGCGTAATCTAAAGCCTATAACGATAGCATAGAGCGATGTCGATAAGGCGCAAGGTGCTTGAGTCGTACACAAACTTGAACATAAGAGTGGCACAAAGGCAACCTCTCACGTTCGCAACATTCCATGTGACTGTACTGGTGACTCGTCATTCATCTATGAGCCACATTCATAAGATCGCAACGGCCCTACTTCGACATCATTGGGAAAGTCAGGCAAATTGTAACTATTGCACACAAACGATACACAAAGCAGTGTCAAAGATTCAATTCTAAGTCTATATAAAAGTCGTAGGCGACACATGCCGACTAACCAGTCATGCACCACCAGATCAATTTCATCGGCACAACCAAGGGCCAGATCAGCAGGCTAACGACACTAGCAAGCGCATCAAGTAGCCTCCACACCACAGTTATGGCCATAAATACCCCGAAGACCTGCCCGGCCATCGCTAACAATGCTCTTGACGCCGCAAGCTTCTCTTCGATAGACGCGTCGGAACTCGTCAGTGTATTTACCATCGCTGGTCTAGGAAAACGTATACGAACAGTCGCGCCCAAACTGTCGTGTAGAGTACGTGCGACGTCGAAGAGATACGTCACCAGTGCCGTGATATGTTCGAGTGGAGATGAAGCTGGATCTTCGTCTGAGTCAAATAGCGATTGTAGGTGTTTCTGGTTACTCGTAAGCTGAGGGCAAGTGTCTGCGCCTGGAGAACGATCGCAGCCGAGAGAACACGACCTTTGGGCTTTGTCGGCAGTACGTCGCATTTTCGGCAATGGAAGGCTGGCGAGTTCGGGGTGGACCAGATGAAGCTTAGGGAGCTGACTGAGGTGCGTGATGGGCGGCGAAGCATGCGGCTTGGAATGTTTGGTAGACTCATAATCGTGGAGTTTCCTGGTACTCTTCTGTTTCTGCCCACCGCTTGTTCTCCTTGCTGGCGTCTTTGGCGAGGAATATGGTGCAAATGAAACAGCGAAACTTCGAGGATCTGCGTCCGCAAGAGCAGTGCCGTCTAAAACCTCAAGACTGGGCACTCCACGTCTGACAACCGTACCATTTCTGGCAGGAAACTGTCCAGGCATGCTGTGGCTCGGTATCCTCTTCCTCCCACGCTCATACTCTGTCGCCGAGCTCTTTCGGATGCCTCCGTTTTGCACGCATCTTTGATCCCAGCCGTCGCCGCTGGTCTTCCTCGCCTTCCTCCTATAGTGCTCGAACGCCTGGATCTCCTGCGCACTTCTCCCAGGGAATGCGTATGGCTGGGGTTCGCGTGCGGACGGCATATGCACTACAAATCGGTCATCGTCGAGAGTGCTCCCTCGCGGGAGAGGGTCGCAGCAAATGATGTCTGCAGCGCCAGCACTCGCATCGCTTGGCCGCGGCGAAGCAACTCGAGATTTCATGTCTTCAAAAGACCAGCCCTTCTCGCTGCTGCACAGCCGCTGTAACCCACCGGCACTGATCTTGCGAGCTTCATTTGCACGGGTCAATGCAGGGCGAACCCGCTGTGCACGTAATTTGAGAGCTTCAGCTGGCGATTCAGGCGTACGAGGAGTTCCAGCCAGACTTGGACTGATTAAGCCAGTTCTCGGGTTTGCAGCGCGTGCGGTGATGTAGTCGTCGGAGTCTTTCATGCCCATTCTGGGACGGAGGGGTGTTTGATACTGATCGGCTGGCAAGTGGTGATGTTCGGAGACAGGCGTAATGGCGTATTGTTTGAGAAGTATCCTTTGTGCGATTTCCTTGAGTCTGTGAGTTCGTGATGGCTGTGAGTGCCCATAGGAATCTAAACGATTTATTGATGTCATGGCCGGCCAATGTATACACGCCGTGGAATGCAGTTCGCTGGCTGGGAGATGCGAATGACAGGATTCCAGGTGTTGACAGCTTCAGAATGTCAGAATCATTGTACAGACCTACCATGATTTCGTCCAATGTCAATGGCTGCGGTTTCCTCTTAGCACGCTTGTGGCTCAAAATGGGTAGTGTCTACGCAGCTTCGTGTTCACATTCCTGCCTCTTCATGTCGATTTTGACGCGAAAAACCAAATGTACTGCCACACGAATCTTGAGTTTGAGCAATGCTTCGAAATCCCGAGCAAAATGTGACGATTACAAGCATGAGGCGGTAATCGCTGGCATTGCCACCGTTTGGGCAGTCTGCTATGCGCATATGCATGGTGGCGAATTCAGGCGAATTCGACAAGCAAGCAATCTGGGCATTGATTCGGCTCAGGCGCCTCGTTGCTGCCAGGCGTGATCGGAGGGCTCGTGGGACGATCGTAGGAAGGACGCAGAGGCAGTTGCCCGTTGAAATTCATATGTCATAGGGTCCAATGGTGACATGGATTTGCGCAAAAAAGCGACTTGCTTGCACGAGTACATGCCATGCGAAAGGCGATGTACTACGGAGGATGGCGGATCATGCTGCTGCTGCTTGCGACAATAATGCCTAAGGAAAACGAGGCCGACATAGCCGTATTGGTATCTAGGACCGAGCGACCCAAGACGGGGAGACCATGGTCGCTTTGACAGTACGCGATGCTCGTAAATGGCGCATTTCGTCACAAGCAAATTGTTGGTTCCCGAGTCTCACCAAAGCATCGCCGTGCGTGCAAGCCGAGGGTAAAAGCGAGGCCGACTTTATGCGTGGGCGCTCGGGCGATACACTACTGCAAGCGGTACCTGAGCTGGCCCAGGTCCACACACGTCTGCAGCCTTCTAGCTCGCCCCATCGTGTCACTAGGCGATGCGGCGAGACGGTCAGACGGCGGTGACATCGCATCGCGCGGATGTGCAGCCTCTCTTTGGGCGTAGCATCGAACGTTCCTACACACACTCAGCGATGCGGTGTAAGCGAAGAGCCTTACCACTCGGCAGAGTCGGAACGAACCTACGAAAGTGCGTCAGCATCCTATCGTGTTCCGAAATTTCACTGACTGAACCACGGCCGTAACACAATTTGCCTGGTAGCCAGCTGGCGATCGCCGTAACGCGCGTGGCCTTTACCCAAGACCGCGGCAAGCAAGGTCAGCGGGAGGGCGGCCAAACGATCAAATTGTTACTGCACTACTGTCATCTAAAGCAAACCCGGCATCGCAAGCAGATGCTTGCGCGTGGAGCGCCTGTTGCACAGTTTTGTCACTGCATGGACATGTCGCTTTCGGATATGGTTTCCTGCTGGCGATTGCCGAACAATTTGTTCGATCAATTTCTTCGCGACTACTGCTGGCACGTCTCTACACGTCCAGTGGTTCGCGCCTCTCGATGGCCCACAAGTCCACAACACCATCTGCAGGTGACCAAGCGCTCTCTGGAGTACGGCACGGGTGCAGGGACAGTGTTGGGCGCCCCACGGGCTCCGCCGGGGGAAAGAGGGATTTTTTGGCTTTCTGGCTTGTCCGAATATCCACTGCGGTGCGACTACCGGCTATGTCGATCCGCCAAGAGCATACAAGTCGTGTGGTCGCGATTCTAACACAATAGCAAGCATCGATGGTAGCAAGGATGGAAGTACGGGCCTCCGTGACGACAGCGCATCAGGGTGATAGTCAGCAGCATGCAGGATACGTGTAAGTCATGACGAGTGACCGGCAGTCGCTTTTCGCGAGGGCTGGGAAACGTTTGAATGTGGGCACCCGCACTGGAACCCTGTGACATCTCCGGAGGTCATTTCGCAAACGCTGGGGAGAGCGCTACGATATTCATCGAAGTGGGTTGATGTGGAGAGGAAGTGAATGTGATAATTAGGAGTCATGGAGGGCTGACCACGTTGCGAACACGAGCAATGTTGAGTTCTTGTGTTGGACGATTATTACGGCAAATTATCACGTTCTTATCGCTTTGTATAGCGGAAGCCAACTATTGATGAACTACGGGAAAGGGGATTGCCCATGGGGAGTCCGTTACTGGCGTTTGGCTATCGTGTTTGATTGTGCTTGAATGCCAATGTCTTGGGTGTCGCAGAATCGCAATAGTACTGCAGGACTCAGGGAGCAAGGGCGAACTCACACCTATACTACGGTCTCATGATAATGTCACGCCGTCGCACTGTTTGACAGCCCACACGGAGAGTTTCTCCAAGAAATCAACGTTGAAAGCCGGAGAAGATCGCAATAGTACAGCCAAGGCCAAGAGAGGGATATATGCACTTGAGGCTTGTATGGGAAGACACCAAGACGAGAATAATCCTGCGTGTCCAAGCACTCTAGCACGCAGAGAAGCTCAAGTTTGCCTAGCTATAGGCAGATCTGGATGCAATTCTTGTGTGTACGCACGCGGCGCTATTCGCAATGCCCAGACAGGGACGCGGGAGTACTCGTAGTGCAATTGACATTTTCTAGAACGCCAAGGTCAGGCACGACAGACGGTAAGCCATCAATTCGTTGACTTGGTCTAGTTGCACGAGAAGTGTGTATGGCCATCATTGGCAGTTTCGTAGGCGGTGAGGTTCCTGAAGATGATGGTACGTACAGAGTACCAGAATCTTCAAATCGGACGAGCACGCGAGCTGGGTGTGGACATGAAACGGTGGCCCGACGACCGGCCTTTGACACACCGTGGAGGGAAAGGATGTGCTGCTTCCGCGCGCGATCTTCGGACATGTCGCGCTCGTGGTCAATCCGAGCCTACCGCATAATACGGATGGGCTTACCACTGCTGAGAGTCTTGGAATGATCGCGGATAAGGCTGTTGAATACGTACGCTGAGGGCGAGAGCCGCCTGCTCCGACGCCATGGTGGCCATGTAGGGCCAGGCGACTACACGCAAATAGAGACGGCGAATCTGCAATTCATTACACTCTGCCAGCCACACCTTGTTGTAGACGCACGACGACGCCATGCTGAAGCTAGTCGCTGGTGGCATCTCCTGCCGAGCTTGGTAGGAAGATAGGCCGCTGCATGTCAAACACGAAGCCGCTGTCTGTGTGAGGACGGCGAGGCCAGGCTGGCCAATGCCATGGCGGCAGATTGGGGTTAGACGGGCTCGAGGGAGCACATGAAGCACATCATTGCCAGGACGCCGGCTGTTGCCCTGCAGCGACCGGTGGGAGTCGGTCATGCATCGCGATCAAGTGGAAAAGCTCATTTGCCTTGGCGACATTGGAGTAGCGCTAGCCCCGATGCTCCACCGGATTAGACCTCGACCAGCGCCTAGTGGCCGCATGCTTCTCGAGAGATTTGGGTGGGCTGGGAGTGGGCAAGCTATCATTTGCTATGGATTCAATTACTGCAGCTGCGATGACGGGCGTTGATACGGGCAGATTGCACGCGCCATTGAGATTATTGCGACCATGGGGGAGCGCACCCAATACCGAGCCCGCCGGCGCACCGGGCTCGCACGGGTGCACGTCAGCGGCCTGCAATCAATGGACGATGGCACAGGCATTGGTGATTATTGATTGCTCGTTCGACGTGGGATGGGATTACATGCAGAGCTCGCCTCGCCTCCCACGTCATGAGCACGCTGGCGACGGCAATCGACGGCGATCCGTCTGGTTCGTCGACGACGTCTCGGACGAGTGTGCCTCGCAGCATCAAGCTTCGACAGCGGCCAGGGTGTCAGCATACCTAGAGGCATGCACACACGATAAGGGCGGCCCTCTCGCTGCCGTCCCAAAGCAAACCCCCGCGCAAGGTTATTGGGGAGGCCGGAGCGCAGACGGGCCTGCTCGAGGCAAAAGCAGCGTAGTGAGACGGCACTGACGGCAAACGAAGGGCGCCGTGGCGAATGAGAGCACGCTGGCGTTCTTTCTTCGGGCCTTTGTTTCTTCGGGAACGTCCCCACCATGGCACCCCAACCGTCGCAGCGTGTCTTGCGTGAGGACTGCGCTACCACGAGTCGCGCCGCCAGCCGGGGCCCGGCGACCAGAAAATCGCTCATCTCATCAAGCAGCAGGGCAGGGCTCCTGGCTCTGGCTCCATCGCGCCCGTTAGCTAAGAAATTCTGCTGTTGCGCGAGCGGATGCCCAGCGGTCGCTCCAAATTCCACTAGGCTCGACGCAGCTTTAGCCTCGGAGCCTCCCGCCGGCACCCGTCGTGCATCAGCCTTTTGCACAGTCTGCCCGTCCGCTTCAAAAGTGCTCCGATCTCCCTCTCCTCTGCTCGAAAGTATCACGCCAGCTTCCAACTCTGCCATCAACACACATAGCGACCATTTACTTGGGCATCGCTATCTAAGATGGCTGCTCCTCGCGTTAGCTTCGGCGAAAAGGATATGGAGAACGGTGGTGATGGCGCGGCCGAGAGGTCTCGCAAGTGGTCGCAGGCTCCTGGCAACATCGAGGACCTCGGTGAGCATCCTCCCCTCGACTGACCAAGTCCCCCGACAGCGCGACTGACATCCACCGCAGACGAGTACACTGCTCTGCAGAAGTACATCTCTACCTACAGGGACCCCAAGGCCCACGCCGCCGAGGATGCTGAGGCCAACGCCGCCGACGCCGGCAAGGGCAAGGCCTGGTGGCAGTTCTGGCGCTCTGGCAACTCTGGCAATGCCACTGGTGCCGACCCTGGCTTCGTCCCCGACGAGATGCTCGAGGCCGACATCAAGCAGGGTATCTCCTCTCACGAGGTTGAGCAGCGCCGCAAGCGCTACGGTTGGAACGAAATCACCACCGAGAAGGAGAACTTGTTCATCAAGTTCCTCGGTTTCTTCACTGGTCCTGTCCTCTATGGTAAGTCCTCACTCTATCTCTGGCATTGCCCCGGGGCGCATCAGCTCGTCATCGCTCAATGGCGTCGTGGCGTCGTCGTTTGTTTTGCTTTTACAAGCTTTGAGCGCGACGCGGAGCTATGACCAGGCGATGCACCCTGCCCCGCTTGCCGAGACAACGGTGTAATTTCCACGTACATGGCGCTAACGATGCACAGTTATGGAACTCGCTGTCCTCCTCGCCGCCGGTCTTCGTGACTGGATCGACTTTGGTGTGATTATTGGTATTCTTCTTCTCAACGCCGTCGTCGGTTGGTACCAGGAAAAGCAGGCTGCCGATGTCGTCGCTTCTCTCAAGGGTGACATCGCCATGAAGGCGACTGTCGTTCGTGATGGCCAGGAATCCGACATCAAGGCTCGCGAGCTCGTCCCCGGTGACATTATCATCATCGAGGAGGGTGAGTCCGTCCCTGCCGACGCCCGTCTTATCTGCGACTACGACACTCCCGAGGACTTCGCTACCTACAAGGAGCTCCGCGAACAGCACGCTCTCAACCCCGAGGAGGACCCCGCCGGTTCCGAGGACGCTGAGGACGATGGTGAGGGTGTTGCCCACCAGGGTCACTCCATCATCGCCACTGACCAGTCTGCCATCACCGGCGAGTCCCTCGCTGTTGACAAGTTCATGGGCGATGTTGTCTACTACACCACCGGTTGCAAGCGCGGCAAGGCCTACGCTGTCTGCCAGACCTCTGCCAAGTTCTCTTTCGTCGGTCGCACTGCCACCCTTGTCCAGGGTGCTAAGGACCAGGGTCACTTCAAGGCTATCATGAACCACATCGGTACCTCTCTTCTCGTCCTCGTCATGTTCTGGATCCTTCTCGCCTGGATCGGTGGTTTCTTCCGTCACTTGAAGATCGCTACCCCCGAAGAGTCCTCCAACAACCTTCTCAAGTACGCCCTGATTCTGTTCATCATCGGTGTCCCCGTCGGTCTTCCCGTCGTCACCACCACCACCCTCGCTGTCGGCGCCGCCTACCTCGCCAAGCAGCAGGCTATTGTTCAGAAGCTCACTGCCATTGAGTCCCTCGCTGGTGTCGACGTCCTCTGCTCTGACAAGACCGGTACTCTTACTGCCAACCAGCTCTCTATCCGTGAGCCCTACGTTGCCGAGGGTGAGGATGTCAACTGGATGATGGCTTGCGCCGCCCTTGCTTCTTCCCACAACATCAAGAACCTCGACCCCATCGACAAGGTTACCATCCTGACCCTCAAGCGTTACCCCAAGGCCCGTGATATCCTCAAGGACGACTGGAAGACCGAGAAATTCACTCCCTTCGACCCCGTCTCCAAGCGTATCACCACTGTCTGCACTCTCCGTGGCGACCGTTTCACTTGCGCCAAGGGTGCCCCCAAGGCTGTGCTCAACCTGACCGACTGCTCCAAGGAGACCGCCGACCTCTTCCGTGACAAGGCCACTGAGTTCGCTCGTCGTGGTTTCCGCTCTCTCGGTGTCGCTTACCAGAAGAACAACGACCCGTGGGTTCTCCTCGGTATGCTTTCTATGTTCGACCCTCCCCGTGAGGACACTGCCCAGACTATCATCGAGGCCCAGCAGCTTGGTGTTCCCGTCAAGATGCTTACTGGTGACGCTATCGCTATTGCCAAGGAGACTTGCAAGATGCTTGCTCTCGGTACCAAGGTCTACAACTCTCACAAGCTTATCCACGGTGGTCTTACCGGTACTACTCAGCACGATCTTGTCGAGCGTGCCGATGGTTTCGCTGAGGTCTTCCCCGAGCACAAGTACCAGGTCGTCGAGATGCTCCAGCAGCGTGGTCACCTGACTGCCATGACTGGTGACGGTGTCAACGATGCTCCCTCTCTCAAGAAGTCTGACTGTGGTATTGCCGTCGAGGGTTCCTCCGAGGCTGCCCAGGCTGCCGCCGATATCGTCTTCCTTGCTCCTGGTCTCTCCACCATCGTTCTTGCCATCAAGCAGGCTCGTCAGATTTTCCAGCGCATGAAGGCTTACATCCAGTACCGTATCGCCCTCTGCTTGCACTTGGAGATCTACCTTGTTACCTCCATGATCATCCTCAACGAGACTATCCGCTCTGAGCTCATCGTCTTCATCGCTCTCTTCGCTGATTTGGCTACCGTCGCCGTCGCTTACGACAACGCCCACTCTGAGCAGCGTCCCGTCGAGTGGCAGCTTCCCAAGATTTGGATCATCTCCACCGTCCTCGGCATCTTGCTTGCCCTCGCCACCTGGGTCATCCACGCCTCTCTCTACGTCCCCAACGGTGGTATCGTCCAGAACTGGGGTAACATGCAGGAGATCCTCTTCCTTGAGGTCGCCCTCACTGAGAACTGGCTCATCTTCGTCACCCGTGGTGGTCAGACCTTCCCCTCGTGGCAGCTCATCATCGCCATCGGTGCCGTCGATGCTCTTGCCACCCTCTTCTGTGTCTTCGGTTGGCTCGCCGGCAACCCCTACCAGATTCCCCTCAACAACCCCATGTCCCAGTGGACCCAGACCCTTAACGGCCACACTGACATTGTCACCGTTGTCGTTATCTGGGGTTACTCCATTGGTGTCACCATCGTCATCGCCATCGTCTACTACCTCCTCAACTCCATCCCCTCTCTTGCCGACATTGGTCGCAAGAAGCGCAGCCACCACGACACCCAGATGGAGAACATCATCGGCCACCTCACCAAGCTTACCCTGCAGCACGAGACCACCCCCAACGGCGAGGGTCGCTACCTCCTGCAGCAGAAGGCTTCTGATGAGGATGACGAGGAGTAGTTTCGTCTTTCCCTTTCTTGCCTACACTGGTCTCGTATAGCATGATACCTTATGCGTATTTTCTTTTCTCTTATTGATGGAGACAGTACTGTGTTACTACTCTTTTCTTACTCTTTTATACGTCGAGGAGAGGGCAATGTATCGCAGACTGTTGTACATAATGTCGACTGCCATAGCTTAGCGGTTGATTTTTGAAATAATTTACTATACCCACATGTGCCTCCTGTCTCGATTCTTCTGCAACTACCTTATCCATTTGCCTTGGGAGTGTTGTCGTATCTTGAGATCACACTTCAGACTTCTTCTACTGCCTGACTCTGTCTCATCCTATTGCTTTCACCTCTTAATCAAGTTCTTTTCCATTCGTCTTTACCGGCGACACTCAGCTTGAGCGTCCTATTCGAAGAACGGATATTCCAATGACCTCTTGGCCTGCCTTTTGAGTTTTGCTCAGTTTATCACATATCCACCATCCACGACCAATGCCGCACCCTGCACAAAACTCGCTTTGCTGCTAGCAAGGAACAGAATGCAATCCGCCACCTCTTGGGCAGTTCCCATGCGACCCATCGGCGCAATCCCTACAGCTGGTGCCAATACTTCTGCGTTGGGCTTGGTCATTGGTGTGTCTATGACGCCCGGGCAGACTGCGTTGACTCTGATGAGGTCCTTCGAGTACTTCGTTGGCATAGTGTCAGTATCAGTTGCTATGATGAAGTGTATCGAGAGTGAATAGCTTACGTCGATTGCGTCGCATTTGGTCATGTTTATTACAGCTGCTTTGGAGCCACAGTAGGCGGCTGTGCAATAGATCTGTCAGTATCGCTATGTTTCTCCCCAATCCTGCTCCTCAGCTTCGCGTGATATGAAGGTAAAGAGACTTACGTGCCGCCGGCCGGCCGACTATGCCAAGCTGACTCGCAATGTTGACGACACTGCCTCTGATGCCCGGTCTGCCATCGTGGGATGGCAGTGGCTCTTGTGTAAGCATTTGCTTGATAGCCGCCCGAGATGAGAGCCAACATCCGCGGTAGTTGATGGAGTTGATGTGGTCGAATTCTTCCGGAGTCGTGTCGTCAGATCGCTTGTTGTTGCTCAGCACGCCTATCTCATGTCAATGAAGTTCCAGTCTTGCGAAGCTGCCCGTAAACTCATGGCCTACCAGCTCCATTGATAGCGTAATCAATCCGCCCAAACTGTTTGACAGCAGCCTCAATCGTGTGGTCGATTTGCTCTGCACTCGTCACGTCTGTCTTCACAGCTAGAACTTCTGCTTTGGCATCACCAACTGCCTCGTTGATCAGTCGCTGTGTCATCGCGAGGCCCTTCTCGTCACGATCTGCCAACACTATCTTTGTGCACCCTTCGCGAGCGAAGGAGACAGCTGTGGCTTGGCTGATGCCTTTGGGAAGTCAGTGCCTGCCAAATTATGTTTGTGGTTATTATAGCTTCTCACCAGAGGCGGCGCCTGTGATTAGCACGACTCCTGGAAACAACGACATCTTGCAGGGGAGTACTTTTCAGCGAGAAATCAATACAAGGCGTGAAATGTGGTTGATGGTGCGTGAAGATGAGATTGCAGCTTGCGAACAGCCCAGCAATTCTTATCAGTGTCATGTATTTCCTTATCTTTGATAATGTGACTCCTGGCCTACGCTTCTTGTCGCGGCCGTCATCATGAGAAACATGTATGTAATGAAGCTCATTCCCTTACGAAACGAATGGTCCCGCTTTGGAGCTGTCACTCCGCACCATGACGCTTGTCAAACCTTCGATCTTCCACTCGAAGGGCTAACAACCATCGTAATATGCCATGTTACATGAACTCTTACAGCATGTAGCGTACTCGCTCTACATTTTTGCACGAGTGAAGCTGTATGGCAACATTGACAGTTGCAGTCATTCGATGCTAAATTGTGGCTCTCTGGCCTGGCTTACAGATAGAGGTATTAGATCGAGAGATAACACTATGCATTCATCAAAAGCTTAAAAGACTATGCATACTAGCGGAAGAGGATATTTACTTCATCTGGCCATTTTGTGAGCCCAAGTTGGAATCCTGCTAAATTTGAACTATGTTTAAATGTGAGACCGTCAATGTCCTTCCCAAACTCCGAAATAAAGCATTACAGATTTAGGCCCATGCCAAATGCCCGCCGTCGACTCGAATGTCAGCGCCTGTCATCCACGAACTGCCAGGTGCCAACAGGAAGACAGCTGGAGCTTTGAAGTCCTGTGGTGCACCAAGACGATCGAGCATAGCACCCCTCATCCACGTCTCATGAATCTCAGGCTCGTCGTGCAGAAGCTTGTCCGTCATGGCAGTGCGAATGTAGCCAGGAGATAGTGTGTTCACGCGGATTCCGTGCTTCGGGCCCCATTCAGCAGCAAGAGAGCGGCTGAGCTGGTGAACAGCAGCTTTTGAGGAGTTGTAGGCGGAGCAGTCGAGAGATCTGTTTGTCGCTTGTCCAGACATCGAAGCGATCATGACGATCGAGCCCTTAGTACCACTCGAAATGAACTCCCGAGCGGCGTGCTTCGCGGTCAAGAAAGCGCCCGTGACGTTGACGTTGAACATCCTGTTGAAATCGGGGACGGTGTAGTCGACAGCTTTTGTGATCTGCTGGATACCAGCGCAGGCAATGGCGCCTTGTAGAGGCTTGCCCTGTTCTTTGGCATTGGCCACAATCGATGAGTAGACAGCTTCGAGGTCTGGCTCGTTGGTGATATCGACTCTGTCGTATGATGCGTGAAGGCCGAATTGCTTAGCACGCTTTTGCAAAGCAGCCATGTCGACCTCTACGACCTCGTGAGGAAGGATGTCAAGGCAAGCAACACATCCTCCGGCCTCGATCACAGCATGCGCAAGCTCGAGACCAAGACCGCGACCACCGCCAGTAATGAGTGTGGTGCCTCCCTCTAATGAGAAGAGTTGAGGGATGGTCTGGTTTGCTTGCGTCTGATTGGTCTCAGGAACGATGTCGGGAAGGGAAAGGTCGGCGATAGCTGCTGGTGCCATAATGTCTTCGTCGCGATGGAGTTTGCAAGAACGCTTTCGTAGAGAGAATATGGAGATGAAGATGAAAGACTTGTTGCAAGACAAGAGTCTGATACTCATATATACCTTCTACTGTGGATCACTGTGCAAGAAAATGTACGTTATTTTTATGCGTAGTTGATGCGTACGTTGGTCGAAAAGCACTGATGCACAAGTGCGCAAACCATCACGAGTGTTGTCGGTGTATGATCCATTCCAGCCCGCCTCACACTGTATGGGAAATCCGAAATAGTCGTCATGTTGAAGAGGTTTCTACCTCATCGGGTCCCGAACGCTTTCCGAGCCGGCGAGCCCTTCAACGTTTGGACAAGGCTGAAGAACATTGGTTTAAAAATGTCTTCACTGTAAAAGCGTAGTGTCAGGAGTCTGTAAAACCAGCGGGTCAGTATCGTGGAACCGCCATCGGTTACCGCATTGGGTAATCCGGCGATCTCTTCTCTTTTTGCTGGGCTCTCGTACGCATGATGCCGATGTTGCGTGGGACGCGACGCATACTGAAGCATTCAAAATATATCGGAAGCGTTCCTGGTGTGAGCTTGCAGTAACCCGCCTGAGTGGTCATGATCCTATTGGAAGCACAGGAAGGAAGCCAACGTGCGTGGAGAACTCACTCTATCAGTTACCTTAGTCTGGCTCACTGAGCATGTTGTGCATGTTTCTGAACCCTAGGCCGGGCCCTGCCTCCATAGACCACCAGAATTTTCTCTTCTTCCATAGACCACCAGACTTCCTCTTCTTGTGCCCTTGGAGCTCTTCACTGTGACCTGGATCGGGAGAGGACTTCGACTGCGAAGACGACTGAAGCTACATGGGTCTAAGTGGGATAAGTGCGAAGAGAACGAGTATTTCGACATCCCCCATTTATAACTCCACTCACCAATAGATCTTACTGTATTGTTTGCAGCCTTTCACGATGTAGGCTGATTTGGGACGGGGCACTTGAGCGTTTAATGTGTTCAAAGACCGAGGAGTTGCTGTCGGTGCTCTCACGACGGCTCTTTCCGAAGGCTTCGTTGCGCTCGCTCATCCTTCTTTCCCCTCTCCTGCAAACGAATGTGGCTTGACTGCTAATGTTGCATACCTTGCTTACGCGCGCTCGCTCGCGCGTAGCGCAGCGGTCGTGTCTTAACTGCTCGTCCAACTCATGAACATACGCTTGCAAACACCTGACATCACCAGCCACCTAATAATACTATCGCCTGGCCTGTACTGAACCACACCAAGTACCAATCATGTCTCGCTTCTTTCCACACACCGACTATGCCGAAGACCAGCCCATGTCCCACACGGTACTCACTACTCATGTCCTATACCGCGGCTTTCAGACTGGCGCAATTGTTGGCCAGTCGCTGAAGCTCGCCAGGTCGTTGTTCACGAAGAGCGCCATCTTACCTAACGAAACTATACTGGCATCCACTCTAAGGTCCACCGGAGTCGGTGCGCTTACGGGAACAGCGCTCATGATCCCAGCTGTCTATATGCGGATGCAAGGACGTGAAGAGATCGAGTGGAAAGATCGCAGCTGGAGACTGTTAGAGAGTGAGAGCCAGAAGGCGGTGGACGACTTCAGCGGTATAGGCACAGTTGTAGGCGCACTGTTTGGCGCGAGACAGATCGTGTCTCACCAGAGCACTCGAACAAAGGTGTTCAAGGTCGCTGGCGGTGCAGGTGTAGGAAGCATTGCAGGTGTCGTAGTCTATCTGGCCTGGTGGTACGGTCTCAAGGGAGGCGAACGTCCTGCTTCTGAAAAGTAAGTGTTTTGAAGTCCTCGAGTGCTGTTTACCATTTATCTCACCATTGCGGGATCGTGTTCCTTGATATACGGTCTTGCTAACTTGCGGATAGAATTATGTCATGAGAACAGGCTTCGCACAGTGTAGATGTCCATATTTCGATCAACGAGTATCTTCTTTGAGAAAATGTGAATACAAATGGCATTATGGTTGTGATCTCGCTAGACAAGTTCACCAGACACGGGTAGAGATTGAACCTAAAGGTCACTAAGGTTTCCAGCAGAGAGCGGAGAAGCTGGCCCAGCCCTAGATGGAATTCAGTGAATTCAGGTTCTCCTTGTGGCACCTCATGTCTGATACTCTTGCTTATTACTTGGTGTGAAATTGTGATTTGGCTCTTCTCTGGAACAAGACTGCACTTGCTACATGTGATGTGACAAGTGCGATATGCAAATAGGCACAGCAACTTGATGAGCCCACTTCTGCTCGCCCAGACACAGTGTGTGCGACATCGCTCGACCGGAGAAGGTCTCTGCGACAGAGCCCATACATTTCGCAAACCAAGCAGAATATGGCTCAGATCGATGCCTTGAAAGACAAGGAAAACGAGACCAGCTCGGACACTCGCGAATCCTCACCACCCCCACCGACCAACAACGGCAAACTTCAGTCAGCGGGCAAGAAACGCAGCAGAAATGGGTGCTTGAATTGCCGTCGCAAACGAAGGAAATGCTCCGAGACTAAGCCTACCTGCGAGGGCTGTCAATCGCGTGGCGAGGCGTGTCAATGGGGTGTCAAAGTCTCCTTCAGACCGGAGAATGCACAGACCGTTGGCAAAGAACACCACGCGCTATTCCGCAGCGCGAACACGCCCAACCGCACCTACCAGATTGTCGATGTCAGCTCAGAGATAGCCCGGGACTACATCGTTGATGGGCCTGAGCCACCCGAGCGGCTCGACAAGAGCTGCGACCAACCCCAGCTCGGTTTGCCGTCCGAGGTGGATGCCATCGGCGAGCCAAATATTGAAGACATACTGCCCATGTTCAACCTCCCGCAACAGACCCCTCGCACCTCTATCGCAGACGGTATGCCATACCTGGGTGGCCACCCGTTCATGACTACAGCCTCTCCGCTCATCAGCGAGACGAGCTTCGAGGATGGTATCTTCTTGCCGGGTTCTCAATACCTGGAACTACACGCTGAGCTTAGATCCAAGCTGTTTGACACAGCCCAGTCGGTAGAACCATCCCGGAGAGGTTCACCTGAACCCAACGCACCTCTGTATCAGACGCCGCCAGCAATTGATACTGGAATCGTGGAGGAGGACCCTCGCCGACTTGCACAGCTGTCGCCCGAACAGGAATACACTCTATGGCAGGTGTACATTACTGAAGTTGCACCTTGGATCGACAAGTTTGATATCAATCGCCACTTCGAGCTCGTACTGCCGATGCTGGCCAAGGAGGCAGAGCATCTAAAGTACTCCATTCTCGCACTCTCGGCTCGCCAGATCGAGCTGAAGGAGAACAAGAAGGAACTTAAAACGAGCTTGGGGTTGTACCAACTCGCTATCCATCTATTGACACCACAATTGGAGACTCGCTCAACCGTTGTCCTCGCGTCATCCGCAGTTCTGTGTGTCCTAGAGATGCTTAGTTGCTCGCCGAAAGCATGGAGACGCCATCTAGATGGGTGCGCTGCGCTGATACAAGCTTTGGGCATCACAGGCACATGTGGTGGTCTCGAGCAGGCTATCTTTTGGTGTTTCGCCCGCATGGATGTGTGTGGTGGCCTGATCTCACTCGAGAAAACGCTGATTCCCATCCACAAATGGATCGGCTGCGGATCTCTACCAGATGATTTCCAAGCTCTGGGTGCAAATGCCTCCTTCGACATGTGCGCAAACTCTATGGTCTATCTTCAAGGTCGCGTTGTAGACCTGCTCTGTAGCTTCGGACGATGGGAGCAACGCCACTCCGAGCCAGGCGTCATGTATACCAACAGCCAGTACGTGGCTGAATGGCTGCGGCTCTGGGATCTCATCGAGGTCTGGCATCGCAACAGACCGCAAGAGATGAAGTCCATTCTGGAGATATCGTCTCAGCAGTATGATCCTCCGCGGCCATTCCCAACCGTTTTATACCCCAATCCTCCAGCCATTGCAGGAAACCAAGTGTATCACACGGCTGCGCTCTTGATGTTGAAGCATAAGCCCGCATCGCTACATCTTCCGAAGAAACCACGGTCCATGCTTTGGCACGCAAGGCAGATTTGTGCAATCTCGATCTCGAATGGCAATCATGCATGCTGGACGAACAGCACACAGCCAATCTGGATAGCGGGCCAGCTTATGAGTCACTCAAGCGAGCACAAAGCCATTCTGGAGCTGTACGAACGTGTGGAACGCGAGACGGGATGGTCTACAAAATGGAGAGCGAACGATCTGATCGAGTATTGGGGTGATCTGGAGTCTTGAAATTCTCTCATGACTTATGTATATAATGAACTGAAATTATGACATACGCTGCATTTTGTGCAAAAGGATTTGAGCTCCGTCCTGTTGTTCCTTCTACTTCGTCGCGAAGTAGAACTGTTGCAGCGCCGCAGTTGCCATGGGGCAAGGGTACTTGATCTGGTTACACTTTTCCACAGCCTCCGCCAACTTGGCTCCCACCTCTTTGGCATGCGCGCTCTCCGCCAGTGTCCATGTATCCTTTTCCAGCAGATCAGAGAGGCAGGTGGTGAACATGGCATTCCAACCTGCGGCCTTCGAGATGATTTCGTACATGATTTTCGAGTCGACGCCGAGCTTCTTGCAGAAAGCCATGCCTTCCACCGACGCCGCGAGGTGGATGCCGGAGAGCAGGTCGTTGATCGTGTCCTTGCTGATTTGGTAGTTTGAGTTCATCTTGATGTCTGCGGAAGCGGAGGTTGCAACCAAGTCGCCCTTGTCTTTGGGTAGGTAGAGTTGGACGAGCTTCGCGTCGTCGTCGCGCAGGAAACCGGCTTGTACACCGCGAAGGTACTCTTGTTCGGCTGTCGAGGCGAGGGGGACGGGAAAAGTCTCCTTGCGTGCGGCTTCGGTGACGATACCAGCGTCCTTGAGGATGATGCCAAGGGCAGAGTATGGGTGCCAGTCGTTCTTGATCATGTGCGGGGCGCGGTTCTCGAACATGAAACTTGCGCCGCTTGAGTTGTTGACGTGCTCCATGACGGCTTGAGTGTTGAGGCCTACGGTGGCTGCGAGACCCATGGCTTCCGACGCTGAGATGATGTTGGTGGCTGCAAGGAGTTGGTGAACGGTCTTGGTCTTGGTGCCCTGGCTGATCTCGCCCATGCGGTAGAGGTTACCGGACATGCACTCGAGGACCTCTTTAGCATTGTCGAGGTCTGCGTCTGGGCCCGATGAGAAGATGGAGAGGGTACCGTTGGCTGCACGAATGGTACCGCCAGAGACAGGGCAGTCAAGCAGCTTGATGTCGGGTCGCTGAGCCTCCTCGTCCAGACGCTTCCTTAGCTCGGGCAAGAAAGCGGGTGGGCATGTTGAGCAGAGGATGAAAGTCTTGCCCTTTCCAAGACCGTGGATGACTGCATCAGGACCATCGAGAAGGAGGCTTGCGTTCTGAGCAGCGTTTGCGACCATAGAAACAAAGAAGTCGGCATTTGATGCGGCCTCTTTGGGTGTCTTTGCAGCCTTGCCACCAGCCTCGACGAAGCTGTCGACCAGTGGTTGGTATACGTCGTAGCCAGTGACCTCGAATCCTTCTTTAACAAGGTTCTTCGCCATGCCGCCGCCCATGGCTCCTAGGCCTGCGAAACCGACTGTAGGCGCCATTGTTTGATCCTGGGATATGTCTGTGCTGTGTTCAAGTTGTACAAGCTCTTTTTGCAGACGGAATGGCGTCTGAATATCGTATTCTGTGAGGCGAAAGTGAGGTTAAAGGTGAGGGAGAAAGGTAGTCATGAATATTCTTACCTGTGCATGAGGTACTTTATCAACAGGCTAAACATACATCGTTACGGATGCCACTCAAACACCGAAGCCAGTTGCCGTCATGTCTGCTGCGGGCGACTCGGCTTTGGTGGAGAGAGTGGGCGACTTCGGTCGGAGGAATGTCATCACGGTCGAATGACAGCCAGCTCAGGCCTCCACTTTCACCCTTCAGCTCCGTGAAGCTCCATGTCTGCAGCAAAGATGCATGTATATCAAGAGCTTTCATGATGAGTTGGAATGAAGGCGGGTGGCATCAGGGCTTGAAGCCTTGAACCGTGTTGCTCTGATATTCAACACAGCTCGAGGAAATTGTCGGTGATGTTGCCAGCCTCGCAAATCGGAATCGAAGAAGACAATCACATCCTTCGGTAGCAGTTGACCCGAATATGCCGAGATGATAGGCTCCCTCTCACCCCGCGCTGCCTTGGCTGGGTGGCATGGGAGAGCAAAGAAGTTGGACAATTGACACCTGGTATTCTTCGCGGAGTCAGTACTCCCACGCATTGGTCGTCGTGTCCGCAAAGGACTACTCGAGACGACATTCGTACCAAAACTCGCCAAAAATAAACACAAACATGCCCGAATCCCAGCCTCTCCGCCTGGCCCAAATCGTGCGCCTCAAGCGCGAGTCTCTCGCAGACTACAAAGCCTGCCACAACGCCGTGTGGCCCGCCGTCCTGAAGCAGATCAAAGACTGCAATATCATCGACTACTCCATCTTCCTCGACGAAAGCTCCATGACGCTGTACGCGACCATGAAGTACACCGGCTCAGACTTCGAAGCCGACATGGCCAACATGCGCGCGAACCCGGAAGTGCAGAGGTGGTGGAAGATGACTGATGGTATGCAAGAGACTTTGGTGGAGGGAAGCACCGGTAGCATGGATCCGGCGGGTTGGTGGAAGCCTTTGGAGGAGGTGTTCAGGGTTGAGTAAAGATGGGGATTGTATTAGGAAGATTCAGTATTATGGCTACGAGAACATGAAAGCGACACCCTGTCAGTCTACTGCCGCCAGGCTACCACGTCGACGGGTGTGTCCCAAAGCTCCAAGGCTTCTTGCCGCGCCATGGCCTCGCCGCTCGTCGGCGGAAGGCGCCAGATTGTAATTCCGACACCACTCATCTTCAGACTCGTCACGAGCGGGCCGAGAGTGATCCGCTTGACGGTGAAGCCACGCTTCTTCAGTTCTGCCGTAGCGAGCTCTGCGAACCGTGCGAGGACTTCATCCGATGTGCTGCCCAGCGAATTGAGCAGGAGTACAACCTCATTGTCAGTGGAAGGGTTCGTCGACTTCGAAAACGGCACAAAGGCTCGATCGCTGTCCGAGACATCGAGCAGGAGATCGAGCATTTGGGATGTGAGAGCCTCCGGTGTTGGAATTGGCGAGATTTGCCGCAGACCAGGCTCGCCATGCGCGCCCATCCCAAGCTCGATAGTAGCTGGCGGGAGGACTTGTAGATCGGTCAAGGTAGCATTTGGCAGAGCGACACTGTGGCACGTTAGCTTGACATCCGCACGCAAGGGCCAAAGCGCAGTCCAAGACTCACCGATCAAACGCAACACCAATCGTTCCGACATTTGCGCAGACATACTCCATAACCTCAGTCACCCTCTCCAAGCTCTCGCCCCGTGCAGCCAACGCGCAAGCGCTCTTCAGAGCAATCAAGTGCCCACTCAATCCTCTCCTACCAACCTTACCACCCTTCTTCCTCCCCACAGCAACATCATCTCCAACAGGCGTAAAATGCACCTTGTAACCCGCAGCCTGTGCCCTCGTAATAGCAAGCCCGGCATTCAAGATGTCCCCCGTGTAATTGCCACAAACAATCAGCGTGCCCTTACTCTTCTCGCCACCGTCAGGCTGACACATCTTGATCGCATTGAAAATCTGAGCCGCAGTCGGACTCGCAAAGATGTTCCCCGAGACGTACGCGCTGAGGTAGTTGCGGCCGACGAAGCCGCCGAACATGGGCTCGTGGCCGCCGCCGGCGAAGCCGATGGTGGTGACATGGTCTTTTGCAAAGGCCGGGAGGTCGCTACGGTAGATTGTCTTGAATTCTTGGTTGTAGGAGAGGTTTGTGTTGAGGTGGGTCAGGCCGGTCAGGGCGTCGTTGATTGCATCGGATGGGTCGTTGATGAAGTGGAAGGTTTCCTTTGCTGGGGGCGCTTTTGTTTGGGTTTCGGTCGCCATGATTTCTGTATTCTTGATGGGTAGTAGTTAAATTTAGGATAACGAGGAACTGTACAGTCGAGTACGAATAAAGACAGTCCTGCTTGAGTTGAACGGCGTTTGGAACGAGAGCAGGCAGGATACACGAAAGACACTACACATGAGAGAGTCTACAAGAACAATTGGACCTTCCTTGGCCGTACGCCTGTTCATGGCGGCCTACCACAAACAGTGATGCGTGTGCTGCGGGGTTTCTCAGGTACGCCTCTTCGGTGTCTGTGGTCCGGATGAGGAGAGGAGAGCTGTGAGACCTTCGGCACGAGTGGTGGAGTGGAAATGTGGGCGGCTGTCGGACATTCCGTATTGGGTATCCCGTCATGCTCGTGTCGAAACACTGCCTCGGATCGATAAATGTGACTATTAACAAATGTAATAAGTTGCTCGAATGGAATGGAGACCCGTATGTGTGGCAGGCCGATAATTTTCTTTGAATGTTCTTATTCGAAACTCAATGGCGGATCAAGCATAGCCATGTTCTTCATTAATATTACCAGTTTCCGCAAAATAAGAACCACAACCTCATCTTCGTTTCTGGCACCGATCCTATTCATGGCGTCCATGCTCTTATTCGTTCGACGGGATGACTCCGACTGCTCCTAGACAATCTTGTACGACATGCTCGTGATGCCCGCGGCAGCATAGTTGGAACACCCAGCGACCGGCCGCTCGCGCAGCACACTCGCAGGCGGCGAGATGAGGAGCGGGTCACCGCTACAATCCTGAGTTGGGAAGAAAGCCAGGTCTAATAACGGATCATAAGAGTCAGCGCGAGTCTTTGACTCGCAAATGGCAGGAAGCGAAACAGGCTTACATTGATTAGGGCCATCCTCGGCCTCCGGACGGATGAGGAGCGATTGGTCGTAGCCATATTCCATCAATTCGTACTTCTGAGACAAGGCATGTTTGGTCAATTCATGTATACAGCTAAATCGAATGTTTGCTACAGGCCATACCATGCAGCCAGCGCCGTCCACGACCTGCGGAATGACGAGCAATTCCTGATCAGAAGGTTTGGTGCCCGTGCCGCTGATGGTGCACTTGTCACCAAGCCAGACCGTGAAGCGGAAAGCCTCACAGGCAGCAGCAAACGACGACAGAGCGAAGACTGCCTGAGAGAGACGCATTGCTGTACCAGACGCAAAAGAATGTTCGACGAGTGTTCTCCGGGACTGCTGGCGTGATGTGTTGAGGCAAGGATGCAGATGAGATCAGCGCAGTTGGGAGGAGATTGCGTGGTAAAAGTAGGCGATGGGCCCAATCTCGCGGGACGGGCGTCCACATTCCTGAGTGACGCACCTGCTCAAGCCATTGGAATCGCAGATCTCGGTTCATCTCTGGTATCGTCACGATACTTGCTTTCGATGGGATGACGGGAGAGAGATGTCTCAGTGATCCTCCCTATCATGCAGGATCTGTTGCTGCCGTGTTTGCGTTCCTTCATGCATCCTGTCCGCGCGTTCTCTTTCGCTTACGTTTGAGCTTGGCTCTTCGCAGGACATAGCCCTCGGGGTCGCTCCTGTACTCGGCCAGCTTCGCGTCTGATTCATTGTACCCATAATGTGAAACATCGACCTTCTTCGGGAAGATCGAAGCGGCATACTCCATGTTCTGTTGAAGACGCTCGAACAGGCTCACGAAATGCTCATCTCCAGGCAAACTAGACGCTCTTACGATCATTTCGTCCGCCATTCTCAACAGGTCGGCATGGCCAGCGCTCAGATCCTCAAAACTACCACGAATGCGCGCCATCGCCAATGCCTTAGTGATCATTCGAAGATCCATCAGCTCCAAGGAGACTTGCGGCGCGTCAGCTGTAAGGTGGGTGACATCAGGTGGTGCTTCAATCGTAAGGTCGATAACCTCCCGCACTGGGACAGGCGCAGGACTTGAGGCAAGCGACTCAGTCGGTTCTGATGCAAGACATCGAGACACGGCTTTGTCCTGTAATTTGCTGATATTCTTGAGGGCTTTTCGCATCGATTTGATCAGATGTTTGACACCATCAAAGTATCGCCGGAAGACCTCGTAGTCTTCAACGACGGATTTTCCACAAACCAAATCTTTGACAACGTCCAGAATCTCCTTCCACACTTCTCCTGTGCGACCTGCAAAAATGAGTTCAACCTCTTTTATCTTGCCTTCGCCGCCAAGCGCACGAATCTTCCGCAGCGGATCGATCAGAAACACAATCATGTGCATGCGTGACAGGTCTCCGGGTTGAATCGTTTTGTTTTCGTAGATTGTTGGCATGTGTAAAAAAGCCGATGGCCAAACATCTGACACGACCCATGACCGCTCGTTGATGTCGTTGGGTAGTACAACCGTAATGGACACATTGAGACTGCGCAGGCAGTGGACTTCAGGGATGCGGTCGACGAAGGCAAAGAAAATGTCTTGTACAGCACATATCGACACCGGGTCGTTGCCACAGCAGATGTCGATTGCCAGATCTTTGCAGTCTTTGAGAGCATCCAAGGCAGTGAAAGTCGGGATGATTGCGGGCTCGATGTCAGGGGAAGAGACTGGTTCGCCGTCGACCACCTTCCTAAAACGTAGTCTTGCGCTGCGCCGATGATCGAGCCACCCTTCGAGTGAGCATTTGTAGGACTGGTGACGATCATTCATGTAGTCAGACGTTGTGCTTCGGGCCGCCATGTTGGAGTCTCGTGTGTCGTTGGATCTGCGTTTGAGCGTTGGTGTTGTGATAACCATCCTAGAATTTAGGGCACTTGGTTCCCATGCCACAAAGTGAAGTAATACAATGTTCGACTTGGTGCGAGTGTCGGAGTATTTCACTTTTCGGAAAAGTGGCCATTCACCGGCAGCGTTCGTGTCGTCTGTGACAACATTGCCTTGTTTGAGGATCCGAGAATACACGCTCTTGTGTTACACGGTTCAATCAGACATGTCTCCCGCATCCACTAGTCTCAAAGCCATATCGGCTGATTCATCGCCTCCTGCAGCCTCAACTTTCGCCAGCAATTCTTTAGCCCGTCGCCTCTCAGCAGAAGCCTTCTGGCGGTTTTGAGCAGTAGCAACCCGGTTCGCATACTCGTTGCGATATCCTCCGACAGGGCTGGAAGAGGAGGCATCCGACTTCTTGCGGTGCGCGTTTGCCAAAGAGCGATAGAGGTCTGACAGCCATAGGCCCATCATGCCTCGAAGTCGTAGCAGAGGCTCGCTTACGTCGTACGGTGGGCTGAGTAATAGCTCGTCAAGACGCTCTGCGATTGGAGTCGCGTCTGCGATTTCGCGACTTGCTAGATCTTGATTGGCGGGGCTTGCATGCTCGTCTGCGTTGTCGCTGGCGATGCTATGTGACGAAGACCTCCGAGTACGGGATGCATGGTCTCGTAGGTGCTGGTAACGTGCCTGTACCTCGTACACCCAAATATTGAAAAGTGCAGGGTAGAATACTTTGGCATTGACCGTATGTTGAGTGTGGGGCGTGTGAGGGTACTGCAGGACTAATCGTTCGTAGTACTCTCTCGCCAGCTTAAACCCTTCGTCTGCGAAGCGATGAGCTGGTCGACTGGTGGGCAAATTAGAGGCCTCATCGTGAAGCGAGCTCGCGTCGTCCACGCTGGATCTCCTGGCTTCTGATGACTGCTCTGGTACTTTCTCCTTTTCACGCCGCATGAGTATCTCAGCACCGATGCCCCAGCGTCCATGCTGGCGAACATCAATACCTAAGCCAGCAATCTCAGTACGAGCCAGCAGTCCCCAGGCACGAGATGCACGCTCCCAATCTCCCTTGAGCATGCATCGATGCAGGATGACTGTGATGTTGTCAAGATGTCTGCGCTTCAAAGAAGTCGATTGGTCGTCAACTTCAACTTTGGGCACGTATAGCGGTGGATTCACAGCTGCTAATTCTTCTTGCGAAGAACGTCTAGGCACATCCGCAGACTTGACGGGAGCATGGGGGAATGGATATCTCGGCAATGGATGCTCGCGCGACAGACCGGCCACATGATACGGGTCAGTCTTGTTTATTGAAGGAGCTGAAGCTAGCACGCTGTATGGCTCTGCATGATCGTCTGAGTCTGAAGACGAACGCTCTGCAGCAGACGAGCCGCTTTCTTCATCTCTTTTCCTCTTTCTGGCCTCACGCTTCTGCTCGAGAGCGAGAAAAGTCTGCTGGGCTTTAGTCGGGCGGTATACCGGAGCAAAGGTAGACATTCCTCGCAGTGGATCGCTGTTGAGACGAATTGGAGCAGGCTTGCGGGAAATTCATGCAGCGTGTTAAGACTTCCGCAATCCTGCTATGACCCTGGTGCGTTTCATATAATGTGGCGTGCAGCAGGCGACAAGGCGGCAGGCAGCGGAAGAAGAGGATTTGCTTGGTGCAGCGAGATTAATTCCCACGAAATAATAAGCGAGAGTGGGTTTCCCGTGAGGAGAGCAGAAGCAGTGTTCTGGTGCCTCGTGGTGTTTGAGAGGGGATTGGCAGTGCTATGAGATCACAGGACGTTTTTCGGCTGGCCGAAAATAGAGACGGGATTTGATTGCGCTGTGCAAGTCTGTCTCAAAGGATCTGTGGACGCATCGGCGCCATCTCGCGACGCCCAATCACCGCCGCTGCCTGTGTCTGCTAAGACGATTCGCAACAGGGCCAGGCCGTCGGCCGGTTAATAATGGCGCGACGAGTCAGGCCGCCCTCTCGTTATGGGCGAGAATGCACTTGGGCGAGTGGAGAGTGAGAGGAGAGTGAGAAGGAGTGCATACATGCTGCATAGATATGTAGATAAAAGGCGAAAGAAAAAGAGCATCACACACGTGTGCAGCCTCGTGTCACTCGAGAGTCACGAGAGTGTACCTCCCGTAGGCAGTTAGCAGCAGCTGCAAAGAGCGAGTAGCCTACCGGACTTTCGTCTTCGCTTTCTCGTGGCTTTTGAGCGAGAGGTGCGTCTAACTGCTAACTCGCAGGCACTACGACGACTTCGGCAGCGCACGCGGGCGAGCAACTAGTGCTAACTATCTACCAGGACAAGTGACGAGGGCTCATGCTCTCTCACCCGCCGTGTGCTCTACTGTCTACTACGCCCACCGTCACCTTCACTTCTTCCCTTGTCACCATAGCACTTGCCAGCGTACCTGCCGCTGCTGCGTCTATTCCTCCCGACACCTGTCCCGCATCGCCCTCACCCACCCACCCCCGTCCATTACCTCTGAGCCCGACTCGACGCGCCCGCACCACCTCCATCCATGTACAGCTGACCGCATCAACCCACCATCCATCCACCAATCAACCCTACGCCTATCGCTACACCCTCGCCCTACCCTCCGCCTTCCACCACCGCCACCACCTCTCGCTGACTCTCACCCCACCGCGTCTTTCCTTTACTACCGCGAGGAGGAGGATTTACGGCGGGCTCGCTGGAGGATATGCAATAGCCACATCACTGCAGTCATGGGTCAGGGCGCTTCACAGCCTCTGCGGAGCGGCGACCAGAATCAGCCTGATGTGCCTGCTGCTGGCGGAAGCAGCACGCAGCGCCGGCGACAGTCATCCTTTGGCAACCTGCTCCGCGGTCAGGAGCAGCAGCCGGCGGACAACGAAGATGGCAGCGGTCTCTTGAGCGCACGGAGTCGCCGTCGACTACCTATGCGTTCCAACAGCACAAACAGGCTCTCACGCTTCTTACATTCTTCAACACTACCTCCTTCAACGAGTGACGCAGGACCGTCACGGCCATCAGCACTACAACGGTCACGGACCACTTTATCTAACATGTTCCGGCGAGACGACCCAGCACTTGCTGCAAACCGGCCACCACATTCACGGAGCGTGCTCGATGATCCGGCGTCGTACACTCGTGACTCTTCCACAAATGACGATGCACCCGAACTCCAACCTTCACGGTCGCAATCACTCGACCACAACTCCATGCTCGAACAAGATCTACTTGATTCTGAGCAAGACCACGATCAACCACCAAGGTCAGCAGGCTCACATCGCCTACCCAACATTCGCTTCAACTCATTACGACCGGATCGGCCTTTCAGACATATCACTTCTGGATTCCGAAGAAGGAGATCACCACCTCCTAGCTCACTGAGACGCTCTACTGGACCCGAAGACCAAGCGACTATGCTCAGCCGACTGTTGAGTGTGGCTGCAGCTGCAACGGCTGCTACCTTGATGGGCGATGATCACCAGGCACTGAGCGAGGCTAGGGGCTTGACAGGAGGCACTGGTATCGGAGAAGTTGGTGGTAATGGCGAAGACGGCAGCTTCGATGGGTTCCTGAGGGCATTGCAAAATGGCAGGATAGCGTCAGCACTTAGGCAGGGCGGCGACGGACAAGAGAACGGGGAGGGTGGACAGTCCGGGCCACTCAACTTCTTCCGGATGTTCCGGTTTGGAACTCCAGGCGCCAACGTGGCATCGGAAAACGCACAGACAGATTCGCAGACCGAGGGAGCCGGAGAGCCATCAAACAGTGGAGACAACCGCATGGTGCCTATCATAATCGTGGGAATCAGATCGATTTCACCAAATTCGGCTGCTGGAGCAGGTGGCGGAGTCGACGAACTACCGCCGTTCATCGATGCACTTGGACACTTCCCTTCGCCACTGCCAGCACATGCTCTAGGTGCTCACGGGCAAGATAGCATCGACTCGATTCTTCGCCCACCTCAAAATGGCACAAGCTTCCGCCACAGGAGAAGAGCCAGCATGGGCGGGCTTGGCATGGGTCGCAGCCGAATTAATGATCGATACGATGATCAGCGCGACCATCGGTCACCTGACAGGCGACGTGAAAGACCTTGGAGTGTTGCCAGTGCAAGCTCGAATACCGAACCTCGACCTCCGCCTGCAACGCCAGCCTCTCCAAGCCCAGAACTCAGCCGCATATCTAGCAGAAACAGCACGCCGTCGCATTCCAGGCCCGCATCCTTTGTCGCCAACAGCATCCGCGACTTCGCTTCAGACTCGCGTCGTAACAGTGCTCTGCAGCGTGTCGCGGCCAGTCCGTTGGCAAGCCACACCGAGGAGACTGGATCTTTACATTCCACCCGCTCGAGTGACAACTTGCTCTCTCAGCCTAGAGAATCCGACCATTTCCGCGGCCATCGTCGCTCCGATACCGCACCCAACATCCACTATCCTCGCTTCGCATCTGGACACCCGCGACGTAACGGTGTCGTCGAGCCTGACAATATTCCATCTTTGTCACGCTCGTCGTCAGGTAACGCTACGGAGAATGCGAATTCGGAAGACCGCAATGGTGACAGCCGCAGCTGGATCATCTATGTTCTTGGTGGATCCTACCCGGAGAACCACCCCATCCTTACAACACCGAGTCTATTCACAGAGAACCCTACTTACGAAGACATGATGCTGCTCTCTACCCTTCTGGGGCCTGCGAAAGCACCTGTTGCAACCGAGGATGATGTGCAAAACGCTGGTGGCATCTACGAACTTGTTGTAGCGGAGTCAGTCGAGGACAGCAGCACCACTGCAACCGATCCTGCTTCATCTGATCGGCTTATGGCGATAGTGACAGCGGAGACCAAAGGGGAAAATGACCCTGACAGGGTGTATTTAGAGGCTGGACACCGTTGCTTGGTCTGTTTGTGCGACTTTGAGATCAAGGAGACAGCTCGACGCTTGGCGAAGTGTGGCCACCTGTTCCATAAGGAGTGCATTGATCACGTAAGTTTGAACTGACACTGTTGAGGATTGAAGAAATACTAATCAAATTCCCAGTGGCTTACCCAAGGTCGAAACTCTTGCCCTCTCTGTCGCGGCCAGGGCGTCAATGAAAAGGACAAGGCTGCATCTTCGGTAGACGCGGGTCTCGAAGAATCCGTACCACAAGCACCGCCAGAGGTGGCAGCTGCATGAACTGAGCACAGTGCGCTCGCTGTCTGATCGATTTCGGGATGCGCTCCCGTCACATCACCCTGGCTTCAATTAGCTCTACATACTTTCTCTTGTCACAGATTTATTACCGGCGTTGAGCACAGGCAAAGGGTAGCCCACATGTTTCGGACTGGGCCAGAATCGAAAGACCTAGCTACGGTCTTGGGTTGTCAATATTTTGGGGATTAGCGAGCGTGGTTTTTGTTTTTAATTGGCCCAGCTCACACATTCGAAGGGTCGGCAGGGAATGAATTCACGATTTCCATTTTGCTGTCGTTTCTTTTCTTTTTCTTTGGGTCATCCGGCGGATATAGCGTTGCTTGCAATGGTAGTAGTGTGATGCACGATCAAATCGCACAAATCGTAACTGATTACTAGGTACTTTATGTTCTCGTACACAATAAACATATGTGCCACCTGAATGTCAACAAGGTGTGGACACTGTGGAGACAGCAAAAGCAGGGTTCTCGGCTGGACGGGGAGAGCCGCGATAAGGCGCTATCTTGCTGTTGGCGAGCGAAAAAGTCAGGACGAAGAGGGAAACTGCGGCGCTAGCATTTTCGAGTTCGCCGCCTCAGCAGAAGCAGAGCAACTTCGGTCTCTCTCCTCTCCCTCCGCCTCACCTGCTATTCCCACACGGTGTTGTCAGACACGCCACACACACCGCAAAGATGAAGACAACATGGAAGGATATCGCGCCCGTGCCGACCTCGCAGGAGTTCCTGGACATCGTGCTGTCGCGCACCCAGCGCCGTTTGCCCACGCAGATTCGCTCAGGCTTCCAGATCACCCGTATCCGCGCCTTCTACATGCGCAAGGTCAAATACACCGCTGAGACCTTCGGCGAGAAGCTGTCCGCCATCCTCGACGGCTTCCCCAGACTCGCGGACATCCACCCCTTCCACAAGGATCTGCTCAACACCCTCTACGACGCCGACCACTTCCGCATTGCCCTCGGCCAGTGCAACACCGCAAAGAGCTTGATCGAGACGGTTGCCAGAGATTACGTGCGTCTGATCAAGTATGGCCAGAGCTTGTTCCAGTGCAAGGCGCTCAAGCGTGCTGCCCTCGGTCGCATGGCCACCATCTGCAAGAGGCTGAAGGACCCTCTCCTCTACCTCGACCAGGTCAGGCAGCACTTGGGCCGTCTGCCCTCCATCGACCCCAACACCCGCACACTCCTCATCTGCGGTTACCCCAACGTCGGCAAGTCTTCTTTCCTGAAGAACATCTCCCGTGCCGATGTCGACGTGCAGCCGTACGCTTTCACCACCAAGAGCTTGTTCGTCGGTCACTTCGACTACAAGATGCTGCGATTCCAGGCTATCGACACCCCTGGTATCTTGGACCACCCGCTTGAAGAGATGAACACCATTGAAATGCAGTCCATCACCGCTATCGCGCATTTGAGGAGTGCGATCATGTACTTCATGGATTTGAGTGAGCAGTGCGGTTACAGCGTCCACGCACAGATGGCGCTCTTCCGCAGCATTAAGCCGCTTTTCGCCAACAAGCTGGTCTTCATCGTTGTCAACAAGATCGACGTCACCAGGCCAGAGGATCTCGACGAGGCCACTCAGGCCGAGCTATCGGAGCTGCTCAAGTCCGGCAACGTTGAGATGCTCCAGACTTCTTGCGCGACCATGGAGGGTGTGATGAACGTCAGGAACGCTGCTTGCGACCGTCTTCTTGCTGAGAGAAACGCCGCTAAGCTGAAGACTGGTACCAACGCCTCTGGCGAGGTTTCTGGCCGTCTCGGCGATGTCCTCAAGAGAATTCACGTCGCACAGCCCATCGGTGGCGTCACCAGGGAGACCTTCATTCCCGAGGGCATCAAGGAGCTCAAGAAGTACGACAAGAACGACCCCAACAGACCCAAGCTTATGCGCGACATCGAGGAGGAAGAGGGTGGAGCTGGTGTCTTCAACATCAACCTCCGCGACAAGTACCTGTTGGAGAACGACGAATGGAAGAACGACCGCATCCCCGAGTACTTCGAGGGCAAGAACGTGTACGACTTCATCGACCCGGATATCGACGCCAAGTTGGCTGCCCTCGAGGAGGAGGAGTCAAAACTTGCGGAGGAGGGCTACTACGACGACGAGGTGGAGGAGATGGACGATGCCGAAGAGGCCGATATCAAGTACAAGGCCGACCTCATTCGCGAGAAGAGACAGCTCATCAGAAACGCCAACAAGATGAGGAAGAGCTTGAAGAACAAGGCCATCATCCCCAGAAACAAGAAGAACGTCGACCTCAACACCATGACCGAGGGTCTCGAGGGTGCCGGCTACGACACTGGCGCCATCGAGGAGAGGGCACGCGCCGCCGTTGCTTCTCGCCCCTCCAGGCCTCGCAGCCGCGCCGCCACCGAGGACACCGCCATGGACATCGACGCCACTCCCGAAGAGCGTCTGCGCAGCAAATCCCGCGTCGCCGCCAGGACACAGACACAAGACCGCACGGCGATGGGTATCACCGACGGCAAGACGCAAGAGAAGGCCGCTAAGCTGGCCAAGCTCGTGCAGCGCCAGCGTAACCGCATGGCCAGACAGGGTGACGCCGATCACAGAGAGACTGCCAGTAAGGCCAAGTGGCTTCTTGCTGGCAAGCGTGGCAACGGCACTCACAGAAGCCGTTAAACAAATGGCTTCGAGGGTCAGGTTGTTCACTGTTGTGTGGTTTTCTAGGAAAAAAGCTCAGCGTGCATGGCGTTTTGGGGCGTTGCTAAACATTACCGGGAGTCCGGCATGAATGGGGATGGATATATCATCGTTGGGCTCGATATGAGAGCCTGTTTCTACAAAAGATATTTTTGGTTTCGTAGATTGCAAATGTAATTTTCTGGCGTACGACCAATAACTCCATGTGTTCGTATGTGTGGTGATGAAGTGAAGTGTTGTCGGACGTCACGATCCGCTTCTTGAATACATTTCACTTACATGCGTGTAGATGTACATATACAGAGGTACACCCATATGATACATTCATAATATGGTATCGAAGCTCTTCTCGACGTTCTCGACATGAGGTAGACATATACCTACGCATTCAATCGAATTTCAATCTAATGACCCTAACCCTCCTAACCTCCACCAAGACATTCTGCGACCTCGATCACGCGCACATAGTAGTATGTATGGAGACCCGCGCATCCTCCCCCATGCCTTCTGAAGATGTCGTTGTATTACATGAAAGTACACACGTCGTTTGATTTGTGTACGATGTGATCTGTCGGCATCGGCTCATCGCCTCAAAAATGGGCTTCATCCAAGCCGAAAACACCCGATCGACTCGACGATTGCAACAGCACTTTCAATGATACATCGTATATATTCTCCCAGACATGGCTTCGAAGAAACCACCCCAAATCGCGCTCAAATCCACAATACAATGCCACCAAACACCAGAGAAGCAAAGAAGCACTCGCCAACCTTGACTCGCTTGCTCAAAGCCCGTCCCGCGCCTTCGCGAGAGGCTACTCTCCTCGATGCCGCTTTCGGCGACGCGAAGCCAGTCAAACCTCCGCCTGGAGAATGTTGTGGAAGTAGTTGCGACCCGTGTGTGATGGATCTTTATGCGCAGGAGCTGAAGGTTTGGAAGGAGTGTGCTGGGTATCGGGAGAGTTTGGGGAAAGAGGGTGAGGGGGTTGACTCTGGATCTGGATCTGGATCTGGATCTGGATCTGAGGAGACTGGGAGAACGACTACGCTTGAGTGTAAGGTGCCGGGGGCCTTTGAGTGGTGATTCGGGCTCGGATGTTGAGTTCTCAGGATCTCGACTTGAAGCGCTTCTCCACGGGTGCATGGTTCTAATCCAACGCAGACGAGAAATGCTTCTTGCTCTGGAGCCTGAAAACATCCAGGGCCGGTCGACAATATGGACGGCTCGGTCACATACCACAGCCCATTTAGTACTCGGATTCGAACGGCGGACACTAATGGCGCTGAGGTGCTTGACTTCCAAGTATCACCCATGCGTTGGAAGCTGGATGGGTTCCATGCACGCCTAAGTTGGTGAATGTCCGATCGTCTGGCGTCCGTCCGGTTACCCTATCAGCCACACCCGCGAACCTCTGGCCACGCGATACTCTCTAATCGACATGCACGAGAGGCAGGAGACGGCACCAGTGTTGCTGCTTTTCGCAGCCCTCCATTTCCGCAAAAGATATCGGGTACATCGAGAGGGTTATCACGTGAGGAGAGCAAAAGCACTAGAACGTCCTTACCTCCTAGATGGCATTTGAGTTGGTGCCGAATGTCTTGATCTCTGAGGAGACTATGATCATGCTATTCAGCAGGTCAAGGAGGCACGAGATGCCGAGTGGCGGCTCAGGTGGACTTGCGTGTTCAAGGCATAGATGAGGAGTGGTTGCTTTGGCTTGTAGTGGCAGTGGCTACTATGTCGATTACAATTTGTGATAGACATTGAACTTCTCATAATGTCAGTATGAGAGGATGTCGATTGTAATGCTGGGACCGTGGTCGTTGTACGATTGCTAGACGTATCTTGTCAACGAGGCCTTGATAATGCTCACAAGTTCCAACTGAAACTATGTTAACGATCAATTCGCCGGCGATATTTTTCACGGATATAACAGCCATCAGGCCGATTTTGCGTCAGGGGCATCCTTGAGCCAAATGCACAACAAACTATTTCGCATGCTAGTCTGGTCATATGAGACCAAATGGCACCACAATCGACGATGCCTGCCACGGTATCACGACGCCTATCTCTGAAAGTGAAGTCATGACTAATGCAGGGTCAGACTGGATCGCTGGAGCTGCACCCATCGGTCCCTCGGAGCTTTGAAGAGATCATATTATTCCCAGTCACGCGGATATCCTGCGAAGACGATCATGTCGGACGATTCTTGGAAGTGATGCGCCCCACTTATTCTGGCACACGAAGCAAGTATGATGCAACGTCTCGGACATTCCTCATCATTTGGTGTCATAGGCACGCACGAAACCACACTGAAAAAAAACGGCGACCCAGCGTCAACCTGAAGATGCTGCCTTTGCTGAGTCGTGGTGATGAGGGTTGGCGTACACGCGGCGAGTCGTGCAAGTATTTCTAGATATTGACCGCCCTAGATGACTGTCTGTGTTGTTTGAGTTGTTAATGGTATAGCACAATATCTTGAACAACAATTCAACTTACTCCTACCGACATTGACCTCCATATCTCATATCAGCGAACATGCGCTACCAAGTGCTGGACTTCAAATGCGCGTTGATCACTGGCGGCGCCGGAGGCATCGGGCTGGCCATGGCAAAGTACCTCCTATCGAAAGACAAGAAAGTCATCATCGCCGGCCGCACCGAGTCTAAACTACAAACCGCCTCGAAAGACTTGGGTGATGTACCTTACTACGTCTTGGACACTTCCGACATATACTCGATCGAGGAGTTTGTGCACAAGCTGACCACCGAACACCCGGAAGTGGACTGTCTGATCAACAACGCTGGCGTGCAACGGCCCTTGGACGTCAATAAGATGAACTCTGAGGAGTTCCTGACCAAAGCCGACAATGAGCTGTTCACCAATATTCACGGGCCAATGCATCTGACACTCAACTTGCTCCCACACCTGAAGTCTCATTCCGCAGCAGGCAATGGCGCTGTCATCATGAATGTCTCGTCAGTCCTGGGTATCAACCCTTTCTCCATCATCAACCCCGTGTACAACGGCACCAAGGCATGGATGCATTTCTGGACGATGAACTTGCGTACACAGCTCTCCAAGGACAGGACAGACGTTCGCGTAGTCGAGATCGTGCCGCCTAGCGTAGGGACCGATCTCCACCGCGAGCGACAGAACCCGGACGACAACAAGAAAGAGAAGGGCGCCAATGCGCTGACTGTTGATGAGTTCATGGCCGAGGTCGCGGAGCAGCTAGAGCAGGATAAGGAAGTCATCTCGGCGGGCATGGGCAAGGAGTTGGTTGACCGGTGGTACGGCGCGTTCGGGGAGGATTATAGCAAGGCAGAAGCCAAGCTACCCAAAAGCAGGTAGCGCATACCGCAACGGGTGATCAAATATACGAATAAATGATATACGGTAATTTGCATGCGCATATGAAGTGGAGCCCGTGATGCAGCCGCCGGACAGGGCAGCGCGTAGCAATGTGACCTGTAGTAAAAGACTGCTGATCGAGGACGCCCGGGTGCGTGTAGGCGTAGATGTCACAATCAGCAGCTTATGGTATGCACGAGACATCGTTCAGGTATGAAGTTGTAGGTTGTAGACCAACCAGGTATTTTGCTTGTATAATAAGTTAGTTATCTTTCTTTTGCTCCTTAGCTTGTGTGAAGGAGGGTGCACCCCGCGGCTGCGACACACCAACAGCCCTTGAGCCTTGACTTGCACCACTTATTGCACACCGCACACTGTCTTCCCTCGCCATACGCCTTTATTCCACCCTTCCTGACCGGTACTTCCAAACCGCCAACAGTGCACTTGAGGACCACGATCCCAGCGCCAGGCTTCCATAGCGCACCCTATCCGCTCGCCCGCGGAGTCGCAGGTTGACGCTCACCTTTGAGACACCACAGCTGGGGATAGTAGCAGCACTTCTTGCGAACGACTACCACCAGAAAAGGCAATATGGCTGCTCAGGACGTTGAGGGAGCCGAGAAACCGGTGCGAGAGCAGCTCAAGAAAGCCTCGATCGGAGGTCTGTCTGAAGAAGCGCGAGCTGCTGCCAACGAGGTCAAGAACGCAGCAGGCCAGTCGACGGAGAATGAGCAGGCGACAATCGTAGAAGGCGAGGAGACACCACTCGACACAGGAATCGGCAACACAGAGACTGGCGAGAAGGATAACACGGAGCCGGCGACCAAGCCTGTGCGTTACCACACACGCAAGCGCTCAAGAGACAGCACGGCTGAGGATGACGAATTCAACGAGCACAAGCGCAAGATCTCAGGCGAGAGGTCACGAGCTCAATCTCCTGCTGCCGAGTCGGCTGCGACCAACGGTGCGGCAAAGCACAAGGCCAGCGATCGCTCCAGCACACCCGACCCGACGACAAGCAAAAATGAAGCTGCTGGAGAGACTGTAGTGAGCCCAAAAGTCAAGAGGAGTAAGATTCAGGAAGAGACAGGCTCTGCAGACAACGACAGCAAGTCCACTACGGAAGCAACCAAGATCCCAGCGGGAAGCGGCTTTGCCAACACCTCTGCCACATCACCATTTGGCGCGCTCGCGAACAACAAGCCTTCTACGGATTTGGACCAACCTCAGACCTCGAACAGTGCTTTTGCAGCTTCAGGGTTCAGCTCTCTTGCAGGCTCGGCTTCTTCTCCTTTCGCAACAGCAGGCAAGAGCAGCGGAGGCTTTGGTTCTGGTGGCGGCTTCGGCTCAGGTAGCAAGAGCCCGCTCGGTGCTAGCACAAACGAGGAGAATGTAAAGCCAAGTGGCAGTGCTTTCGGTGGATCTCTTGGACAGCAATCTGCATTCGGTGCCCCCAAAGCATCTCTCAGCGGATTTGGATCGGGTACTTCTGGTTTCGGTAAAATCGGCCAGTCGAGCGGACTCGGTTCAGGACTTGGAGGTTCTGGCTTTGGAAGCGGCGCAACCGGTCTTACAAGCTTTGCAAGCGGTAAATCGACGCCTCTGTCTGGTGCCACCAAAGCGAAGTCGGCATTCGGTGCGCCAGCAGAAGATGATGACGAGGATGACAACGACGGCGCTGACGACGACGCTACTGGAAGCAAGAGCCCCCTAGCAGTCGAGGAGGACGCGAAAGACGAGAGGTTCTTCGAGCAGGATGTCGAGACAGGTGAGGAGGACGAGACCACGGCGTACACGTGCCGAGCCAAGTTGTACAACTACTTCACGCTTCCTGACGGCAAGAAGGAGTGGCGCGAGCGTGGCCTGGGAGTGTTGAGGCTGAACGTGAAGTCCGGTGACGACGGCGACGAGAGTGGCAAGCCCAAGGCCAGATTCCTCATGCGCGCTGACGGATCTCACCGTGTCGTTCTAAACACCCCCATTAAAAAGGAGATCAAGTTCGGCACTCCCAGCGGAGCACCTCCCACAAACGGCTTCATGTACTTCCTTGGAACATTTGACGGCCGGGATAATTTGGAAATGCTGCAGATCAAGGTAAGCCAATATTTGACGCGAGACACTTTGACAACCAGGCTAACAATTGAACCCAGCTCCGTCAACAATTCGCCTTGGAACTCTACGAGAAGATCATCGATCTGCAGAAAGAGATGTAAGGCTTTGCACTCCATCACGAAACCGTTGAGCAGCGTGAAGTCGTTTTACGCATCGCAAGCAGCGAAACTTTCTATACACATTGCACAAATGTGCTTTTGCTCGTAGCATTGGGTACGAAGACATTGGGGTTGTTGAAATGGAGCATGATTAGCAGATACCAAAAGATTAGAATATACCCGTCTGTTGAAACGAACGATCTCGTAGCTTTCCCATCACCAAACAGTGCGTCGAATGCGGTTGCTGATGCACAATACTGACCATGCGTCTTGCATCATAGCCTCATGTCTTGGCGTGATGGCAACATCCTCCGATGCTTCAGACCATCTCAACTTCACTCATGCAGATGTCCGAGCTCTGTTTGAACAGCCCTCCCATTTATAGCTAAGACACAATCACGCAAAGCTATAGACAGAAAAAAGCTGTGAAAGATAATAAAAATAAAATCATGTGGCTCTGGAACTACGTCTCGCAAGCAATCCTCGCACCACAGTCAATCCTAAGCCCATCAACTCCCGCCACCACAAGCACCACTCTTTCGCATCTAGCAATGGCAAACAGCAACAGCACCCTCTACTTCGGCTATGGCTCCAACCTCTGGCGGCAGCAAATGGAGCAACGCTGCCCACACTCCGAATACAAAGGCGTGGCGCGACTGAACGATTACAAATGGCTCATCAACGAGCGAGGCTACGCGAACGTCGTGGAAGTTTCACGCCACAAAAGCGAGACGGAGCACCTTTCTCCCCCTTCGGCGACAGCGTACGAAAACGAGGCCTGGGGCTTGGTCTACACGTTGCAGCCCTCGGACGAAGCTCGTCTGGATCGCAACGAGGGTGTGCCTGTTGCGTATACGAAGGAGTGGCTGGTGTGCGATTTTTGGCCTGTTGAGGACGGCGATGGGCCGGCGAACTTGACCGCGAAGCCTCAGCAGGTTGATATGCTGGTGTACATTAATCGGGAGCAAGTTACGCCTAGTGCGCCTAAGAAGGAGTATATTTATCGCATGAACAAGGGGATTGATGATGCGATCGACGAGGGCGTGCCGGAGACGTATGTGAAGAAGGTTATGAGGAAGTTTATTCCGGAGAGTGATGTTTCGGAGGATGTGGTGGGGTTGGCTAGGAAGCAGGCCGTGGAGTTTGAGGATGAGCAGTGAGTAGTGGGTGATGATGTGGCTATTGTGCATCTCTCGATGCTGGAGAAGCCTTCTGTCCATAGACACCAAGCCGGGTCGTGTCGAGGCCTGGTAGATCAAAACATGAATATATCATAGCCGTTTTTGTACAATACAATGCCTATATCCTAGGCTATTCTGCTGCGAAGCCCGCAACATTTCTCCACGCTATGCAATACACATACAAGAGCCGCAGCTTCCAAGTTCCCATCTATTCCTTACCATCCCTGCTTCCTCATCTTCAAGATACGCTTGACAGCCGCCTGGAAGCCCAGCTTGAACCTTTTCCGCCACCTCTGACTGTGCAGACGCTTCCTCTTCGTTCCACCTCGCTCGTGGAACCTTTGGGCGTTGAAGTCCCTACGCACACCATTCCTGCCCACTTGGTTTTCCATATTCTTAAATGCCCTGGCAACGTCGATGCCTCGCTGATTGTCCACGTAGATTGTCCTTCCTAACGTCGGGCCGAGTTTCATGGGCGCTGGCTGAGGCACTGGAGGTGGGCCACTGCGGGCTCTGGGGTTGAGTGAGCCGGCAACATCACGCCTGCCGCCAATCGATGGCCCAAGGAGTCCAGCCATGAGGTCGTCCATGCTGGTTCGGTTGCTCTGCTTGTCTGCTTCGAGCTGGGCGCGAGCAGGCGTGCTAGTGGTTTGAGCGTAGTTGGAAGCGAAGCGCGAGGTTCGTCCGGTAGGTGTAGTCGGTGTGCCCTTCTTCATGTCGAGAGCACCGTCGAGAATGCTCGAAATCTCCTGGCTGGCAGTTGTGGGCTTTGCGGGCTGCTGAGGGCTGGTGTTGACGCCGGAAGAGGCGCTGTCGTCCTGACACCTGCGCATAGAGGTCGCGAAGGATCGTGATGCTGAGGCGCGCATGGGTTGTGCGCGGCATTGCGAGAAGACAGCCCTCCTAGCGGGCTGCCTGTATGCGGTGGGAGCCAGGAAGGGCATGAGTGAGTGCGAGGAGCGCATGATGGTCTCGCCGGCCTTCATGAGGTCCATCGCCGCACGTGACGGAGCGTGGGTGTTGGTGAAGTGTAGGTTGGTGGGTAGCAGCGAGGTAGAACGGCCAATGGTGTTTGCTGGTGCTGGCTCGCCGCTCAGTCCAGCCTTCACTTTCACTTACGGACTTTCTGTGCCTGCCTGTCTGGGGTGAGATGCCTGCTCTGCTGCTTCGCTCGGGGGTTTGCGGCGAAGTGCCACCACATGACTCGTGCATTGCTTGACAGCCCGCGTGCTCGCTGCAACTTTCACGAACCACCAAACGCCTGCCACTGCCACTGCCGACGACTTTCGTTTCGCAGCGAGAGGCTTCAACCGACTCCAAATACAGCACCATGGCATACAACTACGGTGCACCTCCCGGAGCTTACGGTGGGCGCCAGCCTAACTATGGCGCACCTGGAATGGCGCCTCCCGGCATGGACGCGCCGCCTGCTGCTGCTGCTCAAGCGCAGTTCAACATCCCTGGAGTCAACTTCAATGCACCCGTGATCAGACTTGGCATGGACCAAAAGGCTGGTGCACCAGCATCAGACCGCGACCGCGAGCGAGGAGGACGCGACGGCAGAGGAGGCAATGTCGAGCCTGCAGGCAACAACAGGCGCGCAGGCTTGGGTGCGGACGGTGGCAGCAGGAATCTTGAGCGCGACCGTGCGCAGATTCGCGAGAGCATGCTGGCTATCCAGCCGCCCACGAGGGAGGAAGTCGCACGCACGATCTTTGTGGGCGGCATGGGAGACGATGCGCCTGAGGATGAGGCTATCGAGAACATTCTACGGTGCGCCGGCAAGCTTCGTCGCTGGACTAGAGCTAGGGACGCTGACGACAAGAAGTGCAAGTTCGGCTTCGCGGAGTTCGAAGACGTCGATTCGCTCGAGGCTGCCAATGAGCTATTCGGCCAAGGCATCGAGGTGCCTGCGTTCAAGGCCGGCCAGGTGATCCGTGAAGGCGAGAACAACGAGATCAAGCAAATCAAGCTGTTGGTGGTCATCGACGAGCAGAGTCAAAAATACATCGAGGAGTGGACAAGCAAGCGCAACGAGGACGATGATGCACGCCAATTCCGCCTCGACGGCTGCAAAGAAGACTTGCGCCAGTGCCTTACCTCTATCACCAACACTGATTCTTTCATGGCTAATGCTGGCCTGAATGGCGACGCCGATAATGCTCAACACGACGCGAATGGCGAGAACAAAGAAGACGAGAACGCCGAGGTGGTCAACATTCCACTGACGGCCCAGACCGAAGACGACCTTGCAGATGTCCCCGAAGACATGCGTGCGACTGTGGCCGCCGAGATCAGAAACTTCCGCGATCGCTCCAACCGTCGCGACCTTGACAGACTGAGACAGGAAGAAGAGTTGGAGCAGAAGGAACGCCAGCGAGCTGCTGGATCGCGGACGAGCCGTCTAGCTTCACCACCCAGGGGAGGCCCCGCTGGATCGACAAATGGCATTCCACTTGGCCCTCGTGACCGCACTACCGGTCCGTCTGGCGCACCTAGTGGACCTAGGGGCCATCGTGGCCAGATGCCATCTGACTACGTGAACGGTGTCACCTTTGTCGGCGCGAACGGCGCAATCAACGGCATTTCTCTCAACCGCGAAGATGAGGATGCAGAAGAGAGCGACGAGGAGCTTGAAGCACGCCGTCGCAAGAAGCGTGAGGAGGAGCTGGAGAAGCAGTACATCGATCAGGAGCGCAAGTGGCTGAATCGCGAGCGTGTCTCTAGTAGTGCCAGACAGCGTGATCGCGAGAATGAGGCGAGATCGAACGAACAGAAGGCGAGACAGAAGGAAGCCATGCTAGACCGTCTGCGCAAGTGGAACGATGACGAGGAGAACAGACTCGGCCATGAAGAGTACTACGTCGATAGGTCGGCTTGGCTGCGTAAACGTGGTGCATACCGCGACAACGAAGCCCGTCGCGATGATTCGGATCGTGTCCAGGAAGCCAAGGATGCCTCTAATCAACAGACCAGAAATGCCGAAGCGCGTGGCCAGGCCGACGCTTTCCTCGACCAGCTGGACAACGACATTGCCACGAGATCTAACGCAGAGCCCGCTGCCGCTGGTGGTGCGTTCAAGCTCAGCCTGGGCGCAGCGAAGAACAAGGTAGCTGCTGCTTCATCTGCTGCCGCACCGGCACCCAAGCGCAATGTAGCCGATCTTGAAGGCCTCCTGGAGGACGAAGAGGACGCAGCAGCCGCTGGCCGCAAGCCTGCTCTCAAGCCGCTTGCAGACACTTCGACGCTACCGACGAACGGTGCTGACCTCAGCGACGAAGAACGTGCTGCCGCCCGCTCACAACTCGCGGCGGAGATTCCAACGGATGTGGATGCTTTGTTTGCGTACAAGGTCCGCTGGGAATCGTTGTCGTCTGACAGCATCGAGTCTCAAATCCGGCCCACAGTGGAGAAGAAGGTTGTCGAGTACCTGGGCGTGCAGGAAGAGCTACTCGTTCACACAGTCGTGGATGGCATCAAGAATCAGCGTGCTCCTGAAGAGCTGGTTGGCGAGCTCGAGCCGGCGCTGGAGGAAGAAGCGAAGCTGCTGGTCAAGAAGGTGTGGAGATTGGTTGTATTCTTGAGCGAGAGCGAGGGAAGAGGCTTGAACTAGGCCTCTTGTCTACTGTATCATGAGAATGGTGGAAGTAAAATTGGCTGACTGTGCTTTGGTGCATTCTCATGGTCAGATGCAATAGCCTGTCAGTCCGTTTTATCGACATTTGCAGACGGGTGCATGGATATCTTGTAGTGGTAGACTTTGTTCGATATTGATAAAGCATGCATACCTTCATGATGACCTCAAGACCACAGGCATGATAGATTTCGCATTCCCTTCACAGCTTGATATCATTTACATCGTACACTTCATCTAGCAGTAAGTCAAAGTGCCTTCCCCAATCTCCACTCACATGTCTGGCCAGAAGTTCTTCTCCGCCCAAAGAACCTGCCTCCAAACCTCTTCGCATTCGCCCCACTCCCAACCACCCTCCTCAATCGTAGCTCCATACTTGTTTGCAAGGCCTCCAATCCTCCTCACGAAAGCCTCAAACTCCGACGAACTCCAATTAGGAATGAACACCCGCTGCATGACATCCTTATCCTTGGCCGATAGCGCATGGTCCATCTTCGACCACGCATGGCGCCACGATCGCAAATAGCACTCTTCGGTCGCCCACAGCGCCACCAGCGAGACGATCAGCGGCCGTGACGGGTGCGCCGCACCCGCGAACAGGTCCTGGTACGCGCGCGTCTGCGGCGTGGGGATCGCATCGCAGATGTCTTCCAGCCAGCCTTCGGACTCGGCGGTGTCCTCGAAAAGCTTCAGCTCGCGCTTGATGTTCACCAGCGCATCGATCAGAAGGTCTGCGACGCGCCATTCGAGCGTGCTGTCGCGCTGGGAAGAGCCCGGGATCGGGAGCCGTGAGAGCATGGTGCCCATGAAGTTAACGTAGGACATGGCGTAGAGCCGGTCTTGCGCGAGCCATTTCTTGAGGTGTGCGGGCGAGAGCTGTGAGGTTGCGGCGGCGCGCAGGAATGGGTGCTGGGTTGCTTCGAGCAGGCGTAGTGGCTCGAGGCCGATTAGGTGTGAGGTTAGGGAGGGCATGGCTGTTTGACTGGGGGAGGCGTGTTGTATGTAGACTCAAGATGATGGTATGTAAGAGAGAGGAGGGATGTGACAGGATTCCTTACGTGTGCTTGGGTACTACTGCTACTGCTGCTCCGCTATGAGGCGACTTCCTGTTCGCTCGCTCCGTCCAACGGTACAGAATGCGCCCACTCTCGGCCGGCGAGATGTTGGAAGTGGGAACTTGATCGCTAGAGGCTGGAGAGTTTCGCGCTAGAAGTCTTCAAGCCGATCTTGGGACCTCCGGAGGGCGCTCGGACTTCATGTGCTGCCTCGCAGGCTGTGAATGTGTGCGTTTGAGTAGCGTTGTCATACCGTTGTTTTTTGTTCAAGAAATATGCAGGCCGAAATTGCAATCAACGACATAGCAAGGGAAACCAAGTCAGCCATGAGCAAGCGAAGACGTATCGCCGTCTTGGCGCCTAGGGAACTTGCCGAGTTGGTTGGATGGCAAACACTATATCGTACTCGCTAAGGTTTGCAAGGTGGTGAGATTCGTGTGGTATAAGATAAGCTTACAAGCAAGAAGACCGAAGCAGGTGTTTGCTATACGGCCGAGGAATACACTATGGCCTTGAGAACGAGTGTATCCCCTCGAGAGTATAGACAATCATCTGGGCCGTCAAGGCTCATAATACCAAAAGAGCTTACCTCCAGTCTGATCCTGAAGAACAATTTCAAGCCTGCACGTTACGTCCTCATGCATCGAAATGGCGCAGTGAACTTGTTTGGCAGACTGGAGATCGAAACTAGCACTGTGATGCTCTCTGTACGATCAGCTACAAACCCATCGCAGCAGACATGTCCACCCCGCTCGTCTCAGGCGCACGATACCCATGCTTAGTCGTGGTGCCTCAGTGCTCCCATCATGTTAACGTAACCCAGGTCAGAAGTTAGAGTAGTACGCCTCGATCACATCTTCATAGCCTCATCTAAAGCGTCCGGAGCGCCTCCTGTCGCCGTCATCCGGCCTATCCGAACTCTCCCGCCGAGATTGACGTATCCGAGCCGTAGTGCCAGAACGAATACTGTTTGGCGTGATAGAGCTTCTGCTGTGCAATCCAGCCTGCGCGCTCGACACGGAAGCTCGACTTGCAACTGGAGTCGGGGCGACCTCCCTGACATCCTTGAGCCACTCCTCAGGCTCATCCCCTTGCACTTCATAACGCTTGCCCTTGTAGAGATAAGTTCGTTTGGGAGGTGTGTTACCGTTATCGGGGCGGTGAGGGTCAAAGCCGGCGTTACCGTCGATCTCAAGCTCCTTTGGAATTGCGACTGCGCTGTCTTGGCTTGATGTTGAGGACTCAGTCGTTAGAACGATGGCCGGTGCCCGCGGCATGGGTTTTGTCGGCAAGGGAGAACTAGACACCGGCGAGCGAGCTCCAGTGACACTGCCCGTAGAAGCACTGTTGTCGTCTTGGATGCTGTCTCTGCGTTTCTTTGCGTGGTGTCGAGGGTACTGTGGCAAGTCGTGGTCGTAGCCGGCGGTCCGGTTCGCGAAAGCAGCGTCTTGCGCTTCCTCTGCATCGAACGCTTTGAAGAAGGGTCTCTTAGACGGGGTGGGGCGGTTTACGGGGATCTCTACTTCGTGTACAGGCGGTTCCTGAGGCATAGGGATCCTGATAGCAGTATCGCCGCTATCCTGGCCGCGTCGCCACACAGGCTTCGATATAGGCGCACGAGGGAGGGGAAGTTCCCACTCGTGCTTCGGGCCACGTCCAGATCCCATGTAGTCGGCGTGTTCCAGGTGAAGGTTTTGTGTCAAGGTCAAGGTTTTGGAAATACGTTGAGTGAGCGATGCCTCCGTGATAGAATCTCCTGGGAGGCTGATGGCTTCAGCTGAAAGGATGCAAGATTACGAGCAAGTAGGCCGGCTACAGTGATCGATACCTCAGCTGCTATAGATGACGTTTCTGAAGTTGATGCGATTGTTGATAAGTTGGCGTCGGGTGCTGCACGCGTCCAAGATGCGGGTTGAGGCAATTTTGAGGTTGCGGAGGAAGACACCGGAGGACCGCCAATGAAACACGAAGAAAAGCAAGGCCGTGCTGTGTGTTGGTGCCTGATGTATGCAAGACCGCTTCTTTGCTTGATTGAATGTAAGACCGCGAGACAAAGGAGATGGTGGCTTAGAGGTTTTGGGCAGGTACACAGCAGCACGTGAGAAGTTTCACCCAGCCAAAGCGGCGCGAATCATGGTCATTTTATATGACGCTTGGACACACTCTGTTTACGAGACATCAACGAACGTCAATTAGATGCATACGATGGGCATTCAAGTGAATCTCATTCCTTGATCGGCCTATCTAATTGATCTCGCGATTCATGATCGCCCCATTGACCGCTCGCCACAGCTCACAACAACATTGCTCCGTGTTGCCTCTTCCGCAATGATCCCAAGCCATGAATGTACCTCTGCAGAAACAAAGCATGTCGCAAAAGTATCTTCAGACGCTCTAGACACTTTAAAACATCATTGTGAGTCCCAATAATCCAAATCAACATATGAACATTGTTGACAATGCCGACCGGCCAGACCCCCAAAGCCGCAAACTCTATTCATTTGTTATGGCGCCTTATCCTTGGCGGTGTCTGCATGCCACGTCTTCTGACAGGAACGTGCAGGCATTGAGCCAACGTGATGATCAAGACGATCAAGAAATGTACGCCTGTTTCTTGCATCAAGACCCTCACATCTAATGAGGCTCCTCAGCCAACGCACAACACCTCCGGTTCGCGCTCCATGCTCATGTTTTCGCCGAACGTATGGACCAGTCCCTGAAAAGAAAATACTGCCGTCAACTGACTGCACAAGAACGACATGAGAGAAACTTTGATGATTATATCGCAAGTGTCGTTCTTCATCATGGTGCATTGTGCGTCCTTTAGGTGACGAATTACGGATGTTCGGATGCTGGGCCACAACCCCTCAATCAATGGCAGATTAGAGCGATGCAAATGTCTTCAGATTTGACGGAGGAAGACAAGTTTTACCCGTTGTTTTCTTCGCACGCACAGTGATTATGCTATCATGGTGGATGAATTCATGTCCTTCGGTCTCACGTCTCACTACACCTGCGAATTGAGTCTGGAACTATGTTCACTCCCGTTGACTGACACTGTCCGATACGCAGTAAATGCTGCGTCGATAGAAGTGAGACCGTGGACGAGTTGTTCACTTTATGCTCGCTTGCACATGAGTCAAGTGCGTAATATGGACGTGGCGACATAGTGCAAATTGTTATCGCTACCACAGTGCGCACGGTATGCGCAGTGGCCGAGAAAATTCGAATGCATTCCAGCGACATTCAATGCTTTCGTGATTTAGATACAGATATCTGCAATCGATTCGTTGTGCATGACGCGGCAGACTAGCCCTCGGGGGAAGTGTTGCTGGAGTGGCGGGGCTGGGGAGGAGGTTTGTCCGGATCATCGCTGCAGATACCAGGTGGATGAGAGCGTGTCTACCTTCGAAGGATATGCTTGCCGGCAAGGTATAACGGAAATAGCATGGGTCCGCGTATTCCTTGACTTTGGTCGATTCACCGATTCCATTTACGTTGTGCATGCAAAAGGAGATTCTATTACCGAAACGCTCAAATCGTGTCGCATCTTGCCGAATTGTCAGTAAGACTTAGCACAGTACATGGCCTTGTTTGTATCCGGTCTGAGGCCCGGGATGGGAAACGTCTCGGAGCCTCAGCTCTGTGACGCACTTTGACAGGTAAATATTTCAATGCTGGCGACCGATGTGTGATTTGTCCAATCATAAATTGAGGCCGTAAGGACACAGCGAAGCATAAATCGCATAAGACATACCTTGTTGATCTGTTGGTTCCTCTCGTCACACCGCTTATCTTGCCAGACCGCCTGTGGCCATCTGTGGTCCAAAGTCAAGGAGGAATGTACTGGTATTTGTTTCTGCAGCACTAGAGGCGCGAAAATGCATGAAGAACAAGTTTTGGTCCAGAAAGAACTTGAAAGAAGTACCCAAAGGGCCATGTCTGTAATTGCGAGTTACCGAGCATACTCATATGCTCATGCAGGTAGTTTTGACAATCAAAAGAAGAGACTCAAGATTTTCATGCAGCATTTGCATCATTCACAAATGTCGCATTTATGCAAGCGCTCATCACATCATTGTGCTGGTTGAGCATACGTGACGGACCTCCGAAGTGGCATGGACCCGTACAATGAGTTTGTCTCATAGGTGTAGCCGGAAGCTCGGCATAAGATGACGATCCCTGTTCAAGTAGTAAAGACCACCTCGCTGTAGTCATTCATATGCCCGGTCTTGAGAACCTGATATTCCATAGGTTTTCCGAGGTTCCAATGTTGACATTGCAAAGTGAGGTCGTCCGACTTTGGATCTGGGCAGAAATTGTCAAAGCTCGCCCATGGCTGATCCCCACTTCGGCAACAAATCAAGCTGGAAGCCTGATAGGGGCCATGCCTCCTTTATGACCAGCCACCCAATCCAATCGCTTGGTAAGATGCAATTTCGAGAGCATTGGACGACCCGAATATATGCCGTCATGTGACCGGATCCTGTTTCGAACGCTATTCACGGGGTCATCAGGGCTATACATACATGTACGCTGGCCACTTCTCGATTGAACAACACCTGCCTCCAGCAACGCAGGCGACATGACGAGTCACGCTCACTCGCAGTCCATAATGGACAAGGAGGTAGAGGTGCCTGAATGGGAGCACACCAACAGCTCGAACGGTGCTGGTCCTGCCACTCAATCCACAAAACCATCGCTGAAAGAAAGGTTCGACACCGCAATGCCGCCACACAAGAAATATTTGGGCATGAAGCGGAATATCTTCTTGCTAGCACTCCTCGCCGTGTTCCTGGCGCTGCTTGCGCTGATCATTGGCTTGGCCGTCGGGTTGACGCAGGTGTCGAAGTAAGCGCTTCGACCATCGTAGAAACATATGACTTGGCTAAGAATGTAATAGATCATCAAATCTCCCGTTACCCTCGAATTCTCAGATCTTTGAGGGCGACCTCACCTACTACCAAACAGGGCTTGGCGCCTGTGGCGAAACCAGCAGCGATTCCGACAGCATCGTCGCTGTCTCACATATCCTCTTCGATGCAGCCGGCAGCTCGAGCTCGAAAGGTGGCAACTCAAATTCTAATCCCTTGTGTGGGCTTAGGATCCGTGCCGAGCGCTATGATGAGGATCGTGGCGAGATGAGGAGTATTGACTTGAAGGTTGTGGATCGTTGCACGGGATGTCAGCCCAACGATATCGATGTGAGCTATTCGGCTTTCGACAAGCTTGCATCTCGCGACAGAGGAAGGGTAGAGGTCAAATGGGCTTGGCTGCGATAATTCTCTGTATGTATCGTACAACAATCACAGCGACTTCTGATCATGGATGGCCAGGTTCCCACGACATGTTCTGCTGTATGCAGCTCGTTCGACGATGTGTCAGTGGTGACATCTCTGACTTCCAGACTTAGCAGCGATAGCTTGTGAATCCGGGAACGGTTGATGGCTCTGAGTAGCTTGTTGGCCACTGGAATCTCTGCTTGCACTCGCTGGCGCATATTAGGTAGGTCTCACTCCATTGAAGTTAGGGCAAAAGTAACAGCAGGAGAAGATGTAAGCATTGCAAACGGCCAGCAGAACAAAATCACGCCTGGTTCATGGCATCCGACGTGAAGGCACCTCGAGTGCAGGCTTGTCAAGTGAAACACGTGAAAAAGCTGTTTGCTCATCCCACAAAATACGTCAACGTGAAGCGGCACACAACAAGGCAGCCTGTCGCACGCTCGGTCGCGGCTGACTTCAGTTGTTGCACTTTCTCTTTACCGCAGTGCGCCCACTCGCCACTGACTCTCTCGTCACAGAGCCAACTTCTGCCGCACACACCGCGCTTGCCTGCCTCCACCACCACTTCACAAACATAACCCGCTGCAGCAATTGACCTAAGCACCCATCCGCCCAACAACATATCACTTGGAACTCCTTGTGCAGTTCTGCCACGCCGTCGAGCCTGGGAATTGCGACAGCACCAGGACCGGGATTGCACGCCAACATCACCAAACACCCATCGCATATCATCTAACCACCACATGCGCTCACCAGGCATCTCATCCTAAGCACACCTGCGGTCGTCATTCCATCCAACCATGGGCTTTTACCACAACTTGAACAAAGAGAAAAGTTATCACAGAGGAATCTTCTTGGCTGCGACAATTGGGCTTGCTGGGCTATGCAGCGTCTACCCGATAGCATGCTTCAAGAAGTTCAGCGGGAGAGAAAAGGCGAAGGTGAACCAGGAGCTGGCGGAGCTGGAACGCCAGCAGAGAGAGGACAACGAGTGGGAGCGGACGCATTACCCGAGACAAGCGAGGCACCGATCGTATTCACCACCCCGTTCTTCGCAGCGCCCCCCTCGCGAGCACCGCCGCTCCTCCGCGAGACCGACTCGCCACCACCAGCGTCGCGAGTCGAGGAGCCACCGCCACCCCGAGGACGAACGTTAGGAACTGGACGATCGCGTGATCGGAGATCCTCAAATCCTTCGCAGGACTCACGCTTACGATCGGGTGTTGGATCGGGAAAGATTCGAGCGCCATGGTGGGAATCCTCCACCGAGGAGGTATCATTACAGCTCGTAGGAGGGCATTCTGGGCCCGATATGAACTCAGTGGAGAGCTCTTCGCACGACCTATCCCGAAAAGACCCAACACATACACAAGGGCTTCCCATTGTTTGGACGGCTGGCTTCTCCGGTCCGACACATCTGGAGCAAGGACCAGCACGAAATGATGAGGAGTGCACTCCTATCGCCCAAGCCACCTCACTTTTCAATTCCAAACCATTCGGAGCTCCCTCCCCTCAGACACCTAGTTCAAGCTCGTCAGGGAGAAGCTCAGCCGCTTCGAGTTTTGCGTATCAGCTGCGTCGCCGAGTTGATGTGCGGCTCTTACGGAAGCGCTCCAAGCCTGTCCAACATACTAAGAAACAGAGTCTTGCGAAAGGCAAGGTTTCTCCACCCTTGCGTTCGCCTACGTTCGGAGTACCGAAAGTCGTGGCAGACAGTCGTAACGAGACTGTCAACTCACCACTAGATGATAGCAACTACAACTCACTTCAAGCATTCCTCGACAAAACGTCCAAGGTTGCCGTCACCTCGCTGAAGCTACCACCACCCAAGCAGTTGAAAAAGACTCCGTCGAGGACATCGAGCGAGAACAAGAATGAGTCGCCATCAAATTCTAGATCCTCATCGCCACATCGAGTCCAGCAGAAGAATATCAAAACGAGGCGACCAGGCATCCTTCGTTCGTCTCCCTCACGCGACGTGACCGGACGTTCAAGCTCACCTCAAGCCCGTCCCAAAGCGCGGCCTTTTCAAAGAACTTCAAGTCGAGAGTCTCCAACCAGCTCGCTTCACGCCGCGAGCCACAAGAAGCAGACTAGCTCGTCGAGTCGTACAACGCCCGTGAGCCCGCTTGCGGCTGCACCACTACCATCAACGCCGGGCTCTAGTCATACCGGGAAATCGGAAACCAACCCTTTCCAGACAGATGACAGCTATTTCTCAACTTTGAGAACAAAGATGACCAGCCGCCAGGGTTTTACTCCGACTCTTTCGCCCACGAAACCAGAGCAGTCCTTACCCAGTCCGGTTGAGTCACCAAGATCGCTCCGGCATGAAACACAGCAGGAGACTTGGCCGGCGATGAGCAGCGATGCTGTTGCGAAGAGACAGAAGCGTGGCAGTATATTCAGCGTGTTTGGGTTACCAGTACCAGCCAAAGCTGCAGAGCCCACTCTACCTGAAAACTCGGACAATTCTTCTCAGGACCGGCCAACGGTGCCAGCTATAGCAACATGGCCCACGGCATCTACGGACTTGGGGAAAGCACAGTGGAGGCGCATGTCAGAAGATCAATCCATCCCGCAGTACTTCAATCGCCGAAGGAGAACCAATACGGTCTCAGCTATCTCGCCGTCGCCCGAGCAATCATCTGGCAGTACGAGAGCGACTCAAGATGTCGGTTCATCAAATGCCCATGAGTCTTACTTCCAGGAGCGCAGCGATGTCATTAGTCCTTTGTCACCTTTCACGCCGTTGCCACCATTGCGCGAGGATTATGACAGGTCAAGGCGTGTTTCAATCGAGATTCCAGAGACGCCAGGGATACATCATCACCCATTGGACACTCCAGACCCGTCTCCGTTGATTGAAAGAGGGAGATCTTCCGGTGTAACTATTCTGCCGCCAGTCACGAGTACTGCTGAGTCGATGCCTATTCCAGGCTCCTTTCCCGCACGCAGGTTCACATTTCATCTCCCGTCGTCAACTGACGAGGAAGCACCGCATCCTCCGTCTACGACAGCCTCAACCTGCAAACGTTCTAGTGTCTTCCAAGACATCACCTCTGAGCTGATAGGCACACCGAACCGACGCAAATCGTCTTCAAAGGGCGACCGCCCAGTCCGCCTGCTGCAAAGACGGCGCTCAGCCCTCACGCCAATCGTGCGTCAGGGCACCAGCACTACCATCGCCAGCCAGACGATCAAACCAATCAAGCGCTCCATAACAGTTTTCAAAAAATCCATCCAGAGCGCACCTCTCAGCACAAACCCCAAAGAATAGGATCTCACCGTCACAGGCTTCAGCCAGACACCCTTCGCCACACGCTACCACGACGAAAAACGTAGCGAACAAGCGAACATGCGCGCTCTTATCAGCAAAGCTCTAGCAGAAGACGACTCGGGCGGTGAAGATGCAGAAGCGCTACTGCGGACGCATGTCCCCGACCATTTACCCGGCAGTCCCCTTTGTCCATTGGATGTGAGGAACAAGACGGGCGGGAAGAGCATTTGTCCGCTGCATGGCAGTCGGAAGACGGTGCAGGATCTTGCGCTGAAGAAAAGAAGTAGAACGGGAGGGCAGAGGGCGAGTTTGACCCCAGCTGTCAAGCGCGAGCCCGAGATTGTTTTTGATAGCGGTGACGGAGGGAGGAACTTTTGAGGCGGGCTTTTCTTTTCCCCTGAGATCACGCTGCTGACTGCGACATGAGTAGTTGGAGCGTCAAGGATTGCGTGTTTAGTTTGGTGCGATTGGAATTGATCACTTGTCTTACCTTGGTTTCGAAGCGTCTCAATCTTCTCAAAAATGGCACACAAGGGTATCGACGAGCATGCCAAACGGGGAGCGGAAGTTACCATCTGCGTGTACATGTTGCAAGCGAGCAAGTGAGGGACGATTGTGACAAGATGAGAGGGTAACACCTGTTCACGTGCCTCAGAAAGAATTAAGATCGGAGATTTCTTTGCCTTTGGAGCTGAAGATCCCACACTTGGATGTCCCTCGAGCTGTTCAGGCGTGCTCCGATCACCCCATTGAAAGCTATCAAGGACCCACAAAGTGCGTAAATCCTTCTCACGAGCCGCTTGACTACTTGTCAGTGACGTCCATCTGACGAGAGAAAAACAAAAGTACCTACATGTATCCCACGTTGCTGGAGCTGTCTCGACATGCAGGACGTACCTACATGTATCCGCTGTCACCATTGACGGCAGCTACAATCCGACAATGCGTCTCGCCAACACACATGCGCGCCTCGCTAGAGATTAGAAGAATTACTTGTTTGAGAGCTTGAGTTGGGCTGGGAAGCTATTGAGAACGGGGGTTGTGCCTATTCGCGGTTTTGCTTGCGGTTTCTGCAGCCGTACAGCTCACGGATGATATTCATATTTGCGCAAGTGATGATGGCGATAAATGCAGTGGATATGACGATCGATCAGTCTAGACGATGGATTTTGGTCTGATTGATCGCCTCGTGATGCTGTGATGTTTGGTGATGATTATGCGACAGCAATGTTTTGCCTTGGCTGCCTCGGGCGTAAGTGGCAGCCTGCTGGACACGTGTAGTATGAGGTAGTGCTACGTGTAAGTAAGATTAGTTCGCCTGCAAGCTTCCTTCCAGAACTCGTCGCAAACGGTGGCGACCACGTTGAGACTTGGATGAAACCTAGACGCCGCATTCTGGTGAACGTCCTTGCATTTACTGTTATCAGTGATACGACCGGCAGCAAAAAGCAGTGATCCTGTTGTTGTGCGTAGATCTCGGAGAGTTGAGCTTCGAGCTCAACAAGCCTGACATGTGCGCGAAAAGCACACACGCCACAGCCTCATTCTATTCGTGGGCAACGAAAACGCATGCCAGCAGGGTCATGCATATCCGCGCAAAGCGCAGCTTAACACGGCCAAGCGGTACCTGTCGATTGTCACGCGTGCGAGGCAGCGAGCGGGCTATCCTATAACAGACAGGCATCAAGCAATACCTCGGCCACAGAAGCGAGTATTTGGCCCGCGGGCTGGCGGGGTATAGCGATGCTGATTCGAATAGTTTCGGCGGACTCAGCCACGAGTGGAGGACGCGTTGCGGGCGAGAACTGATGAGCAGTTCGGTGCTTTGACTTTGCGTTCCTGGACAAGGGCCGCACGTGGACGGAACGGACCTCTTTGGACCCTATTAAGATGTTTTGTCTGAGGCGAGAGGAGTCGCGAGATCGGCGGCTTCTCCGGAGGGATTTTCGTGTTCGCTCGGAAGACGGATATGAAGCAGCGCTAAGGCGAACAGATGGAGATGTTACAGCGAGAGCTCAAGTAGGCAGTAGATGCACGTAGTCGAGGCTCGCTTGGCGGCAGAGGCGAGATAGTGTCGCCCCAGTACCGTGAGCGCGGGAGAGGCATCGGACCCACGATCGAATCGCGTCCTGACATGTCTCGCTTCATGTCTGGCATGATGAGCAAGATCGACGCGTTGGAAGAAGATCCAGGCGGAGCTCCAGGAGACATGCCCTGGATGAGGCAGCTCGTCCACTCGAGCACATGACGGCGACTGTCGCTGCTGGCCGCGACTACGCTCGTGTGGTATAGGCCAGCGCCGCGTGTGTCACGCAGGTCGCGAGATACCGGGGCGAGTGGGTGTCGATGGGCCGATGAGCGGCAGCATGGCGATTGCAGGCAGCGGTGCTAGCAGGCTGGTGGCGTGTGAAGACAGCGAGGTGGCGTGCAGAATGTGGTGGTGGGATGTACGATTCGCCGCATCGGACCTTCTAGCGCATGTATGTTGTTTCTTACGGTCCAGTCCACCCGATCACCCACGCATCGGTGCATCCACGCACACACACGCACACACGCACTCGCAGCCATCCAACCATGCCACCCCATCCCTCGACTCCACCACCCCGGACTATTCTCCCAAACCCTCGCGCACGGTATTGCCCGCCGCGCGCAGGCTAAACCTTCCTGGAGCCTTGCATGAGCATCTGCGCCAGTCCAGTGAGATAGAGTAACTCCTCGTCCCTTCTCCTTGTCACGCTTAGAGTTACTGCCTGCTGCTGCACCCTCTCTCGACTGCCTGCGAGCACCGGTCTCACCCAAAAGCCCGCTGCGCCGCCCGTCGCAGTCTTGTCTGTCTTGCCTGTACCACCTGCTCGCTCACCGTATCATCGCTGCTCACCATCATCACTTCTATTACTGCTCTTCCAACCCTCCAGTCCTCTCCCACAGCCGTTGTGGCGTAGCCTTCTGCAACTTTGCGCAGCCATGTCGGTCCAGTAGAAGCCTAGATCCCCAACCAACACACACCCACGGCCGCCTGCCAGACGCACTTTTTGTATCATTCGCAACACAACATCGTGCCTCTTACGCGCTCCTTTCCCATTAGTCCACTCTCACCACGTATCACCGCCGATCCAGCACCGACACACGCCACCGTGTAGCGCGCGTGCTACAACGTCCACCCTCTACATTAGCGGGCGACACCTCTGCAGCGAGACCCATCTTTTCTTCCCCACGACTTGCCTGCCTGCGAAGCAGGAGCCAGTATGGCGTCGCACGTACTCCGCCAACGTGCAGAGTATGCCAACATGAGGAATGCCTACCAGAGTGACCGCTCGTATCTCTCCTCGAACGCAAGCAGCGACGACTCCTACCGTCAGCGCACCTCTGGCAGCGACCGATCATATCAGACCACGACCACCGCGTACTCGGACGATACTCCGGCCCAGAGGCCCATCATCAGACAACATGAGACATGTTATGGCCGGATAGAGAGGCCACCGGTGCGCTTCTTTCCCGAGAAGGAACCGATGGCAAGCCCCAGTACATCGGTAGAGACTTATGCGTCTACTGTCCCGAGCGAGGAGGCTCTTACGGACGAACTGAGCGAGTTCGACCTCCCAGAATACACGGCAGAACAATATGATTATGTCGTCCCTGCTACCCCATCGGACTTCTCGGAACTCTTCCCATCACATCGTCGGCTCACAATCCGACATGACGACTCGACGCTCGACGGGAACATGAATCTGCGAATAGACACAGAGGTACACGCGAGCGGACGAAGATGCGACATGACGTTGTTCCATCTCCGTATGCACGATCTAAAGGAGCGGCAATTCTCGCTTCGACGCTATTGCCGGGACTCTGGTCGTGAGGTCTGTCACTCGGTCTTGAAGACTCAGAAGGCTGTTGTCGAGAAGCGACCCGGCTTCCAGCGTTCGCTTAGCAACGCACTGAGCAGCATGTTGCCAAAGTCTGACACGAAAGTACCAACAATGTCAAGTCTCAAAAGAAACGACTCTGGCTATGGATCAATGCATACTGTTGATTTTGACGATGAGCCTCTTCCTGTGGTAGATGAGCCCAAGACTCAACAGCACATGACCCATACCATGAAGTTGGAGTTCTCAAACTATGCGCAGCTTGATGTTACTCGAGTCGGTGCGAAAGCATCCAAGAACTACAAGTTCGACTACTGGGGTGTAAACTACGCGTGGAAGCGAGTTGTGCAGAAGAAGCACGACAGTGTAGAGACATCGTTTCATCTTGTCAAGGCTGGCAGTGAACAAGTGCTCGCCTACATCTCGCCCATCGCGCTCTCACGTTCGGAAGCGCGTGAAGAGCAAGCCAAGGGCGGATGGATCGCACCCTGCTCCATGTACATTGCCGACGAAAAAATTGTGGCCAGCCAAAAGGACGTGTCGGAGTAAGTATTACTTGTTGTCCTATAGCCATTCATCACTCTTGTCGCTAACATTCTCATAGCGTAATTGTCGCGGCCGGCCTCATGGCTCTTGTCGACAACACCATTCGCGAACGGTTCCACACTAAACAAGAGAAACCCTCGATCCTGCCCAAGGTTGAGTACGTCGGACCCAAACGTCTGATCAACGAGATGTTCCGACCAAATCGCTCAAGCAGCTACAACAGCCGACCATCAACCAGTCACGGCTATCCCACTCACTCCCGCGCGAGCAGTAGTGGCTCGTAGACAAATTCTCGACGAACACGATCAAGACTCGTCACCAAATGCACTTCGGTCACATTTTCGGGTTATACTTCCTGTCGTGCGATCTCTTTTCAGCATGCTGGCATGACATCACGCCAGAGCTTCCGCCGTGGAAGCTTTATACCTAACCACATCTCCAACATCTTTACATCCTACCTTCATATCACACACGCCATGCATGTCACATCTTCGCCGGATCACAGTCACGGCTTCATTTCTGCTTTTACGAGTATCGCTTTACTCGCTCGTCGACACTGGCTTCGACAGTCTCGAGCCATTTGTCCATCTGATGCATCGCATGCACAGCTTCTTGGGATCATGTATTGGTATTATTACTACTTTGGCTTTCGGCTTGTGGTCTATGGCATGATGCTTCAATGGATGCAAGACCCGGGATGACGTTGGTTTCTCTTTTCTTTTCGCAAGCCAAGCGGGCTGTGGGAACGTTGGGTGGCTATAATATTGGAATTACTTGCATCGACGAAAGAGTAGGATGCGCGTCTATGCATACATGAGTCCTTCCGTAACACTATTCTAACGCTCTTGGCATTTCTGTTTAATTGACCGATCCAACGTGACCTCACACCAGGTGGTATCTAGGTCACGTGCTGCATTGCTTCTTGATATCTCAGGTTACCTTGAATTCACGACGCAGGCTTACGATGACTGTGCGACCTGACCTTTCGATCAAAAGTGATTGCTTGCATCGCCAAGCCAAACATTTGATCGACCTCATGATGCATGGCGACGTACTTGTTCAGAGCGGTGTGAAGCCTCGCCTTATGATTTCCACCATTCCGTCCCAGTCTGGTCACAGATGTAACATGTCAATCGCTCCCGTCCACGTAACTGCTCGATTGATTGCTACCGCGACACGTAAATGTTGGCGACAATCTGTTGAACAGGTACATGTAGGTCTCCACCCGGCACGCGCCACGGGACGGGAGTGTCAAAAACCGCAACGGCATCGGCAGGAACCCGATCGACGACCGTGCGACAAACACATCACCTCCTCTCTTGTCGGGTTGCAGACAGCAGGCTCCTGACGTCTGCAAACAACGCGCGACCTGCGTGGCTGTTCGACTCTGTTGTGCGCCGTCGCTGTCAACGCTCGCCACGCTTGCACGCCTCACTCGCTTCCAGAAAAGACGCACCGCCCTTCAAATCCCACGCAACTGGTCAATGCACATGTTGCAGCAGCCGGGTCGCCCGTCCCATTGCCGGCTTACTGATCCTTCGTGCCCCGTGTGCGAACTCGATGCGTTGCGTGCGTTGCGTGCATGCGCGAGCGCTCGTTCTGCTGGGCTGGGGATGGATCATGGATGTATGCGTGTTGTAATGTCCCGCGCACGCAAACACGCCTACCCGTCGCCCTGGCCTGGGAAGACCCGGGCGGCCTGTCGCACGCAGCCTTTTGGAGGACCTCGCACCCGCGTTGACCGCCTCGAGCGAATGTCCTTCTCTGTCGCAATCAGCCGCTGGGCAGACCTGCGTGTAACATGATACGTGGTCGGGCCCTTTCATGGGCAAGGCTCGCGCATCAGCAGCCTCTTTTTCATGCACTCGAGCGGAGACATGGCGCCGGCGCAATCGCGTGCAGCGAGCACCTTCGTTTGCGTTGGCTGCGCGTGCATGAACGGGTCTCGAAGGGAGGGGAGAGGAGAAAAAAAAAAAGAACGAGATGACCACCGAGCACTCTCGATCTAACCTGGGTGGCGCGCATGGCTGCATGCGGCTTTGGGTAGCCGTGCCAGAGAGCCCCACGCTGCTTGAGACGCTCATGCCCATGAGCAAACTGATTCATGTGCATTTTGGCAGAGCTAATGCGGACGAAGTGGGTGCGCGTGAGGAGGGAACGTGTCTTAGCGCCCATTGCGACACCTAAGTGGTCCGTCGACTCCCTTAGGGCCTCGAACGCAAGTGCTGTTTGACGAATGCCACCTCGGCCACCCATGCACAAGAAACATCCCCCCGGTCGATTGTTGTTTGGCACCGGAGCGGCCCAATCCCTCGCGCCGGGCCATCGACGTGAACGATTGTTGCATCACCGCAAGGCTACACGGCACCGATGGGAGAGTGCCGAGCGGAGGCAGAACATCTAGACGTACTCCGGCCAGCAAAGTTCCCTAGCATTGAACGACGCGCAGGTAGGTACATTACGGCTCCACTAATGGCTGCTTTTCACGAAACAGGGTGCGTTTTGTTTGTTCCATGACGCCCACTCGCGAAGCGTCACGCGCCAGCCAGCCAGCAAATACCCTCTCCACCCTCTCTTAAAGAGTATCCATCGCTGGCACCGCCGGTCTGGATCACACTTTTCCTGCTTCATGGGCGAAGTGGCCCATTGCAGATTCACCCGGCAACACGCCAGCGGCCAGCTGACAGCGGGCACGTATCCTCCCGTCTCCGTTGACGTGGCTCTAGCAGCAGCCCTGAACCGGCAGCGTTGGGCAGAACGAACAGCGAAGTCGACTGGTACCGTGTGGGCGACGCAAGAACGCGCGAAGCAAACGAAGGGTAGGTCCCATCCATGCAACGCCAGGGTTATAAGAGTCGGCCTCGAACAAGGTAACTCGAGCTAAGGAGGAACTACTTTCTCACCAATCTCCTGCACCGATCTTCTTTCCCACAAACCTTTCCCTCTCGCCGGCGAACCCTTGGTGACCCATCTGTTCTTCGATTCGTCCTAGAGCCTCAAACCCATCGTCATACCTCCCATACTCTTCTCCCCCTAACGCTGCACGACATTCTCTCGTGCTGGTCCCTTTTGCTCCACTACCCAACCGCCTCAGTCAGATCCACAGACCCAGTGCTTCGCCACTAGTCACGATACTAGCTCGTATCACACGCACCGTCCATCCTCACAAGGTCCGGACCGTACCTTACCTTCCTCTCCCTCCCAAACGACAGCGAAACAGAATGTCGTCGCCCACTGCCTCCAACGGCTCTGCCTCTACCGCCTCCTCCACCGCGCAATCGCAGTACCAAGACAGACTGATCAGTAAGCAAACGGAAATCTCGAACCCCACGTCTAGATCTGCAAGCCCGAGAGAAAAAGTCCTAACCACTCAATCCTTTCGCAGCCTACTGCCGCCAAGTCAGCCCACGCACACCGCTCTCTCCAAATTACCAGATCATCTCTGACCGCCGAGGTTCGTTCATTCCGTGCCCTTGCCCCTTGTTCGTTCCTCTTCGAACTTTTAAACGTCATACTTGTTGCTTGTCGCCTGGTTGCTAACAAAAAATTGGTTCTCACAGGCGGCCGCACCGCGTGGTCCTGCACCGTGACCGTCGGCTCGCAGACCGTCCACGCCCGCTTCTGGTACGACGGACAGTACGTCAACAACGCCCGCGAAGACGCCGCTGAGCGCGCGCTGCAGTGCTTCGGCCAGTTGCCTACGCCCGCGGGGCCGCAGCCGGCGCATTTGCAGCAGTTGCAGCAGAGGCACTATGGGGCGGTGAGTAGCTAGCTGATGGCGATGAGGTGCATCGTTGGTTTGCTCTTCGATGCTGGTCGATGAGGAGGGCAAGGCTGGTGGCCGGCTGCTTTGGATTGGTGACATTCGGATCGGACTTTTTGGGATGGGTGGCCCAGCTTCATCATGATGGTGTGCTGGAGGAGGCTGTCACAGTGTGTGATCTTTTCGGTGCTGGGGTTTCATTCGGTGTGCTGATGGTAGACGTTTGGGGGTCCTACTTTCCCAGTCTTTCATTGTCGACCGTGGCTTGTTGGGATATGGGTGTGATGGGGGATATATTCTTTCTCTTTCTTTCTCAGTAGCGATGGCGCTCGTCCGTCTGGTCTTTGCTTGCCTATATTCGAGGCAAGTGGGCTGGTGTTGTACGGCTTTTGTAGTTTTTCGAAGCAGAATCTAACGAATATGATTACATGCACTACTTTCCAATGGTACCTCCGACAAAGTCTACAAAGCAAATTTCAAGAGATGCAACTATTGAGAGCCAAGTAAAGTCTGGCGAAAACGATGATAGGCACTCTTTGTGGAGGCTCCTATAGCAAGAGTAGACCAAGGATACGAAGGAGAGCTGTAGGTGCCAATGGCTTAGAAAATCGCAACACAGGACTTTCGCCCAATGTGCCACTCTCTGGACGCGTCGCATTGAACAGCGAGACACTAGCACGGAAGCAGTACGTCAACAGCGACGTCGCCATCTACCAAAAGCAGCAAACGCTTTCTAAAATCATAAAGCAATATATCCGTTATCGCTATCGCTATCGATCGAATGCTTGCCGAGAAGCGAATGGAGCCCTAGATCTTTACCAGTACAGTACGTTACTCGTTTGGTCACGCCCACGCGGAAACTCTGAGCGACAGCTTCGTGCGCACGTGCCGGCTGTTTCTTCCTCCCGCAAACCTTCTCCGCCTTTCAGTTCCCTTATCTCCCACTTGCACTCTCACCCGACTGGACGCTGGCCAAGCACCCTCGGCTCCGTTATCGCTTACGCTCTGCGCCTTGTGGCCTCGTCGGCGAGCTCCTGTATGGGATCTTTGAAGATACGATGCTCTTACACTGATACGGAGCTACGAATATGGCTGATGGCAGAAAGTCTAGATTGATATTTTCCTTGGTGAATATTCCCTTGGTGAGCGAGATGGTGGGTGGAGCTGGTTCAGTAAAAGTATAATATCTCGAGCAGATGATCCGTTCTCGCTGCTGTTTTGTACGCTTCTTCTCTCATCAGCTTTTCCATCGTCATCATCATCACATTTCATAACTCATCTCCGAGTGATTTGCTACCAATACGAACCTGGTTCTGGGGACTGCTTATTACGCGAGCGCTCGACAAAGGGCTACTGGTCAGGGCATCTTCCTCCCATATCTACCTGGCGTCGATCATTGGGGAAAAGCAAAGTCTTGGAACTCTCGAGTCAGACTACAAGAAATTATTGACTTGCTATCTCGTACCCTCAACTTGTGCAACCGTTTTGTCTGGACAACATAAGCAATCCTGCTGAGCTTCCTATGCGCTGGGAGTTCAACCAACCTCACGACTGGAGGTCCGACCTTGTCTTCCCCTAAAGGACAATAAGTGCGTCACAGCAGACTGAACCTTAATCCACACAATCCGCCACTCCGTAAGACATTCTCGAATATGTCTTCATCTCACGATGTCAAGGATGATGCGCCCGATCGCATTGGCCCTGATACAACACGAAAGCCGTCGCTAGGAGATAAACTACGCTCGCTCGTTCGAGCTTTCACAACCAAGGATGGACTCATTGGAACTTACGACTATGCCTTCCTCTTCAGGCCCAATCTGCCCTTCATGAAGAAGGAGCGCCGTGCTGCTCCATTCTTCGGACTTCATGCGCGCATGCCCGTGCTGCTTGCAATGCTGCTAGGTTTCCAGCACGCCCTCGCCATGCTTGCGGGTATTATCACGCCCCCAATCATTCTCTCATCTGCTGCCAATCTTGAAGGCAACTTACAGGCCTATCTGGTCAGCACATCTCTGATTGTCAGCGCCATCTTGTCTTCCATCCAGATTACACGGCTGCACATCAAGGGTACCCCGTACTATCTTGGTACAGGCTTGCTCTCTGTGGTTGGCACTTCTTTTGCAACTATTCCCGTAGCCACCGGCGCCTTAGGACAAATGTACACCACAGGCTACTGCCCTTCGGCTGCTGATGGTAGCCCGCTTCCCTGCCCCAAAGGCTATGGTGCGATTCTTGGAACACAGTGTATCTGCGCCCTTCTCGAAATCCTCATGTCCTTCACACCTCCGAAAGTGCTGAAGCGTGTTTTCCCGCCACTCGTCACTGGACCGACTGTGCTTCTTATTGGTGTTAAGCTGATCAATACCGGTCTGCAAAACTGGGCTGGTGGCTCCAACGATTGCCGCTCTCGACCGGAGGAAGGCCTTTTCGCACTTTGCCCTAACATTAATGCACCACGACCATTGCCTTGGGGATCTGCAGAGTTTGTCGGGCTAGGCTTCCTTGTGTTCGTGACCATCATTTTGTGCGAGCGCTTTGGATCTCCGATCATGAAGAGTACGGCGGTCGTTGTCGGCTTGCTGGTTGGATGTATCGTGGCAGCTGCTTGCGGTTACTTCGACCGCTCTGGAATTGATGCTGCGCCTGCTGTGAGCTTCATCTGGGTTCATACATTCCCTTTGAGCTTGTATGGACCGCTAGTGTTACCCTTACTAGCAGTCTATATTGTTCTGGCCATGGAGTGTATCGGAGACGTCACAGCGACCTGCGATGTTTCGCGTCTACAGGTCGATGGGCCTCTTTTCGACTCCCGCATCCAAGGTGGTGTGTTGGCGGACGGCATGAGCGGCCTCTTGTCTGGCCTCTGCACCATCACGCCCATGTCTGTCTTTGCCCAGAACAACGGTGTCATCGCTCTCACTCGTTGTGCCAACAGGAAAGCTGGCTACGCGGCTTGCTTCTGGCTGCTCATCATGGGCATCTTTGCGAAGTTCGCTGCCGCACTTGTGGCCATTCCGTCAGCTGTATTGGGCGGCATGACGACTTTCCTGTTTGCCGCGGTTGTGGCATCGGGTATCCGTATCATTTCAACTATGCCCTTCACCAGGCGCAACAGGTTCATTCTTACGGCCTCTCTCAGCGTTGGCTTTGGCGCAACGTTGGTGCCAGACTGGTTCGATTACGTCTTCACCTACTCTGGCGATAACACTGGCCTCATCGGTTTCATCAATGCCATCAAACTCGTCATGGAGACTGGCTTTGCTGTCACTGCATTCCTGTCGCTCATCCTCAACCTTATCCTCCCTGAAGAGGATGTCGACGAGGATACCCCAGAATTGACCGCCAACGATGCCGACGACGCTGCTGATGCAGAGGAGTGGAACAGGCTTCATGGAAAGCCGCAGCCGACGGATGGTGCAGCTGGTGCAGAGAGCGAGGCGAAGGTGTGAAGCAATATGTGGTTTTGTGTATAATCTCTCTCAACATGTCCGGTCTTGACCGCAAAAGTACAGTTACCTAGTAGCTAAATGCATTATTTGTTTTCTCGCTACATATCTCCATTTCCTTTAATCCTCGCCCTCGGTCTTTGGTTCATGTACGAGTAGAATTACGGTTCTCGACACGCACACGTTGTGAGCGTGAACAGTTCACATCATGTCGAGATTATGCGCGTCGGAACTAATCTATGTCTTGCACAAAAAGTTGTGCCGTGCAGCAAGAAATGGTAGAGTTCGTACTTGCCCCGTGGCGCTCATATTAATGCTGGTGCGTGCAGGCTCTCAGCCAATGAAGTCTCGCGTAATACAGCCGGACGCTAATGGATGTCCAATCCCAAGACAACTATAACAACCTTCCTTGCCGATACAACCGCGCCGTGTTCTCCTTGCAACGCATAACTTATTCGCATCCTACACCTTTCATAAGGAGCATTAAACAACCATGGCCACGACAAAGAGCATATTTTCGCGCAAGCGCGATCTCGTGTATCTGATTTTCTTCATCATCCACGTTCCGATCCTTTTCTGTACGAAACGCCCTACATCACCCGGACCGTAGGTTGTGGATTCTGAAATACGCCTAGCTAACACATACTCGCAGGTGTCGACTTGGCGCCTCTTTACCCAGCAAGCCTCAAACCCGAGTTCATCACCACGCTACGCGAGTGGTATATCACAACCTACGCCGACCGCTTCTTCACCCAGCCGCCAGCATGGTTCAACCTGTACATGTACATGGAGTTGGTCTACCATGTTCCCTTGTCTGTCTGGGCCATTGGCGCTCTGATTAGAGGTAATGCGGCTGTCATGTACTAGCATAGTTCTATGCTGATGCTTCCTACCAGATGACCCGCGCGTGCCCGTGCATCTCCTCGTGTACGCCGTGCAGACCGCTCTCACGACCGCCACGTGCATTGCAGACTATCTGAGCTGGAGTGATTACCTGAACTCGCAGAAGATTGAGCTCGGAAAGCTTTACGTGCCGTACCTGGCTTTGTGTAAGTCACTATCAGACCTTTTCAACTCTCGAAGCTCGTCGTCGCTGATTGATTGTCCTGCAGCTGTATTCATGGCCGTGGACATGCTGGGACGGCTCCACGCCGTAGTTGGAGAACGTAAGGTCGTTCGTGGCAAGAAAACTCAGTGATGCGCCTGTGGTTCATTGTTTCGTGTTGCAGTCCACCAGGGCGAGCACAATACCCCGACAAGCCGTCGCTCGCACATAGATCGGCAAGTCCATAGAGCGGGTGCCTGGTTTCTATGACCTTGTCATCAAGATCGCCCAGTCGACATGACGGAGACGTTGGATGCCGATTTTCCAGCAGTTGGTCTGGGAAATGTGACTTTTGCTATCTGATTCACGGCCATGATGATTCGGCTTATCGTGCTTACTCACATAGACTATGCCCAACCTGTATATTTATGGAAAAGAAGAAAGAAGTGAACCCGTTGCCCGCAAGATATGTACAACTCTAGATATATATTCTTGAGGTAAGTATTGTGAAACAGCACCATCTACAAGTCTTGCCACCTCTCATGCAAGTCTTTGAGGTCATTCTGGCTTTCCAAACGCAACCAGGGTGTAAGATCAGCCTCTGGATCCTGCTCCTTGGATGTCCATCCATTGCCAAGGAAGCTGAAACGGTTCTCGCCAGTCTCGTACGTGTACTCAAAGTCCTCCCACTTCGGCTCACGTAAGACTCGTGTCAGATGGGATGCACTGCCCGGCCAAACGCCATGGATGCGTGCTCCGGGCCTTCCGCCGTTGTACCACGAGCTGCATTTGCGGCTCATGTTGGTGCGCGGGAAGAAAGCATCGCAATATGCTACGAAATCATCTGTGGCACGTTTGGAGGGTGTTGCTGTGCGGATGCCCTGTGAGGAGATCTTGCGGAGCAGCTTTGCGATGTATGTTGTTTGGATTTCTGCGCCGTGGGGCACAGTGCCTGATGTGCCAGGTGGGTGGGGACCTCGTTATTGTTAGCACTCGTCACGGCGGTCAAAAGCACAGCTCATTTACTTACCGAGAATGTAGGCAAGGTTGGGGAAGTTCGGCGTGAAGAGACCAAGGTACGAGTAGGGGAAGCCGAACTTGCCGTTCGGTTTCCAGTCCCGGGACAAGTCATAGTCACCTGCGATGATTGGGAATGGTGGTGCAAAGTCCACGTTTGCTCCGGTGGAACAGATAACTGCGTCCACGGGGCGATGTACGCCGTCTTTAGTGACGATGCCATCCTCAGTAAAGTGGTCAATCGGGTCTTGGATGAAGGTTAGATTGTCCTTGGTGATAGCCTCGAGGTAGCCGGGCCCGGGTGTAAGACGACGACAGAACGGCGGGAAGTCAGGTACCATCTTTTCCAACAGCTCGGCATCGTCGCCTAGTCTCTCGCGCATGATCTGCTTGAAAGCCTCGGTACTCTTGCGAGTGGTCTCCGACTCACGTAGGATAGACTCAAATCGACGGAAGAATGTGCCTTCAAGGTGCTTTCGGAAGGCCAGATATTTGTCTGGGTCCTGGAAGTCACGGAGCTGCTCCTCAGTGAACGGCATTGCTGCTTCCTGTCGTTCTCTAGCACTAGGATTAAACGAGCCGGCGATCCATGTCTTGTTTCTTGCGTAGTGGTCTACATGAGCCGCTTGCTTTTGCAGAGCAGTTGTCACCTGGATACCGGAGGCTCCATTCCCAATCGTGGCAATGCGTTTGCCCTTCGGGTCGAATCTGGGGTCCCAGTTCGATGAGTGTCGAAGGTGGCCCTTGAATTTCTCGATGCCTGGGTAGGCTGGCAACTTCCATTCGTTGAAGTGGCCATTTGCAGTGATGATGAAATCGAAGTCGACAATTTCGGTAGTCGATTTTGCAATGTCCGAGATGTTCAGGCTCCACTTGGCCTTTTCGGGGTTCCATTGCGCTGAGTCCACTTTTGTCTGGAAGCGACAGTTCGAGTAGACATCAAACTTCTTGGCAATGGACTGCCAGTAGTCCTTGATCTCCTGGCCTTGAGCATATTCCTCGGACCAGTTAACCTTGGGCGCGTAAGTCGATTGGTAGCAGTGCGATGGGATATCACACCTGACTCCAGGGTAGATGTTCTCAAGCCAAGTACCTCCCTTGATATTTGTTAGAATGCTCTAGTGGGCTCTTTGCGACTGTACTTACGACATCGCTGTTCTTGTCGAAAATGGTCAGCTGAATGCCAGGAACCTTCCTTGGGAGCAGCACACCGGCAGTAATACCAGCAATGCCAGCGCCTATCACCGCGACCTGCGAACGTTAGTCGTGTTTTTCGATGAAGTGGTACGGTCCGAAAGCTACCTTCAATTGGCGAACTTCGTCGATAGGCTTCTCCTGAATCTTGAAGTCCGTCGGGAACGGGTACACCCAATCATCATCACTCTTCAGTGATCCTGCAGGTGGGAGGTCCTCAGCGGCAACAAGATCTATCGTGGTGCCTGGAGCCTCAATGTTATCTTGGCCGAAGTGTGTGACAGCGGCAGGCGGATCGATGGTGTCTCCCATTGCGACGGCTTAGCTATAGAATACTTCGCTTAAGAGGCAAAAAAATTGAATGGTGAGATGATTTGACTGTGAAGATGCAGCCGAGAAAGTGAGCTGCAACAATGATTGATCACTCGCGTTGAGTTGGTTGTCTGGCGGAATCACGGAGCCAGATCGCACCATCTTGGCTCCACATTGCGAACGTGTGGCGGACGACAGCTGTGATTCGAAATTGTGCCTCATCTTCGTAAGGCATCCAGCATAAGATAACACTCCTATCTTGTCCATAATTCGTAACCTACGACAACAAAGAATATGCTCTTTTTTTCCACGTGACTTGATGAAGTGGCTTGGAGAAATACGCTCGATCTGCATTCTAGGATGTTGGAGTTGGTGAATACAGCCGCCAGCGATACTAAAATCATTGAGATGCCAGCTACACCTTGTCTTGGCAACCATCGAGTCTCTTGTATCGATTCATCATCCATGTCGCTTGTGTAATTCAACATAACACCACATTCGTTATCGTTTGAGAAGAGATACACGTTGCGCGCTATGATGTTGCATATATATAACTAAAATTTCAAACTTGACCATGAAATGGCTTCTACAGCCGATTGGCTCAATGGTAGAGCGTCCGCCTCCTATTCCAGGGATAAGCGGAAGGCTGTGGGTTCGAGTCCCATGTTGGTTGATTCACTGCCCTCACGGGGAGTCACATCAAAGCTCGAGGTTAAAGTCCTTGTTACACCACATTCTTTTGCTTTTGCTCTCTCTGACAGAGGCGGAAAGAGAGCGTTTCAGACTCTTTTTTTCATCCTAGACGCGGCGATTGGTATTTGGTTCGTCGATCTGATCCTTGTAACCGTCGGACTCTACCAACATTTGGGGCCAGATCTGTCATCTGTATATTGTTACTGCTCCCTGCGCTAGAGAACATCTTGACCTTACCTCCCTTTGATTTCGTGTTTCAGGAGATATAACAACATGACTACTAATGGAAAAAACACATGGATGTTTGGCACTGCGATAAGCTACTGTTGTTCCATAGCAACCCTTCTCGGCGTAACCAACGTCCGCCGGTGCAACTTGAGGTCTACTACGTAATGTGACGTTCTCGACATTGAGAGATGCGATTCATCTTAAAACATCGCGAGCTTCGACACCATTGCCCCCATCGGCACTTTATCGTCGTAACACCAACAACACCAAACGATGAGTGACCCAAAAGAAAAAGGCGAAGTGCCTCGCGAACCCTCAACCAAATCCGGCTTCAAGCCAGCCGACTGGTTCTGGGAATCACGCAAGAAAGGCCCAACTTCCGCCGGCACAATCCTCTTCGTCGCACTTCGCGCCTTGGACCTGCCACTGCAATACTACCTACTCCAGTCCGGCCTCGGATCAGACCTCATCAAGCGCCTCGGTGGCACTCCAGTGCTTCAATCGCCGGTAGCTTCCACTGCGGGCGTCTTAGGTCTCAGCCCGTACCACACACTCGTGATGGGTCTCGCGACCGGCAGTGCGCTCAAGCAGATCTATTGGAAATTTTTCGTCAATGAGTTGGCGATGCCAGCTGGCTTTGGCAAGTCTTAGCACATATACACTATTGATCGTACGAGACATTTGCTAACAATATCGCAGTACGTTTTGCCTCCTTTCCCTTACGAGAGCATGCCGACAGGAATTATTCCCCTTATGGGTTAGCAAGATGCTGTGCAGCCTTTGTCATAACAGTTTAGCAACGATTACCAATGACGGCGGTATAACTGACTTGAAGTTTGAACAGAGCATCGGCATCGCGGCCTACAATACCATCCTCAACACCCTGAACACAGGCTTTGCGCTCTGGGCCGTAACATCACAGCAACCTAATGCTCAATCATCATTGTCAGCCTTCTATCACACCGCAGCACCGTCAGTGTCCATCGGCATCGCTCTGTACACCGTTGGCATCTTCGTCGAATGGTACTGTGAAGTCCAGCGCGCTGCGTTCAAGGCCAAGCCTGAGAACAAAGGCAAACCCTACTCGGATGGCCTGTTCGGCGTTGTGAGGAACGTTAACTACACTGGCTATACCTTCTGGCGGTCTGGGTACTCTCTGGTATGCGCTGGGTGGACTTGGGGCGTGTTGCAGGCGGCGTGGTTGGCGGGTGATTTTTGCGCGCGTGCGATTCCTAGTCTGGACACGTACTGCGAGAAACGGTATGGCGAGCAGTGGGAGGATGTAAGGAGGAAGGTGCCGTATAAGTTCTTGCCTTGGGTGTATTAGTGTTTAGCGCGAGTAGATCCTTCGTGGACATTGCAATCTAGCGGATGATGTGACGAGTCTGAAACGCAGCACACAGAGCTTGCAACTGCACCGACATTCTCTCCCGTAGTCAAAAACGTTTGTGAAAAACAGCTTATCCACTCGCTACATCAGAAGTCGACATCAAGCTTCACCTTCAGCTTATCGCCCTTCACGATCGCATCCTTCTTCTCCTCCAATTGCTCCATGTCCCACGTAACATTGACATATCGACCAGCCAGCCAATCTCGCTTCGCTGCAGTAAGCCACACGACGGTGTCCGCGGGCAGCTCTGGAGTCTCAGTGAAAACGTGCATGAGCTCGTCCGGAATCTCGCCGCTAGTGGCCATTTCAGTGAGAATATTGCCGGGGTGGATGGCGATGGCCGTGACACCCTGCGAGCTATACTCGCTGTCGATGAATTGCGTAAAGCGGAGGACTGCCAACTTGGATGGTTGGTATGCCGACAGAGAAGGTGTTGTGAGGTGGGCACCGACACTGATGCATTGTTAGCTTTGTCAAGGTGGAAGTTCTGCTTGTGCTGTCATACCTTGCCACTGTCACCACTTGTTTCAGCGAGTCTTCGGCCTTGAGCATCAGTGGCAAAAACGCTCTCGCAATCAAGTATGGTCCCTTGACGTTGACCTCCCAGACTCTCCACCAGGTCTCAGGATCGCTGTCTTTGATCAACGTCATATCAATGTAGCCGGCATTGTTGACGAGGATGTCAAGCCTGCCAGCAGACGTCTCAACCTCAGCTGCGGCCTGGGCGACTGAGGCTGGATTCGTTACGTCCAGCGTAATCTTTAAGACCTGCGGAGGCGATCGTCCAGCGTCTTGGGCTGCTTTCTTGACAGCTTCTTCGCTGGCATCGAGACCTGAGCGCGCGCCGAGCACGACGGTAGATGCACCTGCCGTGGCGAAACTGACTGCAATGGAGCGGCCGATGCCTCTGCTTGCACCGCTGACGAAGACGACTTTGCCGGAGAGATCCTGTTTGGTAGGGTCAATGGCTGGGTAGGTGTCGTCGTGGACGGTCTTGGTGACGGTGAAATCACCTATCTTCTGTTAGATACGTGACAACTGTATCCTAGAGTCAATGTAGAGCACTTACCTGGACCTTCAATGGGGTTCGGAGTGCCTTGTGGTGGTGGCATTGTAAGGTTGATGTGATGTTCTTTTTGGCTTGTTTGCTTGTTTGACGACGAACTGGGGAGTGTTTTAATGATTGTTGACGAATATTTTCGAGAAAGATTGACTTAAATGCTGCTCCAATACTACCTTACATTACTTGTCATCCACCATTGCTTACACATTACATGTCCAAGGCTGACACGATTTCACGTTACTAAGGAGGATCACTACCAAGGATGGAATGCATATCGGCGTTAACGAAAACAGCGAGTCGGCCTTAGGAATTTAGGAGTTCGTGTTCTCGGCGATCTCAACACTTGAACAGTACACACAACACCAGATATCGCTTCTCTCAAGATGAGGTAGTTAGCAAGTCGAATTGGCGCAAAATCGCAGTGGGCCATTGCTAAAAACAAATTGCGGCAATACTGTCTGACCTCGCCGGAATAATGGAGGAGCTCGCCTATGCTCAACCCCGCCTGGCCCCCAGGCTCAGGCTCATGCTCGAGCCTCGCATGAGGGATGTATCTTCTTTTGCTGTGTAGGCGAGCCACTACAAGCGTACCTCACAGTACAAGCTTGCTGATGCCGAGATCGAATCACGGCCAGACGTTCGCACGGCAGCGCCCTTCAATGCACCGAGCTCGAAACGGCGGCGGCTTATGGCTTGCCCTTTTGCCCTGTCCGGGTTATGGCACGGGGTAAACGCGTGTAAACCGCGGTGCAACCGGAGACGAGTCGCAGTCAGCGATTGAAGAGGTGAAGTTGATGGCAAAGCAATGCTTCCAAATGCCATGGTGGAAGAAGACGAAGACGGCCCGATTGGCAGCGCGAGATACTGTGAGTGATATACCTCACGCACAGAAGAATGGGGTCCAAGGTGCTTCCATGTCTCGCCCACGAACCTTCTCCCGCTCGACGACGATGCTTCCCTAGCTCCTGCCGCCGGAAGCCACGCTCCGTTGCATCTTCTCAGGCCGCTGGCAACGGCGTCTGCATGACTTGACTTAGATACACACCGCGCTAAAGAGGAGCGTACTCGTGATCCACCGCTCGCCGCGCCTTTATATCTCGCAACCGCCGTTTCGCTACCACTGCCGCATTGTTCGAGCCGCATTGCACATCCAACCAAGCAAACACTACTACATCTGCCTCACGCTCGCTCGCTGCGCATCTGCATGTCTTGAGCCTACCGACTCCCATGGGCGGCGATCACAACACTCACCGCGAGCCTCCTCCTACTCCCCACCAACCTGGAGCATGGAATATGATTCCAACCGCGACAACCAAGGAGGCCACTTGACCTCGCCGCCGCCTCCGCCAAACCCCAATGCTGATGTGCCGGCCATCAACCCTCACTTCGACAAGCTCTCTGACGAGCCCGCCCTTATCGATAAACCGGACTGGGATATCACCACACTCTCTGCTAAGGGTGCATTGCTCACGCTTCAACTCGCTCTCGAAACCCTCACAGAAGCAGCCACCGACGTGCCTCCAACACCGCCCATCTCTCGCCCAGCGACACCCACACACAACAAGCCCGCGAACGAAAACGTCCAACCACGGACCTTCATCGGCGCCGATGCCGACCCTCATGACGTCCAACACGCCGCAATCGCTCGTCGCTTCTTCTCTAAGAGTGCGCCTCCCTTCTCGGTAGCTGCCTATCTCAAACGCCTACACGACTACTGCCCCCACAGTCCCGGCGTCTACCTGACCGCGGCCCACTACATCCACCGCCTGTGCATATTGGAAAGAGTCTTGCCCGTCACTAAGCGAACGGTCCACCGACTCTTCCTCGCCGCGACACGTATTGCCGCAAAAGCGCTGGAGGACAACAAATGGAGCCAGCAGCGCGTGGCGCAAGTGGGAGGCGTGAGCCCCACGCAACTGCTCAATCTGGAAGTCGCGCTGTGCTTTTTGCTGGACTTTGAGCTGGGCGTTGATGCGAAAGGATTGGCGAAGAGTATGTTTGGGTTGCAACTGGCGGGAAAATCTGGAGGACGGTGAGGCATAAGAGTTGCGACTCTCGGGTATGAGACGAAAGAGACGGGACAACTTATTCTTTTTTTCCTTTTGCTTCAAAGGGACCACATTCGCGCAAAGCAATTGTTCTGACGAATATGATGACGAGGAAATGTGTGTACGTCGGCGAGGGACCAACGACGATACGACAAGAGCATGGGAAAACGGATGATATTTGGATACCCACTTTTAGCGATTGTTTATTTCTTCTTCTCCTTCTTATTTTGCTTCCTGATTATACTATTGTCGTTCAGAACAGACGGACGTAAATCAAAAAGTATTCTCTACGCACTCTCGAGTAATGCGAAGCAGCAATGAGATTACCACCACGAGTCATAATTTGTAACTGACGCACTTTTGTCAAAGTCCGAGACGCGAAATGGGCGTAAGAGTTGATGCGACAGTTGCAGCCTTGTCGAGTGCCACACATACGTACGTCTGTCCGGACGCTCGAGCGCTCCAGGCACAGTCGATGCTAGCACGGTACCTGAGGCAAAAAACCAACACGCCCTGCATGAACATACCAGCTGGAACTCCCGAAGTGCGTGCAGTAAAGACGCGCAACTACCAACGGACAGAAACTCAAGGAACTCATGGTATGTGCAACAATCCTCTTCGAAGGATGGCAGAGCAGACGCACGCTGCACATCTCAAGGACTTTAGCTCAAGGTACCTGAAGACGTACAGACGGACGGCAGGACTACACGCCCGCTGCTCACACAGCACCACTAGACGGAACCTGCTATTAGTGGTGCTTCCCGCCACGTTTCCATAATCCGATACGAGGAGGACCAGAGAACGCCACGATTCGGGGGCCGAAACGGGAAAGATAACCCAGCCACGCACGCTTCAGGCAGTGCAGCAGCAGCAGGCTTGTTCACTTCACGTAGGACTGAAGACGGGAAGACGACGTGACCCTTTGCTGCTTTCGGGTGGGTCTGGTGTGGCTTGATTGTGTCCTTGTGGCCATGCTCGCTCGCTACCGTCGTTAGCTTCGATCAGAGGCGAGAAAAAGTGCAGGGTGGTGTGCGGTTTCAGCTGTGCAAGTCAGGTACGCAGGTGTTGGTTTTCTCGCATACGGCGGCTTCTGGTTGGCTGGGCTGGGGTGTTGTTTGCCGAGATGTATGCACGTAATAATATCATTGTTTGGGGGACGCGTGATTTCTTGCGTTTCTTGCTGCTTTGTTAGCAGCTGCTGATCGTTGCTGAGGTACCTTATGTTGGGGCCGAATTCGGGGATACTGATTGATGGGTGCAGGGGTTTTGGATCTATTGTGGGAAGTGAGCGACTTTGAAGATGGTTGTGGTTAGGATGGAGAGGCGACGAGGTAGATCATGCATCGCGTACCTTGGCTAGCGAGATTAGCTCTGGTACGATGCGTTGTTGTGCAAGTGGTATAGCGAGAGTTGAGCCACACTCTAGCCTGCTCTGCTCTGTGAGCATAACTTAGGCAGTGTGTACAACAATTACGAGCCTGTGTAAACGACGACGGCGGAGACGTGACCAAGCTTCCACGAGTGGGTACGCGCGCACGGAATGCATTTACGATAGCACGAACCATGGGCTCAAGTGCAACGGGCCGGAGATCAAAGAGGTTCGCATGAAGACAAGCAACGCTCGAATCATGTGCACATGCGTGTGGACGAGCAGGCGGCGTGTGAGAGGAGAGGCACAGAGGCAGAGACGGGATGTGGCACTAAGTTAAGCCTCAGGCGCGGCGCAGCAGGCACCAATGCAGCAGCACCAGCACCGCCTCCCCATCATCCTCGCCCTCTCGCACTCGACTCTCCCCACACCCGTCACACCATCATTGATGCCACCACCAAAGCCATACTGTGGATGATCATGCCGCATTTGCTCCAACTCAACGTGAGCTGCCGTGCGGATAGGGCTAGTAGTCGCCCTCCCGTCTGCCATCGCCATCACTGACTGCACCTGTGGGCGAGCACCGGGTCGTCTGACAGCTGTGAGCAGACGTCGAGCATGCACTGTCTCGCCTACCTGAAACCTCAAGACACCCTTTCGAGTACATCAGGTACAGAAGTCACTTCTGCTACAACACGAGCGAGACAAAACACACCCGACACGCCTGCAAAGCAAAACATCGCTTTCACAGCACCCTCGCGCGACCCAGGACGAGCTGATCCTCAGGTTCGCAGCACAGACGCGCACGGTCCTGAGGCGACCGCAGCATGTGCATATAGCATGATCCTTCACGAAACTACAGCCGCTTGCTACCTTTACTAACGTCATGCTCCAAACGCTGCGCCTGTCTTTGCCGACAATGTGGCTGCCATTCACTCCATCGTGGTAAGGTTGTCCGTCACTATTTCCTGACCTCGTACACTATAAGGCTGCAGCGTGTCCCGGCGCATGCAGTCACGGGTATATCTCGTCCACTCACATCACCCATCCTACCCGCCTCTCTCACCCTTCCATTCTCCATATTGTTTGTCAGGTTCAAAGCAAGACTGTCTCACTCTGTACCACACCCTACAAAAGCTCGGTGCCTGCCTACTTCGTTGCTACCAAAGCTACTGAGGCCGCCTAGTACTGCACCTATAAGAGTCATCTGACTGTCGATCGCCGGACCCATTGTTCAACCAACACCCTGCTGCCTGCCGCTCCCGCACCCTGAGCATTACATTAGGCCCCATTGAGACTCCGTTACTCTTCTATCCCTCGACCACTGCCTACCTATCTACTACATCTTCACGTACCTATCTCATACGCCAATCGATATAATCGTCACATACTCGCCATCAACCCACCACCATCGATGTGCGTTGTCGAACAAAAGACATACTACCAACCCGACGGAAGTCAGAAGGCTTTCGATAGGGTTCATCGTTGCGATATTGCCATCAACTCAGGCATAGATCTCTGCTCCAACGCCACTCAAACGTCTGGCGCCGCCAGGCTTGTTGAGGTGAAGCCAGAGACAACTATCTCGTCCTCATCGAGGAAGAACGATATCATCACGGAGAACAACGGGCACACTCACATCTACCGTGACGTTCGCCGTCGTGCTAGTCAAAAACACAAGACTGGCCACAGCAAACACTCGAAAGATCGCAACCCAGCTGACGGTCAACCTTCCTCGACCTCTCGTGTGTTTGAAACTTTCAACACCAGAAGGGCATCGCCTGCTTCTCGTCCCGTCACACCTAGCTCTGCACCGCCAAGGATGGATTCCTTCCCACCAACCCTACCTTCAGAGCCCTCCGTCAGAGTCCGCAGCAGCGGCACAGCTATTTACGATCTACCGCCATCGCTGATGAACATACCACGTGCTGCAGAGAATGAACGTCGGCCGGCGGACAAGGCGCGGAAAGTGTCATTTGGTGATGGGCCATCTGAGCGTCGCCGTCCTAGCCTCTCGTTACACACTGGGGCTCGTCAGCATGACCCTCCTACCAAAGCATCGCCAGGATTGAGCCGTCTACCTAGCCTCCGCCACAAGCGTACAGACTCAGCACACGATGTCAACACTCCCCGCAACGTCTCTCCGCCTCCAAGGAACGACCAAGAACATGCTGCGCGTGAAGCCGCGAGAGAATCCGCTCGACGTCAACGCGCTTTAGACGAGGCTATACTTCGCCGTCAAGAAGATCTAGAGGCTGCCGAGGATAGATCACTCGATCGTGAAGCCGAACGCGCACGGTATCGACGATCTTTCGATCCTCTACACAGGCTTCCCGATACCTTGCACCCTCCGCGCAGCACCACAGACAGCGAACACAGCTCATGGAGCAGACACACTAGCCCGCCGGCACCACCAAGCCACCCACGGCCCGCACAGACGCGTACTCGCTTCGCTTCCTCATCACCGCTCTCAGCAGGCTCAACCCACCGCCACCGCAACTACGGCCACGCCACCGTCCACCAATACCACTACCCAGACAGCCCGGCAGTCTCAGTCCCCGCCAGCGGTAGCCGCCGACCAAGCGACTCCATCCGTGAACGCGGCCGCGAAGTCATCGAACGCGAGCGTGCCAAAGCCGCCAACGAAGACTCGCTGCAAAACCGAGCCGCCGCTGCCGCGGAAGAGTACATTGCCAGTCCGGGCACCAGCCAGCGCTGGGAACCTGTCTTCGATGAAGTCGACGAGAGAACAGGTGGGCGCGAGTACTACTATGTCACCGAAGGGTCTGCGCGGCAGGAAATCCGACGGAGGAGAGACCGCGATGACTCCCGGCGGAGAGGGGAGAGGAGGGATGAGTTTTTCCGTTGATTGCGCGATTGAGTGAATGCTCTGAATACGTTTTGAGAGCAGGTTTCCCCTCTCTCTCTCTGTCTCTTTTGGTTGGGATTGTTTAGAAGTGTTTCACTCTTGCTATTTTGTTTTGACTTTAGAGATACCATAGATCGAGGGCGCATATTCCGGGAAGGAGTTCTATATCTTAAACTTGTATTTGTATTTGTAAATATCACAAGGCGCCGCGGCAAGCTAAGTCGCACGAAAACGCTATATTCTTACATGAAGTGGCATTAAAAGCCCATCGGATTCCGCGTAGCTTGCCATGCTGAATGCAACAGGAAGGCCTCAACAATTCTCGCTCTACTGGTTGAGGCCCTTGGACAGCTCCTGGATCATCTCCAACGTCCTCTCCTCGTTGACCTTGCCGCCGCCCATCTTCGCGGCCTCGGCGTCATATCCGTTCACACGCGACTGGAAAGCAGGACGTCCGGCACTCCTTTGGTCCATCGCCAGGCGCCTGTTGTCAGGCAGGCCAAAGCCGTAGTTGGCGCTCTGACGAGGCCTGCCAAACGAAGGTGGCAGACCAACAGCAGCAGACGCGCGCGCGGCGCCAGAGCCGCGCATCTGGTGGATGTGCTCGACGTTGCCCTCCTTGACGGCAACGGCTTCGTTGTCTGCGCGCACGACATTGAGGCGCACGCGGCCGGCTTCGTCGATGGTGGCGGTGGTGGGCTGCACGTAGACTTTGTTGCCGTGGGGGAGGTCGGGGTCGAGAAGGTGTGTTGGGTCCGCGGTCTCGTTGCGGCGGTTGGTCTTGCCGAAGCCGCTGGTGATGGGGTCCAAGGCGACAAAGCCTCCGACACCGAGGTGTGCCTGAGCACTGGTGGAGCGGGCGGCGCCGCGGGCCATGAGAACGCGGGAGAGAATGGGTGATGGGTAGGCTTGAGGGCCGTGTACGGGGTGGTTCTCCATGAAGGCGTTGGTGCGGATGTGAGAGAGACCGGCGGCAGGGTGGGTTGTGGGTGGTGCGATCTCGTTGTCGCCGAGATTTGAGAGCTCGATGCCGAAGCCTGAGGTTAACGCACTGCTGGCGCCGCCAGGAATCTCTGTGTTCACGGCAGGGATGTCGAGGAAATGTGTGAGGAGCTTTGCGAGGTCGGATCCAAGGTTTGCGTGGTTGTCGCGAAGACCCTTCTCGAGTGCTGAGAGTTCCTCGAGCGTGGGCTTCAGCGTAGGAGTGTGCTTGGCTCGCCATTCGTTCCACAGACGAGACTTTGCGACTTGGGTCTCGGTGACCTGGTTCTGAGCCTCGCGGATCAGCTTGTCGGCCTCCGCGATATCGGCAGTGTTTGCGGACTCAATGCCCAACAGACGGTGCACAGTTGTGATAGCATCCGAGATGATCAATTGCATGCGCTCTTCACCATCGCCGAACGAGTCGCCTGAGCGCTCCATGTTGGCTCTCTCCGCGTTGGCAGTACGCTGTGCCTGGACAAGAATTTTGCGAGCCTCCTCAGGCGCATCCCACCGCCTGGCCTCTGCGGTGTAGACCTGCGCTTTTTGCCTTGCCTCCACCAAGATACGCTCACCCTCTTGTCTTGCGTTTGCCTCTGCCTGAGCACTGCCGCTCAACAAAGCCTGTTGCACCAATTCCTCGCCCTGCCTCTCTGCCTCCATCATGATCATATCGGCTTGAACCAAGGGCCCTGCAGCCTCGAAGGGACCATACCACTTCATATTCTTTTGCGCCTCTCTCCTCTCATTCTCAAAGTTCTGCTTCGCGAAGTAATCCATCAGATACTCGGTCCACTCCTCCCTGCGTACGCGCAACTGGCGCTCCACGTAGCGCTGGAACTCGCCCTCCTGCATGCCTGCGATGAAAGGACCGGCGTACTTCCAGCGCTTCGCCTCAGTCGTCTGCGGGCCATCGGCGGCATCGGCTCCGGAGCGCACGACAACAGGAGAGGCGTTCGGGTCGGTGTTGTCCAGGAAGTCTTCGTAGACGCTCAGAGTAGACTTGTCGGCGGCGCCACGCTCCCTCTTGCCGCGAGCCATGATGGGCACGCCCATCTCGGCCCACTTGGCTCGTGAGCGCTCATGGTCGGCGGCGCTCTCGAACTCGGTGATGTGGTCGGAAGTGTCTTGGCCGAGGACTCGGATGCTCGGGGTGGAAGACTTGGTAGTCTTGCCGGGAATGGCTCGCTTGAGACCCCAGTCGCCGCGGAAGTGGGAAGAGGGGGGTGTCGCGATGGCCTGGTGGGTTGGGTAGAACTGGGTGGCAGTGTCTGAGGCACGATAGGTTCCGGTCGAGCTGGGCGTCTCCAGAGCAGCCTGCGGGAGTGGACGTGGTAGAGAGAAGAGGCGCGAGGACTGCAGCAGGCGCGCAGTCGGCGAGTTGTACGCCTTGGACATGGTGGCGGCACTACCGGGGGTTGTGATGTGGTGGTGTAGCCCTTCTCAATGCAACATTTTGGGCTGCGTAGGAGGTGCTGGCTTAACTTACTCCACGAAATAGCCGCGGAGGAGGTCATATGTTCACGTACGGTTCGCTTGCAATCCGTCCTCAGCTTTGGTATGAAAAGAAAATCGTTCCTAGGGTATCTCAAGAAGACAAGTAAAATCGTTTCACGCAAGCACAGCATCCAAGACCGCGTCCATGCCCTCCTCCCACCACTTCCCTTTCTTGCCAACAAGTGCATCGACCATAGCCTTCGTAGCCTCTTCGTCGTGGCCACCCATTTCTAGTCCCTCCTTCTCCCGCCAGATTCTTTCTGCCTTCTCAGCAGCTTTCCGTATAGCATCGGCCTCATCCTCATCCCCGTAGAGATCACACCTCTCGCATTCGTTGCATCGACCACCATGAGGTCGGAAGTGCTGGCAGAAGTGCGTGTATCCCTCTTTGCTAGTGATCTCTCCACGGCACACGTAACACATGGTGTACCCGCAATTGCAAACAAGCTTGTTGCAGCCGGACGATTTGACGAACGAGAGATGGCACTTGGGACAAGTCCGTTTGATAGCTGCTGTGGCCGAAGACTCGATTGCAGTGCGCAAAGATGTCTTTTCCGTTTCGAAGCAAGTGTGCGGATCGCGCCAGGGCGTCAAGCACCGGGTGCAAGAGGTTCTGCTGCACTCAGGATTGTGACAGCGGAATTTGAGGCCGCGACGTCTTTTGTAGACGCGAGTCCAGGACTGTTGCATGACGTTGGCAATTGGTGAGTAAACAGCGCTGAGGGAATAGATAAAGCTAGCGAGAAGCAGGAAAGGAATGGTAAGGAAAAATGCCAGAATGAGGCTTACAAGGAAAATACCTTGCACTCCAGGCGAAGATTTTTGGAGGATGTGACACGCAATCTGACGAGCATTGCGCAACCGTGGGGACGGCGTTTCGTCAACTTCACCATAGATGCAGAATGGACATCTTTGCAGAGGCAGTTGGCTCTTAGTGACTGCATCGCTCGTTGCTCGAGTCTGGAAGGCCAGCCAGACGTCCTCGCTTAACGCTCGCTGTACAAGACCAGAGGGTATGGCGCCGTGACACTCTTGCAGTGCTGGTGCAAAGCAGCGTAGTGTCATCCTCTCTAGATCAGCACTACGAGCCCAACCCTGTCCGTAGACTGCTTCGTTTGTTGTGCGTGAGATGCAGTCAAAACACAAGTAGTGAGAGCCATCGTTGCAGGTAGCAATCTGCTCAAACGGAACCGATGAGTAGCAACACTCGCAGTCGAAGACAGCACCAACTTCCTCTGCCTCTGCCTCGTTGAGCTGGTTTGCAAGTATCCGATCGGCCTCGATGCGCTCCTGCTGTCGTTTGACCAGCAAGGGCTCCACGAACAGATCGTACAGCTCACGGTCGAGCACTGTACTTCCAGTCCGTTTCACACTAGGCAGAGGGTCAACGCCTGGAGCATTCGCTTGCCAATGCAAAGCTGCATGGTCGCCACCACCGCCAGCAGGCGATCTCTTTGACCAGAGTGCTGAGATTGAAAACCGCCAGGACTTGGCAGATAGCTGTTGCAGTGTAGGACGAGAGAGCGTGTACGAATCGTTGTGCTCCGCCATGACGCCTCTGATCGTCGAGTGACTGAGGTTTTTGAACTCCAGGTACAGCAGCTGCTTGACTGCTTTCCTGTAACTCTCGCCTCTGAACGTATCCTCTGCTGGGAGAGGGTCCTCATTTCGTCTCTGCGGCACACTGTTGTGCGCAACCGTGGCATCCCCACGGCCAGATAGCCTAAGCCGCCCGTTCACATACATGGCCTTCTTCTTCAACAGCTGCTCAGTGACAACCTGCAATCTGCTCTCTTTGCTAATGCTCAGCAGCATTTCCCGAAAGACCTCAGGCTGTACGTCCGGGAAGAGCTCCACCAGAGCCGCCAGAGATGTGTTCAAGTCCGCAAGATCCGGCTCTTCCTCTTGATCTTGGTTCACCAGCGTGGGATCGTAGAGGGGTGTTATGTTCTCTCCCGTCTCGCTCGCCGTGCTGCCGCTGCGAAATGGTCTGAAGAAGTCGGCTTTGCTGCGCCATGCGCCCGCGCGGCTGGGTCGGAGGATTGGCACATAGTCCATTTTGCGCGGCTCATGCGCGCCGGCGGATGGGTCATAAATGTAGAGGTGTCATGTATGTCGAGGTGAGAGTCTGGTCATGGTGTTTGTGTGCTGTGAGGGGAAGTTGCCTGTTGTGAGTTTCGTGTGTCATGACGTCGCGCGTGATGGTACTGCTGTGTGGTACAAAGAAAGTATGTATATGTATTGTAGACACACATCAGCCAGTCGTTGATCTGCTCATTCGTTGGCCTGTATGGACATGACCTTGCGCCAATGTATGCGCTTTCTACTTCCTTGGAGACCTCATTCATGAATCGCACTAACCACTTAAAGGCATAATTACACTCCTACAGTTCTTGCGCTCAAGTTTGTGTACGGACTATCGATGATAACGGCAAGATTATCAAGTCTTTAAAGCAGATAGTACTAGCGCTCTAGATTTTGAGATACAAAGGCGATATGACTAGTATCTCAGCGGCTACCATACTCCTCGAAGTGTGTAACGCCCACGATGGCAGCAAAGAGCGAAGCGGGAGTGTTTGATTAATATTAGTGTTGTACTGGACTACCTATAATAGATCCACTCAACCGGCTTGAGGTGTGTGCCAGCACATGACTAATTCGTTTCGAAGATCTGTGTAATCGGAGAATTGGTTTCAATAATACAACGGCAATGCGCTTTTTGATTTAATTACATACAGACATCATTCATCTATGGTTCATCAACGACTTGCGTCGTTCTTCCAGTCTCCTCGCGTGAGTGACTCAAAGCCTCAAAGCCTCCCTCGGTCAGACGGACAGCTCCAGCACGGACAAGGGCTTGTGCAAGGTCATCGATCAGATCATTCAAGTCCTCGATACCTACGCACAACCTGATGATGTCCTCAGGAAGCTCGCGCTCCTTGCGGGTCGCTGGGTCAATGCTGGCGTGGCTCATGCGGCAAGGCATGCTGATCAAGCTGTTGACACATCCAAAAGAGACTGAGATACCCCAAAGGTTGGTGGACTCAACAATGCGTTCAGACAGTGCAACGGAGCCAGTTTCGAAACTCAACACTGCGCCAGCGCCACGAGCCTGGCTCCAGTGGAGGGCGTATTGCGGGTGTGACTTCAATCCAGGGTAGCGGACCTTGAAGCCGTGGTTCTCCAAGAACTCGGCGACAGCCTGGGAACTAGTTTGCTGCTTCTCAATACGGACGGCAAGCGTCTTGATGCCGCGCAGCAACAACCAGGAGTCAAATGGCGCGAGACCGCAGCCGGTAGAGTTGATCATGAAGAAGAACTTCTCGCCGAGCGCAACATCATTGATACCAATAACACCAGCCATAACATCGTGGTGTCCGCTGAGGTACTTGGTGCCAGACTCGTAGACGACGTCGGCACCCAGATCCAGCGGGTTTTGCAGGTAAGGGGACAACATGGTGTTGTCCACGGCAACAATAGCCTTAGGGTTGGCAGCGTGTGCGGCAGCAGCAATGCCTGCAATGTCGACGATCTTGATGAGAGGGTTGGTCGGGGTTTCGAGGAGGACCATGGTGGTCCTCTCGTTGACTGCAGCCTTGACGACATCAAGCCTTGTGGTGTCGACGTGGTGCACCTTGATGTCATTGTTGTTCTTGAGGTAGGTGAGGAGACGGTTGGTGCCGCCGTAAAGATCATCGCCAGTGATAACCTCGTCACCGGGCTTGAGCACTCGGGTGATCACGTCCAGCGCGCCCATTCCCGAGCCGACGACCAAGGCCCTGTTGGCGTTCATGATCTTGGCCAAGTGCCTCTCCAGGTGCGTCCTCGTTGGGTTGCCGCTACGAGTGTAGTCGTACTCTTGGCCAGGGCCGCCCTTGAAGGTAGCGGTCTGGTAGATGGGAGTGCTGCTCGAATTGAACTGATCATTGCTTTCGGTGTAGACCAGCTCGGTGGCGAGAGCATACTTGCGACCATTCGCCGGGCTGGAAGGCGTGGGCGAAGGCGGCAGGTCGTGACCGTCGAGGTCGAGACGAGCAATGGCCTTGCCAATGGCACTGGGGGCATCTTGAGATCCAGACATGGTGGTGGGTGGTAATTGGAGAGAGGTGGTTTTTTAGTGAGGGCCAGAGACCTCAGCGCTGGGTTTCTATGTTGGGGAAATGATGGGCGGAGTCCGGGTGAATGGGCTCCTTTGTGTTGGGAGATGCGTGGATGAGAGTGAGTTGGAGAGGTGTGTGTGTGGCAGAGAGAGATGTCAAGAGAAGTAAATCGCCTTCACGCGGCCACAGTGAATCATGCAAGGCACCGACCAGACCGCTCTCCGCCAAAGTGTGGGTTGCCCGCAATGGTGGGCGATGGTGTGATCGCCGACTTCGCAGCTTCGATACGGCAGTTGCGGGTCAGCAGCGTAATCAGCAATCAGTCAGGGCACGTGATCCTGACCCTGCTGCATCCACTACTGCCCAGCCTCCAGCCCTAAGCAAGAGCTTGGACATTTACTATTATCATGCACGTCCTCGGTCTGTCCAGACACCGATGCTTGGACTGACTATCTACCGTCGCCGAGATCTCTCACGTTTGGTGTGAATGACTACAACTATATGTAGACAGGCTAGTTGTTCAATACACGCATGCAACCATACATCACTCGAGCTCTCCACTGAACAAGATGCCTGAAATCATCGACGACAAGTCGGAACATTGCGTACCCTTTATCCTCGACAGAATTACCAAACACCGAGAATCCTTTGCTTCAAAAGGTGAAAAGCCAACGCCATTCTTTGTTGGCCTCAACGGTGTACAAGGCGCCGGCAAGACTACACTGGTATGCATAGCCCATAGCAGCATCTCTATCCCACCAAGATTATATTTGTGCCTTTGTGCATTACACCATGTTGTAAATCGTATCCCATGCTCCGCCGCTGAGACAAGGTAGGTCACCACTCTCTCCAAGACTCTTTCCTCAGCGCCGTACAACCTGCCCACTCTGGTCTTCTCGATAGACGATCTCTACCTTCCACACGACGAACAGAATGCACTCGCACAATCTCAACCGAACAATCCACTCGTACAGCATCGTGGTCAACCTTCGACTCACGATGTGAAGCTCGGTATCGAGACATTTGCAGCCATTACGGGCCGCAAGCACAACATCCTGGTCCCTTCCTATGACAAGTCTGCTTTCACGGGCGCAGGAGACAGACTTCCTACAAGCAAGTGGGATATTTGCAACCGCGAGGGTGAGCCTCCAATCGAGGTAGTCATTTTCGAAGGTTGGTGCGTGGGCTTCCGTGCTCTCAGCGACGAAGAAGTCGAGCGCAAATGGAAAGCCGCGGTGCAGGAGTTCGAGACCAGAGGGGATGCTTATGAAGGCCGGCTAGGAAGATTAGAGCTTGAAAGTGTTTTGTTCGTCAACAACCAGCTGAGGGAGTATGATGCGATGACAAGGTAAACATTCGCCATGGCCGCGATCTGGAACGATCTGCTAACACTTATCCAGTCAACTCGGCGCTTTTGTCCATATGTAAGTGATACCGAGTAAGCTACTCAAACAAATATTGACCGCATGTTACAGCGACGCCGAAAACCCGCTCTACGTATATGACTGGCGCCAACAACAGGAGGCCGCAATGCGCGCCGCCAAGGGTACCGGCATGAGTGTAGATCAAGTCAACAACTTTGTCAACGGCTGTAAGCGATGCGGAGATATCCATGACAGCGCTCGTACTGACACGTATAGATTACCCTGCATATGAGCTTTACACAGAAGTTCTCAGAAAAGGCATTTATCCCGAATCGGGTCGCCAGCTGAGACTGGTGGTTGGCAAGGACCGCAGGGTGAAGGATGTCATAAGGCTGTAGGCTAAGGTGGGGAGAACAAATTTGTGCACAATTATGGGGATTGACACCATGATGGAGTATTTTAAGCCTCTTAGTTGCGTCCTGTTCTATCAAAAACGCATATTTCGCCAGTGAGAGGCGTTGGGCCTCTCACTAGCGACAGGTGGTATATAGTCACAGACGTGAGTGTTTACAGTAGCACAAGAGCGCAACTGCAGCCATATAGCACACAATGCCTCTCACTGGCGAGAGGTGGTATAGTTACGGACGCGAGTGCTTATAGTGACACAAGAGCAAAGCTGCAGCCATATAGCATTAATTCATTCTAGTGATTGGAGAGTTCCATTACTTCCTTGTTTTCAGTCATGATAGTGTGCGTCTGGTCTATACAGTGTATATGCCTGTTCGGGTTGCTGACTAAGCTTAGGGTATGAGATGGATACACGGATTTGGCGAAACTTCAATATGTAAAACCGACAAAAGCGCCATCTCACAAGTACCGTGCAGACCAAAGTAGGGGAAGCACGATAAAGAAGCTGTGTAACGAGCGCATGCATAGGGTGTCGCTCATGAATCTGGCAGCGCAGAAAGAAAATCTGACGACTTGAAACATTTTTCCAACATGGGCCAATATGATCGCAAAAAGGAGTCACAACCTAAGCACGGAAAACCGAGCTCTAGTGGTGCATACAAAGGTCCTCCTCCATTAGCTCGTGGCATACCAGAAGACAGGAAAGGTCGTGGCTATACTGCCCCAAAGAAGCCCCGGCCCCAGGCCACTCCAGCAGCAACACCAGAGCCTCCGAAACTAGAGCACGTCCTACCCATCGACCTCGAAAAACGGACACTGGAAGTGTTCCGCACCACATTCCCTGCATCTAATGATTTCGAAGCGCTGAAGCCGGTATTGCAGGAGGTCAGGAATGCGCTGAATCGCAGAGATTTTGAAACGGCCTTCGGGAGAGACAAATATCTGGAAGCTTACACAATACGCTGGAGTCCAAGTCGCGCATTAGGATATGCACAGCTATTGGCTTGGATCTGTACGCAGAGGGCAGGTGATGCTTACATCAAGCAATTGGTCGGCAGTGGTAATCTTGAGGGTCCGACGAAAGCAGTATGTTTTGGAGGCGGTGCATCGGAATATATGGCACTTTCTGGTCTTTTACGTTATCTACGACCCTCGAAGGCGGCTGGAAAACCACAAACGCAAGATGAAGAGATCTCAGAAGGCTTGAATGCGTTGTCAATCTCATCGCCAAATACTCCATCCCCTCTTCTTCAGGTCAATCTCATTGATTCTGCGGACTGGACTTCGGTGCTGTCAAAACTGGACCAAGGACTGAAGACGCCGCCTACACTCTCGAAATACGCCAGCGCTGCTGTTCGTGCGGCAAACGCCTCTTTCTTGATGCCTGGTATCGCCGAGCATAGTTTCACACGAGCGGACGTTCTGGGCCTCAGCACAGAAGATCTTCGCACGACTATCGGGACGGCTCCAGCTCTTCTAAGTCTCATGTCCACACTCAATGAGCTGTACGCAACTTCAATGCCTCGGACAACCGCCTTCCTCCGAAGACTCAGAGAGGCTGCTCCGAAAGGCAGTCTTCTGTTAGTAGTGGACAGCCCTGGAGCATATTCAGAAGTTGCCGCCGCCAACGCCGAAGAGGGAGATGAGAAAAGAAAATACCCCATGAGTCTGTTGCTGGATTATGCTTTACTTCCCAAGAAACAAACTCAAGACGACAGCGACGAAGAGCAACCTGAACGCGACTGGGAAAAAGTGATAAATGAGCCTAGCATGGTGTACAAGCTGGACGATGCGCTCAAGTATCCAGTCAGCCTGGAGAATATGAGGTTCCAGGTGCATTTGTTTAAACGTATATAGGCCACAAAGAATTCGATCTGATGCCCAATGGCTATCATTCGTGGTCGCCATGATCTTCTCTATTTTATGCACGCAGAAGCTATTGACACCGTCTTCCACCAACGAGTCGTCAGAAGTTGGAAGTGCGCATGAGACATTTGTAGCAAATCAAACTATCATCAATCGTGCCACACGTGAGTATGGTAAAGACTATGGTAAAGAGGTTCGCATGCTAGAGGTAATTCGTGTCGTTGAATAAGGTACCTGTTCAGTTCTTGCGCTCGAGTTTATGTACGGCCTCTCAATGGCACAGGCAAAATCTTTAATTCTCTGAGACTGATAGTATCAGCGCTCTAGGTTTGAAACACAGAGGCGACGTGGGTAGTATCTCAACGGCTAGTATGCTCCTAACATGACCTAAAGCCTATAACGATAGCATAGAGCGATACAGATAAGGTGCGAGAGCTCGAGTCGTACACAAACTTGAGCGTAAGTGCTGTATCTTGACATGTAGCAACGTGATGGTTATTAGGGTCAGTACCCGAGAGAGCAAGATAGTCGTTATGTTTGAATACGAGTGTAGACTTATGCTCGGATCGAATACTCGGTCAACAAAAAGTTGAGATCACACAACATGCACGGTAACGACCAAGGACTTCCAACGGTTGATCGCATGCAAGTCGATGGTCAGAGTGGCATTACGCGGGCGAAGGTAAAGCATGGCAGTGAATTCTTCATGTGAATGCCGCGGGGAGAACCGATGGTGATCTTGCTCGCTTCTCGCGCCGAGGTAGCCTCGGCACATGAATGCTCGTCACAGCCAGCTTCACGAGCGCAAGAGCCGGGGGATCAGGTGGTCATTCGCAATCCCTATATTCAGGTAAGGCCCTCTGCCACCTTCTCTTCTATCCCACATCCTCAATATACTTTCGCTCCACACTATTAACACACACTCCAAAGCAAACATGGCTGGAGAACAACTACGCTACGATGGCCAGACGGTCGTCGTCACAGGTGCCGGCGGAGGATTGGGAAGGGCATATGCACTCTTCTTCGCATCACGAGGAGCCAATGTCGTGGTCAACGACCTGGGTGGCTCCTTCAAGGGTGAGGGCGGTAGCAGCAAGGTACATCTGACTGCCCTAGAGCATTGTTATCCCGGCGCATGCTGACATCATTTTCCATGTAGGCCGCAGACGAGGTTGTCAAGGAGATCACATCTGCTGGCGGCAAGGCCGTCGCGAACTACGACTCGGTCGAGAACGGCGACAAGATCATCGAGACTGCCATCAAGGCCTTTGGCAGGATTGATGTCCTCATCAACAATGCCGGCATCCTCCGCGATATCAGCTTCAAGAACATGAAAGACCAGGACTGGGACTTGGTTATGAAGGTACACGTCGAGGGAGCATACAAGTGTGCAAGAGCTGCATGGCCACATTTCAGGAAGCAGAAGTACGGTCGTGTGATCAGCACGGCCAGCGCAGCAGGCCTTTTCGGCAGCTTTGGACAGTGCAACTACTCAGGTGAGTGGCTCTGCTACAGGAGAACAATTCATCTCATATCGGGATATCGATTGCTGACACAACGTAGCTGCCAAGCTCTCACAGGTTGGATTCACCGAGACTCTTGCCAAGGAGGGTCTCAAATACAATATCATCTGCAACGTGATTGCGCCTATTGCAGCCTCAAGAATGACCGCCACAGTCATGCCTCCTGAGGTTCTAGATGCTCTGAAGCCCGAGTGGGTCGTTCCTCTTGTCGCAGTGCTTGTCCACAAGTCCAACCAGACTGAGACTGGCTCCATCTTCGAGGTTGGAGGCGGTCACGTCGCGAAGCTGCGCTGGGAGCGATCAAAGGGCGCTTTGCTCAGAGCCGACGACAGCTTCACCCCCGGTGCTCTGCTCAAGAAGTGGGACACTGTTGGCGACTTCTCTGCTGGCGCAGAGTACCCCACAGGCGTAGCCAACTTCATGGAGCTTCTCGAGGACGCGCAGAAACTCCCCCCTAACCCTCCGGCGGAGAACATTGAGTTCAAGGGCAAGGTTGCTTTGATCACTGGCGCTGGCGCTGGTCTTGGTCGCATCTACGCTCTGCAGTTTGCCAAATACGGTGCTAAGGTCGTAGTCAACGATCTTATGGACCCTGACACCACTGTTCAGGAGATTCAGAAGCTTGGTGGACAGGCTGTCGGTGTTAAGGCAAGTGCCGAGGATGGTGATGCAGTTGTCAAGGCTGCCATCGACGCCTACGGCCGCATCGATGTCATTGTCAACAACGCTGGTATCCTGCGTGACAAGGCCTTCGCCAACATGGATGACAAGATGTTCAAGCAGGTGCTTGACGTTCACTTGCGCGGCACCTACAAGGTCTCCAAGGCCGCGTGGCCGTACATGCTCAAGCAGAAGTACGGTCGCATCATCAACACTACGTCCACTTCTGGTATCTACGGCAACTTTGGCCAGGCTAACTACGCTGCCGCCAAGTGCGGTATTCTTGGTTTCTCCCGCGCACTCGCAAGAGAGGGCAAGAAGTACAACATTTTCGTCAACACTATTGCACCCAACGCTGGCACCAACATGACACGCTCCATCATGCCTGAGGAGATGGTCCAGGCCTTCAAGCCTGACTATGTGGCGCCACTCGTCGTTCTGCTCGGCTCAGACAAGGTGCCTGAGCCTGCAACGGGCCGTCTCTTCGAAGTCGGTTCTGGCTGGGTTGGCGAGACCAGATGGCAGCGCACTGGCGGAGTTGGCTTCCCCATCGACAAGCCCCTGACACCCGAAGAGGTCCTTGCCAAGTGGGAGACGATCCTCAACTTCGATGATGGTCGTGCTGACCACCCTGATGACCCTTCTGCTGGAACTGCCAAGATTATGGCAAACATGGAGAACCGTTCAGCTGCCGCAAAGAAGGAGAAGAAGGCCGGTGAGCCGAACAAGGAGATCTTGGCCAACATTGAGGCTGCGAAGAAGGCGAAGGCCGAGGGCACCGACTTCTCATACGATGAGCGCGATGTTATACTTTACAGTAAGTCTGAGAGATAAGATACCGGTGTGAGCTCAAGCTAACTCGTTTCTAGACCTCGGTGTCGGTGCTAAGCGTACAGACCTCCCTCTCGTTTTCGAGAACGACGACAAGTTCCAGGTCCTGCCTACTTTCGGTGTCATCCCCACATTCAACGCAGTTGCACCCTTCAGCTTCGGTGACCTCGTCCCCAACTTCAGCCCTATGATGCTTCTCCACGGTGAGCAGTACCTGGAGATCCGCAACTCCATCCCTACCGAAGCGACCACCACTTCGTACCCCAACCTCGTCGAAGTTGTCGACAAGGGCAATGCCGGACTCATCGTCACTGGCTCTACTACCAAGGACAAGAAGACTGGCAAGGATCTTTTCTACAACGAAAGCACTGTCTTCATTCGTGGTTCCGGTGGCTTCGGAGGCGCCAAGAAGGGCACCGACCGTGGCGCTGCGACCCGTGTTTACAAGATGCCCCAGCGCGCACCCGATTCAGTTGTCGAGGAGAAGACGACTGAGGAGCAAGCAGCCATCTACCGCTTGTCTGGTGACCGCAATCCCCTTCACATCGACCCTGAGTTCAGCAAGGTCGGCGGTTTCAAGGAGCCTATCCTTCACGGCCTGTGCTCTTTCGGTATCGCCGGTAAGGCGGTCGTCAGGACTTACGGTCAGTTCAAGAACATCAAGGTTCGCTTCGCAGGTGTCGTGATCCCTGGTCAGACCCTGGTGACCGAGATGTGGAAGGAAGGCAATGTGGTCCTCTTCCAGACCAAGGTGAAGGAGACTGGCAAGCTGTGCATTGGTGGTGCTGGTGCAGAGCTGGCCGCTGCTGGAAAAAGCAAGCTATGAAAATTTCGATTATGAGTAGTCGAGCAATCCTGTACAATTTTGGCGTTCAATTTAATCGAAACAATTTGACGATACCGTTCCTAGATTTGACAAGGGTTCTCACTATCCTCGCACGTTGCTGAGTCTCGACATGTCTTCATAGTGAACGTGCAGATACCTTCCAGTTCACTTGTCGAAGTATTAGTTGTTCACTGAGGCATGGTCAGGGATACAGTCGACCCTTGCTAGCTGTCATGCACATCCTCTCAAGGTGGATACACGCAGACCCTAATTTTGTGAACTGCAGCCCTTTTTGCCTGAACCCTGAGCTTCGTCACCAACGAACATGGCACAGTGATTTTGCACAATACTGAATGCCGAACGAGGGCGTTTCCTCGGCGGATTGTTCGAATGGCCGGCAGTGCTACCGGCGATATTGTCGCAATCGTTATGATAGGGGCTTCGTTGAGAACAGGCGCGATCTCTCTACGGGTTGTTCGAATAGCTAGTGTTACTGTTAGCGATTTTATCGCAATCCGTGTTTGAAGGTACCTGAAGCTTCGCTAAGAGAAACAACGCGAGCACCAGTGAGACGATGTGATCTACCCTCACAGTCACCTCCCCGAATCAAGGTTGATCTCCTGATCGAGGCATGATGACAGCCCATTAACCAACACATGGGTCGTAGCACTTTGGCGTCTGATCGAAGCACAGCGTGATTTTATTCAATGACAGGAAGTCTATGGAACGATACAAAACATGCACGCAGATTCCATCCTCTACGGACAGGCTAGAGCTTCTCCTCTAAATCAAGATTGATCTCCTCCTTCCTTCGTCTCATGCGGATCTTGCCCTGGAGACTGACGGAGTTGCTGCCCTCAACCCTATACGCAGGGGGTGCCTCTCCATCAAGCAGGTCAAAGTCATACTTGAGCAGCAGATGACAAAGAGCCACTTTGATCTCGTTGCTGGCGAAGAACCGACCAGGACACGCGTGCTGACCATGGCCGAATAACATGTGACTTGGACTGGTAGCCACGTGGCCCCAAGTGTTGGTCTGACCGGGCTCCAGACGCTTCCTGGCAAAACGGAACGCGTCGAACTTTTCCGGATTCTCGTACACGGCTGGGTCAGCATATGCTCCGGCTACGGATAATCTTGAGCCCTTCGGGATCACGGTGCCATCGGAGAGTTCGAGCTTGCGCTGAACGTATCTGTTCATCGACACTGCTGCCATAGGTGTGAAGCGCTGCGACTCCTTGAGGAAGCTGTCCATCAGTCGTAGCTTCTGGAGCATGGCTTTGGTCCATCCGCTCTCTGAGATGACAGAAATGATCTCTTCTCTCATAGGACCTACGACCTCCGGGTTTCGGCAGATGTCGACGAGCGCCTGGGTTGTAGTTTCGGTTGTTGTGTGGATTGCAGCCACGGAGAGGCCCAATTGTAAGGCAACATAGTCGACCTCGTCCCCGCGAGCGACCTCATGCATCCATCCGATCATGTCTGCCGTCTTGGGAGGCTTCTGTCCAGCTTCTAGTGCCTTCTTCACGCGTGCTACGCGCTTTTCTACCTCCGGATCGATCAAGTTCCTCGCATCTCGGACCTGAGCACGTAGGCGCGTGCAATGCGGATTGAACCAGTACATGATGGGGCGAATGATAGCCGGGTACTCGCGCAAGCGCTGTGACGCCAAGAAGCTGTCGATGGTGTAGTCCTTTGCGATGTCCAGCCAGCGCCTGTTGCGACACAAAGGCAGGCCCAGAAACACACGTGAAGACAAACGCGCAACGAGTTCGGCCACATCGTGTTTCAACATCGTGGTGTGCCATTCAGAGTCTTCGCCGAAGATATCGTGGAGACTAGCAGTGGCTTCGTCGACGAGGTCATGTGTAACCAAGTTGAGAGACTGAGTCAGCTTTACGCGAGCCAGCTCCTGGATGAACCAGTCATTTTCCAATCCGTGCTCAAAGGCTTCGAAGCCAGGATATCCGGTGAAGAAGTCTTTCTGGAATGCTTTGTTGAAGTTGAGCTCCTCGAGGGAGCGGAGCTCATCAGCAAAGCGGTTTGGAAGTACGATCTGATCACTGTCAACGAACGGACATGGAAAGCAAAATGCTCGTAGGTGCATACCTTGGGTCCGGTACCGGTGATGATTTGGAATGGGCCATCGTATTCCTTGAGGCCCTTTGCAATGGTTTCGGTGCTGGAATGGTACCAAGACCACTTGGAGCTCAACCCTTTTTCGGAGAGTGCGACAACCGGAAAGCCTTTCAGTGGCCGTTCGATGGTCAGAAGTGAGTATGTTGTGTAGACCAATGCAATAACGACAGTCGCGATGATTGCTTGGACTGAGACAGGCACGCCATCCCGGAAAGTCTGTCCATAGCTTAGTAGCACGTCCATCGTGGTTCAGACAACGTGGCGAAGGTAACAGCGACAAATGGATGTTTTTGTAAACTCTCGCGGGAGCGTGTCTTCAACATATATACCCACCAAAGCCATCACCACTTCCATTTGTGCACGAAGATCTCTGCATAACCTTCGGAAGACCAACTCTCCAGCTATTTATGACGACTACTGATTTTTAGCCAGAACTCGATGTACGTCTCAAACCCTGCTTGGACCCATCCAATGAGCGACCGCGCAAAGGCCGATGTGCGTGCAGATCCAAGCCTCGTAAAGTATACGAGCGTCAACGTCTCCATAATGCACCTCCACAATTTCGCGTTTTCTCGGATTCGTATAGTGTAACCTATAGTGCGAAAAACAATATCACAATAGATGTAATTGAAACGCACTTGTACTTATGCATTAACACACTGTACCGGAACATTTTGCGAGCCGGTCTATGCTCTAAAGTACCTAGGCCTTCCTTCGAAGGTCTGTCAACTTTCCGAATGATGTCGTACGATTTCTTTTAGGGAGCTACGAAGTGTCTGCGACGGCATCCGCTGATGCTATGACACGTGCCCGTTGAAAGACCGCCAAGAAGACCGGTGGTTTTGTTGTGTACACAAATGAAGTTGAAGGTCTTTTGCAGTAGTTGAGAACAGTCGGTACAGTGACAGAGTTACATGCTGACTGAGCAATCCTTCGATCCTTCTAACTTCCAGCTGAGTTCAGCCACATCGAGAGTGAAAATAGGTAACAGTAAAGCTGAGCAGACCGAATACACTGCCCGCTCACTTTCGAAGAAACCCCGATATCGCCAACTCTGTAGATACCCTGCTACCTCATAAGTTTTTTGTTTCGTCAAGATGCCCACTGGAAGCTGCCTCTGTGGCGACATCAAAATCGAGTACACTGGTGAACCAGCTTACACCGCATGTCTTACCCCATTCAATGGTCAAGATGACGCCCAAACCTGACGTATGATTGACTCTAGGCATTCTGTCATTGCCACGATGACCGCAAATTAAACAACACCCAAGTCTTCCAGATCCCGAAGACCAACTTCACAGTCACTGCTGGCGAGCCGAACATCTTCACCAAGCAGTCTGACCATGGCAGGGTAGGTAGAATTAGTGAAAGCAAAGACCGCGCTCAGCCTATAATTCATTAATTACATATTAACATCGGACTCGTATTAACCTCGTACCCCCAGGACATCCATACCCACTTCTGTCCTCGTTGCGGAACGGCACTATTCCGGACCGGTGGCGCGCCCGAGATGGCGGACTACGTAGGACTCAGAGCTGGTGTGTTGGACGACCAGAGCATACTTGACAAGACGCCTATGGTAGAGGTGTACGTGGAGAGACGAATGAAGTGGCTCAAGCCTGTTGATGGAGCGATGCAATTGGACGCTCAGTACCAGGTCGTGTAGTAAAAGTCAGTTATCGCTGTGGCTTCAACATGCAATATTAATGGCATAGTATAACCTTTGTGCGGGTGGAACATATGTTTCGGAAGCAGCAATGTGCCTTCATCCGGTTGTATATATCTTGTCTGCACAAATGATGCACACAAAGCTACCGATCGACAGTCTGTTAACCTGTTACAAGCTGTGCAAGTACACGAATTTCTAAAGTTGGTGCGTGACGTCTCACCGTTGAAGATCATCATGCTTCTGCAGCCGCGCTGGAGGATGCTAGGTAGGTACACGTATTTGATAGCCCCTCATCTTGCTAACTGCAGCCCTTTGGGAACGCGCTCGTTCTTAACGAAGCCCCTCAAGTACTGCCACCAATGGCAAGTGACAAAGGAGAGTACAGATTCGTGCATCTCAAGAGGACACATATTCGATGATGATCCTAGGCTCACCAATATCATCATAAAAGATACTGAGATACGACCCAAGCTCTAGTGGTATCTCAATGGCAGTCTTAGCCGAGTTGCAAAACACAGCTGTCGATACTAAATTGGTAGCTACTGGGGTTCCTGTGAGTAGTCTCTCTTGCGCTGCGGCTGTAGGCGTCTCATTCCTGTCAGCCGTACCAGTATGTGATAAATGGAGTGGACTGAGGTATGGGTCGAACAAAAAGCTGAACTGGCCTGGTCTCATACTTCTAATGCTATCGATTTGGTGAAATCGTACGATCACTGGTTGAAAAGGTTGACGCTCTCCCGAGAGTAAGCAGTGACGTTCGGCCACTGGCTCCAATCCGCGCGGAAGAGAATGGCATCCTGGCAAGCCGATCCAAGACCAGTGTTGTTCAACCAAGCTGGCTCCCAGTAGCTATAACCACGTCAGTATTGCTTCGACCCTCGCAAGTCATAACATCACACTCACTTGATACCCCTTCCAAGACCCTTAGGAAGGCCCTTGACAATCTTCAACACCTCACGACCCCACTCCAGCTGTCCCTTAACCGAAGCCGGAATGCTAGGCTCACTGAGAGTAGGAGCGTCTTCGCCATCGCAAATGGCAGGCCAGTCAGTCTCGACTACATGGATCGGCTTGGAGTACTTCTTCGCCAGCCAGGTCATCGTGTCCTTGAGGTTCTTCAAGGTAGCTCCAGTGCCGTAGAAAGGGTAGAAGCTCAGGCCGATCACATCCCAGTCCTTCTCCTTCACTATTCCCGTTGCGGTCAAAGATCCAAACCACCTTTGCTGAGTGGTGAGGTTGTATCCGTTGTCAATGTGAATCATGACTTCGGGTGAATGCACACCTTTGGCGACGGCATCGCGGACTCCCTCACGAGCGGCGGCGTACAAGGTAGCCAGGCCGGTGAAGTTGGCGGTACGGGCACGCTGAGGTTCGAGATCGACGCTCACACGTCCGAGAGGCCAGATCATGCCGTTGCGGATCTCGTTACCCAAGCTCACGAGGGCAAGGTCCACGCCTGCGTCCGAGAACGTCTGCATTGTCGAGGAGACATATTTGCGGAGGCTTGAGGCTAGAGGCTTGATGGTGGTTGGCCATGCAGCAGGTTGCCACTGCTTTTGAGGATCAGCCCAGTAGTCGCTGAAGTCTATATTTAGGTTAGGTCAGCATAGCTCTTTAGGAAGTCGGAACATGTGTCGTGGTACTAACGATAATCAAGGTAGATCTTGTATCCCTTAGCTGAGAATCGCTTCGCGAGTCCAAGGGTATACTCCAGGTCGTAGCTCTCATAGTAGCCACCGTCATAAGGAACCACAGGGTCGACCCAGAGACGCAGGCGGACGGTGTTCATTCCAGCATCGCCCAAAATGTCCTCTACAGGTCTGGTGGCATTACCACGAGCAGTGTCCTTGAAGACATAGCCACCATCCTCCTGGATCTTCAGCGACGACAGGTCAAAGCCATTGTAGAAGTATGGCTTCTGGGGCTTTGGGGATGCGGTGGCGATAGACGAAAGCGAGAGCACAGCCGCTGCGGCGATGGTGAGGGACTTGAGGAATACCATGTTTGGAGGTCGATGGTGCCTTGAGAATCCTGAGAAAGAGGCGACCGGTATTTATATTAGACGGCTTCAGCCTAATGTATATTGTTTTCTTACATTGTAGATTGCATCCGAGGTCCACGTGGATGCAATACACGACCTGTCATACAAACCCTAAAACTCAAGTACCGAGATGATGGATTCCACCAGTCACGAAGATCTCGTCTTCAAGCCATGATGGTATACCATAGGGCTACAAAGACTAAGAACGGGCTCCTAGCAATATGTAAGGATCTAGACGTGGAGGAGTTGTGGAGGACGGCTTGGGGATGAGGGGAAGAGCCTTGGACGCGGCCGGGAAGTGGAGGACCATTTATTTCCACATGTTTTTTGGGTGAAATCATGCTAAATCATGGCCACAAATCAATTTCCCTACCTCGTCGTATGCCTGAATAAATTGTTAAATGAATATCAAGTAACTTTGGCATATTGTGATTGAATACACGTCAAGTGATTGACCATTTAGATACATACGGGCGATGTTACTAGCACATCCGCCATTGAGCTCGTGAAAGGCAGCACCATCTCAAAAGGCACATATGCCTTCCTCGACAGCTATGCTGGCTGGTACTAGCAGAGTGATCATGGATTTCTAACAATATTATTATCATCTCGGAGGTAGGGTCCTGTATTTCAAGCCCATCGCTGATGGTACCACTAACGGTGGCTTTCTTAAAAGCATTCATATGTTCATCGCTTCCATCAACATTTCCAGGTGTACCTCATGAGAACAAAAAAAATGTACATTGATCAGCAAGTACAGAGCCACCATCTACGTGCTTTTGGGCACTGCTTGCGCGAGCTGCCTTCGATTTATGGCTCTTGCCTTTGAAAATCGATAATACCCACCTCCTTAATCAAACGCCGTGCATGCAACGCAAGGATGAGCAAATCTATCGTCCGCCCTGACACGAGCCGAACCTCTCTAATCATACTGGAAGAGCACACTGATGCTCTCACCGTGGTGAACACGGCGAATGGCCTCGGCGAAGACGTTGCCAATCTCCAGGACCTCCAGCTTGGGGCACTTCTTGAGGTGCTCTTCTTGGGGCACGGAGTTGGTTGTGATGACCTTGTCAATCGCACTGGCGTTGATACGCTCCACAGCATCTCCCGAGAACACACCGTGGGTGACGAGTGCGTAGACCTTCTGAGCGCCTTCCTTCTTGAGGAGCTTGGCAGCACGAGTGATGGTGTTGGAGGTATCAGCCAGGTCGTCTACGAGAATAGCAGTGCGGCCGCGGACTTCGCCAACGAGCAGCATGCTGGCATTCTGACGGTCTGAGACCTGAGTTGGGCGGCGTTCCTAATTTATGTTAGATGATGGAGCTTCCTCCAATGGGATCAATGGGTTTACCTTGTGGATGAGCGCAAAGTCTGCGCCGAGAGCATCTGCAATGTTGGTCGCACGCTTTGCGCCACCAGCATCAGGGCTGACAATTACACAGTTGTCGGGTCCGCCATGTTTGGGGATAATTTGTTGCTGGATGTACTTCTTCAACATGTGCCTACCGTAGAGGTTGTCAACGGGGATGTCGAAGAAGCCCTGATATTGCGGGTCGTGTAGATCCATTGTGATGACATGGTCTGCTCCAGCACAGGTGAGGAGGTCGGCGACGAGAGTACCAGCCTGAGCCACCCACATCTTGTAGCCCTTCTGCACCGACATTTGAGGCGGTTGGGAGTGCTGGACTGGAGCAGGGTTGCTCGTTGGTGCACCAGCACTGTGACCCTCGCTGTCCGAGTGGTCGGACTGATTGCTATCCAATGTGTTCTTGCGCGACATAGACAAGCCGTTCAATTTCTTCGTCAAGGACTGGGCGCCGTTGCCGTTGCTGACGCCCTGACTTTCAGGGCCGCCTGGGAAAGGGCTCGCTGGCCTCGAGTTGAAGGTGTAGTTCGAATCTCCGTCGGCCTTGGTGGGCATCCTAGCGAGCGGCGCACCGACCTTGTTGTAAGGCAAGTCGCTCTGGCGCGAGTATGGGAACAAAGGCAGGACCGCGGTGACTCTTCTTGCGCTTGCAGTTTTGCATGCGCTCAGAGTGATGAGCAACTCCATGAGGTGATCGTTGACCTTGCCGCCGCCGGACTGCACGATGTACACATCCTTGTCACGGACACTGTCGCCGATCTCGACACGAGTCTCACCATTCGCGAACTTCTTCAACTCGATGTTGGCGGCCGGGATTCCGAGGTGGGTGCAGATGTTCTCGGTGAGCTGCGGGTGCGAGGAACCGCCGAAGATGACGATGTTGCGGACCATGGTGGATTGAGGTGTAGATCGGAAGTATAGATGTAGGAACGGATGCGGTATACGAAGCGAGCGGTGATTCTGCTGTCGCTATTCGAAGCTCTGACTTTTCTTCAAAGACTTGCTTTGACTCGAGCGCGGAAGGAAGGATGGCTAGGGAGGGCGTGGAGGTATGGCGGAGCACCGAGCTCTGGTATTGACGGATGCCGTTACCGGAGTGGTGTATGGGAGGAGGAGGTGGAGGGAGGAGTAGCAATTGGTCATATTGAGAGCAGAGGCATGCAAAAGCGTCACAGGCAGAGATTCTTGCGCAAGAAGAGATGTGACGATGCGGCCCGTGCAACGCGGGGAGAGGGATGCAATGCAAATGCAAATGCAAATGCACTTACGCAGCATCAGGGCAACTTGACTGCTGCTGCTGCAGCCTTATCCTTATCGCCTCGCATGCCCAGCCTTACACAAGACTGTCTGCGCGTGCCGGATACTATCGCTGTGGGTGGTACGCCTTCTATATCTGTCATGTTCACTCTACCTTAACAGACAGCCATCTCTTCCAGCCAGTCAATCCCACGTGATCATGGCAGACCCCACGATCGATGCACCCGAGGTGCCCATCCTCCTCCTCGGTGATGCTGAAGTGGGTAAGTCGACATTTCTGTCGTGAGTCTCTCGCTATTCTCCTTCTTACTCTGTACGTCGGGAGGTCGCATATCCATCCCATGCTGAATATGGCTCAGTCGCTTGACGCTGGGCACCCAGGGCCACGCCTCGAATGAGCCCTTGCCAGTACTACGAGACATGGACCAGCCTTTCCCATTCAACATCCGCATGTACAACAGGCCTTATCGCTTCAATTTCTACGACACAGCATCTCCCGAGAATTATACTCTTCTGCGTCCAGCAGTCGTCGTCCTATGCTACTCAATCGCGAATCCAGAGTCGTTGACAAACGTCCACAAACATTGGAAGCCGCTTGTCGAGACACATTTTAACGACAACGACAAACTACCTGTCGTCCTGCTCGGCTTGAAACGAGACGTGCGCGGCCAGGATGACTATGGCGGATCTGTGAAGCCCGCAACTGACGGTACTGAACCGGAAGACCAGCAACCAATCAACGGACGCAAGTTCGTGTACCCGCAGGAAGCACTCGGGATAGCCCAGAAGATGCGATGTGATCGGTATTGTGAATGCAGTGCCGTGACGGGAGAGGTGAGCATTTTTTTCTCTCATGAGATCGTTCCAGTGCTGATGATCATAAAGCTATGCCGAGAAGTCTTCGAAGACATTGCGAAGACTGCGGCCATGACTACTACAGCCAAAGGGGGCCAAACCGATGGAACGACATGTAATATCATGTGAAGATCGACCATACACGCGAGGATATTATGTCATAAACGAAGTACACGACAGTGTGCGTAGGTGCCTGGCGAACATGCTTTCACAGCTGATAGTAAACATTCGTCTAGCGTCACGCTTGAAAGCAGTCCAACGAGCAGTGGCATGAAAAAATTTAGAAACAAAGCCTTTACTCTTGTGTCATAGATCGAACCCTTCGCAGTATCAGCATCAGCTGATCGTGGCATGATCCCCAGAGTCAGAACTCAGAATAGCCAGTCTACCACTGACCCCACCTTTCCACTTTCCACACTACACTCGCGAGTGCGAAGTGGTTGCCTGTTGTGCGCAGTCAACTATGAGGACAGCATTGACAATGTCATCAAAGTCCCTTGCATCGGTCGATAATATTGCTTCACACGTTACTCCAGCATAGACACACGATAGAAAGCACCAATAAGAGCACCGGTGAAGCAAATTCCCTCTTTCCGGTCACAAACAGTCCAGGCGACAATTACGTTAATCAGAAAAGCTATCGCGCTGTCTTGCTAGACGTAGGCTGACAGAATGCATATCGCAATCATCGGCGGTGGGATCTCAGGCCTGTCACTATATCTCTGGCTGCAAAAGCTCGGACTCACATCTGTCCATACAGTCACCATCTACGAAGCTCGTTCCGCTACACCAGCCACAGCTGGAGACAATGATAGTAACCAAACATCCAATGCGTCTTTCATCGGCGGTGCACTGGGGTTCTCGCCTATTGGCCTCAGAGTTCTACGACGTCTGGATCCCGAGCTGGAGCAGGAGATCTTGAGGACTGGGCATTGGATGGACAGGTGGAGGATGAGCAATGCCAGAGGGTGGTTCCTTGGCGAAACGCAGGTCGCCGAGAGAGGTGGAGGGGTTCTGGTTGGCAGAGCGGCTTTTTGGCAGTGTTCGAGGAAGAGGGTGTCTGATTCTGCTATCATCGGCCATAAGAAGGTCGTTGAAGTGTTGCCGGGGGGCGCGAACCAGGGAAGTAGGTGCAAGGTCCTGTTCGAAGACGGTGATGAGATCGAGACTGATCTGGTGGCGGGTTGTGATGGGGTGTGGTCTCGGGTCAGAAAGGCTGTGTTGGGCGAGGAGGTGAAGCCGATCTACCAAGGACTCACAGGCGTTGGTGGATTTGTGCACAGCGACAAGCTTGAAGGCGTTGAAGATGGAGAGATGAACGTCGTCTTTGGTGCAAATGGGTTCTTCGGGTATGGGTATTGTTCTTCCGAAGCTACTGACCCTAAGAAACATGGGAGTGAAGCCGCGTGGTGGTCAACATACTCACTCGCTGAGTGTCCAACGGATTGGCGTCGGATTGACCGCGAGCACGCAAAGAGTCAGCTCTATGAGCGTCACCGCAACTGGAGAAATCCCGTGGTGCAGCGGGTCATCGAGCAGGTGGAAGTTGACAGTGTGTATCCGACATTCACGACTCCCGACCTGGCCACCTGGGAGAACGGTGGTTGTGTGCTTCTAGGAGATGCAGCCCATGCACTGCAGCCAAGTTCGTGACCCTACTGTCGGATCACGCTCATGCACGCTTACTGACAAGACACGATCAGGTAGCGGTCAAGGTGCAAGCATGGCATTGGAGGACTGCGAAATTCTAGCCATGTTGCTTGCACATCACCAGGATCAGGACGAGGGCGGCTGGCGTCTGGCCGCGAAACTTTACTCCGACATGCGCATTCCAAGATTGTTGTGGATCCGACAAGAAGCCGACAAGCGCAGTGGAATGAAGCAAGATATGGGCGTCGTGAAAGAAATGGTTATGTACTTCTTTATCTGGTTGAGCTGTGAGTTCACCTTCTTCGAGGAATTGAGATGGGAACTGACTGTCACGCCACGCAGGTAAGACCGGTCTGGCTAGTAGCCAATATCGCAAGTTTGGGGCATACGACGTGCCCGAAGAAGTCAGGAAGATTTTGGCTTGATGAATGCGCCGTGGAAGAGAATCGTCGTTCATGTACTGTATGTTGAATAGAGTTTCGGTATGCCCTCTCGATGGCAGTTGCAAATTATTCGAACTCAACTCTGGTCGTAGCAACGCAGATCCGCATCAACGTCCAAGTCCCACTTTGAGTACCTCAATGGCCATGTTGATCAGTTGCAGCTCCGAGCTCGAGGAAACTAGATAAAGTGCAACTGGAACATACCGAGCTAATGCTCATGTTACAAAGGAACACAGATTCAACACTGTGTCCACAGCCAAAAGTACTGCCACCGAATCAGCTGACACACCATGAAAGTGGTCGTCGTATCTTCAAAGAACGGATGAAATGATTCCTGTATACCATCAAAACCTGGGATGCTACCTATTGGGATGTATGGTCAATCGATCGATGCAGATTCATTACAGGGTCATGTACAGTGGCGGCTATATACGTTTCATTCGGGTACTGGGGTCATCTCTTTCGTCAAAAGGCGGTTCGCTATGTCGTTGAAGGCTTTGTCGGACTGGAACACTTCCGGGTTCGGGGTCTGGTGCGTAACGCCGCATGCGTGTGCCTTGCCCCATGTACCTGCGAGCTCATTAGTTGGCTGTGTGCATTTCGGCCAAGAATTATAATGTGCGCAGAAATGTTGGTCCCCTGCGAAATCATTGCTTTAAAAGCGGGAGTTCATGGATAGGTGACATACTACGTATGTAGTTAGCATAGTCCCAACATCCAGAAAGTTCGCGCCTAGTCACATACCCGTGTCTGCGAAGCGTACGAGGCACCGGCACCTCTTCGACAATATCATCAGAAGTTCGGCATTGGTTCGCCGCAAGTTCTGCCTGTCGCAACCACTCCCTCCAATGCTCTGTGTCGGGTACTGTCGTATTGAGCTTTATCCAGGACGTGGAGCGCGTGAAGACTATTGCTTTGAAGAGACCTTCGGCAAATGACGCCGACTTGCCGCCGGAAGACAAATGTTCTTCTTCAATTTCGTATCCTGAGAAGTCGAAGGACCAGGCTGGTGGAGTCAGTGAGTGTTGAGATAGAAAGAATCAACCTTGAGGTCAGAAGGCCGTTGTGCACGACTTTTCGTACGGTCCTTGTGGGCCTGGCAGCCAAATTCAACGTTGTCATTAGGTACTGGCATTGGAGAGTTGGACGTCCCATCGATAATGCGAAACCTCATCGATACCCCACTAGTCAAAGTAGTAGTACTACCACCTGTGACCTTAAGCGGACGTTCGTGTCCGTAGAAGGTCTTCGAACTCTGTGAATGCATGCAGCATAGTAGTAGTATGATATGCGAGCAACACAGGAGTGTCCATGAAACAGATTGACATATAGCCGTACGCACATCACGAGCAAGAATGAAAGGAATGATTCCAATCATCGGAATAGAGAGTGAGATATACGTACATCTTGGGAGTGCGGCCGCCATCCAGTGGCCAATGTTCAGTATGACATATGAAACAGCCCAGGCGATCTGTAGTTGTATCTTGGCGTTGGCAAGAGCGATCACGCTGATCATAAGGACAAGTGTGCCGAGTAATGATACTGGGATGAAGTGACCGGAATGCTGCAGCTTATAAGCAATCGCATCTGGAGCGAAGAGCAACTGGTGTGCGAGGGATTCGTTGCACTTTAGCACAAGGTAGCTGTGCACTCTGGTTAGATCAAGGATTCTTGTCAATTCAACGAACAAATGATCCAACTCACGATCCATTAGGCCACCGAATTACGCAGTCACCAGGCGGATCGATGGCCCCTTGAGGTCTTTTCTTAAATTGCATATGCCACCGACTGGTCAGACCAATAAGCGACGAGAGGAGCGATAAGAGGACGGTGGCTATCAGGGACATGCCATCGCCGTACACTACCGAAAGCACAAACAGCGCGATCGACAAGATGCATCCAAACATGTTGACGAGATTTACCGGGCCAAACAAGTTTGCTCTGACGGCACCACCGCCTGTAGTTCTCATAGAACCCTGGTAGTCCACCTGTCGGATCCTAAGGCATCGCACCTCGAAAGGCTGCATCTGGAAACCGCTAAAGAATTAGAGTTAGTACCATATGCCTCAGTCCAACGCAATAATTCGCGCAAGCCTTACAATAGCGCATCCGTGACGTGGTTTAAATAGTCTCTTTGGTTCCCAGAGTGTACGGCCGTGACCGACGCTCGCACGCTTTCGATATTCTCAGGCCTTTCCACGTAGAGCAGCGAGTGAGGCGCTGGCATCAAGCGAGGCAGGTAAAAGATGCTCGACAGCGACGCCAGCCTCGCAGTCTTCCGCACAGCATCCTCGCCCAATATGGCCAGGAAGCCGACAATGTCCAGTTGCAAGTCTTCGAGGCCGCCGTCGAACCATCTCATGCCCCATCGTGGGCCCGGGTGCGAAAGGAGGGTGGAAGGGTCAATTTCCTCCATGTCGCCATGCGCGTTGTTGTCGTGCTATTTGCACCTCTGACACGGCGGAGGCGTGGCGTTGTAGCACACACCGACTCTACAGTATAGCACAGCACAGGACGGGCGATTTTTGCACCAGGCCCAGCTGCGCTTTGCTTGGGCGCTACGGTGATCCCAAGCCCGAGCTGCAGACACAGCCCCAGTCATCGCGCCACCTCGCTTGCGACCGAGAGAAGGGCCTACCATCCAGAACGTAGACGTGGTGCGCACTGCTGCCATTGAGACACGCGATGAAGACATACGAGCCTGAAGACTATCATGCTACAGCTTGGGAGGATGCCTTAGGCGATGAATTTGAATGGCTACCAGTAACTTAGTAGCCCGCCTCACTCGCGTAGTACAAGACTTTCAAGTGTGTTTCAGGGTCTGCCATCACACACACGGAGACGGCCGAATCACAAGTTTTTACGCGAGTCGAGTTTCAAGGTCCTGGAAAGTCTTACAAGTCATGAAGCACGCAAGGCTGATCCGTAAGCCGATATCACGTTCCGTGTGTGCTAACCGAACACCGAAACATTGGGCCTTGTTTGCCGTGTAGGCGCTTTCGTCCCAGACGACCTGCCGGATACCGTATTTCGATCTGAGAAAGGAGAGAAATGTGATCTTGTGGTGGTCATGATCGCAATTTCTGATCGTTAATGATTCTTGAACGGCGATGAACAGTCTAGGCAACAATTCTATCACTGACAAGAATCGACCACAAAGACTTGCTGGGCTGGTAGGACCTTCAAACTCCGATTCTGCTTACTGATATGGCACCAGATCTGTGGGCTTTGCCCTACCTACGGAAGGCCGAGCCACAAGCGAGCGGTGGATCGCTCAGTGGATCTCACAGCACGCGTTGGCGCTCGCGTGGAGATCCGTGGCTGGCGGCCTGTCAGGTTGAGTGGAGATGCGATAGTGCAATGAATCATTTATGGTAAGTGCAATCTGTATGAACGACGTATATGTATGCATGCAGCGCCCAGCCCTGTGAATGATGCGAGCGAGACTAATCGCTAATCCACGTTGCATTTGTAAGGATGTCGATTACGGAGACGGAGGACTTGTCTTTGATATTGACCGCCGGGCGAACGGTTAGGTGTAGTTATGATGATCAAATGCGTGTCAGACTCGTCATGGTTTTCCTGCCAAGAATGCCTACATATCATTTCGAAGGCAAACGACGACAAGAGGGTGCTGATATCCGCGCCTGTCCATAGTCTACATTTGCTATTGCACGATGTGATGAAGAATGAGTGATGGCAGCGGCAAGTCTGGATTGGGAAGACCGCCTTGACGGAGATAGGGGAGATAAATTAGTGGAACCGAAGATTTGCGCTGGAGCGCGTTAAGAAAAAGCTAAACAAGCCAGGGAATCGATTCGTCAGCGGCTTGCATGAGCGTGGGAGATCACTTTGCTTGCATGGAAACGACATTGATGCAGGCATTGGTGTGCAGCAAAAGGATTACTCAGACAGCTGGTCGTCCATAGCAGCGAATCGAATGCCACCGGTTGACTCTCAATTGCCTGAGTATCGTGCTCCTTCTGAGTAATCGTCAGCCGTTACCGTTGGCATTTGCTTGGCCGATGCGTGCTGTGCTGCTTGGCCCGCAATGACGATATCATGCTGTTTCTTTGCTGAGTTGCCTCATCCAATTTCTGTCACCGCGGCCGCACGCGCGGGTCCAGGTAGGTGGTGGGCCAGCAGCAAACGGCGTGCCCACGCATTATTCAGCTTTCTTACCTCCAAACTCCGAGTAGCCTTCACTCGTCACTCTACTAGTACCCGCGCACTCGCCCATTGCGTTGCCATGCGGTAAGAAAGACTGCCTTTCTCCCCTCTCTTTCTTCTCTACAACCCATTCCGCCACCCCTTCATTCCAAGGCGATATCTCGTTTGTCGAGTGACGGGCAGCGCCAGACGCCGCGCGCTCCCAAACCAGGTTCCTTTTTTTCCTTCCACCTCACCCAACTACATACACTCCCTTAATCACCAGATTCGACACCAGCGCCGACACAACATGTGGGGTACAGGCGTTGATGAGCGCAAGCTCACGCGCACCGAAACTGGAACAACTTTGCCTCCAACAAACGCCTGGCACCGCGGCGATACACATAACGATGCTGGTCGCCTTCACCCTCCTCACGAACCGAGCGATTCCGACGAAGATCGTGACCGCACTGGTACCTGGGGCGAAAAGGACGTTGGTGGCATCAACGAGCAAGATGCGCTGAGGGATTTTCAAAATCTCAGAACCGATTTGACCAATCTCGAGAGGACCCGGACACAAGACACTCAACGTAGCCATGCTACCGCAAAACGTCAAAAGAGCAGGGCAAGTGGACGCCCTCCCACTACCCACACCAACAGGGAGACTGAAGGCGACGGCACCGACATTGGAGGTGACCTCGAAGCGGGCGCAGATAAAGAGGATGACTTCGAACTAGACCAGTTCATGCGAGAGGGCCACTTCGAAAAAAGGTCCGAAGGTCAATCTGCAAAGAAAGTCGGCGTTATCTTCAAAGATCTTACCGTCAAGGGCATTGGCGGCGGCGCTTCATTCGCAAGGACTTTGCCAGACGCCATCATCGGTACCTTTGGTCCCGATCTTTACCACATCATCACACGCTTCGTTCCAAAGCTCGCTTTCGGCGGCGGCAACCTCAAGACTCTCGTCCATGGCTTCAATGGATGCGTACGTGACGGAGAGATGATGCTCGTCCTCGGACGCCCTGGTTCTGGATGCAGCACTTTCTTGAAAGCTGTCACCAACAACCGGGAGAGCTATGCCGAGGTCACTGGCGACGTTTCATACGGTGGTCTGTCTGCTGAGAAGCAGCGCAAGATGTACCGCGGTGAGGTTGTCTACAACCAAGAGGACGACACTCACATGGCCGTCATGAACGTCTGGAAGACACTGACCTTCGCCCTCATGACGAAGACACGGAAAAAGGCACGAGACGAGATTGATGTCATCGCCACTGCCTTGATGAAGATGTTCGGCATTTCTCATACCAAGTATACCATGGTTGGTGATGAATACACTCGCGGTGTTTCTGGAGGTGAGAGAAAGCGTGTTTCCATCGCCGAAACATTGGCCTCCAAGTCGACCGTTGTCGCCTGGGACAACTCAACGAGAGGTCTCGATGCGTCGACTGCCCTCGACTACGCTCGCTCGCTGCGCATCATGACCGACGTTTCAGACCGCACGACATTGGTCACTCTTTACCAAGCTGGTGAGGGTATCTACAATGTGATGGACAAGGTCCTTGTCATCGATGACGGCCGCCAAGTATTCATGGGTCCCGCAAGCGAGGCTAAGCAGTACTTCATTGATCTCGGCTTCGAATGTCCTCCGAGGCAGACGACAGCAGATTTCCTGACTGCTGTTACGGATCCTGTGGAGCGTCGCTTCCGCCCTGGCTGGGAGGACCGTACACCCAAGACGCCCGAAGAGCTCGAAAAGGCCTTCAAGGCATCTGCTCACTACCAGAGGCTTCTCCAAGACATGGCTGACTACGAAAAGCACATCCAGGAGACTGACTTCGCCGATGCCAAGCAGTTCGAAGGTGCTGTGCAGGAAAGCAAGTCCAAGCATGTTTCCAAGTCGTCCTCCTACACTGTCAGCTTCCCCAGACAAGTCATTGCATGCACAAAGCGTGAATTCTGGCTCATCCTTGGTGACACTACCACTCTCTGGACCAAGCTTTTCATCATTATCTCGAACGGTCTTATCGTTGGTTCCCTCTTCTACGGCGAGTCGCTCAACACGTCTGGTGCATTCAGTCGCGGCGGTGCCCTCTTCTTCAGCATCTTGTTCCTTGGATGGCTGCAATTGACCGAACTCATGAAGGCAGTCGGCGGCAGAGCCGTTGTCGCCAGGCACAAGGAATACGCCTTCTACCGACCCTCTGCCGTCAGCATCGCTCGTGTCATCACCGACCTACCCGTGATCGCTGTTCAGGTGATTATATTCGGTATCATCATGTACTTCATGACCGAGCTTGATGTCACTGCGAGCAAATTCTTCATCTGGCTACTCTTTGTCTATGTCAACACCATTCTGCTCACTGCTCTCTACCGCATGTTTGCTTCGGTCAGTCCAGAAATTGACACTGCTGTGCGGTTTTCTGGTGTTGCACTCAACTTGTTGATCATTTACACTGGTTACGTTATCCCCAAAACTCAGCTGCTGAGCAAGTACATTTGGTTCGGATGGCTCTACCACGTGAACCCGATCAGTTACAGCTTCGAAGCAGTTCTAACAAACGAGTTTTCTGGCCGTGTGATGGAGTGTGCGCCCAGCCAGCTCGTTCCCCAGGGCCCAGGCATCGATCCCGCTTACCAAGGATGTGCTCTCGCTGGTGCACAAGTCAACGCACACAGCGTGGACGGCGCAGCATACCTGCAAACCCAGTACAACTACACCCGTAGCCATCTTTGGCGCAACTTTGGTGTTGTCATCGCTTTCACTGTCCTTTACATCCTCATCACTGTGATCGCAAATGAGTTGTTCCAATTCAACGAAGGCGGTGGTGGAGCCTTGATCTTCAAGAAGTCTCGTAAGGCTAAGAAGCAAGTCAAGTTCCAGGAGAGCTCCTCTCCTGACGAGGAGAAGGCTGCTGCGACTACTGGTAGCGACAGCAGTTCTTCTACGAAGAAAAACTCACCCATGGGAGAGGAATCTGACGAGAAGGCACAAGAGGAAGCTCTTGCCAACATCTCCAAGAGCGATTCCATTTTTACCTGGCGCGATGTCAAGTACACTGTTCCCTACCTTGGTGGAGAGAAGCAGCTTCTGAACGGTGTCAACGGTTACGCTAAGCCTGGTGTCATGGTCGCCCTCGTTGGTGCCTCTGGTGCTGGTAAGACGACCCTTCTGAACACTCTTGCACAACGTCAAACTGCCGGTGTCGTCACTGGAGAAATGTTCGTCGATGGCCGCGCACTTGGTCCTGAGTTCCAGCGTAACACTGGTTTCTGTTTGCAAGGTGATCTCCATGATGGTACCGCTACCATTCGCGAAGCACTTGAGTTCTCTGCCATCCTCCGTCAGCCCGCAAGCACACCTCGCTCGGAGAAGATCGCCTATGTCGACCAGATCATCGACTTGCTCGAGCTTGAACACATGCAAGATGCTTTGATCATGAGTCTTGGTGTTGAACAGCGCAAGCGTTTGACCATTGGTGTCGAACTGGCAGCCAAGCCCTCACTCCTCTTGTTCTTGGACGAGCCCACTTCTGGCCTTGACTCTCAGTCAGCTTATTCCATTGTGCGCTTCTTGAAGAAGCTCGCGGCTGCTGGACAGGCTATTGTGTGCACAATCCACCAGCCGTCTTCTATCCTCATCCAACAGTTCGACATGATCCTTGCTCTGAACCCTGGCGGCAACACATTCTACTTCGGTCCTGTCGGCGAGAACGGTGCTGACGTTATCAACTACTTTGGCGAGCGCGGCGTTCACTGTCCCGAGGACAAGAACGTTGCAGAGTTCATTCTGGAGACTGCTGCCAAGCCCGTGAAGCGTCCGGATGGAACCAAGATCAACTGGAACGATGAATGGAAAAACTCACAACAGGCACAGGACGTCATCGAGGAGATTGAAGGTCTCAAGCTCACCAGGAGCAAGTCGATTCCTGAGAAAGTCCGCAAGGAGCAACAGCAAGAGTTCGCTGCATCTGTATGGACCCAGACTTACGAGATGACCGTCCGCACCTTCAAGCAATACTGGCGTGACCCGAGTTACATCTACGGCAAGCTCTTCGTCTCGGTCATCGTCGGCATCTTCAACGGTTTCACATTCTGGCAACTCGGTAACACAATCCAGGACATGCAGAACCGCATGTTCACGGCCTTCTTGATTATCACAATCCCTCCCACTGTCGTCAACGCAGTGGTGCCCAAGTTCTTCACCAACATGGCCCTCTGGCAAGCTCGCGAATACCCCTCTCGTATCTACGGCTGGGTCGCTTTCACTACTGCGCAAGTCGTTGCTGAAGTTCCATGGGCTATCCTCAGCGCCGTCATCTACTTTGTCATCTGGTACTACCCTACTGGACTGCCGACCGACAGCTCTACCGCTGGCTATGTCTTCCTGATGACCATGCTGTTCTTCCTCTTCCAGGCCAGCTGGGGTCAGTGGATCACGGCTTTCGCCCCAAGCTTCACAGTCATCTCGAACGTGCTGCCTTTCTTCTTTGTTATGTTCTCGCTCTTCAACGGTGTTGTGCGACCCTACTCTGATCTTCAAGTCTTCTGGAGGTATTGGATGTACTGGGTGAACCCCAGCACCTGGTGGATTGGCGGAGTGTTGGCTGCTACGCTTGCTGGACAGCCCATTGAGTGCGCAGAGTCTGAGACCGCTGTCTTCGACCCTCCGCCCGGACAGACTTGCACCCAGTACGCCGGTGCTTTCGCCGATTCTTCTGGCGGCTACCTGTTGCAGCCCGATGCCACACAGAACTGCATGATGTGCCCTTACTCGAATGCCGATCAGTATCTGGCTACGCTTAATATCGAGGCAAGTCAAAAGTATCGTGACTTCGGGATCTTCCTGGTCTTTGTGGCTACCAACTACATGCTGGTGTACTTCTTCATCTACACAGTCCGCATCAAGGGCTGGAGCTTTGGTTTCGGCACCTTGTTCGGCTTCCTTGGCTCCCTTGTCGAGAAGATCAAGGCTCCATTCAAGGGCATGTTCAACAAGAAGGAGCAGCAGGAGTAGCTTATACAATCCTTTTTTACTCTCTTTTCACTTACTCGACCACTGGATACCACAGGACACGAAAACAAAGGATGATTCTCGCGCAATGACCTCCGGGGTTTATGGCAGGTCATGTCCTTTAGCGTTGGCGTTTGTTTGTTTGGAGCGGTGCGCAGTAGATGCGGCACAACACTAGACTGGTTTCTTGTTTCTTTTTCTCTGCTAAAGCTTGCTTTGCTTGTTGATGAAACGCGTACACTCAATCAAGAAGCGTTATGATTCATACAAAAGTCATAGCCAAGTATAATTATAAAAAACTCTTTTGAACATTAGCTCCTTGTGGCACTGCTTTTGTGGATACTGCATCCAATGTGTACAGTTAGAACGTTGATATCAATAAGATTGCTATCGAGCCATTGCACGCACCTCGATGAATAGTGTGCTCCTACGATCGCGCGTCTGCTCATGACACAGCATCGCTGAGATGTTGATGCCTATTGTGCCGACATTAAGGGTGCCTGAAGAGAATCATGTGACCCTTGTCGCGCGGTGATGCTGTATGGCATCCGCAGCCAACCGGGGCCTCTCAAGCGCCAGCGTGTTGCGCTTTCCAGCACTTGTGCACTGTTATCTTGTACCAGAGCGCGTCCGAGTCGGTACTGCGCCCCAGTTACGCTATTTGATTCGCTTCTACGTGCTGTTGTCGCCTGTAAGCTATGCATTGGATAAGAAGGCCTGGTCTACCAGGCCGCTCGCTTGGATATCGTACAAACAACGATCTACCAACCAAAACATCTTACCGAGGGTCCACTCTCCCATACAGAGTCTCTCCATACATTCTGACTTGGGTTAGTGTTTCCCACGTACGTGGCCCATATCATGAAGTGTCCTCCCGTCTCCGACAATGGCCTTTGGTCCTCAGTACTGCGACAAGTTCGATTTGACACTGGTCTTCGAGCAAAGCTTCTTTCAGATTGCATCGTGTGCTCTACTCTTTATTGCTATTCCGTTTCGTGCTTCTCGGCTATGACGACAAGAAGCGAAACGCGCCAGATCATGGACGCACTTTTGCAAACATACCATCATATCATTCTTGACTCTGAGCCAGTGCACTCTCTTGATCTCGTCAGCTCTCTCTAAGGATAGTAGTCGGACCGGTTTGGCAGCGGCAGGTCTGTCTTTTCTTACTTGCTTGGCCTTGCTCTGGCTCTCTTCTCTTGAGCACATGCGCTCCGCGAGACCTAGCGACATTATCAGTGTCTTCATCCTCATCTCCATAATTCTGGACATCCCACAAGCGCGTACTTTGTGCCTGCGGCATAGCTCAGACATAGCCGTTGCGACCACTTTTACAACTTGTTTCGCCATCGTGATCGTCATCAGGGAAAGACACAATCGGTGCAATTCCAGTGCATTATCAGTGCACTGATAGGCTCCTATCAATCAATCAGGTTCAGCGACTTAGACTTAAGGTACTTGCTGACTACGCTGGATATGAGAGAAACGATGGGTGAGGGCATAAGATCTGGGTCCGAAGGAGCAATTGCAGGTCGTATAGACCTCTTGCGATGCGATCCGAAGGCATTTGTCTGTTGAGGTGTGCTTGAGGCTTTTGCAGAACATTTCGTACCATTGCAGTTACGCTAACGTATACAGTATCCGAAGAAAGCAGCAGTGGGTATAGCTCCTAGCACTACGCAAGAATTGAAATTCCAGCTATTGCACCACTGGATATTGCGGTTTTGTTGTGCCTTGCTTACCTCTAGACTGCAGTTGCGGTTTTCGTTGCAGGTATGACTTTCGTCGTTTGTGAATCTTCATAGGCCGTACTGCTTTCGACCTCACCTCATCTGTCGTCGTCAGCGTACGATGTAACGCCCATCCATACACCCCCTTGGGCCATGGGCCATTTTCACCCTTCTGTCGTTGCCTCGTTGTTTTTTTCTGGTTCGTGTCTGCGAACGCCTCCCTCCGCCTGTCTCGCTCTTCCTGGAAACAAGAAGGACGCGAAACCACCAGGGCTCCCATTAGGGAGATCCCCAAACCAGACCCACGAGGGTTTCCATTAGGAAAATCCCCAGCAGTCTTGCCATGCGCAAGGCTTTGGTCAACGGCCCAGACAGGGCTACAGCTCTAGTGCTGGCAGCGAACGATCGCAGGAGCAACCTCTGCCGGCACACCTTGTTCCCGGATACCACGGTCAGGGCCTTGATCACGTGAAGGAGCGGGTGCGAGAACCGCAACGATCATGTATGTCATTTAGTGGAATTCCTGCAGACAGCAAAATCATCAGCAACGAAGCACGAGCATACACCTTGCGGCTGAGTCGAGATTGCCTTCAATATTCCAGAGATTCTATGGATTGAACAACAACAAGAAGAAGTGGGAACCTGCCAGATTCTACTATACAAACAGGCCAAAACCTCTCTCCCCATGTATGCCACTGCTATCCGCGGGCGCAGCGTTCTATGTACAACAACATGATGGAAACTCCAAAGTGAAAATGCAAAAATACCCGCAGTGCTCGCAAGAAATGCCTCTCCTTCCCTCTCTCTTACTCGCTGCACTTTTCGTCTCATCGTACATGTCCACGCTTTTCATCGCTTTGCCTCTTGACACACACCGTCGCCGCCGTCATTATTTGGCTCGAGGTCTCTACTTCTTCGGGTCCTCCTTCTCGCCTTCGGTCTTTCCATCAGACTTCTTCTCGCTCTCCTGCGCCTTGTGCTGCCCGGAGATGTTGTGCCACATGTTCTTGAGGAAGCCCTCGTCCTGGTGGTTGGTAGTCTTGCCCGCGTCAGCATCCGGTTTTGACTCCTTGTTGTACTGGCCCAGATTCATCACGCGCTTCGCGTTCTTGTCACCCATCTCGTCTGCCAGCAACTCGATGATCGTGCGCTGATTGACGCTCAGGTACTTGGGCATCTGCACCTTGAACTCAACACGCAGGTCGCCCTTGCCGCCGCGGCGGTTGTTGAGCTTCTTCATGCCCATGCCGGAGAGGGTAATCTTGTCGCCTGTGCCGGTGCCTGTGGCGACCTTGACGCGGACGTCGCCGTCGAGAGTTGGGATAGGGATCTCACCACCCAAGATTGCTGTCGTAAGTGGGATGGAAGCTGTGTAGAGAACGTCGGAGCCGTTGCGCGAGAACTTGTTGTCGGGCGCAACGCGGATGAAGACGTACAGGTCTCCCTTCTGTGTGCTCGCGCTGGGGTTTGTCGATTGGCCGGTGGGAGGATAATCACCTTCGCCCATCACGCGCAGACGCATACCATCCTCAACGCCGCCAGGAATGTCGACTGTGACTGTGCGGCGGTCTCGCGTCGCGCCATTACCGTTGCAAGTACCGCACTCGCTGCCCTTGGGCGTAGCAGTGCCCGCACCACCACAAGCTCCGCAAGTGCTCGCCATTTGGAAGCCTTGCACATTGTGTACGCGCGCGCCTGTGCCGTCGCAAACCTTACACTTGCTCTTGCTCTGGCCCTTCTTCAGACCGCTGCCCGTACAAGTTTTGCACTGCACCAGCGGTGTGATAGTGATGTCCTTTTGCACACCCTTGGCCGCGTCCATGAACGAGATGTTCGTCTGCACCTCAATGTTCTCTCCAACCATAACCTCCTCCTGGAACGGGTTGCCACCTGGCCTTCCTCTCCTCGCACCTCCACCTCCACCAAACGCATTGAACAGATCCTCAAAGTTGAAATCCGCACCGAATCCACCACCCCTCGCACCTCCAAATCCACCACCGAACGGACTTCCACCGCCGAATGGATTTCCTCCGCCAAATCCAGCTCCAGGTCCACCTCCGCCGCCCTGGTCAAACGCCGCAGATCCGAATTGGTCGTACTGCGCTTTCTTGTTGGCGTCTGTCAAGAGTTCGTAGGCGGCTTGCGCTTCGCCGAACTTCTCCTTCGCACTAGGGTCGGGGTTGGTGTCAGGGTGGTACTTCTTCGCGAGGCCGTAGTACGCTTTCTTGATCTCGCCGGCAGTCGCGGATTTGCCTACGCCGAGAGTCTGGTAAGGGTCTTTCATGGCGAGTGCTGGCGCGGAGGCGTGGAAAGTGCGGCGCTGGCACTGCGAGCGTTCGGGGTTGGAGCGCGAGCGGCATAGTGGCGAGGATTGGGATTGTGAAGGGCGAATGCGCGATTGAGTTGTGAAATGGCGGTGTTCAGAGTTACGGTCGTGGTATCGCTGTGAGTTGTTGGCTGAACGGCTGGCGGCGAGGAATCGAAGAGGTTGCGCCGCTGCTGCTCGGGGCAGCAAAGCGGGCGAGACTAAGCTCATTGCTGTGCGTTGATTGCGTGTGATATATGATACAGATGAATGGTAATAAAGAGTGTGGTTGGTAGATTGGTGATGTGTCTAGTTGTTGTAGTCGACTTTCCCCAGTGGCCGGTGTTGTCGTCGTCGTCTGGTCTTCAATGTTCGGGGAAACATTTTGGGGCTGCCGCGGGAGAGAGTTGCTCTGCTGCCGGGGCCGACGACCGGCGACGACATCGCTCCACTTTTCGAATCTTCCAGAGCGAATGAGCGACTTCTGATTGAATTGGGCGTGCTTCTGGCATTTTCGTCTCGCCTACCAGTACATAAATAATTTATATGATAGGATGCCGGATTGATAATACTCTATTCTTGCTTGGAGCATCGAAACACTGTTCTTGGTATCATTTCCCGCAACAGCGCTCCTCAACATGAAGGACGAACGAAAATGGTCGGGCCAGCGAGAACATGGACGGAGCACTTACTCGCCGTACGCGGGCGAACGGCAAGTACTACAAACCCTTCGACAAGAAATCCTCAAACAACCTTTTATTGCACATGACTTTGAAAGCACTGGAGAGGAGAGAGAAGTATAATATCCAAAGGGTATCTACAAAAGAAAGAAAAAAGAAGAACAGGTCTAACACCATCATGTGTGCTGTCCAAGAAAAACGCCGGCCAGGTTCCAAGGGCGTCGTAAAGTCCTCCCAGCCTAACGCCCAGATCCAAAGGTAAAGGTCTTTATCTCCCCGATGTCGTCGGTATGTGCAATTGCTGTACTGTGTTGGTATGCGGCAAAGGCTGAATAATCGTCCATGTCGTGTGCAGGTAAATGTGCAGAATGTTGTTGTGTGGCGTGATGTATAGAGTGGTGTGGTGTGAGAAGCTGTAAGTCAAGGAGTGTTGTGTCGTGTTGTTTCGTGCTGTAGGGTAAGAATGGTCCGTCATGACTTCTTGGTGATGCCAGGCGCTGAGCGCATGCGGAATGCCTTGTCTATAGGATGTTAGTGTCGTGTTCCTGAGTGGTTGATGTCTAGTCAAAGGCATACCTTTATTCCGACTCTTGTACACCAGCTCGACCACCACGTCAATCTCATTCACAGCAGCGCCATTGAAGTGCTTGCGCACATTTGTTGCCAGCTGATCCTTACTCACACGCCTCTTGTCTTTCCGCCTAGCCATCGTAGGCGACTGCCTCCCAATCCCAGGGTTGACCAACAGCGCCTGGTTGAGCGGCGATGTGAAAGCAGCCGGCGTCGACAGGTGATGCGAAACCCGGTATGTATTGAGCAACGACAAAGGGCTTGTGTTCCACGCCATCTGCACACCCATCAGTTCTCCATCCCACGTATCATGCATAGCGCGCAATGCGCCCTGAGGATGCTCCAACTTACACCAGGTCCTTCCCTCGCTCCAGTCTCAGCACTAACTGCCGCCAACTCTTTCAGCGCAAGACTCCCATTGTCCTTCGCCGCGGCCGCCGCAGCAGCATTCTGCTTGCTCTTCCTCGCATGCGCCGCCGCAGCAATCTGTCTCTCTCGTACGGTCGAAGCATCGGAGCGTGAGTCCTCCGGTTGCACGGCTTTCTTCGCTGGGGGCATTGTGGTGTGAGGGAATGGCTAGCGCTCTCGTTGTGTGTTGTGCTGCAATGGTGTAATCTCGCAAAATTGTTCAGGCAGGTATTGGCGTAGGCAGCATTGCTCTTCAGTGTCGAGTCCGTGGAGTGCAAGCAGGTGTCAGTCAGTAGCAGTGTGTCGATCACATTCAAACAAGCCGCGGCAGATAGCGCTGGCTCGCTCGCTCACGCGCGCACACGAGCTGCTTGCGCGTGGTAGATTTCCATGATTGTGACATCATTTTAATTTCTTCCAGGGTCCGGGCGGAGGGCTGGGCCGAGGCGCGAAGGCAAATCCAATTATTGCGCGATTGTGGACCGCAAGTGAGCACTGGCTGGACAATCTTGGACTCTTCTCATTATTGTCACTTTGCATTCCATGAAATCATGGTGAATGTACTTGTGGCATGGGCTGCGAAAGGTGTGGCGGCAGCTTATGGTCTTTTTGCACTCGGTCTAGCTATTTTGTATAGTCTCTCGAGATCAGATACTTGGAGAAGATCAACAGAGAGGGCACAGCATGAGCTACAAAAAGGTACAAAATACCAATTGTCGAGCAAATAGTCATATCAACTGATGTGATCTTCCATAGCATGCACAAAACTATGGTCTCTCTCTCCCAGCGACGATGAACTATCGCACAACTTTCTCACTCTCGAAAATGGACTCCAAATGCATTACTTGGCCAACGAGAAGACGCCTGAAAATGTTAATATTTTAGTCATATACTTACACGGCTTTCCGGACACATGCTGGTTGTGGGAGCAAAAACTTCGCTCACCTCTCTCTTCCAAAGCCCATTTGGTCGCGCTTGACTTGCCCGGCTGCGGCGGAAGCGATAGTCATTCGTTCTACGGTCCAGACGAGATTCTCGATGATGTTGCTGAGGCTATCGTTCACTTGAAACGTCGCTATCTCAACGACTCTCCGGTCTCTGGGCCGCCGCAAAGATCAGTGCTCGTTTCCCATGATTGGTAATTGCATGATTTGTCTCTTTCTTGCATTGGTGTCGATGCTAACGCACTCGGAACCACAGGGGCGGAGCAATTGCCTTCCGTCTTGCAGGTGGGACGTCTGGGCTCGTTGACGAATTTGTTATCCTCAATACCAGCTATGTATGATCCCTTTAGTCCATGGATCGAGATGTATGCTCACAAACGGATAGCCGCTCGCCGCCAGAGACCAAGTGGCAGGCATTCTAAGTCAAAGCCGCGATGCTATCTCCGCCGGCAAGTTCAAAGAAGCATGGAATCATGCGCAGCCGGTATATTCTCAACTACTCAAGTCCAATTACGTACGCCTAGTGTTTCAAGATACCGAAGCTCACTGAAATTGACCACTCCATGTGCAGATATTCATGTTCAACCTCCGTCTCCCTCTCGCGAGATGGATGCCCTGGCTTTCCAACGCCCTGATCAAGGTCTGCCATGAATTTGCATTCCGCAAGTCAGTGACAGCCCCCGGTTGACCCATCGTTCCGGCCACTTGAAACTGACATGCTCCAGCGACCCCAACGCAACTCAGTCAATGTTCACCAACTCCCTCGCCGCCTCATACGGCCCAAGCCCAGCCGACTGCAAAACCTCTCTGGCCCAATCAGGAGCTCACTACGGCCCCACTGTCCAACACCGAGCATCCTGCAACCCCCAAGGAGACTGGGACGAGCGCGTACGCATCTACTGCGAAGGCCTCGCGACCGGCGAGTGGCATCCCAACTATCCCGGCTATCAACCTCCAGTCTGGAAGACCAACCCCGAAAGCAAGCGGAAAGGCCAGTTCAGCTACCCCGTGCACATCATGTTCGGCATGCAGGATGTCGCGCTTGATCCGCGCATTGTGTTGGACGGATGCGAGGGATTCATGCTGGATGCCGAGAAGGGTATGCGGAAGGCTGATGTGGGAGGCGAGCAGGGCGTGGAGGTCCATAGCGTAGGGAGAAGCAGTGTGACGAAGATGTGGGATTGCGGGCATTGGGCTATGCTTGATGGGCAAGGCGCGAAGGCTTTGGAGAGGTTGCTTGGGAGGCTTGTTGAGTCGTCCTAATGTAGTTCGTGAGAAAGATCGCAGTCTACCAAGGAAAGATCCTGCCCTCACGAGCCACCGAAGAACCTCTTCTGCCTATCTTTTCGAGCCGGCCGTGTCCACCCTCGCGTCGGCGATGGTCTGGCCTCGCGATCCGACATATTTGGCATTGCTTCGCGCGGTACCGACGAAGTCGTTCGCGGCGACTGTCTGTTGCGATGGCGTTGCGATTGCTGCAGCAGATCAGACTCCGTGGACGACGGTGTGGCGAAGGACTCTGCGTAAAGTGACTGTGCGGCTAGTGACTCCGCAATAAGTGACTCTGCAACGAGTGATTCGGCGAAAAGGCACTCTGCGACGAGTGAATCCGTAAGGAGTGGATTAGAAACATTCAGACTGTCGGGTCCGTTTGAGCTCGACGTCTCAGCATGTAAGATCGCATTGTTGTCTATCGAGGCGCATTGCTGTGGTTCGGTGGCCGTTGTAAGATTATTTGGTGTTGCCTCTGTCATATTCCGTGGCGAATCCGTCCGAGGAACATCGGACGTGTTTGCTCCTATTCCTGGTGCCCGGGGGGCATCGTTGTCCCTGAGCCGATCTCGCATTGTAGCAGCGTCATCATTGTACGCCACGTCTGTCGCCAATGCCGCTGAAGCTACCTCTCCTGTATATGCATCGAGTGATGCTTCAGCCTTCACCAGCGCTTCAATGGCAACGAAGTCATCGTCTTCGACAGCAGAGTGCAATGCAGTAAGCCCATCCGAGTCGATGACCTGGATATCGCATCCGAGAGAGAGGAGAAACGCCACGTCCTCGTACCCGGCTTGTGCCGACAGATAGACGAGCATGTGCTCGCGGTCGTTCAGATCTTCGTATGCCTCTCGTACATGGTTCAAACGATCGCACATTATTTCTAGAAAAGTGATACCGTAGTTCAGACCTTTACCGATGGCCATCAGTGCTGGTGCGGGTGCTGGCATGGTCATGCATAGCTTCAGGACGCTGGTGGCATCATACGTAATGAAACGAGTATTCGCGCCTGCCTTGACAAAATCTTCGAGAGCTGCTGTGTTGATGTTGTCTTGCCGTAATATTTTATGAAGTGGAGTGAGACCCTCGTCATCGCAAGCGTCAATATCGGCATGAGCCCCAAGAAGAGTTTGTAGAGGGCGATAGCTTTCGCCAGGCGACATGTAATCAGCGGCGACCGATAGCGGTGTACGTCCTTCGAAATCCCTGCAACCAACACTAGCACCGCGCTCGCACAGTAAGCGAACAGCGTGATCGTTGCCGCTGGCGGCTGCGTAGTGCAAGGCCGTCCATTTCGCACGGCTGCTCGTATCGACCGGCGCGCCGTTGTCGAGCAATAGCCTGGCTATTTCCGTTGACCCTTGACCTGCAGCTATCATCAATGCTGTGATGTCGCATCCTTCTGAATCAGACTGAAGAGACACCCTTCTTGCGATCAATAATCTGACTGTAGAAAGATCACAGGTCATGGTGGAGCTGCTCAGGTATGTATGGCGAGGAGGTGGCAGCGTCATATCGAATCTGCTTTTCTGTACAGTCCGTACTATTGGGTTACTGTTGTTGGTTCTGTCCGTGGCCTTGAAAAATGTGATTTCGAATTTTGATTCCAAGTCCATCGGTAACAGGCAATTCAACAGATCGCTCTGCATCGTCCGAATCGCAACATACGCAGGCGTCGCGTCGTGAAAGACGCATCCGTCAAACACTTCTGGTGACCGCACTGGCTTCAGGGCACTTCCGTCCCAGTCACAAATAGCCTGCAACCATCTGGAGTCTATGGTTGCCTGAGAGGATACAGAAGCGCCGGCTGCCATTAAGGCATCTACTGTCGCTCTGCGGCCTTGAGCACCCAGAATACAACAATGAAGCGCAGTACCGAGTTTCGTCGTTGTCGTGCTAGCCCTTGCTCTCCACCTGAGAAGAAGCGCCACTACTTCATGCGCCCCTCTGAGCGCCGCAAGGCACAGAGGAGTGCCGAAGTCGTCGCTCATAGCGTTCACATCTGCACCAGCCTCAATAAGGATGTCGACCACGTCTTCATGGCCGCTTAACACAGCTCGATGGAGAACTGTTAGGTCAGAAGCACCGGTCTCGTCTAGGTCCACACCCATGCGCAGGAAGTTCCGGATCCGTGGGACTTGGCCTTCCACGACAGCTTGACAGAATGCTTTGTACCTGTCAGGGCCTGGCAGAGTTTCGTCGGAACGCGTGGGGTTGTAGTTGTTGACAGTCTGGTCTTCTTTTGCGTCAGTGAAGCTCTCATCATCCCAAAGGCGCGTGTTCGCAATACTATTGTAGACATTTCCAGCGTGCACTCTTGCGTTGCCTTCCGTTGTAAGTCCGGAATAAGTCGTGATGCGATTCTCGGGCGATGCCATGGCTCTCGCGATAAACATCGACAGGTGTCACAACGCGCAAGGTGATGTTTCACACATCCGTCGACTGCATGCGTGCAATCGCAAAAGAAGGCTGACACTTCGGGCTCGAGGAGGTAGTGGTGGCAGTGATTGAGGCGCATGCGGCTGCGGTTTCGCGAGCCAATGGACTTCTGCCGTCATGCAGGCCCACGATCTAGGCCAGTCTGGGAGGCGACTCATACGAGGCGTCGTGGTGTCCTTCATACCCTTGCGCCGGGAGGTTGGCATCGCGTCCATGTCGAAACAACGCTGAAAAACGTTGTGGAAGACTAGGATATTCTCATGACGCGCCACAAAGATAACTTGGCTCGACAAAGATGTATTGATGGAGACATGCTGTGGACGATCAGAGGTAGATCACACTCTCAGGGTTAGGGTCATTGTATTGAGATAAGAGCACCACACATCTACCTTTAAAGGTATTGAAACTCCATGATCCGCTTGCGGATGGTGTACTATCTTGCATAGTGGGATGCTGAAACCCTGATCCAAATGATTGCAGCACCTGTAAAGACAGCATGATTGCTCATCAAATCTATCAATGCCTCTCAAAACGATACATCAGTCTCCGGGAGCAGCCAGCGCAAGGCTCCTGCGGAATACAGGTCATGAGAGACGCATTTCCGTGCAGTGCAGCAGTCCCTGCGTACTTTGGAGTTGCGACCCCTTACCTGCTCTCAAAGGCGAAAGATTTGTGCAACTCCATGGAACCTGATTGCCACCTGGCTACCTCAGTATTATCACCAATCCTCCACATGCACTTGAACCAAAGCTTCACACAAGCTAAGGCATAAAGCTGCTGCCATGCGTCTAGCTGATTGTCGCGATTGGCCCAGATGTCGTCTGATATACTTCGAAGGCAAGTCGAATATTCGGCTTCTGTTCCGAACCAAGTCATGTCGAGACTTTCTGTGAGAGAGTATACATGGTCGGAGACAGAAGAGTGGGACGCCCAGTGTGATTCCTGTAATAGTAGAGATTTCGTTGTGGTAACAGTCAGATCGAATACGGCCACTACCACAGGTTTGAACACGAGCTGTTGTTGGTGTATCTGCGAGATATTTATCCGTTCCTTTCGATTTGTGCAGATCACACGGAAAGACGAGAGGGGACCATCAGGCAGCGAAGCTTCCGGCAGATGAGATGATTCCCACCAGCGTATGAATGCAGTATTGGGTAGCAGTAATTGCAACGGCACCAATTGTCGATTTCCGCCAATAGCCTGCGGACCGCGCCATAAATTGCGTGATTCCAGTAATGCCGATATGCGTGGCCAAGAGTGATGTGGCGGGGACGCTTGAGGCTTGATTCCAGCCAGATTTTGAATCGTATAAGCCTGGTCGAGATCGCTGCTTCCTAGCCATGAAAACATGATGCGGCAAGGAAAGTTCAAAATAATGTTCCTGCCATTCGAATCGGTGATGAAATGGAGGGTCTCACGGAACCCAAACTGCCTGTTGTATAGAAAGTTGGTAGAGGCCGTTGTTTTTTCGGGCCAAAAATGTAAGTGGCGTGAAATGCAGTCTATGAGGCGACTCGGAAAAAGGTCGTGTTGTTCATTGTCCGCGAAGTTGAAGCTTATCAGTCTGCTGCAGATAACAGCTGCGAAAGACTTATCCGCAAATTGGTCGATGTAGCTGGATCGCTCACTGCGTAGGATGCCGTGCCAAAATAAATACAGTGGATATAATTCATTCGGGGTTGATAACTCGTTGATTTCGATTTCTTGCAGCTCTTTCCTGCAGCTCTGGCGACTGATACCGGGAAACGACGAGATGATCACCTCTTGCAGTTCGCCGACGACTTTGTGGCCTTCATCAAACGTGGTGAGCGGGATGATGTCCTGCATGAGTTCACCAAGCCTTGTGTCAAAGAAACCACCGAGACTGTCGGTTTCCCAGGTACCGACCATAGGCGCGTGGTGGCCCAGCCACTGGAGGGATTTGACAGTCTTTATTCTGAGCTCTCGATCATCCATCAGGAAGATCCATGGTGCAATTGATTCCGCAGAGTCGCCAAAAATGCAGTCGTGAGCTGATCTATGCACCCATTTGATGTGAAGATTAGAATATGCAAAAATTTGTTCAGTCGAAGTATGAAAACGTGACTGGAGGATACCTTGCTCCGCGACTTGAGCGAGAGACCAGATCCCTCTCTTAGAATTTAGCATAGGCTCTCTTCTGACAACCTCAATGAGACCCTGACCTTGCCCAACAACCTGCTGCTCAGTCCTGGCACAGAATTCGATAAAGCGGTCTAAGGAGCCAATGGTCCCGCTTTGCAACACTTTTGCGATGAGGCTTAGAGAAGTGTAATGTGTCGTATGCGGTGTTTCGGATGCCCACCTCAACAGATGACAATAGACCTTCAGATGCTCGTGGTGGACTTTGTCAATTTTTGAGAACATGTGACTGAAGAGATCTTTTAATCCCGACGGAGTCTCGTCCACCCGCTTTTGGAGCATGGTTTCGTCGTCATGCATGGTGAATCCTCTTAGTAAAGAACTGCATACAAGTGCGGCCCAGAGAATGATACCTTCTGCGCGCCTGGCCACCTCCTCGGTGAGAGCGGACGAAATTGTGTTGAGAGGCTGGAGCTTCTGTTGGACCAGCATATTGATGTCAGGTTGGTTGAGATCCTGCATGCTGATCGACGAGCATGAGCTCAAGCGCAGCCGGAATGCAGGTTCAGGCCTGCTGGACAGACAGATCTTGACATTGGACGAGACGTGAATTTGCAGAATGAGGTCGAGCAGGGACATGTAATCGCCGTCATGTTCGTCGAGACCATCGATGAAGAAACATATGGGCTCTTTGCTCTGAAGTCTGAGAACAGTTTCGAAAGTTCGCAAGAGCTCGGTTTGTTCCCAGGTTGGAGATCGCCTAATAGACTTCTCTGCGAGAAGCCTGTCGATCACACGTATGTCGATCATAAGCACTTGGTACAGCAGAGATCGAAGCATACCTGGCACACTTCTTTGTAGTGGGGAGCCCGACCGCCAGAAGAAAAACTTGATGACATGAACAGATCGCTGACCAGCCCATGATTCCAGCGCCTGCGAAGTACGCTTGTCGTTCGCGACGAACGACATCAGGCTCGACTTGCCTGATCCAGGCTTGCCGTTGACCCAGAATAGTGACTCATCAGTTGAAAACCAATGCAGGAGCTTGTTACGACATTCCAAGTCTGCTGACAAGATATCTTTGTCGATATCGGGATCATCCTGATAGGGAGACTCTCCAGTGAAAACCCACTCGTATGTGCCTGCCGCTGGTGGCGATATCTCCTGTTGGCGAATCAACATGTCTGGGTGTCGCAGGGATTCCAAGATAATTTGATGAGAACCAATCACGCGCACGTTGCCGAACTGCGTTTGAATGTTAGTATCAAGGTTTTCGATAGCTCCGAGCGTCGCCTGATGTGAGGACTGTGTGATCGCGTGTTGCGCCAAAGAGGATTCTTCGATTCGTGCAACGCCTGAGAGTGTCTCCTGATGAGCTGCATTGTTCTCCTTACGCACTTCCTGAAGCTCAGGCCGTAGCTTCTGTATCTCATCCCATAGCGATTGCAGCATAATGGTGTCATTTCCTTGGTTCTCCAGTACCTGCGCAATGGCGTTGCGTGTCTCGACAGTCAGAGCTTCTCTGAAATGGGTTTGCGCCACTCGCAATTCCTGCTCGAGCTTGTCAATCTTGCTTCGCGCCCTCAGGACTTGCCAAGTTGCCGAAACATCCTTCAAAAACTTGGACTTGGCAGTCTGAGAAGTCGTTTTGATGCTCTCGAGAACTCTCAAGAGCTTTTCTGCAATTTCCAAGCACCGTTTCTGAGTTTTCGCAATATTCGAGTCAGCATCGCGAGTTACAATGTGTCGTAGATCTTTGCGAATGTCCGAGATAGCTCTGAGTGATGTTTCTAGTGCTTCGTTGGCCTCGGTGCTTCCTGTTTTGCTAGCACAGATCTGCTTTCCCAAGCGGATGGCTTTGACGCCGATAGCGAAGAATTGCACAGTCGCCGCCGCCACACCAATGGCCGAAGCAGGATCCATGTCCGCACCAGCTAGAGTACTTGTCGCCCAGATAAGAACCGGCTATATGTGTGCAGTACGGGTGTTCGAAGGCCGGAGACAGCTTACAACGGATCAGGCTGAAGCTGAGTGAGGGCAGCTGCTTAGTGATAAGAACGCCTCCGTCGTGGCTGAGTAGCCAGCGGGCAGTGTCCGAGGCGTACGCATCTGCAACCACTACCAGCAACTACCGTGCAGACGGCTGCGTTCCTGCGCGTGTTGACTTGAGCACATTTCGCTACGGTGCTGTATTAGCTGCACATCACATCTCCGAAGTCAAATACCACAGGTCCAGCGTGCAAATGTATGGTTGAGAAGAGTCCGCCGAAGACCGCTGCGAGTCTTCGCTTTCCGGTACAGCGAATAGACCAGACACTCGTCATGCTTGCCGATGTCGTACAGTGGCTGATATGACTCCGGCGCTTAATTTGATGGGCTGATGCATGGCCACCGCCGCTCGATTGGCCGCATGAAGGCGACCTTGGGCGGCGACGCCTCGGCTCAATGGACAGCGAAGCGCCCGATTGACGTGTATAGTGCTCGAGATGGCATGTCGTAGTAGTTGATGGAAGGTCAAGGCCAGCGGCTAGTTCTATACAGACTGTTGTTCCTGCGAAGATCGAACGCCGGCAGGTTGAAGTTGGGCCCCACCAAGAGCGTCATCTCAAGTGCTGGAGCCGCCGACGTACTGGCTTCGTGTTCTGGACTAACCAACAACACAACAACTCTCGCCCACTGACCTCGTCTTGTTTTTCTGCGATTCGTCTCGGAGGATCAGGCATCCAAGCATTGCATACACCCAGTCTTCCCGACACCACCTCTCGCCTCCCTCTCACCTCCACCTCAGCTCTCCCTCCACCGTACCGTATTCGACTGCCTGGATATGGCTTGGCAATAAGCAGCCTGCATCCCTTCACTACCATCACACGAATCTCTCCTAAGCTTCTATCGTGCTTCTCCTCGCGCCCATGTTGCCCGTACGCCCTACGCTGTCAAGACAGCTCTCGGCCGCCGACATGCAGATCCCCATGATCTCAAGCCCTCTCAAGCAGACCAACGAGATTGACTGGATAGCCCCGCTCAAGCACCACATACGAACAAGCTACGGCGACGACCCAGAAAGATACACGGAAGAATGCGTGCAACTCAACCGCTTGCGCCAGGACATGAGAGGAGCAGGGAAGGACAGCGCCGCCGGGCGGGACTTGTTGTACCGATACTATGGACAGCTGGAATTGCTGGACTTGCGATTCCCGGTGGATGAGAATCATATCAAGATCAGCTTTACATGGTTCGATGCTTTCACGCAGAAGCCCACGAGCCAGTACAGCTTGGCGTACGAGAAGGCTAGCATCATCTTCAACATCTCGGCTGTGTTGTCGTGCCATGCTGCTAATCAGAACAGACATGAGGATGTCGGGCTCAAGACTGCGTACCACTCTTTCCAGGCATCGGCTGGCATGTTCACATACATCAACGAGAATTTCTTGCATGCACCCAGCACCGATTTGAGCCGAGAGACTGTCCAAACATTGATCAGGATCATGTTGGCGCAGGGACAGGAGGTCTTCATTGAGAAGCAGATTGCAGATGGGAAGAAACCAGGTCTTCTTGCTAAGCTGGCTTCTCAGGCGGCGTTCATTTATGCGCAGGCGGTGGAAGGTACTCAGGACAACGTCTCACGAGCCGTTTTTGAAAGAGTGTGGCTCCTTACCGTACAGATCAAGCAGCATCACATGGCCAGTCTGGCACAATACTACCAAGCCGTTGCAGACTACGAGGCCAACAATTATGGTCAGGCGATCTGCAGACTACAAGCTGGTCTCAATGCCAGCAAAGAAGCAAGCAGGCTTGCAAATGGCTTCCCCAGCAGCGTACCATCAAGTAGCAATCTCAGCTCGGAGACTGGCACCGTACTGGCTGACGCCGTCAAAAAGCACATGGCAACCATTCAGGAGCGAATCGCCGAATACAACAGAGACAACGACATGATCTACCATCAGCCAGTCCCAGTCGAGGCCAATCTTCCAAGTATTCCAAAGCTGCCAGCAGCCAAAGCCATTCCAGTTAGCGAGCTTTACCAGGGCCAGGATATTCAGAAAATCATCGGCCCGGACATCTTCCAACGAATTGTGCCAATGAGTGTGACCGAGAGTGCAAGTTTATACGACGAAGAAAAAGCAAAGCTGGTGCGTGCTGAGACTGAGCGAGTTGAGGGCGCAGACGACGAATTGGCAGCTTCTCTGGACTACCTCAAACTGCCTGGCAGCCTGAACATCCTCAAAGGCGGATCTGACCAGGAAAGCATGGGTGTCGACGAGGAATTCCGGAGATGGTGCTCCGAGCTCGCTGGCCACAGCTCATTCGATCCAACTTTCGAGCGGTTGCGTGAAGACAAGCAAGGTATCCTTTCCACATTGGAGAACTCTTTGAAACAGCTCGACATGGAAGAATCTGTCTGTGAGAAGATGCGCAGCAAGTATGGCGGCGAATGGACGCAGCAACCTTCGAGTCGCCTCACATCGACCCTTCGCACAGATTCTCGCTCATACCGCTCTGCAGTGGAGGAAGCCAGCACCAGCGATGCCCAATTGTACAGCACTTTCAGGCAACATGCTTCCGATTTCGATGAGATGAGGTCTGCTGGCGAGACAGATGAGGCGGACGTGCTTTATCAACGAGCCATGATTAAGGCTGGTGCTGGCAAGAAGGATGCAATGAGCCCCTCTGGCGGCGTTGCTGAAGGCAATTTACTAGATGACGACTTCGAGGACGATTCAAGACAGACTGTGTCTGGCCAGATCGAGAGAGTTGAAGAACTGCTGAGGAAGCTGCAACTCGTGAAGAGGGAAAGGCAGCAAGTGCTAAAAGATCTGAAGGAGAAGGTGAGAAGCCCTTTCACTTAGGCTTGAAAATCGCTAACGTAGTCAGATTCACTCCGACGATATCAGCAATGTCCTCATCTTGAACAAGAAAGCCACGACCAGTCAAGAGAACCAGCTTTTCAAATCAGAGCTCGAGAAGTTCCGACCTCACCAGAACCGCATTCTGCAAGCAATTCACAAGCAGTCTTCGATCATGAAGGAACTTACACGCACATACGGTGACCTTCTGCAAGACAAACGTGTCCGCTCCGAACAGAATAAATACGAGACCTTCTCCCGCCAGCGCAACACAGTTCTCAGCCGCTACCGCAAGGTCTACCAAGCATACGTCGACCTCATCGCGGGCCTTGAAAGAGCACGTCAATTCTACTCTGAGATGAAGGACACAATCGAGAGCTTGGAGAAGAATGTCCAATCTTTCGTTGAGAACCGCCGCAGCGAAGGCAGCCAGCTACTCAACGCCATCGAAGCCGCTAAAGGCAGCGGCGCAGACCGCGAACAGACCCGCCTCAAGGAATTGATGGAGCGCATGAGCGTCAACCCGTCACCCCAACCGCACTCCAACTCGCCTAGTCATCAATCTCCTGCAGGTCACCGCCCGCCACCTCTTCAATCCCAGACTTCTTATAACACACAACATCAGCAGTCCATGTACAACCCAACTGCCAGCCCACCAGCGACACCCCAATACCAAAACGGCCTCCGCTCGCCCTACAACACGCAAGGCTACCAGCCACCCAGCTCGACCACAGGATACCGCCAAGATTCTTACCCGCCGCAGACCCAGACACCGCGAGACTCGGCGTACAACCCCTCCTCTTACGGTCCTGTCTCTCCACCCGCGCATCAGCAGTACTTTTCACCTCCGCCTGGACAACAGAACTACGGCCAGCCAACCACAACACAGCATGCATACGGCCAGCAGCAGCAACAGCAACAACAACTCCCACCAGGCTGGCACCCCCCGCCTCCACCTCCCGGCCCGCCACCTCAAGACTACAGCGCGATGCAGGCAACAAACTACCCCAGTGGTCCTGGCGGATACGCTAACGACCCCAGACGAAGCAATGGAGCTCAGCCACCTGCGGGTGATCCTTGGGCTGGTCTGAGTGGATGGAAATGAGAGGAAAGACGAGAGGAGGATGATGGGGTAGTGGCCATTTCTTGAAGTCCAGAATCTTGGTCTTTTCGGATGTGGCCCGGGGGTTAGGGTGGATATTGTGCATAGAAAAACGATCGCAGGCATTTTTTCGTTGTTCTGACGAAGTTAGCGTGCAGAATTTGTGGTTTCTCTTCTTTTTCTTCGTGAAGAACGAATCGAAGGCACGACTACTACACACGATCGCGTTTTTTAAAAACTGGCACAGCAGGCCCTGGATCTGGTACATGTCATCTGATACTCGCCCTATATAGGAAGTGCATTAGTGGTCGTGCTCCGTTCCTGTGTCAGTAGATCCATCTCACTCCCATCCATGGGCAGGACCAAGTTTAAAAACACTCCTATCAGAGCAGCAATTATAAACGGCGTTTTGACTACCAGGTTGATACCCTGCTCAAACCCTCTCAGCTGCAGGTTATCACCGCTGTAGTCCAGGATTTGATCGAACCAGGTTGGAAGCACGATGTCGATCAGGCCAATGCCGAGCGAGCAGGTCAGTATGAACCGGTTACGGCGCGTGAAAGGCACGAGGCCGAGAACGCGGATGCCTGCGACGACGATCGTGCTGTAGAGGAAGCATTGCATTCCCCCGAGGACTGATGGCGGAATGGCGCTGAAGACTCCGCCGAATTTTCCGAAGATGCCCATCAACGCAAGAAAGACAGATGCGCACCACCCTGCTCTTCGACTCTGTTGATTGGATCAGTATTCACGATGTAGCTGAGGAATAGGGTTGACTTGAGACTTACTGCGCATCCTGTGAGGACAATCACACCGTTGTTGCCGGCTTGCGACACCATTGGCAGGCCAGTGCCCAGCGCACTGAACAAACTCCCGATACCATCGCAAAGAATGCCGCCTTGGATGCGGCTGTTGAACTCTGTGCCTTCTACATCGACGCCCGATATCTCGGCGGTTGCTAGGATGTCTGGCATGCAGCTGACGCCCTGGCAAATGAACATAATCAGCAGTGGCAAGACGAGTGTGCCATCAACCGACAGTTCGAACGTGTGTGTCCACAGGAATGTTAATACTGGCGCTGAATCGATGTTCTCACGAGACCAGTATCCCGTCGCGGCTGAAATCGCGCAACCAACGATCAGACCGAGCACTACGGCTGCCGACTTCATGATCGGCGAGCCGAATTGCTCGATCACAATAACGCTCACGAATACGCTGAAACCGAGTCCGATGAGCTTGGGGTCGGCAAAGGGGAGTGGACGGGGTGCGTCCATGCTTGGGCATAGAGCATAGTATCCTTCGCCGCCGTTACAGTTCGACGAGCCCGCCCAGTTCTGCATACCGTTGCCAACCAGATAAACGCCGACCAGAAGCAGCAGTGAGCCGGTAACGATCTTGGGAAACACACGATTGAGAAGCCGTGGCGGCACCATCGCCATCAAGAACTGGATCCACACCGTGCAGAGCATGGTCCCCAGAACTGCGCCCCAAGCTTTCGGACAAGGCAATGGCGTGCCGTCAGTAGCCGTTGGACAGCTCCCATTTTCATACTGCACAGAGGAATAGGCGATCGCGATGGCTATGATGTCGAACGTCGGGCCCACGGTTGACAGGAGACCTGTCCCGATGTAAAATGGCGTTTTGCCCAACTGGATCCGAGTCACTTGCACTGCTGTGGCAATTCCGGCGGTTATGAACGCCGCCGAGACTAAGTATGAAGTCTGAGCGGAGTCAAGGTAGAAAGCACCGCCCGCAATGGCTAGGGGAGGCGACACGACGGAGCCGATCATTGTCAAGGCATGTTGTAGACCGAGGAGGATAGTAAGGAGGATCGGCACTTCGTCGTTCAGGCCATAGAAGGGTGTTGCGTAGCCCTTGTATCTTCGATTGAACGGATGGATGTTTGGGGTGACTAGGTAGAGGTAGTCGTAGTCGCCGAACCAGGCGTGTCTGCTGCAAATATACGACTTGAGTGCGGCGAGTTTCTGAGATGGCAGTATCCGTGTTGATCCTTCGATTTCTGATGCAGGAGAAGCTGGGAAAGGATGGGTCGTTATTGTATCCTTTTCGCCGTCTTTCAAGTTTAAGGACATTGTGTAGGATGAATCTGGGTGCTGTACGAGAGAGTCTTGCTTGGGCTGGAGCCGGGAATTGCCCTTGACTTGTAATGTGTCGCAGCCATGGCTGGTCTTGTGCGTGGCGTTCCATTATCACTGATCAACCCGACACGACTGTCTCTTCACAAGATAAGATTAGGTCGTGTTAAGAGTACCTTGACGGGCAACATACAAGCACACGATTGACTGGAGAACGATGTACGACAATCTTCCCGGGGTAGATCGGCATCGGCCTATCTACAGTATCGATGTACGACGGGTCCCGATAGGGTGAGTGGCACGGTCCATCTAGAGGAGACCTTCGAGATCTCAAGCTATGTTGTCGGCCTACGTGTTGTTGCAACATCCCACATTGATAATGGAGTGAATGTCTCCAACATGTGCCGCAAAACAAGCGCTCCCCAAAATCTACCCGGAGCACCGCCATGGATACAATCACGACCGTTTACAGCCATGCTACGATCATCACAATGGACGCCAGTCGGCGGATCATCATTGACGGCGCCATCGTGGTGCGAGGAAACAAGATCGTCGCAATAGACAAGACAGACACTATCCTGGCAAACTCTACTGATTACCGAGATGCAAATACAATGGACTTTACGAACCGCATCATTCTGCCAGGTCTTATTAATACCCACGCTCATCTGGCACAATCCCTGCTACGCGGTCTTGCGGAGGAAGTGCCTTTGCACTCTTGGCTTTGTGACAAGATTTGGCCACTGGAGGCCAATTTCGGGCCCAATGATGGCTACGTCGGCGCGAGATTGACGATCGCGGAAATGCTGAAGAGTGGTACGACATGCTTCCTGGAAGCAATGCTAACACACCGAAGCGGCTTCCAAAATGTGGCGAAAGCTGTGGGCGAGATGGGGATCAGGGCTTGTCTCGTTCGTGTAATCTACCTTTTTGCAGGCGGGCGATGCTAACTTCTGTCAGGGTAAGCTGGTCAAGGTCGAAGAGACTAACGCATCTACCGGCATGGTTGATCCCAGAGATCGAGATGTCGCAAGCATGTCGCTAGAGTCAGCGCTAGCTGCTTATGAGCAATACCATGGAACTTGTGATGGTCGATTGCATGTCTGGATGGCCGCAGGCACACCTCGTGGCTCGCAAGCGGCAGCGCACAAAGCGATCGGAGATTCTTGTGAACAGCACGGCATGGGTCTGACAATGCACTGTGCCGAAGCACCGAAAGACCTTGAGATCTATCGCGAACAATACGACTGCAGCCCAGCTGAGTTTTGCAAAGCCACCAACCTCATCGGAAAAGGCAGAAATACGGTTTTGGCTCACATGGTCAACCTTGATCTGCCAGTCGACCTGTCCATACTTGCAGAGTGTGGCGCTACAGTTGCACATAATCCTGCAAGTAACTGCAAACTCGCTTCGGGAATTGCTGCAATTCCGCAAATGCTGGACGAAGGGGTCCATGTCACCCTTGGTACCGATGGTGCGCCATGCAATAATACCTATGACATGTTTCAAGAGATGCGACTTGCCAGCCTCCTTCAAAAAGGTCTTCGAAAAAACGCCACAGCCATGACTGCAGACAAAGTGCTAGAAATGGCGACTATCGAAGGCGCAAAAGCCCTCGGACTCGAAGCGGAAGTGGGCAGCCTTGAGGTTGGCAAAAAAGCAGATTTGGTTGTCATGAACGTGGACGGATCACACTGTGCACCCTTTGATCCCAAGCAGCTGGGTCAGGGTGTGGATCCGATTACGATACTGGTTTACTCATGCACTGGCCGAGACGTCGAAAGCGTGGTGGTGGACGGCCGCCTTCTGGTCCAGGATCACAAACTTCTCAAGCAGGATGAGGCTGAGATCGTGAAGGAAGCGCAAGCTGTCAGTCAGCGCTTGAGGGACTGTACGGGGGTGCAGTCGGGTACATATCGTAACTATGTGTGACCAATTTACAGTTTTGAAGGTGCAAGATGTGACATGCATTCAATGAAGGATCATAGAGATTACTTGTTTGCGCACAGCCCGACTCAGGGGCGCAGTCTCGTATTGTGAGTCTGATCTCACCCATATCAGGCTCTCCCATCGGTGGCAGAGAACCGGTACGTCGCAATGTTCGCGGCAACATCGTCCAAAAAAAATACCTGAGCGGGATCGATCGTACGATGGAAGCAACGTCGCCATAAGACAGGTATGGAATAATTGCAGACGTAACGAACATCTAAAGGCTACAGCTGGTTTTTGAAGCCGTCAACAAATGGCATTGCATTAGCGACAATGATTACTAAGTAAGGATCACAGGCTGAGACTTCGTAAATTGCTAGTGGAATCTAGAAATCAAAAAATGGTCGAGCATCGGGTATCTTCATGCCAGAGCGAATGCTCAGGCTACCGCGACTGCTTTGACGCTGACATTAGGCGCAGGCGTCTCCTGCAGACTACCCTGACCTGTCTTGGCCAGCAGAGCCTGGTAGTTTCTTTGCATCGCATTACGAGTGAATTCTTCTCCGGTCACCATTGGATACTTCTTTTGCGGGCCCTGGATCTTCGCGCTCTTTCGTGCCTGATTGAAGTAAGCAATGCTGTATCGCTCTCCATAGAAGTCACCAGGCTCCATAGGCGCTTTGACTCGGTGGAATGTGCTCTTGAAGCGGTCGTCGGACCATGACATGAGCAGGTCGCCGATGTTGCAGATGATGGGGTTGGATGCTGGATCTGGTTCAACCTTGGTCCATGTATCGCCATAACCAAAGCTAGTGGACACTTCTCGGCCAGGACAAATCTCGAGCCCGGACTGTCCAGACTTCTGAAACAACAGAGTGAGAAAGTCCCAGTCTGTGTGCGCTCCAGCCCTGTGAGGAATGTCGCCATTGTTGGATTCCGGCGTAGCGAAGTAGTGTAGCAAGCGAGCAACAGTCTGCGAATCTGCCTTGGATACATCGTGGCAATCGATGAAAAAATTGTCAGGAAATCCCAGTCCGCGCGCGAAACAAATCATGAGCTTCTCTGATACGGATTGAGCGGCACGCATGAACTCAAGGCTCCGTTCTTGGAAGCCTGGCAAGACTTCGTCGCCGATCCATCGACCCTCCATGTTCTCGCCAAATTGGATCTGGTAAGACTCTTTTCGATCAACTTCTCCAGTACTAGGTCTCTTCTGAGAGTTCTTTTCCCAGCCAGCGTTGTGGTTTGCCGAGAAAGGAACACAAGATTTGGTGGAATCATCGAGACTGAAGAACTTAGCGGAGTCTTCGAATGTCCTGTTAATCAGCTCGGAAGGAATTTCGTGATCGACCACGCAAAAGAAGCCATGGTCTTCAGCGGCTGAGATGACCTCCTTGGTAATTTCGTCGATTTTCGTGCCGAAGCTGGCGAGCGAGATTTGGGGGATCACTCGGTTGGTGTATTTCGTGATGGCCATTGTGATGGTGATAGGATTTGTGATTCAAGTCTTTACGTTTAGCTCGCCACTGTGGCATCGCATTTATACGGAACTTGTCGGTCGGCCAGTATGTTCGCGTCCGATGGTGCTGTCTTGTGCTTGCCGTGGCCACTCTCAACTGCGACACTATCGTTATCGGCGAGATAAGCTCGTACATCGAGCGAGGGCCTGGGCTTCTCTTATCATCTTCGCCTATCACCACACACATTAATCGGTGCGTCTGATGTCGCGACTTGTGCGTGCTTGCAGTCATACCATAGCACATACAGGTCCTTTTGTGACTGAAAGTCTCAGCTATCGCCATTTTGCTATCCCGTTCTCGGATTTTGGTCCCGACGTTTGTACGATCTTGGCCGCCGACACCCGCCCACCAATCTCGGAACAGTCTGTAGCCTATCTCTGACACGATGCCGAAGACACGACAGACGTGTACGCAATGCTCCATTCGACGCCAGAAATGCGATCGGTGTGCGCCATGTGGCCGCTGTCAGTCTCGAGGCGTTGCACACCTTTGTACACGTGTTTGGCCTACACCAGAAGCATCACGCTTACATCGTACAACCTCGCAACGGCCACATCGTATCACATCGCCCATTCCAGGAATGGCTCGTGTTGCACAACAAGACCCATGTAGCACAGAGAGTCTCGTGCCGGCGATTTCTCAGAGCCTTGTGGACGTGCAAAATCGACGGTCCCCGGACGTCTCCTCAAGCTCGCCCGGGCAACAGACCCAGATCGACATCAACGATGAAGGCCCAGGGCATGATTTTCAATCAGATCATACACCGGCGGACATAGCTGAGGGCCCAGAGCCGTACCTTAACACTAACAATTCTTCGTTGGCCCATGAAAGAACTCCATCCTTTGGGTTCGAGGGCACATCACCAGCGCCTCTTCCCGCGGGCTTCCCTGACATCAAGGAAACATCTATTGCGTTACTACATCTCCATGTTCCTGACGTGACTCAGATTTGGCACCTTGTGGACTATCATGAGAAGTATCTTTTGTGGTATCACGGCTGTTACCACGGTCCGACCTTTCGGGCAGAGCTTCGCGGTGCTCTGGAACGCCATGGCTGGCTTTCATTGGCCCAACTGAACTTGCAGTGGGTAGCGCTGCTGTTCTCAGTGATGGCAGGTAGTATAGCATGTGCAAGCGCGGGCATGTTGGAAGCATGGGGTTTTGGGGATCTAGACATTGCGCGGCTACCACGGCAGTGGTACGAGGCTGCCCTGACATGTCTGCATCTTGCCGGCTACACTCGCAATCACAATATATATGCAGTTCACGCCATAACGACACTCAGTATGTCAGCTCATCCTCTCGGCTTCTCCGAGGAGCTAACAGTACTCTTGGGTACTGCTCTAAAAATTGCACAAAGCCTCCAACTTGATCGTCTCGACGAGAAGGATGGTACCGAGGCTGTTGACGAGAACTCATCAGAGACGCATCGAAAGAAAATACTACAACGCGAGATTGGCAGGCGCCTCTGGTCTCAGCTTTGCGTACAGGACTGGTTCTCACTGCCTTCTGGTGGAAGCCTGATCCGGCCGGATGACTTTACAACCACAAAACCCTCCAATCGCGATCATGTTACGATGGTGCGAATTGAGGACACTTTCCCGACCTATGTGAGCTACGGCAATTATCTGAACAACATAGCAAAACTAATGGCCGAGCACCACATTGCAATGACCCGTGCATGTACACCGTACACGAGGTATGAGCAAGTGCTTGCATTTGACAAGAAGATGAGGAAGCTGGCAAAGGAGATACCGGATTACTTCAGCGTGACGGCGCCTGTCCACCCTTCATGGCCGGTCTTCATACCGTGGGCTCGTCGAAGCCTTACTATCTGCTTTGCGCACAAGATCATCATGATACATCGAGCATTTATTAGCTCAAGTTTCACAAACCCGGCTTTCCAGATAACCCGCAATACTTGCATTGCGGCTGCTAAGACAATACTGAAGGAAGCGAAGCAGGAGCAAGACGAAGACGAGCCTACGGTATGGATTGATCAGGTATGTGGCTGCTACGTCCAAGTCCCACTTCCAACGCTAACGAAGGTAGGCTTTCTGTGTTGCAGCAGGCATAATCCTGTGTCTAGATGTTATGCACCGTAATGAAGGAGACTCATTCATCGGCATCCACCAACAGCTTGTTGGGGAGTGCATTGAAAGGCTACGAAAATTGAGGCCAAGCGCTATAGCAGTACAGGGCACACGCCTACTTACTGTTCTACTTACAGAGGCAAAGAAGGCACCAAGACCCACAAGTAAGTCGCATAAACGTGCGCCGCCCTCGGACTTGGAGTCCAGAGACAGAAGGAAGAAGTCCAAAATCGGTGAGTTCGTCGACAACCTAAGCAGCAATAGCCGTGGCGCTGGTACCGGACCTTATAGCGTGCCAGCAGAAGACATCAATGCGACGTCCGAAACCGCTAGCGACCGCGAGGAAGAACTCGAACCCATGGAATGCAGGGTTCCTCAGATACTGCCACCACAGGTCGGCTTCTCCAATAATTTCCTTTTCAACGAGCTATTAGATCTCTGGGTATAGCAGTTTTGGCTTCAGCATGGCAAGTGTATGAATCGAACTTCCAGATTGAACCCTGCCTTCAATGCCTTCTCTCCTCATGAGCGCTCCGCTCGAGCATCTTTCCACGCCACCAATCTCCTATGTGCCCTTTGTGCCGTCATTGAGGATTACCATTTGATGCGCGTCAAAGGTCCATTCTTACACGATGCTGAAGCAGATCGATGCGAAGCTTGTCAAGTCTCATTATCTCGATAGCTGAATGGGGCGCTACATGCCTCTCTAGAAACACAGAGCAGACTAGCAAGCTTTCGACGAACATGTGAGAATCGCTGTGTATCAAAGAGGTGGTCACTAAGATGACAAAGGGCTTTGATGTCATCGGTGTCAGTTATTCAGATGAGAGCGGCTTTGCACCGCCTTTTAAATTCGCGCGCCATAATGGCGGAAAGACAAAAGATGTCTTCACCCTAGCGCAGGAGGGTAACAATGTAGAACATCCATGGAAATCGAGGGTCTACAGCTCTATTTTGGGCCAAGCACTACGGACCCTTGGACACTTCAGAGTCGTGAATCGATGCAAAGATTTTCCGGTCTCTGGAAGCTGAAACAGAGGGACAGGATGATCAAACTGTTGACAACGGCGATTGTGTTGCGAAACGTTAGTGCCCTCTCCCAAACCCTCGGCCCGTGCGACAGCTGTCAGTTCAGAGGAACAGCGAGCCATGTGCGAAAACGCCCATGTGGCGAATGTCGGACGGCTGCTCGGAAACAGGAAAATTGACATGAGTTGTTTCAACCATCACAGTCGGATACCCTTTCTCATCTCTGCATTGTATGGGCAATGTGTGGAGAACGATTGGCTTCTCGGGCACGGCGACGTGGACGCTACAACATCAGACACTGACGGAGATGCGGCACTGGCTTTGGCAGACTTGCAAGGTCACATAGGAATTGGACAATTGATGTTGGGTCACGAGGAGACTGCAAGCCATCAAGATGCTATAACTACTTCATCCGTGGCAATAAGTCATAGAGATGGGCATCAAGAGATTGTAGAAATGCTGATGCTTGACTGGAAGATGGTTCCGAGCTCTGCTCGGACAGGTATTACATTATTTACAGATCGACTGTTTTTTCAATCCCAGAGCCCAGCTCAAAATGAGAGTGAAAATAGTTCTTTTAGAAAATTCCAGATCCTGCCGCGCCGCAGCAAAAGACTCCGCGCAATCTAATCTACATCATCATCATCATCTCCGTCGTCCCTACACGACGGGTCCAGAAGAAAATCGAGCTTGAGCGACTTCAAAACTGGGCCAACGTCGAGGTCAATCTTCATTGGAGCAGCACTCAGTGCCTTACTCATATACTCGATCTTCTGGCCGTTGTAGGTGCTTGCGTCCGGCGTGATGTCGACGGGCAGCTTGCCGCAGGTGGACCTTCCTTTTTTGAGCATTGCCACAACCTGCGCAATGTGCGTTGTCGAATAGAAAGTGTAGGTGTTGTTGCCCGGTCGGAGAGACAAGTTTGGCATTGTGATGTTCGCGAGAGGCACGCCGGCGACGCTCATGGTTGCTGTGACGTTGCCGGAATCGATCGTTATTACCGTAGGATTAGGAAGCATGATTTTGCCTTTTGTATTGGCATGGAAGACGTCGTCCTTGAAGAGTAGAGGGTGGAGTTTGGCCACTTCGAAACCCAGTAGACCGTTTAAGCCTGTTCATGATTAGTACAATGGGTCGGTGTGCGATTTGCGGGCTCGGGGCTGCCTCACCTTGTTGCTCGACTGTCTTGTCGTATTTCACGCTGATCTTAGGGAGAGGGCCAAGCCTCAAGTGGCCTTTTCCTTTCAGATAATACTTGTATGTCTCGTTTTTGAAGGTAATGATGCTGTACTTCGTAATTTCGTCCGGATTCTCCAGAACAACCAGTTGGTTTATGATTAATTCTGTTTGAGCGCCCGATGTGGAGCGGGGGACCTCGACCGTGACGAAGGGTATGTCGCTATCTGGCAGGTACAAAGATGCATTCCAAGCATCAAGGTTTGCTTTGTACATAGGATTGGAGGAAAATGTGGTGTTGATCGCGAGTTGAAAACCATCAGGCGCTGGATCCGAGAGGTGTAAAGAGTTGATCTGGACTTTCGCGTCATTGACAGTGTTTTGAGCGATGAAGGGATAAACGACGTAGATACTATGGCATCACTTTTGTCAGCTTTTGGTCCACAAGAACGGCAAGGGTAGTCGAACATCGGAAAAGTAGTTGCAAGGAACCCAACCACGAAAATGATCAAATGAAGCCACCAAAAGCGCTTGAGATGGGCTCGGAGTTTAGTTTTGAATGTCGGCTTGGGCTCGTCAAAACCAGAGATGACAGATTCCTCGTGAGTCGAATGGGTCTTGCCCATATCGTGGGTGAGGTGGGTGATTCGTATTCGGCGGCCTCCCATGGCTTTCATGATGCTGATGGAGTCGATCTGCACAACAACATGAAGAGAACCCTTGGTCACTACTTCTTATGAAAATGCTAGTGGTCCATGCGCATAGTGCTGCAGTCTGCAGTATGATGGGCGGCATATGTTACCTCATTCGAACAAACCCGTTGCCAGATGTTACAAGTCTAGCTGTCTCAATGAGACTCCGTCTCGACTCGCGTGCTGGTGTCGCCTGGAACTCTGATAATCCATTGCCTCCTGGTAGATTAATCTCAGTCGCCGGCGACGCCAGCATTGGCAGGTCACATTCGAAGAATGCAGTCGGCAAGTATGTCCAGGCAAGGAGCTATGCAGGCAGGCTAAACGATCATGTACAACAATCTGTCAGGCAAGTCAGCTCATGTGGTTGACAGTATGTTCGGGATCGCTAAGCTTTTCTTAGTGGGACGCTTGGGATCGGGTATGGGGTCGTCAGCCAGCAGGAGGCCGGGCAACATCCTGCAAACCGACAAGCGGCCGGGATCATCCGACAATGGCGTCCTCATAGTGAATCCTCACGATCGAATAAGGATGTGGAGCCCTCACTACCCCAATCGTTCTCCCTGATGCAATTGGTCTTGTTGGCGGGCAGATGTCGTGTGATCTCCTACATTTAGACACTTGAACGGCTGCAGTTACACCACTGAATGATCGGCGGTACGTTTCCGCCTGCCAGCCTGCCTGAAACAGGGGAGGAAAAAAACGCCATCCCACCTGACCGGCCTGGAACCTCGGCCGAGCGTATATCTTACAGCTGGTTCCGCGATGAGGACGTGATGCACGCGAGCTGGTCTCTCTAGATTCATGTCCAAGTATATACTATGATGGAGTGGGTACATGTAAAATTATATTCAATGGTTCATTAGCTAACTCACGCAACATTAGGTCTTGGTTTCCTCCTTCTCCCTGTTGGCCTCAAACACGGCGATCTGCTTCGTCTGCTCCTCCGGAGACAATCCCTTGAACGCGGCAGTGTCTTCATCCCACTTTTTCACGCAATCCGGCTTCCAGTTGCAATCTTCTACCTGTCCGAAGATTGGATGCTTGTAGCGTGGGTGCTGATCTGGCCACTTCGAAGCATGGTAGTGATGCCTCACAATGGCGTGTTTCGTGTCGTGGTTGCCGGAGTCCGAATGTCCTTGGCCAGCGGCGAAAGCCTCCACTGTTAGTACCAAGATACCGCCGACCAGTTTTGATTCGTTAATGTTGTGGAATGTGTCCCATGTGACTGTCTTGCCGGTGCGCTTTGACATCTCATCCAAGACAGCACGTGTGAATGCAGACGGGCCTGTGCCTGAGATGACTTGGTCAAAATCAAGCTTGATCTCCCCAATAGGAACTTTCTGCTCCTCGGCGACATCCTTCAACCAGCGCATGATGTTTTCGACAAGCTTTAGCATCACTGGCATTCCAGGCTTGGACATGAAGGTCCACTGGCAGAATGACTCGGACTTGGGTCCCAAGATAGGATGGTCGCGGAACTCCGGCTGGTCAATTTCGACCCCAAGGACCATGTCGACGTCGCCCTCTTGGTAGCGCTCAGGCACAAAGTGCTCAATCGGCCGCAGGTCTTCAACATCGATGTCAGCGTAAACGCCTCCTTCAACGTACATGACCAGATAGCGAAGGATATCGGCTTTGATGATTTTGGCGGTGATCTCGCGATACATGTAGATGATGTCGAGGCGGTTGTATCCATTGGGCCCAAAAGCATTCTCGACCCACGCCTGATCATTTTGGTCTGTCAAGACCTCATATCGATAGCTTGGGTTCTGTCTCGTCCAAGAACGCGCTGTGTTCAGATCTCGCTCCTCGAAGTCCAGAGGATCCACTTTCCATGTCTGCCAGATCTTTCGAGGAAAAGGCGTGCTCTTGGAGACAAAAACTTTGGATCCAAAATCGCCGAGCTGGCTAGAGAATAAGACGAATAGGAGAAGTAAGGTGATGCATGCAGGTGTTATTCGTTGCAGCTGTTTGGGCAGAGTTGGTAGCACGAATGCAGGCGCCGTGACCGACCCCGACATCTTCGCTATGTCGACCATCTTGTCGCGTGTGTCTTGTGCAACGGCGGGCATTGCACCTTAAGGCTTAATGTTCCCACTCGGCTGGTCAATGCTCTTTAGGCGTCACATGCCGATCTTCTATATGGTCGACGATGTAGGATTGACTCGTGCGCGGTGTTTGCCTCGGGAATAGAAATTGCGCCTCCTCAACCTTGATATGTCTGTCGGATGGGACTAGTTGAAAACATACAGTAGCAGTGGCGCAAAACCACCGGGCGAATGTACTGTTCCGGCCAAGATCGCTGCGGGCAATCCAGTCGGGGAGCATCTCTATAGGAGGCCTGGCATAGTAGCCGATGTACATTGCTCGCGTGAACACGCGAGCAGACATCTCGCTCGAGTCTGACTCCAACGATAGTGAGTTTCTATCAAAGAACCGATTAATATGTTCCATCACCCGCTTCACCTTGTCATGTCCCTACTACGAAACAGATTCGTTTCGGCATAATCTCGATTGTCGACGTCGACAGTCCCAACGATTGTGAGTCGCAGGGGAGACCTGCATGGCGGATTATTAGTCGTGCACCAAGGTTCCTAGTCAAAGCTTATGATATGCAATCAAAGCTTCACCGGGGTCTTCACATGCGTAATTAATCGTTGTGATGGCTCGGCCCCCATCAATTGCGGAGTTCGCGTGCGGGGAAGCAAGGAAAGGCAGCCGAGGTGCCAGTGCTTTTCCAAGGGTCGAAGCCCAATTCAAATCCTACTATGCAGGTACGCTTGAGTGAGGTCTACCATTGGATCGGTCCAATTTCTCTTACACTTCCATACCATTGAGGAAGTCTATCGGATGACGGCTTGCACCATGACCGAGGCACCTTGTCCACAGCCTGGCGCAATCAAACTACATGGCGGTTCATTCTACATCCGACGACCACGCGTCCGCCAGTGCGATTGGGCGAACCCTATGATGATTGCCACACTATACACAGACAGGGCTAGTCTTGCGCGTACGAAAATGGAATTCTTCGTTGAGGCTTTTTGATGCGGTAAAACGGCCGGGTGATCTTATGACGATGTGACACCGCTTGATCATACCAACAAGGCAAGGTGTGATCTTTGCAGACCGACCATCAACGGATCTGCATCAAGTGACAGGCAGGCACCGCCTTCAAGTCGCCAGCTCTGCGAGGCTCTCATGTCCCATCTCTAAGCACACCTGGACAATCTCACTCCTCCCTCTGGGTTTCAAGATGTCCTTCGAGACGGACACAGCCATCGAGAAAGGGGAGGATATCACCTTCACCCAGCCGAAATCGCAATCTCGCATCAGGAAAGTGCTCGCGCATGGCGCGCACCTATGCCGGGTCTTCCTACCACTTCTCTACGCACTCCAGCCTTTTTACTTGAGGCGAAGTTCAAAATGCACGAAACTCAGACGAACTGCGTACCTTGACGGTATCCGTGGTTTCGCTGCCTTTCTCGTATACTGGCTTCACCACGAACTCTGGAGTCATGAGTCTATGCAAGCCGACGGTAAACTGGAGAACACCTGGGGCTACGATGGTCGTCACTACTTCGCCGCACTCCCTGGTATTCGGACTTTCTTCACAGGCGGCCACTACGCCGTTGCCACATTCTTCGTCTTGTCCGGCTACGTCTTGTCGACGAAGCCGTTAGCCCTCATCAATGCAGGTGAACACATCAAGCTTGGTGATTCTCTGGCATCCGGACTCTTCAGACGTTGGCTCAGGCTGTACCTTCCGATCATTTGCGTCACTTTCCTCCTCCTGTTACCGTGGCATTTGCTCGGTGTCATGACGGACTTCATTCCCGAGTCCACTTACGGTGCAGAACTATGGAGATGGTACGCTGAGACAAAGAACTTCACATTCATCTTCCGCCTTGGAGGAGATCCACGCTTCTACTATCACGCACACGCTTGGTCAATCCCCATCGAGATGAGAGGATCCATTGTCATTTTTACGGTACTCCTTGCATTCTCACGCCTCACACGCAAAGTTCGGATGTGTTGCGAGGGAGTACTTATTGTATACTTCCTCTATATCGCCGACGGCTCTCACTACGCTATGTTCATGGCGGGCATGTTGATATGCGATGTTGACTACCTGCTTGAGGAAGATACATCTTCTTCATGGCTTGCTCGTTGGGAAGGTCTCAAAGCACCTTTCTTCCACATTCTGCTCATCATCAGCATTTATCTCGGAGGTGTGCCATCCTATGACACCAGCATGGACGTCCTCCGCGACTCTCCAGGATGGTACTACCTGGCTTGGTTCAAGCCCCAAGCAGTCTTCGATCCTAAATGGTTCTATCTGTTCTACGCTGCAGCTATCTTGGTGTTCACAGTGCCACGCATTGCTTGGCTCAAACGCTTCTTCGAGACTCGATTCTGCCAGTACCTCGGCCGCATCTCCTACATGTTGTACTTATTGCACGGTCCTGTGCTTTGGACTATCGGAGACAGGATCTATGCGGCAGTGGGCTGGTCGAAACAGTTCCATGCTTTGACCATACCGGGTTGGTCGAATCTATTCCCAATTCCTGCTGTTGGGCCTTTGGGACTGGAATTGAGCTTTCTTATTCCCCATTTGATCCTTCTACCGCTGACGCTATGGTTGGCTGAGGTCGCGACGACATTGATTGATGACAACAGCATTGCCTTTTGTGCTTGGTTGTACAATCGGCTAACCGCTCCAGTGCAAGAGAAGACTGTGATTTAGTCGCATTAAGTCCTGTGATTTGTTCTCTACAGCTACGAACAATAAACTCAAATGAGAGTCAGATCACTTATAGTTTACGGATCACTCATAGTTTACATGATCACTCATAGTTTACATGTAGCGTTCGTGAAAATCTATCAGATTGTACAGACGATAATCGCCCAAATCGCTTTTCGGGAGGCTGGTGATTGTCTCGAGGCTCCAGTGAGTGATGAGGGATGGGCCACCCGGCAGCTTGTCCACTTCGCTTCAACCTTCACGTTCGGAAGGGGATACGAGATGATTGATAGGCATGAATCACGATTCGGAGGTTCCTGAAGCCGGACTGTGGCACGGTCTAGCTCGGTTGTAGTCGGTTGTAGGAATCGATAGCGTGTAGTCTAATTCCATGAGTCCCCCGCCATGCAAAGCTACTTGTGCTCATTTCCACAAGTACCTCCGAGGCGAGGACAAGGGTCCATTAAACAACTCACTATCATGTGACACGGACCCCCGGACTTGCGTTTCATTGACCCTTCCAAGCCTTCGCTTCTCGTCTCGGACTCAAAGTATTCCACGCCGTCGAGCAAGCACACGCACAGCACCATGTCGCGGCCATGTTGCTCCAGAGACATCGTCAGATTGTGCTACCGAGCGCCGCGCTCCTGATCTTTGTGCTTTGCGCGGTCATTTACGCCAACGTGAAGAGCAGTAATGCTGGGGCTGGCTTGAATTACCACTGGAGAAGTGGCACCTGGTCTTCGGTCGAGTTCGGATCACTGCAGAATCCGGGCAGACTGACCACACACAATCCGATTGACTACTCGCATGCGGCTCCCCATGGCAAGCCAGCGGAGGAGAAGAAGCCAGAAGACCAGCCAAAAGACAAGGCAAAAAGTCTTTTTGAGCCCACGAAATTCGCCATAGGAACGCACCACGAGATCTTCTCTCAGTCGACTAAGGAAGGTCGCTACTTCCTTGTCAGATTCGAGGAAGAACGCACCATCAACCCCAACATCGTCTCACATCCAACCAAAAAGGACGTCTGGTTCATAATCGCACAACAGCACAAAACAAAAGAGCAGAATTGGGCGTGGTTCACCGAATTGGCATGCGAAGCGTCGTTCCGCGATGGCGACCTACAATGTCTTCACCACCCGACAATCCTACCAATCGCTTCCACGTCAAGCCCACATTGCAGCGGCGACTTGGACTATTACGATGCGGGTATCGGACCTCACGACGCAAGAGTCTTCCATGGCCCAGACCGCCCTTATGTGATCTATGGCTCGCAATCGCAACACAGCTGTTTTGGACTATGGATGCAGGATTTCCGCCGCTTGGTGGATTGGCAGCACGAATACGACCCAGCTTACGCCTTCCGACACGCCACTGATCTGCAGAGACCCGCGCCACACGGTCCTGTAGAGAAGAACTGGTTCGTCTTCTGGGACATAGATGGCCAGATCCATGCCCACTACGATATCTACCCGAAAAGAGCATATGCAAAACTGAACAAGGATGGCTCGGTCGGGGACGATCTCGCGCATCTCGCCCACGAAGCCGACGACCGCTGTATGAAGCGAATCATGGCCTCGGAGCTCGAGGAACCAGATTCCAAATTCCACCAAGCGACCAACAGTCTGTCCATCACCATGTGTGTGAAGAACGACCCAGGATGCAAAAAGACCCCAGAGAACACATTCATCATGACCATCTTCCAGCGGAAGACTGAGCGCAGCCTGCATTCCGTCTACGAGCCCTACGTCATGCTGTTTGGGCAGAAAGCGCCCTTCCCGATCCACGCGCTTTCGAAAAAGCCGCTCTGGATTCATGGGCGTAGAGTTCCTGGAGAGCACAAGGTTTATGATGACGATGTTCACCCACCGCAAGAGCAGTCGGAAATGCTTTACATCACATCAATGAGTTGGAAAGACCCATCTCGTCTGTATCATGGATACCTCGACGATGTTCTGTTCATTGGATTTGGAATTGAGGACTGCAAGACTGGAGGCATCGATGTTCTTGCGTCGGATTTATTGGCGGCGATTGAGCGGTGTGACAGTTAGTAGTTATGAGCATAATGTGGACTTTGAGCGCAATTTCGTGGGTTTAATCATTATGAGCGTATATAGACCAACAAACAGTGATATTCACAGACTAGTACAAGCGATCACTGGTTTTCAGGGAACATGATGCAGATGTTACATTGTTACGAAGGTGTGGATGATAGGGTTAGGGTTGTTCAAGAGCTCGTTCATGGAATCGCCTGTATACACTTGCACTAGCAGCTCAAGTCCAGATGATGAAGTGAAGCCATGCTGCAATAGAATTGTTTATTTGTTGAATGAGTATGAGCTGTTTGAGTTCCTCTCGCTGCATGCTCAGCTCACAAACTCCCGAAGAGCTCTTCTCGTTCTAGCGTTCATCACGACTCCAAACCGTTTCATTGACATACAACCACACATGCACAACGATATGATCGATTGATCGATCGCAACAGATCCCCATTGCTCGTTGAAATGGCAAAGGCCCTCAACACAACAAGATCTCATCATCGTGAAGACGTTCAACAAAATCGTCAGCCTAGCCGCCGGTTGCCATCCGAAGTTGCGAAACGCGCAGACCAGCGATGTGACAGCAACGTGCGGCTTTGTCTCAAAGCCTTTCCCACTGGTACAATCAAATGACACATGTCGAACATTTCGATGACGTCGCTACAGCCATCGTAGTACCCCAACTATTTCCCGTCAGCCTGTGCAATGGCCTCAACTGGGTCGGCGCCGTTGTCCTCGTAAGCCGTACATAGCCCAAGAAACCGATATCAACAGATCATCCCTCGAAAAACTCCCATCAGTGCCCAATCGAATGTCTCTCTTCGGTAGGTTTCGGCACTCACACCAGTACCAACGCTGACCTCACACCGCCCGGCACCCTTAGCGTCATGGCATAGACTGCCGACGACAGACAGTTGTCGGTGACGACCTTCTCATACGTGCCTGACAGCACGCTGAATGCCAATTTGGTCTATGCCGAGCTGCCGGCGAGCTTCAAGAACTTGAAGAATGTGACTTGGGCTGTTGCGAGCAGCGATGGAGGAAACAGTGGAACCAGGGTAGAACTTGGTTGAGGACTTGAATTTATTGGATTTGTGGTTGATGCCGTGGTAACTACGCTCCTTCACAACGATATGAAATGAATGATGGATGCTTGTTGATGCACCAGGATCTATAAAGCTCAAGCATCGGTCATTCTCTATTGCTACTGCCGGCGCCGATAGATTCCTCAGACGCAGCGAGCGTACTAGCACTGTCGTCGCATATGGTTTCTGCAGAGAGCCTGCAGTTACACAGGAGTACACAGACCTTTGAGATAGACATGACTCGAAATTTCGGAGTTGATAGAACTCACGCGATACCTGCAGTTGTCGCGTCTTACTTGTCTCACGTCGTGGCATCAATAATGGAATGCTGTGATGGGAAATCGAGTTGCATGAGATCGTTCGTACGGCTAACTATGTTAACAACGCAAGCAATGCCCAAATTCCAGCTCCAAATCGGAGGGTCTTTCTCACTTCTTCGCCGCGGCCATCTTCGCCAATCTAGCCTTGGTTGCCTCCAAAACCTTCTTCGCATCGTAAATGCCCGTAACACTCGGCCTCGCCCTGACTGCCTTCGCCCACTTGGCAAAGTTCGGCAGAGCATCGAGCTTCTGCGCCAAAGCCTTGGGAACCAGCTCTCCGTCCTCCGAAGCATCATACAGCCTGATCAAGAAAGGCGCAACCAGGGCCTCAGCAAGCGTCAGTTCCTGCGAGCCATTGAAGAAAGGTGCGGCGTTTGTGAGCAGCGGCTCAATCTCCTTCTCGACGGCGGCGACAGTCTTTTCGACGAGCTCGACTTTGGCAGCCGCGTCCGACGCCATGTAGAGCGGGTAGAGTTGCGAGCTGACCTTGCTGGTCCAAGTGTCGGCGAAGAAGTTGATGCGGGCGCGCTGCAGGGCGGAGGTGGGGCTTTCTTTGCTGGCGGGCAAGAAAGGGCCGGGGAAAGCGTCAGCGAGGAACTGCGCGACGATGGCAGATTCAGTGATGATCTCGTCCTTGTCGAAGAGGCCGGGGACGGAGTAGGCGATGGTGGGCACGAGGCCGCGCGGGTTGAGGTCGAGGTACCATTGCGGGCGAGGGGTGTTGAGGTCGATGATGACTTCGGAGTAAGGCAGATTCAGCTCGGCGAGAGCGATGTGGGCGCGGTGGGCGTAGGGGCAGGCATGGTTGGTGTAGATGGTGATTTTCGGGGGAAGAGGGCCTGGGTCTGCGGTGGCGGCGGCGTGGGTGGCGGAGGCGCCGTTGGTGTGGGCTGCCATTTTGCTGGTCGTGGTAAGGCTTGTCTGGAGAGGCGGTATAGAGTGTCTAGTTGAAGTGCTGCAGTAGGTGTTAGGATTCTGTGAATTGTTTTCCTTTATTGTGGTGGATCTAATGTTGTCATCAGATATGACGTACGTGTTGATATGCTTGCTGAGAGCAGACAGGCGGCGAATGGACATAAAGGAAGCAGGAGGCGTGAAGATAGCGAGATATATCTATATATTGTTTTATGCAGGTGCTCCTATATCGATGGATGGCACAGCGAGGACGTGATAAATGAAACCCCGGTCTATGCAACATGGAAAGGATTGGTCAGCAACACGGCCAGCTGCTCCACGCCGAGCTTCCTCTCCGGAGCAACTCTTCGTCCGCTGACGATCCTTCTACCTCCTACTCTGTGAGAATAATCCAGCAAACGAGGACATAATCAGTAAGCAATTTCAAGCTCGAACAGATTAAATTTAGACGATTAGACGCGTGCACAAAACAAATGAACCCTAGCAAGGCAAAGGCAAGACAATCCTCGTTCGATCACTTATGGGCGCTGATCTCGCCAAGCTACTGTTACACATTTCACCACACCATCTTTGCAGCTGGGGGCGTGAACGCCTTAGACGCCATTTCTTCCTTCCGCTCAAACCAAGCACCTGAACTCCGGAGCATATCACGAAGAATACGAAATCGTTCCTGCGGCGGACTTCTCGTCCACCACACAGCATACGCGCTCAATCACTCTCGTCCATATCGAACTCGTCCTCCTCGCTCTCCTGATCGAAGTCATCTTCATCATCCTCGTCCGAGAGCGCGTACTTGGCCTTCGGCTTTGCAGCAGCAGCGCGCCTGGAAGGCCTAGCGGCCGCGGCAGGAGCGGCCTTCTTAGCTGGAACGGGAGCCGGGCTGTCAAGATCCTCGTCGTCGTCGCTTAAGATGTCGTTCGCGATGGCATCGACCGACTCGTCCTCGTCATCGGACACGACCTTTTTCAGGCGTGAAGGAGCAGCCTTAGCAGCGCCGGCCTTGGCTTGCTTTGCAGCGTAGGCCTTTGCGGCTGGTGACAAAGTCTTGGGCGCTGGTGCTGGTGCGGGAGCTGCAGCCTTCTTGGGCTTGAGTGTGCCGTTGGTCTTTGGCGCTGCGGTCGCCTTGAGCTTGGCAGCTACCTTGCTGGCAGCGGGCTTGGGCGTAGGAGGTTCCATGTCGTCCGAGCCTTCCTCTGACAGCAGCGTACGGTCAGTGGCCTTCGCAGGCGAGTTCTGCGCCAGAGCAGCCCAGTCTGTCTCATCGGCGGAGATGTCCTCGTCGTCGACAATACGCTTCTTGGCCTTGAGGCTGCTGCTGGTAGGACGAACAGCGGACGGCGGGTGGAAGAACCTCGTAGCTCCTTCACCAGCGCCAGCACCGATGCCCTTGACCATGGCGCTCACGTCGTCGAGTCTGTCATTGCCGTCGGACACGTCTTCATCGCTGTCATCAGGCACCTTGTAGCTCTTTGCCTTTTGAGCGGCAGCTCTGCCACCACGTGCAGCTGGCTTGGCCGGAGCCTCCTTCGCAATAGCGAGGAAATCATCCTCGTCCTCATCGCTCAGATCAACGACTTGCTTCTTTTGCGCAACCTTCGCGGCAGGCGCCTTGGTCGTGGCGGTCTTCGTAGGAGCCTCTTTGGCTACGGCAAGGAAGTCATCGTCATCTTCATCGCTGAGATCAACAATCTTCTTCTTAGGCGCAGCCTTCGCAGCAGGAGCCTTTGCGGCGGCGGCTTTGGTAGGCACCTTTGTGGCAGCCTTCTTGGTGGCCCCAGCTGTCGTCTCGGCTTCCGGCGTTGACGTCGAAGAACCTGACTTCAGCCTGTCGAAAGCGCTGTCGAGTGTCGTCTGCTGGGCTGCAGCTGGTCTGACCACCGGCTTTTGCTCAATGCCGTTGACCATCGGGAAGTCATCGTCTTCCACCTTCAAGCTGGCTAGTGCACTGCTCGCAGCCGCCTTCTTCTTAGGCGCCGCCTTGGGCTTCTTGGTAACGAAGTCGCCATCCGAGTCATCGTCACTGTCGACCTTACGCTTCCTACCCTTGGCGCCAATGCCGAGCTTAGCAGATGTGCGGCGGCCCTTGTTCCTGACCTTCTTCGCGCGAGCTTCCGCCTCATCAAGCTGAGTCTGCCACTCCTCGAGGAGCTCGTCGAGATCGGCAGTCCAAAGGTCCTTCGGGGACTTGCGTAGCAAAGCATCCAGCTCGGCTTCCTTGTCCGCGATCTGGCCATTGAGCTTGTCCACACGCTCCTGCGTAAGCGACCAGATAGCCATACCGAGCAAGTAGTCGAAGTCGCTGCCACCAGCAGTTGTCTCTGCATCTTCAGACTCATCTTCGTCCTGCTCGACAACAGCCTCAAATTCGCCTTGCTTCTTGGCGTCCGCAATCTTGGGGAAGCGCTTGTACTGCGCCTTGTCGAGCTCAGCAACCAAGACGGCCTTCTTCTTCTTTGAAACAACGAGTTTGCCGTCGATGATGGCCTTGACGAATCTTGCTTGGTTGGTGAGTTTGGCATGCTCCTTCTCCATCTCCCGCACCATCAATTTGTGACGCTCTTGGTAGCCCTTGAGACGGACGTCGTAGAACTCCTCCATGATGTCAAGCACTGTGTTGTATCTGTGGATGCGGCCATGCTGATCGAACGCGACCATGTTCGTCGTAGCCATAGTGGTAGACAACTTGAATGTTTCCTCGATGGCCTTGTCGTTGCCACGAATCAACTTCATCTTGCTCTCCTCAAGCTTGACGATGAAGTGCACCTTCGCCGGAGTGTTGTACTCCGTGTAGTCTTTGATAAAGGAGGGGGTCTTTTCGGCCTTGATGATGTCCTCGAGCCTGTCCTTGAAAGTTTGAGTCCAAAGGCGGACTGGAAGTTCGGTGATCTCGACCTCACACTCGCCAGTCTCAGTAATACGACCACTGAATTTGTAGCGCTCACCGCCAACGTCTTCCACTTCACCGGTCCAGCCACGGAACCAAGGCTTGATCATGGACATGCTCTCCTTGGTAGCACCAGGCTGCATGCGAGCCTTGAGGTTGTCGATGACGTCGACAGGATTGTAATTGGGGATGGAAGTGCTCCAACCAGTCCCGATACCATCCGCACCGTTGATGAGAATCATCGGAACGATAGGCATGTACACCTCGGGCTCGATCTGCTTGCCATCATCTGTGTTGTATGTGAGAAGAGGCTCGTCGGCTTGGTGGAAGATGCGACGAGCGAAGGGAGAGAGTCGAGTGTAAATGTAACGCGCGCTGGCCGCATCCTGTCCGCCCTGAAGACGCGAGCCAAAGTTGCCACTCGGCTCCAAGCAGTTGATGTTGTTCGAACCGACGTAGTTTTGCGCAAGTCCGACAATCGTCTGCTGGAGAGAGGTTTCACCGTAAGAGTAGGCGGTCAGACCGGAGACTGAACCAGCCAATTCAACGACCTTAATATCCTTCTTCAGGTTCCGGCGGAAGCAAGTGTAGAGAACCTTGCGTTGACCGGGTTTGAAGCCGTCAACGACAGACGGGATAGATCTCTGGTTGTCGGCCATCGAGAACAAGATAAGTTCCTTGTTGATGAAGTCGTTGTAGGTAATACGGTCGGTGCCAGCCATATCGAGGTAGGTACCGGGCTTGAATTCCTGAAGCCAGCCCTTGCGAGCGTCTGCCTTCTTCTTGGAGAAAGCCAGATCAATGAGTTCAGCCTCGCCCTCCTGCATAGTGTGGAACTCCTTGAGATGCTTGTCCAGATCGGCGAAGTAGATCTCAGCGTCAGTCGTGTCGTTGGTACCCAATCCCTTGAAGTACTTGTGGTCCCAGCCCTTCTGATGTCCAGGCTCTGCCTTCCATTCCTCATACTGTGGCATGGTGAAAAAATCCCTCTTCTGCTTCGGGTGCTTAGGGTCGCCCTTCCACACCTTGACGATAGGTGTGATGAACTCCATCAGGAATCCGGGAAGCTTGAGAAGACTCGGGAACTGCACCTGCAGGAAGTTAATGAGTAGACCTTTGATATGAGAACCATCGTGATCCTGATCGGTCATGATCATGAGGTGTCCATAACGCAGGCCTTTGGTGTCAGTGTATTCCTTCTTGTGCTGCAGGCCCATGAACTTCTTGATGTTCTGAATTTCAGCGTTCTTCGAGATCTGATCGATGGACGCGTCACGGACGTTCAACATCTTACCACGCAATGGGAAGACACCGAACAGATCCGGATTCACGACCGCACGACCTGCCAGCGCAAGACCGGAGGCAGAGTCACCTTCAGTCAGGATGAGAGTGCACTTGTAACCATCTTTGGTACCGGCTTTGTTGGCATCGGTCAGCTTGGAGTTGTTCATACGCTGGCGCCTGTTGCCATCGGATTTCGACAACACCTTGTCGGCCTTCTGCTGCGCAAAGTGGATGATGTTGTTGACGGCCTCAGTTTTCGCAATGTCCTTCAAGAATTTGTCGGAAACTTGAGGCTTGCTGCCGAAAGCGCTTGCTTTCGTGGTTAATTGTTCCTTCGTTTGAGATGTGAATGCAGGATTCACGATCAGACAGTTGACAAAGAGGAAGATGTGGTTCTTGATCTGAGCCTTCTTCAACTTCACACCGCCCTTGTTCTTCTTCATGACGATCTCTTCCAACTTGTCGATGATCTGGTCGGCGACATAGTTGACATGGGTACCACCGTGTGTGGTCGCGATGGAGTTGACGAACGACACCTGTTGGAACGAGCCGTCTGAGACCGCGAAACCAATCTCCCAGCGCTCGTGGGGGTTGTCGGTCAAAATGACTTGCTCTGGCGCTGAGCCATTGTCTGCAAGGTTCTCGGTCTTGATGGCCTTGGTGTACATTTCCATGTACTGCTTGAATTTGTTGATCTTGATTCTCTCGCCGTTGAGGAAGACCTTCACACCCGTGCAGGTACCTGCCATGTCGTAGACTCTGCGCTTCACCAATGCTTCGAAGTCGTCGTCCATAGTGTCCATGCCGAATTTTTTGAAGTCCGGCTTGAAAGTGATCTTGGTGTAGTCATCGCCCTTGACTTTGTCGATGCGTGCCTTTTCCATGACGCTCATGTTGTTTCGCCATGTTTGACGATAGCGCTGCTTCGACTTCGAGTCCACAGTTTCAAGAGTAAACTCTGTACTGTAGATGTTGGTGAGCTTGGCACCGTAACCGTTACGACCACCAGTGACTTTGGCCTCTTCGTCGTCGTAGTTGGAAGATGTGAGGAGGTGGCCGAAAATCATCTCGGGAATCCAGATGCCTTCCTTCTCGTGCATCTCAACAGGAATACCACGACCGTTGTTGCGCACCGAGATCATGCCTTCTTCGCGGTTGACTTCAACCTTCAACTCGTTCATATTCTTGTCTCTCTGCTTGTTGTCTGCAGCGTTCACCAGGATTTCGTCGAAAATCTTGTAAAGACCAGGGACAAATGTGACCTTGCGATTCTCCATGGAGACTGTTTCCGAATTGAAAGCCCACATCTGCTCTGTTGTAGCCTCCACCGAACCAATGTATGTATCCGGACGCTTGAGAATGTGCTCCAGTTGGGTGAGCTTCTGGTATTGGTCGGTCGCGCCTTTCTTCTTCGCCTTGGGCTCTGACGCTCCGTCCACGGCATAGCTCTCGTTTTCCAGCTCAGCAAGTGGTTGACTCCCCGACTTTGCGACTGGCGCCTTCTTCTGCTTCTTCGCGACAGGGGGTGTGTTGGAGAGAAGGCTGTCATCGTGTAGTGAGTCCATTTCCTCGTCCGAGTTCTCGAGATCTGAGTCGGGCTTTGCGCGCTTCTTTGGTGCTGCCTTCGCGGGAGCTTTCGTGGTTTTCAGGGTCGTCTGCTTCGTAGCCTTGGGCTTTGGTGCTGCTTTCTTCGCAGCTGCTTTAGGGGCAGCCTTCGCCTTCTATCAAGTTGTTAGCAAGTTACTCGGACGCGTGAAATAGCGGAATATGAACTCACGGCCTTGGGCAGAGGCTCAGGCTCGAAGTCGCTACTGGCGCCCACATCGAAGGCAGATTCGTCGGAGGACATTTCTGCTGATATGGTGGTTTTTGTGTGAGGGACGCTGTAGTTAGTAAGTGTATTGGAAGGAGGTCCAGTGCCCAGTCATGCGCCGCTGATTTGTAGGGCGGCACTCCTAAAGTCGAAGTGCGTTGGTGGCGGAATGGGTGGTAGTGGGTGTTTTGTTTTGATGTTGTCGCGGGCAAAAGTGCATGTTTACCTTGGACTGCCGCTCGGTGATCGGCGTTTCAGGCGCGAGAAAGCACGCGCGCGCTTGCACATGCAAAGCAAAGTTGGGCTCTTGCACGTGATCCGCATCTTCACATGCTCATCTGGGAGACTACTCACTGGGATACAATAAAAATATATCGCCCTGCAGTAGTGGAGTATGCTTAAACGCAATATAAGCCACCGGCGACTGACAGCAGAGTGTGCTGGAACTTGTCCAATATATCAACAACGACATAAGCAAGAGGATAAATCGTCACACCTTGAAGACACCCAATTGGGATGCTCTATACAGAGTTATAGTGCCCATTGAATTGAGCCAAAGACCTGTACAATCCTGTGACGAGTGTCGCCGCCCTATGAGGCGGATTACATGTGATGGCTACGTCGCATGCTCGCGAGAAAGCCGCATGGACTCAGTGTCGTTCCGATAAATCAAGCCCATCCAACATAATTGCATTGCCGTTTGTAACCACCAACGCCTCGCTAAAATCGTATGCAAAATCACACCACACCGGGCGAGCAAGACCATTCCTCAGAGTGTCCTTTTGAACCACCCACCTCGTCAATCAAAAGATGTTCCCATCATTCTCAACCTTGACTTCCACATTTCCCATCCCATCCTTCGTCTTTCTTCTCTTTTCATTCCTTTTCCTCCTCTTCTCCTCCCTCTCCTTCTCTTCATCCGCCCTAGCCGTCTCAATCCTCGTCCCCAAATCCACCGCATCTCTCGCAACAGCCTCATCCCGCTTCCTCTTCAACCACTCAAAACGCTCCTTCACCTCCTCTAAACCCGCCCTTCGCACCTCCCCACTTTCCCCAGAAGCAACAAGATGCTGCTTACTGTTCAAATGCTCCACGAACTGCAAATTGTCCTTGAACGTCAAATCGCACACCTCGCAGTAGAAGCCCGCGCCTTTGCCTCGCTTGCCCTGCCCAGCGCCCGCCGGCACGATCGACGTCTTGCCCACGCGGTCGGCGACATTGAGCCGGGCTTTGCGCGCTTCGGTGTCGCGGGCATCGGGCGGTGTCGAGGCGCGGCGAATGTATTTCTTGCCTTGCGCCGCGGCCTCGGCGCGCGCTTTGCCTTCGTCTTTGATCTGCTGGTCGCGCGAGATGGCTTTGGCGGCGTATTCGTCGCGGTCCCAGGTCTTGCGGAAGGCGGTGTCGCCGCCGGTGGAGGTGCCGTAGGCGCCTGGCTTATTGTTGCTCATGGCTGTGGGTGTTTGTGAGTGTGAAAGAGAGTGTTGGCTTTGGGCGTTTGGAAGCGGGACTTAGACTCCGAGTTGGAGAAGTGAACTTTGGAAGCGGCGATGTTGATCACCTACACATCATAGCCAATTTGACGACCAACGCGTTGATCTGATCATGTGCATATCCACCGATCGACATGTGATGATTGTTGATCTCTTCAGATTGCCATCGAATCAATTTCCATCGATATTTGAACAAGTGCGTAGATTTGATCACTCTCACTTTCCAGCAGATAGATAGCTACAGCTTCGGTCTCTTCTAATGACTAGACAAGACACCAAGAAAGAGCTTGACTGTACTCTTGAACAACCGAATAGAGACACATTTTCTCTTATCAGAGACTCGTCTCTGATATATTATTCTACATGTATGACGTTCCATATGTATCTATGGAAGATCTCAAAGACGAGCACCATACCCTTGCAACCCTATTTTGCTGGAATATATACATCTAAATCTACATACATATATGTTCATGCAAGACTTGTAACAACTCCACTAGTGTATGAGCCTGATACATGTACAAATCACGACAGACTCACAGAGCGTGTCTTACCCATCAGAGGAAAGGTAGACATATTTGTCAGTCTCCATAATACACAATATCTATCCGACTGCTCTATTCCACGACCAAAGATTTCCATTCTCTCGATCCCGAGGAGAAGAACAACAAAACTCAAGGGGATATTAAAAAGAAGAATGAGAGACGGGTCAAGATCCGCAAAACGCCTCTTCCCATAATCGAACAAGAAGACAACAAAAGGCCAACACAACGCTGCGCACGCAGAGGGAACGCTAAGAAAAGAAGCAGAAAGCAATCCACTTGCCAGAAATATCATACACCAGATTCTCCTCCCCTCTTAAGGCGACAGCACTTTCGCCTGGTTCGTACTAGCCGTTCGCCTGTTCCAGAACCATCCGCCGCCAGTAGTCGCTGGTGCGGGCTTCACGTCCTTCTCTGGCGTTTCGGGACCAGGTGTACTGGCGCGCGAAAGCCCATTGTCTTCACCGGGCGTGCCAGGCAAGCTCTTATCGCTGTTGCCAAGCGATCTCGAAGCTCGTGATTCGGCAGAGCGCCACGCCTGCGCTTCCGCTCTGGCCGTCTCAAGTTCCGCGATAGTACGCTGCAGCGTTTCGTCTTGCAGGCGTTTTTCTTCTTCTTGCTTGCGTCGTTGAATGGCGAGGCTGCGGCGCAGCTCGTCGACTTCTTGGCGGGCTTGCGCTTCCGCGGTCTTGGCGTTGACGAGGTCGAGGAGGAGGGATTCATCTGCCGCGCTGGGCTCGGGTTCTGGAGCGACTTGGGCGTTGAGTGACGAGGTGCGATCGCCGAAGGTGACTGCCGTGGGAGGCGGAGAGACTGCAGATGTTGGCGATTGGCGAGTTTGCGAGGCTCCGCGTGTGTTTCTGAGGGAAGGGACGGAGGAACTGCTTTCGCGACGGCCGAGTTTCAGCTCTCGCAGACCGGAGGCTGCGCCGTTGCTGGAGAATCCGTGCATGGAGACGCGGCGGTTGTCGTTGGAGTCTGTTCGTAACAAGGTAGGAGAATCGCTGCCGCTTTCGGTGCGTGATAGCAGCTCTCGTCGCTCAACCACGCGGGCCTGTGCTTGGAGTTCGCGAACAGTATATTCCAGTCTTTGTCGCTCCTTGAATTCCTCACTGACGCGTGCACGTAGCTCACTAACCTCGCTTCGCAAATCTTCGCTTTCAGCTTGGCAGGTAGCGATGGTGGCGACCAGGTCCCTTGACCGGCTCTCCTCTGCGGCAAGTTGGTCACGAGTGCGAGTGATTGTGTTTCGGAGCTGCGCCTTGGTTTCCAGACTGGTCGAGAAGCGCGAGTTGACTTCCAGCCGGCCGCTTACCCGCTCGATGAGATCTTTAAGTTCCTGCTTGGGTCCATGTGGAGGCTTGACTGGGTGGCTGAGCTGACGGTTGTGAGTTGGCTCGCGGGGTGGAGGAGGCATAGTCCGCCGCCTCTCTTCAGCCGGTGATGCAGCCTCCTCCTCGCCCTTCTGAATCCTCTCCACGAGCTGCTTGACCACCCGGTGGTCGTCGTTGCGGTCCTCGCGTTCCTTTTGCAACATTGCCGCCAATTGAGCATGCTCTCTCTGCATCTCACTAAGAGCAGTGAGCAGATCCTCAATCTGGCTGTGCATATCTCTGTCTTCCTTGCTGATACCTGCCTGAGGAACAGCTGATTGGGTCCGTACAGAGCTCGCTTTCGAGCGGAAGCTCATTGTCTCAGCCATGCTGTCACGCGTCATGTCAAGCTCAGTCTCTGTTGGTGCTGTGCTCGACAGGCTGACAACACCACTGCTGTTACCATCATTGCTGTCGTTGAGAGTGCTGATGCTCATCTTACTGGCGCTTCTGCGAAGTATGCCGCCACGTTCTCTCTCGGCCGTGCTTGGTGATAGTGTTGTGGTAGACTTGTTTGCTGAATGCGAGGGTGCCCACAGCCGACCCAAGAACCTGCTTGCTGCAGCTTGCACATCAGGCAGGAAGCCAGCCTTCTCTCCAACAGCTTCATTAGACTGCATCTCGAACTCTTTTTCAAGTTCGGCCAGCCTGGCGTGGGTGATTACGTCGTCCAAGCTTGTAAAGTCGTCGACCAGCTCATCAGCGTTGCAGCCGTAGCTGTCAAACACAGTGCGACCAAGAAGCAAGTGCATGACTTCTTCAAACTCTGTGCTTGCCAGCAGCTTCTGCTCGTTTCTGCGCATGATGGCAAGTGCCACACGCATCACCGTTTCGTTGGCACCCTCAGCGAAGATAACGTCGTACATACGGAAGAGCATGGGTAGTGGACAAGTGACCGCGAAGCAAGACAAAAACCACTGGCTGAGGTATGCGGGCTCGATGCCCATATTCGTCAGGTGATCAGAAAGTTCCGGGTAAAGCTGCTTGAGTAGTGCACTGAACTGGTAGATTCTCATGTGCAAGCCAGAGAGAGACGGAAGGAAAGATTGCTGAAGCGAGTAATGATCCATGAGACGGACAAGGACGCAGAATGCTTCGCGCTCGCCCATGTTCATCAAGAGTGGCCCGACCAAGAAGCCTAAACCTTGGCAGTAGCCGATGTCCTTATCGTGCAGAGAGAAGCATTTCAATACTCTTCCGAGCATTTTCTGGCCTTCTCCGCCAGCATCGCGGAAGAGGTCCACGCCCGGAAACGAGCGACCAACATCCTTGTTGATGATGCCTTCGTATGGACTCTTCTCATCCAGCAGTCGGTCAAACGCATCTTCAAGAGATCGGTCTCGCGCACCAGCCATGCTTGCCCAGACCACGCCACGCAGAGGGGGAGGAATACCAGCTCGAATCTTCGAGGTTGTCAAAGTAGGCAGACGCGCAGCAGTAGATGGGTAATCCTGGACCAGCGCTGTCCAAAATTCCAGTTCCGTCATTGGTGGTGGCTCTTCCAAAATTTCCATTGAAGGAGCAAGGCTGTATCGGATGGAGGGTGTATCGTTCTGTGTGACAAGTTTCCTGAGTTGTGCCATACTGGGTGGCCTGCTCTTTCCTCGCGCTCTTTTGACAGGCTTGTGCGTCGCGGCCTTTGGATCGGATGTCAGGATGGCATTTTCTTGTTCCAAACGAGCAAGCAAGAATGCCGTAGAATCATCTTCGGCGCCTTCGGGTAGGTCCTTATCGGACTTCTCTTGTCGTTCGTGGCGTTCTAATTGCTTCCAGTCAACTTCATTGGCCTCGTCCTCAGAAGATTGTGATCCACGTGTTGTAGTGGCCAAGCTGCTTGCATCGCTCTTTCTGCTCTTTGGCTTTTCCGAGGCTACATTTAATCCAGCATCCGCAATCTCCTCCTGCTCTAGATTGGGCGTGGGTGGTGCACTTGGCTTGCTCGCGTCGAAGATTGTGCTTTCCCTTGCGGGCTCCCAACAATTCCCAAGAATCTCGAGGCTACTGGGCCGACGCATGTGCCGCGAGCCGTTATTTCGCGGAGTTGCTAGGAAGTCCTCTACTTGTTCAGCTGAGAGATGGTCATATGACATGTCGGTCTCTGAAAGGGGAACGGACGCCATGCTGGCATTCGACATGCGAATGTCGTCAGGTGTTGTCGGTGTTCGCGGCTGAGGCGATTCTGTGATCCCTTCTGTGATAGGCGATACCAATGGCTTGTCGTCCGGAGATGTGTCAAATGTGGTGCCGTCTTCGGTCTTATCCTGTTGCGTGTCGATTTGTAGTGATTGCCCCTGCACCGAGCCGTCGTCCGACAGAGCTTTCTCAGTGCGATCGTCGGAGTCGTCGGCTTCTTCCTCTAGAGCATCTGCAACGATCACTTCTTTGGCAACGGTATCCTGAGTCTTATCTTGCTTTGGTGTGTCCTCGAGTACCGGTCCACTCGTTGCCTTCTCTTCTTGCTCAACAACAGGAGTGTCTTCCACCTCAATCTTATCTTTCTCATTCTGAACAGTGTTCTCTGGAAACTGCTCAGCAGCTATGCTGTCCTCCGCCTCGATCTCCTCCTCCACCGACTGCACAGTCTTAGCCTGTACTTGCTCGACAGCCGGCTTGTCCTCCACATTGATCTTCTCCTCCACTGCCTGAGCGTTTTTCACCATGACCTGCTCTTCCTTCTCTTCCACCTCCTTCACCTCTTTCGACAACGGCACGTCTGCCTCAGTAGGCTTCTCTGCTTCAATACTGCCAGCCATGACGACCTGCTCGTCCAGCGATTTTTTGCTCGGTTCCTCGTGCATGGTAAGTGGGGGGCCCAGATGGGACCGTTCTGAGTGTTCCAGTCCAGCAGATGGCCGGGATCAAAGGTCGGGCAAAGCCATATATCCTTGCGTGGTCTGTCCTCAGCAATCTCGCGAGCCGGGGTTGTGAACTTGTTACACGCTAGCGGAAACGAATGTCAAAAGAATGTCGGGGTAAGGTATAGCGCAGCACTAGAAACGAAAGGAACAAAGAGAACGCGGCGAGACGACGGCGAGAACAGTGATTGAAGGAGTTAGACGCGACAGACAGGCAGTAGGAGGTGTATTGGCGAGAGTTCAGTCTAGGTGGTGGTAGTAGTAGTACCCCAAGCCAGCTCTAAGACAGCAGATCAGGAGGGCTGCCGCTGGCCGTTGCATGTTAGACACATCCAACCAAAGAACCTAAGGCTCCCCCTCCCCTGAAGCGAAACGCGGAAACGCGGATCTTCGCGTGAGCACGTGCCGAGCCTGGGCGTGATGGAGCTTCCTTTGACTTCACCTCGCAATCACGCATCACTCGTGCAATTACCACGTGGGTGTCCCGTAGGTCTATTCACTCCATCCACCTCAAACGCGCCCAGAAGATCGAAAACTTTGATAATTAGTGTATTACACACATTCTCGGTCTATACCACAGTCTCAAAGCTCCACACATGAACCAATCCTACTCACCATCGCCAACGCAGAACAGAGATGGAAGTAGGCGGCCGACAAGATGAGCATGCCTGCTTTGAGCACTCAAGCAATCTCGTCTGCCGCTCCATAGGCAAGTGATCGTCCTATACGAGCAACCGCAATATCCATAAGTCTACTGCCTTTTATGGCGGCCATGCTCACCTCGAAGACAGGCATTGCGCCACACACGCCTCTCTCAACACCACCGCTTGGCTCCACCTCTCATCGAGACAACTCTTGGATTGCCTCATCAACTCTCTGCTTCCACCATTCGTGCTCAGCAAGCTCCGCCGGGCTGAGATTGTCAAACTTCTTCTGGAGAACATCCTTAAATCGCCTCCAATGCTTGCCAAGACTGGATTGATTACGAATGACGCCCTCGGCGCGAAACACATGGTTGAAGATTTCGGCCCGAGTGCCAGCATTGAGGTCCTTCCGGCCGCGAAGAATGTGTAGCACGATTTCGTTCTCGTCTGTGTAGCGCGCACGCGTCTCCCTGGGTTGCTTGGATGTTGCGGATCGAGACATCATGTCATTGGCACCGTCACTGTCATGACTCTGCTTGTCATCACTGTGGCTCGCCTTGAGAGCTTTCTTCATTGCCTTGTCGATTTTCTTCTTCCACGCCTCGTGTTTAACGCGCTCAGCAGCGGAGAGATTTGCGAACCTTTTGCTGTAATCGTCCTTGAACCGCGACCATTGCATAATGAGAGCACGTTTCTCGCGAACAATACCTTGGCCGCGGAACAGACGATTAAAGATATGTGTCCGGGTATAATGTTGGATCGAAACATGGTGGTGAAGAAGGTACAGCACGACCTCTTCGTCAGCGGCGTAGGGCACACGTTTGCGCCTTCGTGGCTTGGCGGTCAGGAGCCGAGATGTTTGTTGGTTGGTATCAGGGCCGTCGTTGTGATTCCCGGCGTTGCTGACGCCTGTCGCTTCCTTGTCCTCGCCGTCACCATTGACGGCCCTGCTCTGCTCAGGAGTGCCATCGCTGCTCTTCTCGACTATCTTGCCATCATCGCTGCTCTCATCGCCCTCGGACTGATCAAGCACGAAGTCCTCAAGAGTCTCGTACAGCGTGTCACCGGGCGCAGAGCCCTCGACCGGAGGAAGGTCGCGGGCCCAGGTGATGCCGTAGCTGCTATTCGGCCTCAATCCTGTCGACTTGGTTGGGGCGGCGGGCATGTTGCCAGTCGCTTTTTTGCTGGTCATGACGAATGCGCTGCGAGACCTTGGGTAGCAGTTGCGTAAAAAGATGCGGTGTGTGGTGAAAAAGACTTGTGGCACAGCACAGAGTTGAGTGCGGCACTTTGTGGTGTTCAAGCTCGGGCCGGATTACTCAAAGCGTTGAAGTGAATGCGTTTGCTGGAATCTCACATCTCACTCACTCTTCGGTCAAATTCACTGTTTGAGCGGACGTTGAAGGCACAAGTATCAGAGATGGTCGCTAGTACTTCGAGATTGTCGCTAATGTGCCACGAGTTATCTCCTTCATCGACGCCCAGGATCCGAAGCTGATATGAATTACCGCAAGTACACGATCTGATCGGTTTGGCGGTAATGCACACTCATTTCGACATCTGCATCTCGGAGACAACGAAGCTTCCTTGAGCGCATACCTTCTTACACAGCAACGTGTTGCGACGGTATCTTCTAAAGAATCATTCTTGGCCCTTGCTTAATTGATCTACTGTGATCAACTCATCTGGTCATGAGAAGCTACAATCTGCCATTGAGAGTGACTTCACATTACCTCAGAGCAAATTTCACATATGGTAGTACGCAAGGCCATGGTTATTGAGGCTTATATACGTCGGCAATGCAGATCATCGATTGTAAGTGTTACTTCTTCACATCCCATACCTGCTCATTTCTACGACTCTAGCCATTGTAAATTGTTACGTTGTATATGAGGAATTCATGAGTAGATTGTGAGTCAAGCCCATTCCCGCTCATGTATACCATCTCAGCATGTTTGATCAGGCCCATCAGCTCGTGGAGACTATACACAGACTGTCAGGACAAAGGCAGTCTGACGCCTAGTGGGCCTGTTTACGTGCTAATATCTTGGATTTCCGCTGATTGCATTGGTCATCTTTCCAGCGAGAAGACGTCTTAGCTACGTCGAGGAGCTAATCCGCAGGTGCTGGTCACTTAGATCTTGGACTCCCTAGATTGTCATGTTACCAGTGAGATCAATACTGTACCTATCCCTTGAGCCGTACCATTTGCGCTGTCCTCTGGGGCACTAGGCTCGGTGCTTGATCGATCTTCCGCCGAAAGAGGTTTTTGGCGCCACAAACGTGCCGTTCGCATTGTGCTGATACCTTACATCTCAGACAATGAGAATGGACCTAATGCAGTTGTGAGGCCGCATTATTTGTCTTACGTACTGCGTCACGAACGCATATCCCAAAGCCATTGGTCTTTGCAAATGGTCAGGTACCCGCTGAGTGGTCTGTTTGCTCTCGCAGGGATACAGCTCGCATGGAGCCTGTACCAGACGGATCCAATACTCAGATCTGATGGCTTACCGGTGAGCGATCTGCTTGTTCTCCATGAAGAGCTTTCTGCGTGGCGCCCATACTTTACACAGTCCCTTGCTGGAAGTGCTTTGCCGCCCGTGAGGGACTGGCTGGCTCTCACAGCCATGTTTTATGCAGTGCGATATTAGCTGACCTGCTCGTCATACAAGTCTGATCTGTCGCCAACGAGAGGGAAGCTTGTATTGACAAGCACGACTTCCGCATCATGCCAATACCGAGGGTCCTCTCCATTGGTGGTCGCCGTGTGGTCACTGAGAGCATAAAGTCTGCGTTGGTTCACTTCAGGGCTCATGACTTACCTTAAGCTTTGCTTTTCCCTGCCTCGAATTCCTTAAAACACCTTGCGTCGCATACTTTGCGACTTTTGCACTTCCGGCCATCCATCCCACAGCACATTCAACATGGCCGATGGTTCCCCCTACTCAGACGACGAGCGTGTCGTCTTGATGCTCATCTTCCAGTATCATGCAGAACTGGCGTGGCACCAGGCGACAAAGGTCTTCAACACCGTGTTCAAAGACCAGACCCGCAGCCAGCAATCTTTAGTTTCAGCCTGGTTTAGTCGTCGCAACAGCGACCAAAAAGAGGTGTGGAACCGCTTGCTCGACGAGCCACAGGCCGGACACGACCTTACGACACGTAGACAGTGGCTGCAGACCATTAATACTGCCGTGGCGCAGCTTGACATCAACCCTGACGTAGAGGAGCTTGATCAACCCGGCGAGAAGCCCCAGCGTCCTCCTGCGCTGCTTTGGAACCACGACATGCGACTTGTCTTGTATCTTCTTATCCGAGATACCTCTCTCGATCGGAACAAGAGGACTGCGGTCTTCAATGCCCTCTTCCAAGACGTCTTGGCAAATCAAGGAGTCGCGCCTGTCTCCCGAAACGCACTCAATTCGCAGTGGGGACATCGTAAGGAGAGGCGCAAGGATGAGGATCAGGACCGCCAGGCGGAGGGCACAGAAATTACCATCGCAGAAAAGTGGCAGCGCGTAATTAATGGACCGCAGACCAAAGAAGAGCAGGCGGACGTAGCCAAGTGGAACAAGGCGATCAAAGAACAGAAGATCAGCCTTGGGTATCTTCCTGACCAACAACCTTCTAAGAAGCCACAAAAAGGGGAGAAAGAGATTCGCGAGCATGAGCCGAAAGGTAACCAGGGAAGCTTCGATATGCACGAAGATGGCGTACCGGCAACAGTGCTGAGAGAAAGCGGTGGCGAGGCAATTACGACGGAGATTGGTGACCAGGTCAACACCCAACAAGTTGGCTCCACGGCCCAGGAGAATGCTGGCGGTAAAGTTACACCTGTCCAATACCGCTATCAGGCGCAACGAGCGATCGTCAACGATCTGCACCGCTCCAGCCCTGGAGACGCGGCTGAAGTCCGACGACTCTTCCAACAGTACAATCAGAGCACATTGGATCTTGCCAGGCTGGCTGTTTATCTTCACCAGGTGAACCAGACTCTCCAAAACCGCAAGCGTCGCTAAGATCGTCATCACATCTTTCAGCACGGTTGGCGCTTTCCCAGAGACCCATGTCTGCACGAGTGATGACTGCCAACCATTCGCACGAGCACGACACTTTGCTTTTTCGTTCAACATCATTCGAGACGCTGAGGCTGATTGCCTGTGTGCGTCCTGGTCCTTGCAAGACTGTTCTGGAGATTCTGGTGGGAAACGTCCGCCAGCACAATGACGACAGCCTGCTGGATAGAGGCCCTTCACAGTGATTTGGTTTTCTTTCCTGGTCAAAATTGCGGCCTCGTCTTAAAAGGTTTCTTCCCTGCTCATAGTTTTGTATTACAACTCAAAGTTATACACTCGTTGTCGTGGGCTCGTGCCAGCTCGCTATCAATCTTTGATGGTGCATGTTTGTGACGCAAAGCGCAAGGGCATGCAAAACCTGCTCATATGCGGGAAGTGTTCCATGATCCTTGTTAAAGCAGCTCATGCTGATCACCACGAACAGGTCTCGATTATGTGTATGATCTGCTCAGTCAGTTGAGCGAATGCCGGATGGTGCTTGCAATGCCAGAGCGAGCTTCGTCCTCGCTTCCGTGTAGATTCCTCTGGTCTTTCAAGTCGCACTTGACAGGCAAATGGCTGATATACTCGCGCGAGATTCATGTTTTCGCGCAACATGCTGTTGCTATAGTCAGAGCTCACGGTCTACATGAGTGTATGGTCCTCACATTTGCGTCGCCATGCAGCATGCTGGACACTGGTGACTGGAACTTCACAATATCGGCGGCTGTGAGCCAGCACATGAGCTTCATGAACGAATATGTGGCAGATGCCCTGCGGCGAAGCAGAAGACTGTGCGTTATAAAAGCGTCTTGAGTGGATGCTCTCGCCTGGAATGACCGCTTGATAGACTAAGATTGTCTACGTTGTGCGCGACCGATGTCTGATCTCCAGGGCCGAATTTTGTTGAGCAGTTGCTCCTTAAGTAATGGTGCAGTGCCGAAAGCATATCATGCTGTGTGTTCTGACAAGCTCCTAGATCCCCGACGAATTTCTTGGAGTGTGCCGGGCCGCGCAGTGCTCGGTGCTACTCGTGACTGCATATGACATCCAGCTTCTCTAGCATTGAAGCGGTTGCTCGAGCCCTCGGATCGTGCTCTGGCAAGCCGAGTCCCGTCAAGGTGCTCTTTGTCCGCCGGCGTGCATTGGCTGGCTTTCCTTAGGTCGCGACTTATGCGACGATGGTCTGGCGTGCGAGTAAAGTTGCATGCATCAAGGGGGTCACTCAGCGAGACTGGTTGCAGTGCACTGGAAGGTCGTGGCGGCCAAGTACGAGTGGCGGATGTTGTAAGGTGGTGGTACCAGGAGACTTTCGTGGCTCCGGCCGTGCGAGTCAACAATGCTGGAGGTGAACAGGACAAGCTGTCTTCCTTACGGACTTCGTGGAGCCTCAATGGCGTACGAGGCGTCGCCGCAGCTCTTGCTGCAGGCTTGATCAAGCAATGACTGGCGGCTTCTCTGAGGTTTGAAGTGAAGTTGTCGGCGAGCAAACGTTCCGGACCTGCCGTGGAGTGTGGAAAGCGCGCTGCGAGGGATTTTATCTGCAGAAATGCAAAGGAACGTCTTCTCTTCTTCGACAACCTCTAGATTTGTCGGCTCTACTATCCAAGTTGCTAGGCAATAGCACCATGGGCGGAGTGCAACCTGAGGACGTCCATCGTTTCACTACTACAAGGTAGACTCGACAATTGGCACGGTTTACTCATCAGTCCCTATGAACCACAGCCGTTAACTCCTACAGACACACCACACAGCGTATCTCTCCACTATAATAGCGACCCGCTTGCATCGGCAGCCTTCGCAATACGTAATATTACCCGAACGAAGACTCCAGAGCATATGAATCTGAGACTCAACAACTGGTTGGCGGCCGGAAGTCCGTGACAGACTTGCACCTACAACGAGCTATGACTGCGTGTTCTGAAAGATCGAAAACAGACGCCGTGTCGACTCGAGGGCTGGATGAAGCAAGGGGTAGATCTCGAGAGATGTCCCACTGAGCAAAGGGGTGGTTGGTCTTATCAAGATGACCATCGCCTCGTACCTAGATGGCAGTCATCTACGGCATCGGAAGTTTGTGTACCTATCGCAGGAAAGCCCCATTGCGAAGGTATGGCAACTCTTCGATGACAACATCAAGAAGGACTCTCGACCATACAAGAACGTACATCGACTTGTAGCCTCCATTCCATCACATATTTCCCGACATCGCAAGCCATTAGAAGAGAACTTTCCATCAGCGATGGGACAGATTGAGTTGTATGGGCAACGAATTCTCTTTCGTAGACAGTTCCCGTTTGAGTAGTAGGACGTGATGTTGGGCGCTTGCTCAAGATGTATCATTGTGATATCAATGGATTGGTTTGAACATCAATCGGAAACGGCGGAGAAAGCTTTCAATTTTGTGGAGTCAATCCATTGAGAGTCATCTACAAGTATAGCCGAGAATTGTTGTCTCTTGCCGGCAAATCGCTAAGGTGACCACTAAATTTGTACTTTGCATGGTCGATATCCCCGCGTTCTGCACAAAGGGGTGGGACTGGCTTCACATGCCAAAGTCAGGGAGTCGTAGTATTACCAATCGAGTCCTGCTCTCCTCCCTGACATGTTTAGCCATTCTACTCCCTGCAACCTCATACCTTGATCGTGCTGATCCTCAGCATTGCTGGACATCGGGGTTTCTAGCAACTGCCATGCAGCACAGCAGCATTTGAAGCCGACGACCGCGTAGCGACCACATAGTCCACAACACCGGCCTCGAATAGTGGGCGACAATCGCCATGGCACCACTTACATACATTTTCGCCTGCCTGGCGATATGTCTCGCGTTCGCGAGCGCGACACACACCTCGAACTGGGCGGTCTTGGTCAGCACTTCGCGCTTCTGGTTCAACTACCGTCATCTGGCCAACGTGCTCTCCATGTACCGCACAGTCAAGCGTCTAGGCATTCCGGACAGCCAAATCATCCTCATGCTGCCAGACGATATGGCTTGCAATCCGCGCAACAGCTTCCCCGGCACGGTCTTCAACGACAAGAGCAGACTGCTGGACTTGTACGACGACAAGGGCACAGGAGACGGAACGGATGAGCAAAAGGAGGGCATGGGAGGAATCGAGGTGGACTACAGAGGAAACGAGGTGACGGTGGAGAACTTCATACGGCTGTTGACGGATCGCTGGCCTAGCAGCCAGCCCGTGAGCAAGCGCCTGATGACAGACGACCGCAGCAACATCTTGATCTACATGACTGGACACGGCGGCAACGAGTTCTTAAAGTTCCAGGACGCAGAGGAGATCTCATCTTTCGACCTCGCGGACGCTTTCGAGCAGATGTGGGAAAAGAAGCGGTACAATGAGCTACTGTTTATGATCGACACTTGCCAGGCGAATACTATGTACCCTGCTTTCTACACACCCAACATCATTGCTACTGGTTCCTCCGCGAAGGACCAAAGCTCATACTCGCACCATGCAGACCAAGACGTTGGTGTGGCCGTCATCGACCGCTGGACATACACGAATCTCGAGTTCCTGGAATCTCGCCTGAACAGCACCTCTTCCGACGTGCGACTCGGCGAGCTCTTCGATTACTACACTTTCGAGCGCGTGCACAGCGAAGCAGGCGTACGCCATGACCTCTTCCCGGGTGGCCGCGAGGGTGCCCGAGACCGCCGAGTTTTGGACTTCTTCGGTAACGTGCAGGGCGTTGAAGTGGATAGCGCTGGAGACCAGTCGGCGGCTAGCTGGCAGGAGGATCTGAAGAAGTTGGAGCGATTTGTCGAAATTGCCAAGGCGGCAGAGGAAGAAGAAGTAGCTGCGCAGAAGAAGCCGGCGGAAGCAAGTGAGAAGGCTACGCTGTCAACGAAGCAGAGTCAGCCCAGAGCCGCGCTTGACATGGCACATGAGGTTGGCAGCTGGGTCAAGCAGGCTGCTGGTATTGGGTCATTGCTTGCGCTTGGGGCGGTTTGGTTTGTAGTGAAATGAATCAATATGGTATCGATTTTGCTACACAACGGAAGATCCATACGCCATACACGAGTAACATAAACACAATTTAACCATCGCTACCTGCGGCCGGAGTTACCAAAACATGTGCGGAGCTCGATTTCCTTCTGGAAAGGAACCCGATCTTGCTCTCCAGATCTCGTTCAAAGTCATCGTACAGCACCAGATTGAGGGTAAAATCCAAATCTCATGACTACAGGTTTCCTCTTTCGAAGTTGCCACTTCTTGCCTGAGGGGAACTTCTCTATCGATCATCTTCCTCGTCACTAGAATCAGTCTTGAAACCTGCAGGCTTGTACTTCACGAAGTCGGCAGGATCTATAGGTGTAGGCTCAAAGCTCCCATCTCCGCGATCAATGAATCGCCTCATTGGAAGAAACCAGTTTTTGCTCTGGATGTAGCTTTCGAGATCTCTCTCGAAGACCAGCTCGAGGCCGACTTCGGCCGTACACTCTGTGAAGGATTCCAGGTCCAAGTCGTAGTCTCTCGATTCACCAAAACCTGTATCCTGAGCTGCCCTCGCCGAACCTTCTACAAGCATCCTCTGCTCGACGAACCGTCCGACTAGAAACCAGTGCTGGATTTTCGGGTGCGATGTAGCATTCGCAAAAGCGCTGAAGGCTTTCCCATCTTTCGAATAGCTCACGATGGCCCCATTGCGGACAAGGTATTTTACCATGTCAAGACGCCCGTATTTGCACGCGGACATCAACGGGGTACCCTCGGGGCCTTCTTCAAGGTTCAACATCACACCTGCTTTGTGGACCAAGTTCAAAATTTGAGGCGGAACGAGTCTCCCTTGCCACAACTGTCGTGTCGCGTAGTCCAACTTGCGCAAGTGTGTGGGACGGAGTTTGAGAAATGCACTCATAGCCAAGATCCTTGATTTGCCAGGCATCTTGGCCCACAGTATATCTCCCATGTAAGGATACTCTGTGTGTCTCCCCAGTTGAAGTGAAGCTTCTTCAAGCATCAAGACTGACCGAAATCCCCTCAAATAGATGTAGCATATGTCTTCGAATGAGGGGATAGATCCGGCTTTCAGTAGCCTCGTGAACACAGGGAAGTGACCCCTTCCTGCAGCCGCAGCAATCGCGCCGTCACCATATCGATCCACGGCATGAATGTCAGCGCCATGTTCCAGTAGGTAGTCGGTGGCGCCCAGCTGTCCGTACAAAGCTGCCGATATGAGCGGTGTCTTCAGGTCATCCGATTGTACATCTATACTGCAGTGATAAGCTAGCAGTACTCTGATAGTGTCCAGATCGCCTAGCCTTGCCGCAATGTGAAGTACCGTGTATCCATCCTGGTCGAGTCTCTCTGGGTCGAATCCGTGCTTGAGTAACATCGGAACACTCTTACCACCAGGGGAGAATAAAGCTTCACGCAATGCTGTGCCTTCCGGCTGGTCGCAAAACTTCCAGGCGTAATCTGCATCGTGGATATGTGTTAAAGCCTCGAACGCTTTATCGTGAGTTTGCGGTTGAGCAAGGGAAGGCTCGCCATTCATCAAGAGCTCGATAGCAGCTGTGTTACCGCTGTAGGCCGCAGAGAGTAACATACTCTCCAGAGCCCGCGGCGACAGTCTTGGGTGTGATTGCATGGCTTTCTTCAGTGGGTCTATCATATCATGCTGCGCTGCTAACATCGCAAACACAGAAGCATCTTCTGGGAAGTGCTTGGGGCAGATCTGATGAATCTGTACGGTCTCAAGGCTCTGCAGGTAGTCTGTAATTTCCACCTTACCATTGCTGATCGCGGTCAACAATGGTGTGCACTTGCATGATCTGTATCGAAGGCCTAGGTCAATCCCCGAGGCGGTCCACGACTTGAGCGACTGCACGTTTGCATTCAGTATGGCGCGTTTTATGTCATCTGGTAACGTCAGCTCTTGTCGCTCTGAGATCGTGATCCCAGAAGGCCGGGGTCGGTGCGCCTCCAATCCGCCAGACTGTCGTTTTCGGGAGATATGATCGGCGAGATAGTTTGCAGCCTCTGTGTGTCCACGAACCAACGCATACATTTCGGGAGTGCGACCTTCGTGGGTCAAGGCTTGGGCATTTGCTCCAGCTTGCAGCAAATTTTCGATGTCCGAAATGTTACCACGCATGGCCGCGATGTGGATGGGCGTTGTGCCATCGTGGGGATCGACATAGTGGACGTCGAAACCTCGTTCCAGCAAGAATTTGACAGTGCCGTTGTTCCCCTTCATGCTCAAACATGCCATCCACAACGCTGATGGTACAGCTAGCTCCTCTTCCAAAGCCAAGTCCTGCTGAGTCAGTTCGTACAACGCTTTGAGCGCTCCAATTGAGCCAGAGTTTGCAGCAGCTTGGAACGGTCCGATGTTGTAGAACCGCGGCGGAGTGAAAAGATACTCTCTCTTCTGGTAAGTGGGTCGACAGCCGCGTTCAATCAAAATCCGGATGCAATCCTCGTTTCCGGAAGAGCAAGCTGCAGACAGCGCACTACCGCCGTTTTCTGTGCAAATTGATACATCTGCACCATGTCGAATCAGCAGCTTCAGTAGTGCTGATGATGGCAAGGTCGCACTTCGCATCAAAGCAGTCGTTCCATCCTCATTCTCCCATACGACGTCGAGTTGTGCGCCGGCCTTGACCAAGAGCTTTACAGCTCTTTTGGTGGCGGACAGGCTGATCAAATCGGCTTGGTATCCGGCGATGGGCGCTTGCAGCAAAGGAATTCCGTGGACCGTTGAACTGTCGAGATGTTTCGTACGGCTCAAAGCCTCCAGAAGAAGTTCGTCAGACACTGCCCATAGGCATAAATGGGCGAGGAGCGATGCTCCTCCATCGATAACGGTGGCGTCGACATCCACAATTACGTCTAGTAATGTCCTCAGGAGGTATGTGTTCTTCAGTCGACATGCGGTGGCAATCAGTAGCGATTCCGTGAAAAATCGTCGCCGGATTTCTGTCGGCATCTCTAGCTTGACAACTTGACACAATGCCATGACAGATGTGTAAGCCAGCTGAGGCTTCTCGAGCAGTTTTGTCACATTTTCCTGCAGGCCAACCACGATAATGTGAAAGCTTGACAGATCTTCTGCTTCAACCTGCATACCATCGTACCTTGCCTGCAGGAGCTCCTCAAAACATGAGACCCGCGCACAGCAAGCCTTGCATTCGTCGATGTTATGTGTGGCATGCTCACTAATCCAGATTGCAAGCGTAGTGATGCGAACGATCGGTATGATCTCGTGGTAGTGTGCAAAGGAGGCGAATGTCTTGAGCATGTGTAGTGCTTCGCGCACATGCTCGTTGATACCTGGAAAGACCTCACTATGGTCCTTGCAAAGCTCGTAAACAAGGTAGCCCAGTGCATCGACGCAATTGGCCTTCTTCTCAGATTCTTCCCACTCAAGTTCAACAGCAAGCCGGAGTGTTTGAACAGTGAACGGAATTAGCGCTGTGGTCAACTGGAGTATTGTGCGGCCGGCTCGGGTTTTCAATTTGTGGTCGGCTTTACGACTCAGTAGAAGCTCGACGACTTGGTAGTCCGGTTGAAAAGCCGCCAGATGAAGCGCCGTATAGCCATCTGTGTTGTAAGCATCTATCGATTGCGCGATGATCTCATCGGTAAGGTGCGGCAAGATCATTTCTGTCAAGATGTGACCATGGGGATTGCGGGCTAGCTGATGCCAAATGGTATCGCCAGTATTGCTGCTGTGCAAGGGGTTTGCACCTTGTGACAGAAGCGCTTGCAGAGCTTCCGACAAAACTGCCATGCCACCACCCCATGCCTCCTCATCGGGTGCTAACGCAGCCCATAGCATCAGACTAGAGTCGCCGTTTCGAGACACACTGTCGAGTGACGCACCAGCAGACAGCAACAAATTCAAGACGTCCAAGGATGCTTGACCGAATCGCGAATTCGTAAGAAGGTATCCGACGGCTGTAACACCGTCAATGTCAGGCTTGTTGACGTTGGCGCCTCTATCGAGTAGATATCTGGTTGTTGCAACACAAGGTTCATCGCTGGATATATGGAGCAGACTCGCATTCTGGAAGCCATGGTCAACATGGATTCCCGACCCTTCAAAGATCCACTCAATTGTCTCGAGGTCCCCTCTCCGGCATGAGCTCTTCAGTAGCTGTTCTACTTCGGGAAGTAGATTATGTTGATCGTCTGTGAAAACAGTTGCCTTGAAGCTCGGTACTACATCCAGTGGCTGATCATTTGACTGCCGCCCGAGTCGCTGCACAAGTCGCAGCACAGCAAATCGATCGCATTGAGGAACTCGAGACATATCCATAGTTTGCAGGTATGCATAATTGTCCAGCGCAGGTTCATCGTCCAGTATGAGCTCCGCAGTTGTCTTGTCCAGTACTGCTCCAGCCGCGAAAATTGCCTCAAGTTCGCCGACCATGTAGGCGATGAGAGCAGTCCCGCATCGGCCACTCGCAAGAGGTCTACAGTCAATATGCACATCAGCGCCCGCTTCGAGAAGTAGTTTCACCGACATCGCCAGGCAGTTTCTGTTTTTGGCACTCCGCTCTCTCCTGCCACCAATACTGACCATCATGGACCAGGCACTTGATACCGCGTCATCTCCAAGAAGTGCACAGTGTAGTGGTGTACCCAAGGGACTCTGTCCGTTGATGAGCGTTTTCGGCGTAGTACGTAATTCGGTGAAGTCGAGGAGATGGAACATGGCAGCGAAGTGCAACGGCGTGGAACCCTCTCCAATTTGCTGGGCTATCATCCAAGTGTCTTTGTTATACTCATCGTCTGGGTCCAACGAATCGTAAGCGTCTGCGACCATCGGAACAAGCCAAGGTTCGGATGGCGACTTGTTACAGTGTTTCCATAAGACCCTGCGGATGCTGTTTCTCGACAATATGAAAAGCTGTCTCCAGTTTCGAAAGTGTGCCCCTTGCGTTGTGTGAAGCAACTTGGTCGCCAGATTTAACAGGTGCTTTGGGCTATCACCACTGTCCAGATAATAGTTCCAAGCTTCGGCTGCGTGTAGGTAGAATGGAAAGCGAGACAGTTGAGCAAGCAGTGATGATATGTCGTGGAAACAGCTGCTTTTGAGAGCATCAAAGTTCAACGCCGTAAGGCATATCTCAGCTCTGTAAACATTTGCAGTAGCGTCGTCCCAACGATATCTCACCAGGTGAGGTTTACGACCCGGATCGATTCCGCGAAGGTATTCTCCCACGGTGAAATGAGCGAATTCCACAGTAGTCCCGTCTGCAGATAGGCTGACTAGGCTACTACAATTGATGAGAATATCTTGAACATCTACAAGATCTTCTGTGTCCAGTACTGTAGATCCTTCGTTGATAGTGATCGCCTCGCAAAGTTGGCGCACATTCAGTACAGTATATGGGTGGGACAGCCAGCGCAAAATCCGTTCCACTCGCCTGCAAGCACCCTCGCCACGCGCATTGACGCGCTCGAGGATGCGGTCGTAAGTTGCTTCGAGTGTCCGTGGTAGCATATCCAGAGCCTCCAGTCGTTCTCGATCAGACATTAGATTGCACAGATGGTCCAGTTGACAAGCGACCCATCGAAACCTTGGGAGTCGTAAGTACCATCCATCGTGTTTATCAATTTGCTGCGAACTTACATGCCATCGGCGCCATTCACCAGTTTCTGCACGATCTTGTCCTTGACCTCCGAACTGCGAATACGGAGCTTTCCGAGCCTTACCCTGCGTTCGATCTGCGCAGGCACATACAGACGAAGATCCTGGCTAGCAGTAGCTATGGAAACGTGTTGGAAATTGCTTAGAAGTAGCTCGATTTCGGGTTCGCGTCGACTGAAGAGAAGCATGCGCACGTGTGAGAATTGAATCGTTATGTTGACAAGCATTTCAACGGCGTCAGCAGCCTTGTCGCACTCATCTATGCCATCAACAATGATTGAGACGGATCTGAAGAGGCGAAGCATTGTGCGCAGAGTTTGCAAAAGCTCGTGCTTGTTGCGTAGTCGCGTTCCAGTGGTGGCGCCTTCCTCGATGAGGGTTTTGTCGGCCAACACAGCCATGCATTCACCTTGCTGGCGGGCGAGCTGTCCGATGAAGCAACTCAGCAAATCAGACAACCTCTGAGTACTGCCGTTGGAGTGGCTATAATAGTAGAATATGACTCCGTGGCGATCGCTTGCGCAGTTCGCGGTCTCTTTGATTGCCAGTGCCGACAGAACAGTCTTACCAGCACCCGGGATACCGTAAACCCATAGTTTAGAGTCCACTACATCGAGCCATTGTTGAAAGGCGCTTCCTTTTTCTAGGAACCACAAGCCGGTACCAGGCTGATGAAGCTCCAGGTTTGTGCGGTACATCTCATCTGCAGCATCTGCGCCAATCACTTGAAGCAGTCTCCGACTCTCCTTTGTCATTTGGATTTTGCACAGCTTGTCGATGGCGTTATTGACCTGGTCAATCTTGTGCGAGGTCTCCTCCTCAACGGCCTTGAAAGCAATTATCGCGTCGAGAGCGTCTACAGATAGAGCGAGATCGAAGCTGGATTTATGCCTTTCCATCTCCGCCAAACACTTTTCGGTATCCGACAAGCTGAACGGCCATTTCAGAGTCCGCTTCGCCTTTTGTACAAACGCAATGCCTTGCTCTTTCGGGTCCGCCTTCTCCAGTTTGTCGCAAATCCTCTGCAGTGTCTTCTGGCAATCAAGCACCTGCGACGCTGTTATTTGCGAGCTTATGGCACCGGATCCTAGCTTATTTTCCAGCGCTGCGAGGCTTTGCAGTATCCCTGCGAGGGCCTGGACCTCCCGCAGGAGCTTCCTGGAGTCCTCACTTGCATGCTTGCAAGCGATTATCGCGTTGTACGTCCGTGAGATAACGACCTCAGCCAAGGTGACCAGACCAGCGACACCTGATGCCACCGAAAGAGGGTCCATGAACACGATTCGTCCTTGCCTTTGCTGCAAAGATAGTCAAACTCGTGGTCAAATGTGGCCCATGAATACGGCTGGGGTACGCCATGAGCAACATGATCCAAAGCCTACAAAAGCCCAGCCTTCTGCGGCTGAGCGATAGGTCTCCCAGTCTGAGCTGACAGAGCTGGATACATCCTCCGGTGTAACCTGCGTTAGCCGCGTTTCGTAGCGCCCAAGCACCGTCCCCAAGGTCTTTGAACATCCCGGATGTCAGCAATCACAGCATCACCTACTTGCTCTACGTGTACGTCGACGCTTAATAGCCAATCACTGCGCCGTCGGCAGCCATTTCGGAACATGCAACCTCGAGGGGCGAATCTTCTGTTCCAGGTGCAATAAAGAACATCTACGCCACGACGCCGGCTGGTGTTGGGCAGCAAAGGCCCTTGGACCACAATTTGAGAGCAAAGGTATTGGGGTCGAAGGCTCGCATTATTTCAATATGACGGATTCACACGCCAGACGCGGCGGGCGGGCCTGCGATGGTCGCAGATCTACAACATCCTGTGCAGATCCACAACATCCAGTGGCAGATCCACCATGTGCGCCAAGGGGCGTTGGAAGCAATGCCACCTCCCCGGTGTCCCCGTCGCCCCCGATCAGCACCACAATCGCTTGCACTCAATTATACTTTCTCTTCCACGCAACCCTATTGCCCGCCGTCGCAGTCGGTTAACGGCAACCTTGATTGGCGTTTCCGTGCGGGGCTACGTGGCAAACCTGGCTCGGCTGCGACATGATGTTATGACCTAGCGGCGCGCGAGCACACCAGACCATGCTTGTTAGTCGATAGTACGCGTTGATGGGTCTTTTCTTCTAACAACAACATCACACATTATGCGCGACACCGACAGGCATGGCTGCCTACGCTCCAAATGAAAATACGTGGCCGCTAGAGGGCATGGTCCATGAGATGCCAAACCCTATATCGCGTTGGGACTCCCACCAGTCGGCTCCTGGGCACACCGATGCCGTGAAACCGGCTTTTGTGGCAACACGCTCGCCTCGCATACATCGTCAAAAACTCATGCAAAGGAGGATGTCGGACCGCAAACAGCTCTTGGCCCCACAGACGCGGGCTGTGGACGATAGCAGCACTTCACCCTCGACAATCACGATGGCCGACGATAGCGAGAGCGCCGATGAGGAAATCATCTCAAGGGGCGTTGCTGCATACGGCCAAGATTCAGGACGCTCCCAGATGCTTGTCAATCAAGCAGGCATGCCTTTCCTTACCGACCATACTGGGCCATCTCAGCACCTTCTACTTGGCGCAAACGGCGAGGACGTTGAGGAGATTGGCCAGTGGTACTTTGCATGTCAGCTTCCTGAGAAGGATGCCGAATCTTTCGGCGCTGTGCACAACAATTGGGTGAAAGGCATCTGGGAGATGGGCAAAGACAGCCAATCCATTTTTGCAGCTCTAGGCGCATTCGCATTACACAAAAAGACCATCCTTGGGCAAGCGGCTGCACGCTCCGAATACTATGAGCAGAAAGGCCAAATCATCCAAAACATCGTCTCTGACATTCAAAAATCGCCCGACGGACCAGACCCAGTGACAATACTTGCCATGGGAGTGCTAGCCTATTTGGACATTCGCGATGACCAGCTCGAAGCTGCAGGAACACACCTCCGTGCAGTGCGCAACTTTATCGACATGCCTGCAATGCCACCACAAGGTTGGCTATACCTTGCCTGGATCGACTTCCGCCAAGCCCTTTTCACCAATTCCGAGCCATCATTGCCATTCTATGTTCCTGCGCTCTTTCGTGAGGTGCCTCAATCGCTCCGATTCCAACAACGCGAAGCATTCCGGATGGGAGCTACCAATGCTTCACTATGTCCAAGATCCCCAGTCTTCACACTGGACATGGCATCTGACCTCTTTGGGAAACTCCATGCCCTCTGTTATTGTACCGATGTCCTCGGACAATCCGAAACGCCACCGTTTGGACAGGTCTACGCTCTGGAGTATGGCCTCAGGGTGGTGCAAGCTCGTGCCAAACGCAGCGAAGGCGACGTCTTCACCTCACCAATTCTACTGGTCACTTCCGCAATACAGCTACACGTGTGGATGGCTGCCCGCTTCTACACGCCACAGGCGCGTGAAACACATCTAGGCCTTATACAAGTGGCGACCGAAACAATCGACAGCTTTGAGGACATGATCACGCAATGGTATATTGCCGCCGGCATGGAATCCCTTCTGTGGGTTCTCTTTACTCTAGTCGCAAGTTTACGAGCACACGAACTCCCCCAAACATCAAACATGGTCAAGCTTCTATATCAAGCGCTGCGCAAAGCACGCATTAATAACTGCGACGACTTCGAGGCGCGACTCAAACGCTGGCCATGGCTAGCCAACTGGCATCCGGTTCAGATCGGCGTCGTTTGGGACATGCTGTGTGCCCGATATCCAGATCTTGTGCCTCAGATTACTCGTGCAAGCATTCCCGAGGCAAATGCTGACCCCACCAAAGCACGACATAGATGGTTTTTGGGTGGCTTAGAATTTTTCAATAGCATGTAGGGGAGTGGAGACTGGGCCGCTGCTGTCTGCAATGATATAAATGGGTGTTGTAAGATTGTGTGCGATTTTACGAAGATATGATCAAGGGATATCTGCCATCTTAGGATGGGATACATGGCAACCAGGACCTTACGGTGATTTTAGCGAGCGAACAAGTATGTGCTCCGGTGTATGAGGATCTGCTTCATGTTGTAATGCAGCCAGCCAATGCGAAAGTGGCCTGACCCTTGTTGCCTTTACCCGCACCACCCTTACAGATACTTATCCTCTCCATGGCTGCTATAACGATTCGAATCGGAAAGCGCACATCGGACAGCGCACATCGGACAGTGCACTCAAAGTTCGTGAGAGATCGTCCCTCAAAAAATGCAGCTCTTGTGCTTAAATCATATTCAAACCATTCATAACACCGGTATTCCCTGATGACCGACTTGGGTAATAGCAGGGGATAACACAACATGATATTTGGAAGGACCCCGAGATAAGTAGACGGTGCGTTTGATGAGGCCCGGATATCTGGCGTAAATTCAAGATTGCATGATACATGACCAGGTGGCGGGTTCTAGGTTCACGGGGAAGGTCGTGCAGCATGCAAGCACGTTTCAAAGCACGGTCTCTGAGTTGGGCGACTGCGTAAATACATGCCTTTGCATCGCACGATCACAGTCAGACTTATTGTGATATTATTGATAGTGACGTAAGAGTGATGGCCTGAGGATATTTGCATCAAAGGTTTGGTGGAATCTGTCATTGCTCAGATTGAACTCTTCACCATACCTCGGTATCGTTGATGACCGAACCTCGATGTGAAGACAAACAAGCATTGCCTCAAACTTTCTCTGTGTGATCAATGTTCACGACGCTCTTCTCCACGGCCCTTTCCTTCTCGTCAAGACCAAGCGAAGCTTGTCTGAAAACCTCCGGTTCCGCTGCCTCGCCATCAAACACTTTGGCAATCTCCTCAAGGGTACGACCCTTGGTTTCTGGGAAGAGGAAGTAGATGGTGGGAATCATTGCCGCGAGAGTGCCGATGTAGACGAAGTAGAACTTCCAGGCGATGGCTTCGAGTGCGATCGGGTTGCAGAATTGGTTGAAAACTAAAACAATAGATTAGTTTTAAGGATTGCACAATAAATTCGAATGCAATGGGCTCAAACTCACAACCAGCCGAGAAAACTGTAGTCAGGTTGACGGCAAGGCCCTTAGCGCGAAGGGAGAAAGGTAGGATCTCGACGGGATAAGCGATCGATAGCGGGGTGAAGGCGATATCATAGAAGGCGAAGAAGATGAAGAGGAAGGCGACTGTGGCACTTCCGGCAGCCTTGATTGCATGCTCCGCGAAAGTTGCGCTTAGCGCAGTTACGACAATGAACGAGGCCAGCATACCACAGGCAGAAATAAGCCACAGTGGACGACGGCCGAAGCGTTCAGCGCTTAGGGCGCCACCGAAAGCGAAGAAGGCGTTCCAGATCTGGAGGGCAAGGTTGATGACGGCTTGTGTGATAGAGCTGGTGATGCCTACACTCTTTAGAATGGGCGCAAGGTAGTAGCTGACGATTCCGTTGCCTGAAGATGACGTTAGTATGCTGACAGCAATGGAAGAGTGCCTTCGATGGATATCGTACCTGCCCATTGGATCATGAAGCCAACCAGGACGCAGATCAAGAGGCGGTGCCTGTTGCCCTTCGTGGCGAAGAAAGTAGACCAACCAGTGGACTTTGAGGCTTCCTTCTCAAGTTCGAGAGCCTGGCAAATTTCCAGATACTCGAATTGAACAAGCTGATCATCCATGTCTCCGTTTGCGTGATACCTCGCAAGAATCTGGAGAGCCTCTTGGTGGCGGTTCTTGGACACGAGCCACCGGGGAGACTCGGGCACCCACCAGAGGCCAATGAGCTGGATCGCTGGGAAAAAGCCCTGGAAAAGACAAGGGACACGCCAGCTCCAGTGGTTATCGACGAAGAGGAATCCAAGAGACATGACGGCAGAGACGATAGCACCCCAGAACCAAATCGCTTGGAAGAGATTGGTAATATTGGCGCGATGCTTGGGGTGGGCAATCTCCGCTGTCAATGGCGGAGCTGCTGTTTGCGCAAAACCTAAACCAACACCAAGCATGATGCGAGTGCCCAAGAAGGCATAAACGCCAGAAGTTGCGCATTGAATGACTGCTGCACCCAACATGAGGGTCGATCCAATAGCTACCGTGATCCTCCGACCGAGGTAGTCAGAAACGTACGAAGCCGGAATGAAGGATGGAAGACCACCAAGACTGATTCCAGCGAGCGTAATACCGAGAAGAGTTGAAGCCGGGTCGCCAAGGTTCTCATTGAAGTATGGCATCGCAAGCAGGCCATTGATCAAGGACCCGTCGTAGCCATTGGCGGCTGCTGATGCGAACATGGCACCAATGGCGAAGTTCAGTCGACGAAGACCGCTGTCCCGAATCCAAGAAGGGTTGACGTTGTTAGTCAGAGTTTTATAAGCTTCATTGCCGCTGGAGGCAACGACGCCAGATGGACCGCCCATGTTGTCGACTTTGGTGCTTGCGGATGGAGTTTGAGCAACCAGTTGTGCTGATCTGTCTTGAGAGGCCTGGATGGTTATAGGCTAGCCGATGGTGTAAGAAGCTGACGCCTTGAGATCCGATGAAGAGTCTGTCGCTGGGGGTTGAGTGAGGTCTTTATAACCTCATTGTAAAGCCGCGGTCAGGTGCTGTCAAAGAATCTCGTTGTATCTCATTTTGGAAAACCAGGATCTGGCCGCGGTGGAGTTTGCCGAAGTCCGTCTGTTCCCAGCCATTGTTAGCGATTGTGGAGATGCACCTGGAGAGGCGGAGGCGACATGGAGAAGGTTCTGGGGCAAAAGGTTGAAGAGCGGAGCGCGAGAAACAATGCGAGAGTCTTTGCGAGAATCTCTGCGATGGTCTTGCCGATAATCTCAAAAGACACCGATGACTTTCCGCAGCTACATGCCCATTTTGCGACTTTCAATTTCTGCACAGTTCTGATAGAGATGATCTTGGCAACACAATTGCCCCGGAACAGCAGCCGAGAATCTCAACGACAATTGTCGCGTCGACCGCCGCCCCGCCGTTGCCTTCATCAGGACCTGGCAGGGAACTTGTATTTCCTACGGATGATCAATGCCAGCCGCATTAGCCCCTGCGCGCAAATGTAGGTTGTGATTTTTAAATGGTTTAGATTGAAGAAGCTCCCTCTTTCCATCACCATTCATTCTCTCCCCTCAATCTCTTATCACAATGTCTTCCGGCGGCCACATGCAATCTACTTCATCACAAGAGATCCAGCGTGCCTGGTGGAAAGAGGCATCGATCTATCAGATCTACCCTAGCTCCTTCAATGACTCCAATGGCGATGGCATTGGCGACATACCTGGCATCATCGAAAAACTCGACTACATTAAGGCACTTGGTGTCGATGTCGTTTGGGTCTGCCCCATCTATAAAAGCCCTTTGATCGACATGGGCTACGACATTGCTGATTACCGAGCTATCGACCCACGATACGGGACTATGAAAGACGTTGATAACTTGATCGCCGGTCTGCACGAGAGAGACCTCAAGCTGGTCATGGATCTTGTCGTAAACCACACATCAGATCAGCACGAGTGGTTCCAGCAGTCGCGATCCTCGAAAGACAACCCTTACCGCGATTGGTACATATGGCGCAAGCCCAGAATAGACGAGCATGGCAACCGTCAGCCGCCGAATAACTGGAGTTCATACTTCAGTGGTGGTGCATGGACTTACGACGAGCACACCGACGAATACTACTTGCACCTGTTTGCTAGCGAACAGCCAGACCTCAACTGGGAATGCGATGCGATGCGAGAAGCAATTTATGACACCATGCGCTATTGGCTGGAGAAAGGCGTCGATGGTTTCCGCATGGACGTGATCAATCTCATCAGCAAGGATCCGGCCTTGCCAGATGCTAAGATCGTACACCCAGAACGACAATTTCATCACGGCTCTGAACATTATGCCAACGGGCCTCGAATTCACGAGTATCTTCAAGTCATGGGGGGCATCATGAAAGAATACGATGCTTTCAACGTTGGCGAGATGCCTTGGGTCGAAGATACTGGTGAGATATTGAGATGTGTTGGCTCGCACCGCAACGAGTTGAACATGATCTTCAATTTCGAGATTGTGGAAGGCATTGACCACGGAAAAGGTGGAAAATTCACACCTCAGGAATGGCAGATGTCAGAACTCAAGAGCATTGTCAACAAGTGGCAGCGCTTCATGTACGAAAATGGCGGCTGGAACGCTCTGTATCTGGAGAATCACGACCAGGCTCGTACCATCTCGCGCTGGGGCTCAGACAAGCCACAATTCCGACAAGAGGCCGCGAAGATGTTCGCAACTTTCCTCGGTCTACAGAGCGGAACTCTGTTCATCTACCAAGGGCAAGAGCTAGGCATGTCAAATATACCCACAGAGTGGGAGATGAACGAGTTTAGAGATTTGGAAACCCTAAATCACTGGCACGAGCTGTGTGAGACTCGACCCGACGATGACGATGCAAAGGCGCTAGCCAAGTTGCAGTACCACACAAAATCGAGAGACAATGCCAGGACTCCCATGCAGTGGTCGACAGACAAACACGCAGGCTTCACAAGTGGGCATCCATGGTTCCGCGTCAATGATACATACACCGAATGCAACGCCGCGGCGCAAGTAGGTGTGTCTGGGAGCCCTTTCGAACATTGGTCTGCCATTCTCCGTCTCCGGAAAGAGATGGCTAACATGTTCGTGTATGGCGACTTTGAGATGGTGGACGCAGAGCATGAAGATGTGTTTGCGTACACGCGAAGCTACAGCGGCGAGTCAATTTTAGTTGTGTGCAACTTCCGCGAGCGTCCAGTTGATTGGAAGCTGCCGCTAGGCATGCATGGTGTGAAGAGGGAACAGTTGTTGATCAGTACGTATGGGGATTTGCTCTCGGACGCTGATACCGTGGTTCTGAGACCATTTGAGGCGTTTGCGTATGCCCAACCCCGTGTGAGCAGTCGATTGTAATTCATCACCGACCTGAATTGATAACCATATAGAGCATTAATTTTGTTGGCGAGAAGTACTGTTGACTCCAGTCTGCCACCTTTGCGTATCAAGCCCGGAATGTAGTCGTTGCTCCGGGATTGGTTGTAGAAATCCCCTGCCTGCAATTCGATGATCACGAATTGACATAGCAGACATCCGTGCAATCAGCGGGCCAGGATTTGTACCTAATTTGTGCAACGCCATGTTTTTGTTCACGTTCGGCAATGGTCAAAGGGGGACTTCTCGATCTATACTGTATGTACCGTACCTTTGCCACACACACCCACCCCGCTTCCTTGGCAATCGCCCACGCTCGCCTCTTTGCTCCATCTTCCACCTTCCGACATCGCAACTATTCATCGATCCCATCGCATCAAGCTACTCTGCGATGGTCGTTCCTTTATCTCTTTTGAGGTACTCATCGCACGATGAGCCAACGGCGAGTCTGCGATGCATGTGCTGTCCGCAGGATCCGGTGTGATGGACTTCCACAATGCTCGAGATGTACAGACGCCGGACTGGACTGTACTAGAATCAGGCCACGTCTAAAGTCTGGTCCAAAAGGCATCAAGAAGAGGACACTGGATAAACTGGCGAAAGCGCAGGGACTCCAGTCTCGCACTCAGTCTTTGCGGCCAGAAGACCTGCGCCCATTGGCAGTCACCAACAGCTCATCCGATACGTTGCCGCAATCGCCCTCTGACAATGCCATTCATATTTCCAAAGAAGCATTCATCCTGGACCCCTCAACGACTGGAACCTGGCATGCATTTGATGACCAGGATATTGTGGCGGGCGATCGGAGTTTGGATCCTGGCGCATGGAATGGCACTGTCACTTACCCTTACAAGATTACCGTGGATCACCTATTACTCTACTTGGATATTTATCATCACAAACTGTACCCTGTCTGGCCAATTGTGAGCAAAGACTCTCTCACGGCCCGGCTGTGTCTCCATGTGCCTGACCCCGAAGCGTACATCCTTGCATCGAGCGTATGCATTGCTACAGTGTTACAGCTGCAATTGACAGCCAGCGACTTGGATGGGAGCTTGATCGAACCAGAGCTTATCATGAATGAGATAGAGTCATTACGCCAGACACAGGACTATCGAGAGCATCCTTCGATCGATTCCCTTAAGTCAAGCTTCTTCTTACATGTTGCCTACCTTCATATGAAGAAGCAAAGGACTAGCACCCTGACGCTTCGAGAAGCGATATCCATGGCGCATATGCTTGACCTCCACAAGCCATCGCATTATGAAGTGGCATCTATTGAGGACTCTGGGGTCGAAGATCATCTGAGAATACTCTGGCTGCTCTTTATCACAGAAAGGTAGGCTTCCCAGACTCTGCCATTCCGATTGTGCTTCCACTTCTTAACACTAACTCTGCAAAGAGCTCACGCACTTCAATACGACCTACCTTGTACTCTAGCGGTCCCTTCGAACTTACCACTTCCAATCGCCAGCACCGAGCCTTTCACCTTGGCAGCCTTCACGTCGCTTTGCAGCATGTTCAAAGCCCTCGCCGAGGCATCTCTTGACACCACGCACTCCGCCCTGCGAACGTCTTATACACAATTGTTGCACCTCCCGGCTCCAGCCCAACCCTACAACCAGCTACAAAAGGCTGATGTGAGAGTCACCCAGCACTGGACCAAATTGCATATATGGAAATTAGCGGTATCACGCATCAAAATGACTGCCGAACCAGGCGGCGATATTGCCAGCGTACTTTTCCCTCTGCAGGCAACGAGAGATCTATTATCAGAGGTCGCGGAGCTCTCAGTGGACAGTCTCGAGGCTCACGGCTCCGGCATGGAGCTCAAGCTGTTCGAATTCGCCAATACGATTGCCGACGTAATGGTGTGCATGCCGGGCCGCTGGACTGAGGACCCTCGCATTGGGCCTCGAGAGTATTTGATGCATCTTGGCCAAGTGCTCGGGAGATTCCGAGGTGGCAATGAAGCTTTGCTGCCGTTACTTCGCTCAAGGTTCGTCGAGCTCGGGCTCTCGCTGCCAGCGATCCCGCGAGTGGTAGACATCACGCACGAGAGTAGTGATGATTCTCCAGGCAGAGTGAATTCTGCAGACGATGGCATCATGCCTTGGGTCATGGATGAGCCGCAGCCTGATGAGCAGCACGATGCATACACTACGTTCGCATAGTTCGTGCCCAAGTATTAGCTGCACTCTTATCGCTACTCTCATGTACCAGCACCATAGGCTATAGGAGCTTTAGGAAGAGATCTGCCATCGAGAGACCTCCACTAGCACCTATCGATGTCAGAGGCGAGTGTGGCAGTACGGGCGACTGTCAAGACTGATTTACCGGGCTTGCCGTTGAGAGCCCATACACAAACCTGAGCGCAACGGCTGTACTCTCGTTGTTTGATCGCTTACTTGAGCGACTCCCAACTAACAAAGAAGTGCTGTACGATCTTGAAATGCTCCCATACAACGCTCAAAGCTCATGCTCGCTCAAACTCGCTACGGTCAATACTACCAATCAATGATCCAATCACTGGCACCACTTTCCCAGAATTCATCGCAAGCTGCTTTCAAGCCAAAGTTAGGCCGCAGTTCGTCAATAGTCAAAGGCTCGCGAGTTAGTGGATCGGTCTTGCTTCGCTTCAAATGCTCGTAGATAGTGGCACGTTCGTATGAGTGGCCATTTCGCGTCATGACTGGATCGTGCATTGGCTCGAAGGTAATCTGGGTCGTGTGGTCAGCGCAGGATGCTGCAATGCTTCTTTTCTTGCACCACTTACCATGTCTACCAGGTGATCGGGAATCTCCCGCGGCTTATGATTAGCCGGGTCCGCAAGCGCAAATACAGTCCGCAATTCTTGACACTTGGTCTCGAAATTGGACAGAATTTCCTGGTTTCGCTCGTAGGCCTCGACTTGGCCCATTTCCCCTGTTTGCAAACATCGTGACACCTCATCTAGATCGCGCTGCTTGTTTCGTTCAAGTGTGTCTTCGAACTCTGCACGCAGACCGCCTTGTCGACGTTCCCTGTCACGGTCTCTGACAGCGAATTTTGCCTTTTTGCATGTGAGAACAAAAGCAGAGAAAGTTTCCAGATCCTTAGGAGAAGTCTTCGTTGTGGGTGCCGGCTCACGGACTTGTTCGTATGCAGTCAGAGCCGATGAGAGTGCCTCATTTGGATGATGTAGTGAAAGCTGTGCTTGTGCTGAGGGTCTTGTCAGTCTCTAGTCCACAGTATCCTGTCCATGACTTGTCGCAAGCTCAATGCCACACAAAGGTTGTAGCATGATTACCTCCACCTCTCCTACCAAAGTCATAGAGTCACCCCTCAAACCACACGACCGATAACATTACACCACTTAAAAACACAAAACCAAACGACAAAAAAAAAAAGGCAAACTCACCCAAAAAGTAATAAGCCTTATGATTCTGCGCCCTCCCCCCGCTCGCCGCGTTCGAAATCTCAATACTCTTCAAGCAATCGTTCACCGCGCCCTCCCAGCGCTGCAGCTTGAGCCTAGCATTCGCGCGGTTGGTGAACAGCAGCGGGTTGCGCGAGAACTTCTGCACGGCCTGCGTGTAAAAGTCTTCGGCGGCCGCGAAATCGCCGCTCTTGAAAGCCTTGTTGCCTTGCTCTTTGAGAGCGTCGGCGGCCGCGGACATCTGAGCGAACGGGCGAAAGCTGCTTTCAGGCGCTGGGTGGCTGCTGCGTGCAAGGCTGCCCTGTGAAGAGGGGTAGGACGGATGGAGGTTTATTTAATGTTATGTGGCGATGCTGGTATTGATTGATGCTGTCTGTTTTCGGGGCTGAGGTGGGAAGGAAGGTGGAGTGGGTTTGTAAGCGGAGCGGGCTTTTGGGGAATGTGGAATAGGCGTCGTTGCCTTCTAGGCTAAGCGAGTAAGGGCTTCTGGAAACGTCTATACACTAGTCTAGTCATTCGGGTGTTTGCTTCTGGACTGGTGTCACATCCCTTCAAGAACAAGATGATTGATGGGTAGAAACAAGTTAAGATCGGTTATGCACAGAGTGCATCGAAAGATACGAAATTGCAAATACTTATCGTTCAAAGGATTTGGATGTAGTACCCACGACGACTACAGCTCGATGCACAAGAAAAAATGAATGCATTTTGGCCGACTAGGCTGCATCATAACACGAACATCTCCTCTAGTGTATGTATTTGGTATTCGAGAAATCCTCCTTCCTGTCATTGTCGTCGTCGTCAACCTTATCAATGAGAAGTCACATATGCCATCATCCATCCCACAACTTTACGTTTGTAGTCACCTATCCCTACGAGATCCCCAAATCCTTATCCACTAACTCCTACGCTTCCCACTGAAAATTCATCAAAGTTTGATAGCATCTTCAACCAGCAAACTTGAATTTGGAAGCTTCCAGTCTACCCAGACCTTCTCTGGGTGCGACATTCCTGCGCCTGTACGCGTTGGTGAAGTCCTGCAGCAAGCTCCGGATCTTCCTAATCTCGCCACTCTGCAGTCTTTGGCCGATGTTGCGTCCAAGGCGGTTCTTCTCTTGTTCTGAGACGGAACCAGGTGGCAACAGCATGATGGTGCCTTCAATCCACTGCGCAGTCGTCTCAGGCATAAGTTGGAAGAGAGCGAGCAGTACGCCGCTGGCATCGGGGAAGCAATCTTGCGGGAATGAGTACATCATGCCGGTCATGCAGCGTTTGACGATGTTATCGCCCGCTTGCGATGCAAGTTTCTTGACTGCTGCTTGAATCTCGGGAGGGTTGGTCTGGAGGCGGTATTGGCCATCCTGGTCGAACGAGGAGGAAGGCGCGTCTTCGTTGCCGTATGCGAGGAAGTCGCGCAAGAAGTGAAGAGTGGCAATGAGAGGCTCCTCCTTGAGCAAGGTAAGTGATGTGGATGCGGCCTGGAGAATTGGTGGCATAAGGGCAGAGACGAGTAGCTTGCTGGAGTGGTAAAGCAAAACGTCGGTAGACAGACGGAAGAAGTCCTCAATGACGTCGGGCAGTTCCTCGGGCGGTAAGTCGTTCAATTGGCGAAGGAAGCTGGTAGCCTGCTGCTCGTAGAATGTGTAGATCGCATCAACAGTGGACTGTGATACGTTGGCGTTGACATCAGAGAACTCGCGCACGAGACTATCGGTGGCCCAGAGGAAACAGCCTTGCCGGCTGGCGGTAAAGCCTGCGGCCAACTTGTCGGCGAATTGTGGTAGCAAGGGCGCGGTGTGGGTGCGGTATGACAGGATCATGTAACGCCAGCAACGGCAGACGCGCTCAATGATAGGTGTAAAGTTGATGAAACGCTCTGCGATGATGGCAAGGACCGGGAAGATCTCCTCGCAGTACTTAACTGCAGGATGAGGCTGCGAAGGCTCAACATAAGGTGTGACCAGCTGGACGAAGATGGTGACAAGGTTGAGACGGTCCGCGACAGCCAATTGTGAGTCCTTGTCGTTTGCAGCTTCTGCCATAGCCATCAGACGGCTGACAATAGGATCGCAGCAAAGCTTGAAGCTCTGGTATAGGGTGTCCAGGGGTTGCTTTGCGAGTACTGATGCGATGCCCTCGGTGACCTCATCCTGGCTAGTAGGGGGGAGGTTGTCCAACACCTGCTCGTAGAATTGCTGGAGCTGCCCAATGTGCTCCTTCAGCAGGCTCGCGCAGTCAGTGCAGAAGAACTTGAAGCTCAATGCAGCAGCCTTGACAACTTCTTTGCTCGGGTGCTGGAAAGCGTCCATGATGAATTTGAGCTGGTCCTGCATGGTCTCAGGGTGTTCGCTCGTCCATTCGGTGTAGCGACCAAGCGCCATAACCGCCTGGAAGCGTACCTTCTCTTGATTGGGGATCTGTACAATCAGAGGAATGAGTCTAGGCAACATGTTGCTCTCCTCCTTCGAGACCATACGACCCATGGCACGCATGCTGAAAAGTGGCGCTTCGAGCTTTTGCCATTCAGGCACCTTGCCTTGCTGCGCCTGCGAACCGTGCTTGCTGACCCATTGCTCGATCAGAATATAACTTTTCTCAAGACATTGCGACACGCCAATGACCTCGCAGCAATCCTTGAGGACATCGCCCATTGCATGCCTGAATTCCCTGAATTTGTCCTCGGCCTCCCTGTCGCCATCGAAGAGATCCTTTTCGTTGCCAGATTCCGAGACCGGGAATTCGAGATGGCCAATCATGACATCCACAAGCTTGCTGTAGGTCTCGACAAGGTGCATGCGAGCGTCCATGTATCTATCCAGGGTGATGTACTGTTTGAGCTCGTACCAGAAGATGAATGTCTGCGAGAGCGCATCTCTCTCTTGGTCGCGGGCGCAGCACTCCAGGATGGACTCAACGAGGGGACGGAACTGTTGTGGTTCCCGCGCGATCAGGATGACCCAAGCTTCACCTGCCTCAGCAAAGACACGGGTGATGCCCTTGAATGTGTCCCAATCCTCCTCTTCCGCGCACGCCTGTATCCTTGGCTGGAGGGCCGCCAGTCTCGGGTATAGCGATTTGATTGTAGACATGTTCTCATCAACATCTCGTGTCTCCCTGAAGATGGCGCACATCGTCTCGACTGCCTCCTCAAAAGATGTGTCCGCCTGCAATGCGCCCACGACCACATCCATCAAAGGTGAGTTGACAACATCGTTGACCTGCACTTCCGCAATCCATGATGTGATGCAAGCCATGAGCAGAGGATCTTTTGACGCAGCTGCCGAGGAGCCAGCATATTGCCCCAAAAGCTGCAAGACCTGCTGCGCATTGTCCTCCAAAAGCTCCAGTGTCCTGCTCTGCAGCTCATCCTCCGCCAGGTTGATCTTCCTGCCCTGTGTGACCTCCTCGGGTAGAACGTGAATGAACTCAAGCACGCACGCAATGCTGTTCGGGTCACTTCCTAGCGCTCCGACCACCGTTTGCAGAACATCCTTCCATTCCAGCATCTGAATCGCAACATTTGCCAGGCACACACAGAGTTGTGTTCGGATCGGCTTGGGTCCTTTTGCATACGTAGCGAGCAGTGAGATGATAGAATCTCTGAGTTGAGGCAGGGCCTCGCGTGGTAGCTGGTAGAAGTCGAAGACAATCTTGCCCTTCAATGTTGTTGCGGCGAACAACTTGGCTTGGTCGTCTGAGGCAGGCGCTTGCAGAATCTCGAAGCTCAACGTCCAGGCCTCGGAAGACTTTTGGAACTGCTCCAGATAGGTGTGCGCCTCACCCTTCTGTGCTCGGTCGGCGTTCGATTGCATGGTCGCCAGAGCAGCGAGCACCGGCGCGAAAGCGCCTTGTGAATCTGTTGTTGCCATGCTGGGTAGAGGAAAGTTTCGCAGCCGTTCGAAGGGCGGATTATGCTATCATGCGAAGTGTAGTAGGAGTGGAGGCGTTGGTAATATGTACGTGGTGGTGGAAGTGAGGGCGGCGGTGGTGGTATAATGAAATGAGATGTTTGTATGAGCGGCGCAAAGCACATCAGACGCTTTGAAAGTTGTTGCCCCGCGAGTGAGTGAGTGACTGATGATTCGTGTTTGAGGGGCTCCTGGCATGACCAAAGCGTCTTGGCGGCCTCCCTGACGACGAGCTTGCTGCCAGAAAGAACATCCTTCAGAAGCCTTCCTAATCTAAAGACAACTTCATCTTCATCAAACATGTTATCGCCCGCCAGACCATGCTCCATCAAATCTGAAAGGTGCATCAGCCATGAGTTTTAGGCGTCTTTTGTGTCCACTGTGGACACAGTAAGCTCCGCCTAAGTTTGCCACGAGCGTCAATCAATATGAAGAGGATGAACACTGCGTCTCGGTAATACAGCTATCAAATGCTAGCCGTCATACTGGGTTCATCGAAGTTGGGCAAATCATCGTTGTCTGAGGGTTGGTAAATTAATTCACACGCTTTTCTCTGGGCATTTATCTAAAGGTGTTATCGCCTTCCGGTTTTCCCGCATATCAAATGCTCCCATGAGGAGTCTTCCCGCCCACAGCAGTCGTATTGCTCACGCCCCAATCATCTCCTCTCATACGCCCAGACTTCGGGCTTGCAACCTTCGCTTCCACCACCTCAGAGCTCACACTCACTTCTTGAGCAATGACAATCCCAGCGCCACCGTCCTTTGTCGTCGCTTTCTCCTGGTCGTTGACGGGCAGTATGTGCTCGTCGCTCCCCCACGCAGTCTCGTTAGGAATCGAAAGCGGATGCGCATGTGATCCTTTGCTCCTGCTCTTCCGATTCTCGATCCCAACGTTGCTTTGCAGCGGATAGCTTGTTGACCGGGATCGCGATCTGCCGCTTCTGCTGAGAAGGCCGCCCAGACCGGTTATTGTGGCTAGCTTTCGAAGCAAAGGATGGATGATCGGCAGGTTTGTGACGATTATGGCGACGAATGTCTCACGACAGGCCCATAAGCTGCCGCTGACTGCGCCTTCGGGGCCGGACTAAAAGAGTGGTGTCAGTGATGTAACATTGTCGTCTGGAATACAGCCTGCCTTACGGTGAGGATCGTGACGGCACGGATGATACTTGCTAGCATGATGAAGACAGCTCCGCCGAACAGCAGCATCAATGTCAGTCTGCGCCGCAGCGTGGCTGTCACACCCCACAGGAGCTATTTGCTGTCAGTGGTGATGCAATTCGCTAATAGCAATCCCAGCAATCTTACCGGTAGCGGGATCGACAGCAGATATAGATCAGTGATGATGTTGAGAACAAGCGTCACCAGGACATAAGCTGGCGAGATAGTCGCCTGGCATAGCTTGCCAGGGTCAGGCGAGATCTGCCAGAAATGGTGGAAAGGCTGACAAGAGCAGAGGATCGTGAGAGCAACGGCGATATAGGTCGCTGGCAGGATGCCATACGCCAGGCGTACGCGGATTTCCAGGTGATTGATTCCGTTCCTGTATGCCGAATGTCAGTGGGAGACGACGCAAGGGAAGAGGATTCGATGCTCCTACGTCAATCTTGCATAGACTGCGGCGATGCAGAGCTTGAGACACCAGAGGATAGCAGCGTAAAGCGACCATCCTATGACTTGAATCTTGGAACCCCAGACTCGGTTATTGTATTCTTCGGAGCCGTGGTCAATACTTGCACGTTGGTCGGGTGTCATGTAGCTGTTGGTAAGGCCATCGAAATTGGCGCCAACAAGGTATGCCGCCGTCACTTCTGTTGTGAAAAGGAGCTGTTCAATGGGAGTAACTCGTTAGCTTCTATTGATTTTCGAACGAGAAACGACTTAGATGGCTGGCAGGATCGAATTCCATATACTTACTCCGGTCAGTGGCATCAGGTAATCGTCCAGCTGCCAATTAGCTGGTCCTACGGTCCGCCATCGGAAGAAGATTCGAACAAGGATGGTAAACAGCCCAATCGCGAGTAGGATGAATTGCTCCGGGGTCTTCATACTGATTATCGGGGAGAGAATATAACCGGAGAAGTCCTGAAAGACCTTATGGACGCAAAGTAGGGTGTCGTTGACTGAACCAAAGGGAAGGAAGCACAGCCGGTGTTTATAAAATGTTTGAAGAGACAGTCCAACTCGTCACAGACGAGTATGGTAGAAGCAGGCACTTCTGATACATAGGTCGGAACACAGTCCGGTACATACCCAGCCTTCCATGGCGTCGGTATATCAGGTATAAGATTTGAGCCTCGCATAGGATGTAACTATAGAACGGCCCATTACACTCTCGTAACATGAGACCCTGTGGCTGCTTCGACTAATTGATTTTCATTGATGGTCGGCTCGATTGTATTCGAAAGCCAGTCGGCGATGAAGCCTCCCAGGAGTAAGTTTCGATCATCATATCACATCTGCGATATTTCCAAGGGTGGGGTCAACAACGGACGAATAAGAAATTCGTGTAACGCGGCTCGCATGGCAAAGACCCCGACTTGTCAATGCTTGTCAATGCCCTCGTGCGAATCCTGGGGTATCGTGCCTGTCAATGTTCCTTCGAATCCTTTCACAAAGATGATCGAAGTTTCTAGCCGCACTCACGGCCCTTGTGTCTGTGCCTGATTGCGTGCAACACTAAAACTCCCTGGCAAGTGCAGCTCGGACACTACTGGCTCAACATGTGAGAGAAACCACGGACAGCCAATGGAATGTCTTAATTGGACAAGTATCTTGTACTTGGTACTAGCAGATGCTGTCTCGAGGCCGTCCACTGCTCAAGCAGATGGAAGGAGACGATCGCCCTGGCCGAGCCGCCCCCTTTAACGGTGTGCCGAATGTACCACTTCCTACTCGGACCGTAAAATCTCATTCCAAACGAGCCGAGACAACGGGGTTGAGGATTCGCTTGCTGCTGGCCAATTGCGACTGACCGCTACTTGAGTGAACGACCGTTTGCAGTTGCGCCGCCACTCCAAGTCGACGGATCGCAGTGGACGTGGACTCTGCCTGCAGAATAGTCTAATAGTAAGATCTCGCATTCAAAACACAGTCAGTTCGTGACAGTTATCTTTGCGATTGGCATGCATCCTAGTTATCCAATGCGACGACCTCAATCTCGACTCTCATATCGTCCTCGCCGAGCCTAGTCACACCGACACAGGTCCATATAGGACTGTGATCCGGCATCCACTTCTTAAAATTTCGCGTCATGGCAGCCAATGCCTCGTCGTTAATCGGCACGTGGTAGGAGTTCACGCGAAAGACTTGCGACCAGCCCTTGCCTCCTGCGTGCTTGAGGTTAAGGTCTACGTTTGCGAATGCCTGGTCAATTTGTTCGTTGATCTCCTTGTAGAACACGCCTGTCTTGGGATCCCATCCACCTGGAAGAAGGTTAGTGTCAGCAATCCTGCGCCCACGAAGTACTTGAGAAATTTCCTCACCTTGCCCGGCACATTCGATGCGATCGCCCACTCGGACAGCCTGATTGTAGCCGTGCTGTTTCAAGTTGTTCTGACCGACGCCTTCGTACGCAAAGTACTGGAGGTTTGACATCTTCTTGGGGTACCTTATGATTGGGTGCAATGAAGGTGTAGATATCTATCGCAAGCAAGTCCGTGGTTGCCTCTTGTAAGATTATCACAAAGGTAGCGGCACTCTGCTCTGGAATACTGCAACATATATATAATATATATATCCTGATGGGGCGAAGGCGATCGGAACTAGTTCCGTGATGATCAATCAATTAGGGCACAAAAGGCAGATTGCGTAAGTTCATACCACATGCAGTCATCAATGGGATGAATCGCACTCCGAGAATGAAACTGCTCTCCACAGATGAGTAGCCTTTCAAGGTGTATACGGGTGATAGTAGAATAGCATAGATCGAGGGCGATATACATGTCGACATGGAACTATGCAGGGTTAGGGTTGGTGTCTGGTGTCCCAACATTGAAAAGCACAGATTCTTTCTGTTCGTATACATCCGCGCGTATATGCAACAATATAACGGACCTTGTCAAGGCCGGTGACCTCACGTTCGTTCCGCTGGGAAAACTCTCGCGCATTTGCATGTAGATACAACCATCAGAAGCACTATCAACGTACTTTGAAGAAAGAGGATAGCATCGGCGAGCTCCGGACTCCAGGCTTCAAACAACAACCTCGGCGCTGGCTGGCGCGCAACTTTCACTTCCATCGCCAGACGAGATAGAGTTCTCCTGTGATATGTAGGAAGTGCTTTTACCGAACGCCGCACTGTTCGAGACTGCAACAATTCTTGTTTGCAGCTTACCTATCATCATCCAACTTACAATCTTTGGGGAAAGAAGGAAGAAGTAAAAATATCCCCAACATCAACACCGCACCAACAAACCTCATCAACCATGGGTTCCATCGCTCAAGAAGACGGCGAACGCCCCACCGCAGTGTCCGTCTCTCTGCAAGAACTTAAAGACGGCACGGTTTCCCTCGAGACTCTCGAGCAAGCCTTCGGTCCCGCCAGCCTGGGAATCATCATCGTGAAAGACCTGCCCGAGCACTTCGCAGAGCTGAGACATGAAGTCCTCAGCCTGAGCTCTTACCTCGCCAACCTCCCTGCTGAAGAACTAGGTAAGTGAAGTCTTGCCACCCCGATACCGTTCATCAGTATAAAACATCGAAATGCTGACGACAGCAACAGCCAAACTCGAAAACCCCACAGCAAAATACAACGTCGGCTGGTCCTGCGGCAAAGAAACCCTCGCCGACGGCCGCTACGACACCCTCAAGGGCTCCTACTACGCCAACCCCATCCATGACGCCGCCCTCGAAGCCAAAGCCCGCTCCCTGTACCCCTCCGTCGTGGAGATGGTTTCGCCCAACGTCTGGCCCAGCGAATCCGTCCTCCCCGGCTTCGAAGCCAAGTTCGAGTCCCTCTGCCAGCTGATCGTTGACGTCGCCGGGCTCGTGGCGCGCAGCTGCGACCGGTACGGCGTGGCGAAGCTCGACGGCTACAAGGCCGGCACGCTGGAGAACATCGTGCGGACGAGCGTGAGCACCAAGGCTCGCCTGCTGCATTACTTCCCTCCCCCGGCCTCCGCCGCACCAGCAGCAGCCGACACCACTCCCGAAAAGCACGACGACGACTGGTGCGCCACGCACACCGACCTCGGCGCCCTGACCGGCCTGACCAGCCAGATGTTCATCGACGAGCGCTCCCACCCAGCCACCTTCTCATCAGGCTCCCACCCCATTCCCCTCCCCGAGCTCGAAGCCCACCCGGACCCCAAAGCCGGCCTGTGGATCCGCGACCGCGCCGGCCGCACCACGCAAGTGCACATCCCGCGCGACAGCCTGGCCTTCCAGACTGGGTTGGCACTGCAGCTGATCACGCGGGGCGCTCTGCGCGCGGTGCCGCACTTCGTGCGCGGCGGCAAAGCGGAGGGCGGCGGGGAGGATGTGGCGCGGAACACGCTGGCGGTGTTCACGCAGCCCAACCTGTGGGAGGTGGTGGAGGAGGAGAGCGGGAAGGACTTCGCGAAATTGGCGGAGGAGGTCATCGGGAAGGGGGTGTAGTTGGTTGAAGCTGTTGGGGAAAGGGTTTAGGCCGTGGTTGGCAGACAGCTAGAATTGTGGAGAGGTGGAATGCTGCGAGAGCATTTGATTGAACGTTATCGCGAGGCTGGAATATCAAAAAGTTTTCCTTGGCTAGTCTAGATAGCTAGCAGACATTGCGACAGTCCTTGAGTACAAGCGTTGATTTGATATGCTAGCTCATCAACCCCGTCCCACCACGTGAAGTATCAAACAATCTGCACCAAAGAGAGAAGAAAGTGAGCAAGCTATTCGATTGCATGCTCGATCAACTGTCTAGCAAACATCTCAAGCTAGATCCCATTCCTCTTCCTAAGCTTGCCAAGACATTCCCAAGGTATCAAGCATCGATCTCTTCAACTAGGACAAAAGTAAAAAATTGGAAATAAAAAGAACACCACAAAACTGTAGCCCGCACGTCATTACATCCCTTCCGTTCAGTGATCATGTCAAACAAACATCATCAGTTAAAAGTAAGGTTTAAGCAACATCGTACAAGCAAGAGAAGTGAAGAAAAAAGGGGGGTGGGGTCGTAAACGTCGTCAAAATCGTCTCGAGCAGGAAGGACCCTGAGTTCACGAGTGAGCAGAGCCCGCTGCTCAAGAAGAGGGAAGAAAAAGAGCCCTCCATGTCAGTGTACCCAGTCCACGGCTTTTGTTTCTGCGAAAAGAAGAAGCGCTTGCACATCGCTGAGAACGCTCCAAGGCAAGCCAAGCCACGCGACTAAAGGACCTGGCAGATGTAAGGAGAACAAACAAATCTCCTTTGCGTATGTTCGTTTCCCAAGAGTGCTGATGGGCTAAACATTGTTCTGTGGTCGAAGTGTAGAAAATCTCAAGAAGAAAATGTCGTGAGATGATATCTGCGCTTTTGGATCGCTTTGCAAGGACGCGAGCCATGAATGTACCGAGAGGAATCCGCAGTGGAAAAGAAATTTTCTTGAACCGAGGCCGTAAAGTGACGATAACATCGCCAATGCAAATCTGCCGGTGAACGCCGTCGCTGTGGAGAGAAAGGAAACATTTTTGGGTCATGTTCAGGTATCGTCATAGCCAGCAGCCGAAGTAACGTCGCTTAGGCGACCAGATGGCCTTGATGCCATCTGTTAGTGCCCGCTGGCTGGATGTTGATGCTTGTGTCATGATGAAAGCAAGCTGCTGCCTCCTCACAAGGCACTCTCGTATCCGTCTTCTTCAGTGATGGTATCTCTCCTCCTGCCACCACGCTCGCTGCCGTGGTGACTTCTTCCTCCTGCACGGCTCCCGGCGGAGCTACCATGGTAGCTCTTCTCCCGTGTCGGCGAGCCGGGGCCGATGATCATTGTGTCTCCATCTTTAGTGATGATCTCGACCTTCCTGTCACCGGGAATATTGAACACGTCATCGCCGCGCTCAATGCGTATGGTCGATTCAGAGGTGGACAATCTGGTTGAGGTGGTGCTCTTCTTGCTGGAGCCCGAGACGTGGCTTGCAGCGCGTTTTGGTTGCTGCTGTTGCGTAGAACCAGCACGCTTGACGTTCTCTGCTGTCAGCGTCACGGGCTGGACGTTGCCACGTTTAGAAGCCACGTAGGCCTCAACCGCATTCTCGCGTTGCTGGTAGTCCAGACGATCTGCTTTGGCAATAGCTTCATCTTGAGTGTTGTAGTAATATTTGCGACCTTGATTGTCTTCGACAACATATTGCCTCTGCACGACTTCCTCTTCATATGCGCGCGAGGCTGCCCTGCTACGACCGGGCTTCTCATGTTGTGTAATGATCGGCCGACGAGTGTCGCCTTTGGTCGAGTATGTCCGACTCGGGCGAGTTGACCGATCTGTGTCGGAATACATGTGAGAGTCAGAGTAAGAAGCTCTTTGAGCCACCTCTCGTGAGCGACGCCCAGATTCAGCTGGTGTAGTTTGGGTGTGCTTCAACACAGGCCTCGATGGGTGTTCGCGTTCACGTTGTGGTGGAGGTGGCATCAGTCTCCTGTCGACTGCTTTCTTGTCTTCCAACGCGTGGCGGGTGCGTTCGTATTCTATCTCACGCCGACGAGAACGCTCATGATGACGGGAGTGCTCGCGGCGGCGAGGCTGCTCGTGACGTACACGTCGATTGCGATCGTCCTCGGACTCACTCGACTCGCTCGACTCAGGCTCCGACTCCGATTCAGAGGGTGGGCCAAAGGCCATGTCCTCCCTAGGGAAGCTTCCAGGCATAATAGAGCCTCGTCTCGCCGAGATGGTGGGCTGTGTAGACTGTCGTGAGGACGTTGCCGGGATCGCTATCTCTTGAGATAGTGCTGGATTGCCTGCACGAGCAGAGTATGCACTGTGCAGGGCCGGGGGATACGCCTGTCCGTTGGAAGGTATAGGCATCGGTTGACCTGGCATGTAACCTCCGAAAGGGTCCCGGGGTGAACTTGAGGTTATCTGTGGCGGCATGCCACCTGGCCAGTCGCCACTGGCCATGGGGTACTGAGCCATATGAGGAACCCTATTGTAAGCAGACGGCGATGCAGGTATGCCCTGACCTTGGGCACCGTAACTTCCCTGTGGAAGGCCTTGTTGATAATGGTTGGCGTATCCGTACGGTGCTTGCGCCCAGCTGGTTGGTCGACTTTGTGAGGCCGATGGTGCTCGTTGTCGTGGTTCTGGTTGCGGATTGTAGTGTCCTGGCACTGGCTGACCGGCGTGATGCTGAGGGTATTGGTAGTGCGTTCCCTGTTTGAGTGGTTGCGCTAACCCTGGTTCTTGAACAGGGAACTGCGCAGTCTGAGAACGTTGCGTTGACGGGCGATGAGGTAACGTATAGCCACGCTCTGAGTTCAGTGCACTCGCACAAGTTGGATCGCCACAGTGAGGATCGTTGCATTGAGACGCCGAGGAGGGGTTGCGCTGACTGTCGCGTCGACCGATCGGGATTTGGCTGACAGGCTGTGAGCCTTGTCTCGAATGTTGAGAGGGAGCAGTGGGCTGTGATAGTGTGCTACTCGCCACTGTGTTACTCGCGTGCGACGAGTATCCGGAGTCGCTTGCGGCGTCGCGACGTGGTTTGTGCATGTGCGGTAAGGTTTTGGATGGTTGGCGATGGTGGCCAGCGTCCCTTCGTGTGTTCGGGACGACAGCACTCCCATCGCTGTCAACGTCTTCTACGTAAGGAGCTGGAGGTGGCGGCGACATATCTGATGCGACCCGTAGAAGCGGAATATTCTGGGGAGTCGACTAGGTTGTTTCTGTTGTCTCCGCCACGCGAAGATCCGACGATGGGGAAACGTCTGACTCGAGTGGGTGCAAGGTGCGTATCGTTGCTTGCGTAGTCTTCCAGAGAAGCGTCACCACGCCGACGCCTGAGCAGAGAGGAGGGTTGTGGGCATGCGCGAGGTCCTTTGATTCATTGTCGAAGAGTGTCTCGGGAAAGGGGGGCGTTTTCTCGTCACAAAGCAGTCGGGACGTCAGAAGAGCAAGAAAAGTCGCAGGATGACTGTTTGGCGCTGCGTAAGGCCGCTAGGGCGGATGGCCTGCGTTCGCGAATCATGCACGGGCGGAGCAGGCTGGTCACCTCGTTGCAGTTGGACGGAGAGACAAGCAACGTGGGAGCCCGAAGGCGCGCGGACAGTCGCTAGAAGGAATGTCGCAGCCTGAAGGGCGGAGTGTGGATCGCCGGGGCACGAATGGGCAGTGGGCAGCAGGGAAGGCAGTTGAGGGAGATTAGATTAGAAGTGAGACATGCTGAGGACAAACAATAGAAGGGATTGATGGCAGCCCAAAGTCTGGGGAAAACGGCGAGACACGACGAGGATAAGGAAGGACGGCGGTGCGTGCCAGGCGTGCATCTTTTGGTCGGCGCAGGCGGTTGGCCACTAGGCGAGAGCAGTAGGTGTGGTTAGCTGTGTTAGTGCCCGTGAGCTGCATGCAGAGCATAACAGGGTGGAGCTGGGTGTGCGAGAAGGTGCAGCGCCAGTGGTAGTGCGTGTGCAGCAGCAGGCAGAGGAGATGCACACGGCCGGGATGGCGTATCGCTTGACGGCCACTCTCTCCGCAGACGCGCTGGGGGAGGGTGTGGTCGCACGACAGGACAGCCATGTTGCTGGCAGCCATGATGACAATCATCCCCATTTCGCCACAATCGCGGCAAGGTGAATCACACGGTCATGTGCGGGTGTTTGAGGGATGCTATGCGCATTGGTGTGGCAGGCCAGACATAGTGGTGAAGAAGAGCAGGGCCCGGCCATTCTCTTTCCCTGCGCATCACCACCAGCTGTACCGATCGTCTGTACCGGCCGACGTACCCTATCTTCTTGGCTTCAACCTGAAGAGTACACGCTCAGATGTATCTAGTACTGGGGTTGTATGTAGTACCCGCCCGCCGCCCGGTGCGTCTCATATTCTCGGGACGTGTTTGAAGACAGACGGCCAGATTGTATGCCAGCGTACTTCGTGACGACGGAACACGTCAATAATAATTCGCAACCAGCGAAGACCACGGCCGGAGCACGTTTCCGTGCGCGAAATGCCAAAACGCCACAACTGCAGGTCAACGCTGGCATCTGCACGCATTCACCGGAGCGCGTTCTGCCTCATTATCACACGCGACGGGCAGGCAGAACAGTGATTCCGTGGCGATGCGCGTTGTAGCATCAGAACAATGGAGATAACATAGCGAGTACATGCCGAGCTCCATGTCTCGCATTGTCTTTCTCCCAAGCGGAGCCGTTAGGAAGTCAAAACGTCAAACCTCGTCTTTTCTTCACCGCTTCTTGGGTATATCTCAAAAAAGTGGATCGACGGAGCCGCGCGCGCGCCAATGAGCACGCTCGCGAAGCAACGTCGAAGCTGCTGCTGCAAAAGTCCTAGATGTGCGGACGGGCGAACGTACACCCTTTCGAAGAAGCGTTAGTTGGAGCGATGTGCATCGGCTGTACTGTAGCTCTGGGATCGGGAACGCGTGGACGAAGATATGAGATAGGTTGGAGATATTGACAAGGGAGGATGTAGAAAAAGAGGAGGTTGCAATAAACTAAAAAGCCTTCCCTACCAATATCACACGCGTCAGCCAGGCAGGCAGGAGCAACCACATCGCTCCTTCCCTCCTCCCATCATCATCACATGTATGTACGTACTCAGCCGAGGAGGACAACTAGCCTAGTTCCAATGCTGTGAAACATCACCTCCACCCTTCCAGACCCTCCCCAAGAAACATCGAAACCGACACCGCCATTCTTAAACTTCCAGCCGAGAAACGAACCAAGCAAAGTGGTTCGCCAACTCCACCAACGCTTGCTTGCTTGCTCTCGCTCTCCCGTATTTCTGCTGCGAACCCAGAACGATATCGCCACCTCTGCTATAGCTCAGGATATAGCTCTCGGCCGACCACGATGGAATGTATTGGCCTATCTTGCAGGTAGGGTGGAGGAAGTAGTGGAAATCAATGGAAAGGTTAAGGTGAAGCTCTTGCGGAGACGGGACGTGTCCCCATCCTCGCTGGTTTTGTCATGATGGTGTTGGGGCATTTACCAGGTTCGGAACGGTGATCGCTTTTGGGGAAAGTCGCTACGAGGCTTCATGTTTGTTACTTGCTCGCTTGCTTGGACGGGTGGTTGGGTCGGGGATGATCATTTGATGAGAAATGCTTTTTGTTTTTTCATATAGGCTTTCAACACACACACACATACACGCACAAAATTTTAAAGTGCGATGCTCGGTAGCTACTAACTGTCGTGCAGCCTGCATCAAGCAAGTCATCCTGACCATGCTTCTGGGCAAATTACCGTACCCATCCATCTCCCGGAAAATGCCGTTGAACCACGCCTTTTGTCGGCGTCATCTCCATCTCCCCATCCGAATTTCGCCACTTTGACTTACTTACATCCTCTCCACGGGCGTGAGGCCGAGCAACTTCATGCCGTTGGACAGCACCACCCTGGCGCTCTCGTACAAGCCCATGAGCGCGACCTTCTTCTCGGGGCTCTCGGCGTACATGACACTCATGGTCTTCGCGTTCTTGTTGTTGACGTCCTTGGCGTCGTAGCACGAGCTGAGCGCCTTGGACATCTTGAACAGGTAGGTGAGGACGGTGACGGGCTCCTGCGTCTTGAGGGTGTTGGTGAAGACGTCGGGCCACTGCGCGAGAGTGCGGACAAGCTCGATGCCCTCCTTCGCGGTGATAAGGCTGAAGTCAGCGCCGGCGAGCGCGGCGTCGTCGAGCTCTGACTTGCGCTTCATGGAGCAGAGACGGGCGTGGGCGTATTGCAGGTAAGGGCCGGTGTCGCCCTCGAAGGAGGTCATGCGCTCCATGTCGAAGTTGTAGCCGTTGGCCATCTTACCGCTGAAGTCCTGCACCATGATGGAGGAGATGCCGAGGATGTCGGCGGTGGCCTCCGGGTCTTCAATCTGCTTGTACTTGTCCTCGTTCTTCTTCATCACATCGTGCATAAAGTTATGGACGTCGTCCAGGCTGTCGGCGAGGGAGATGACGGTGCCCTTGCGCGTGCTCATGGTCTGGCCCTTGGGGTCCTTGACCATGCCGAAGGACAGGTTCTCGCACTTGGCGACGATGTCGCTGTAGGGTGAGCCCATCAGGCGGAGAATCTCAAAGAACTGGGCGACGTGTGTGTCCTGCTGGCAGGCAATAACGTAGATCATCTTGTCGAAGTGGTATTTCTCGTAACGCTCGCTGTTGGCAGCAATGTCACGGGTGAGGTACAAGGAGGTACCGTCCCTCTTCTTGACCAGAGTCTTGCCCAACTTGGGCTTGCCGTGCTTGGAAAAGTCAACAAGCACGGCGCCCTCGCTGTGCTCACTGAGACCCTTTGACTCCATGACCTTGGCGGCACGCTCCATGTCCGACTCCAGAACAGTCGACTCGCCACTGTAGTCGTCGAAGAAGATGTTGAGACGAGCGTACATCTCCCTATACTTCTCAATGGAGTGGTCACGGAACCTCTGCCAGTTAGCAATGGCCTCGGGCTCGCCGTCTACCATGCGCCTGAAGAAACGACGGGCCTTCTCGTCGATGCTGGGCTTCTCGTCAAGCTCCTTCAGGACAGCCTGCAATTGCTTGACGGTCTCCTCAAGCTCAGCCTCCTGCTCGTCAGTCCACTTGTGCTCAGGTGGCGGCTGAGGCTTCTCGCCCTTGGCAGGCTTCTTCGCCTTAGGAGGAACCTTCTGCTTCTTGAGCTCCTCGATCTTAGCCTTCAACTCGCTGGCAGGCTTCTGCTCAACGTAGTTGTCCTGGTTGATCTTGACGTAGACCTCGTTGAGGTGCTTGACAGCATCGGTCTTGAGTGCTTCCTCGTTACCGTACTTCTCAAAACCCTGCGAGAGAACGCCGTACTGCTTGCCCCAGTCACCGAGGTAGTTCATAGAAATGGTCTTCCAGCCAGCGGCCTCGTAAAGCTTGACCAAGAAACCACCGATGATAGTGCTCCTCAAGTGACCAGTGTGGAATTCCTTAGCGATGTTGGGACTCGAGTACTCGACAATGACCAATTTCTGAGGGCTGTTAGGATCGCTGGGATCGGTGTGGCCGAGGGAGCTGTTGAAACCATACTTCTCCTTTTGCTGGAGGATGGTGGGAGCAGTCAACTGCGCCAGCGCAGTGGGCTCGAAGAAGAAACGAACAAAGCCCTTGTCGGCCGAGGGCTTCTGGATCAGAGGCGAGTCGAACTTCTCGGCGATCTCGGCGGCGAGCTCGTCAGGCTTCCTGCCCTTGAACCTGAGAGCGGCGACGGGGAGGACGAGATCACCGTGCTTGAGATCCTGAGTCCACGACACGGCATTGTTGACTACTTGTGGGTCGGCACCGGTGATTTCTGAGACTTGCTTGATGATTTGAGCCCTGTAGATATCGACGGGGTTGACGTGGGGAAAGAGCTGGACAGATTCCAACGCAGGAACGTCAGCAACGCCCAGCTTCTCGAGCTGAGCGAAAATGTGTGCGGCAGCCATTTTGTGGTGGATCAATGATGTTGTGTGCAAGGAACGTTGACGGCTGGGCGATTTATATCGTTGCGATTGTGACCATGCGAGACGTCCGTGACTCAGGCTTTGAGCAAATCCGGGTGCGAAAAGCTTTCCGATGGAGGCGCGATGCGATCGGAAAACTTGGGGGATTGTTCGAGGGAAAGTGCACGAGGGGAGCATACACAATAATGGCGAGAAGAAGACGGGAGAGATGGATTAAGTCAAAGCTACGCTATTCAAGGTTCGGGGTAAACCCACGCAAAAATGTTTGCGATGAAGTCGCCCTCTCCGTGTTGTTGATCGCACGGCCCGCCACCCGATGTCACGTGACCGTTAAGAAGTAATATTTCAGTACTCGATTAGCCACTATGGTTTCAGTCACGATTCCAGTCATCGTCTGTTGAACGCATCGATGGTGATGACTGACTGCATCGATATGACTGTCACTGTCAAATGTGCACCCAAATCCCGTCACGGCTGAATCACCGACGTAGTACTCGGTTTTCTTGACAAGAAAATAGTCATTACCAATATGTAAATCTGAACAGATGCCCTCGTAACATTTGCATCAATCGCTCAAAAACTATACATCGCAAAAAAAAAAAAAAACAGTCATTCCAAAACCCGAAAACCTCAACGCGTCAAATCATCCCATCTCATCCCATCCCAACCCATCATCAAACCTCATCCCCAGCCCATCCCAAAACCTCCCGCTCATCATCACACAACCTCGCGTACTCCAACAACAGCCTGAAAACATAAATCTGCATATCCTCCCTCCTCAACACCCTCTCCGCCCACGCCTTGCCCTCCATCGCAATGCTCTCCGCAACGCTATCATGCCCCGCAAGCCCGACCTTTTCATTCCCGATGAAGAACTCAATGATCCCGTAAATGTCCGCGAAAGTGTTGTCCATGGGCACAAAGTGCTTCCAGGGCACGAGGCGCGAGTCGTGCCACTCGTCGTAGATGGTCGCTTTGATGGGCAGAGACGTGGACCCGAGGAAGCCGCGGTAGCGGCCGCTGAAGCTGTTGCCGTCGATGTCCGGGAGGTATTTGTAGTGGTATTGCTTGCTCATCGGCATGCCTTTCTTGATCGTGTAGTAGGGGTCGGTGTACCAACAGTGCGCGCCGCTGTCGGGGAAGCAGGATAGGTAGACCGTCGCTGCGTCGCTCCAGGTTTCGATCCAGTCCGCGAGCGAGCCGTTGTGGGAGGCGGACATGTGGGATTCGAGGTTGTAGTCGCCTTTCTCGGGCAGGATGAAGTTTGGGGGTTTGTGGCCGTGCTCGGCTTCTCGCACGCTGGTCGCATTGACCATGCTTATGAAGCGATGGCGCTGGAAGCGTGTCCAGTTCTCTGCTCGGTTTCGGCCGCCTGTTGCTGAGCCGCGCCAGATCAGGGCGTCCTGCTTCTTGCTCCATTCCACGCCGTGGTCTTCGCCACCGGAATAGAACTCGTCTTTGGTCCAGTACATGGCTGGCGGGAGGAGAATCTCATTGTTCATCGAAAGCTTCGATCCGCCGAACAAGGGGAAGAACTTCTTCGTGTTGCCGATTGATATAGGCTCGACGAACGTACCGTGTAGACCTTGGTAATGTGGATTGTAGCAGGCTGATTTGGCCAGAGTCCAGTTCTGCACGTACCCGTGATATGAATGCTCCGGGTAGCCAGGCACAAGAGGAGGCGGCGTGCTGAAGTCGGTCTCAATGAATGTCTTGCGCGCAGGACTATCAGGCGGACACCCTATCACAGCAAGCGGCCAGTACGGCCCTTCGCCTCGAAACTGCGGATCAAACCCTTCCGGCACATTATTGTCAATCTCCTCCAAGCCGCGCAAAGAGCTCTTCAGCTTCACGGCCGGCACAATCTTCCTACTCTCTTTCTCCTTCGCCATAAACGCCTCGATCTCCTCGCTCTCAACCACTATGCGACTCTCGTCCATGACATTGATCGGCATGTCCACATCCGGGACCCACCCGCCGTCCTCCACAATACTCCTCACCATATCTTGCCACAGGCTCATCCACGGCCGATCCGCATGGTCGGAGCGCTTCGTCACAGAGCCATTGCGCACGCTAACCGCGTGCTCGAACGTCTTCGCCTGCTCGCGCATCTGTTTTGCCGGCACGCCCCAGAACGGGTTGAGGTCATCGTAAATGCGATCGAAGAACTCCTCGACCAGCACGGCGCTGTGGTTGCGCGCGAACGCAAACCATAGGTCGAAGCCTGGCGGTGGCTGGCGGCCGCGGCGCGCGCGGTATTGTCGCGCTGCATCGGAGAGGGAGTGCGCTTCTTCTTTGAGCAAGCGGGCGAGTTCGAGGTCGGCGCGCGCGATCAATTCTTCGATTGGGTGCGCGCCGGGGTGTGTCGCATGGTTTGGGGGCGGCTTCGCTGGGAGGGGCGGTGGTTGAGAATCGAAGCCGGGGACGTGTAGTTGTTGCGGTACGCCAAAGGAGGACACGAAGAGCCATGCGACGATTGTGAGAAAGCCTGCCGCGATCACAAGCTGTGTGAACTTGGAGCCGAGCGAGGGCGCAGAGAGGAGAGGCATGGTCGGTTGATTGATTGATCGATGGATGCTTAGTGAAAGTGGGGCGCACGGCTATCTGCGCGCAAGGCGGACGGATCGTTATGTCGTGTGTCGCGTCCTCATTACGCCGTGGCGAGGCGGAATGTGTTGACAAAGGAGCGAATATCGTCGCTCGGCAGTGAGGTGGTCGGCAGCCATGGGTCAGGGAGAGTTTATCTTGAGCGAGCCTCTGCGGCCAAGCAATCAAGATGCAGGGTGGCAGGTCGAGAGGCTTGGAAGATGTGGATTTAACAACCGGCTTTCCGTATGGTCCATGCTTTTGATGATAACACGATGTCGTCTTTTAGATTAAATATCGACTCGATGGCGATCGTCGAGAAAGGTAAAGTGTCTTTCAACCTGTCTTGCCATGAAGTAACGAGGCTTGCGACACTGGTATTCTCCTTTTGAGTTGATACTCGACGATGACAAGAGACTTCGTCAACAACAATGAATGCTGGGCGAACTCAAGACATAGGGCCGTAGCAGCCACGAGACGCTTTGACACGGCCAGCCCTGGAGGCGTTCAAATAAATGCACACGCCACGCGACGGCCCAGTGACATTGCTCACGACAATAATCCCCACCATCTGTATAACTCAAAATGCGACAAACAACACTTTTAATTCTCATAAGCAAAGGTGCCGTCTACAGCACCCTCATGCCGAAAGCCGAGCAAAGCTCGATGGTCTCTATATGCAACCTCTTTTCCTATTCTTTTCGTTCCATCGCTTGACAACTCTCGTACAAATGCCATTCCTGCTGATTAAGATGCCCGTACACCGCGCTCTATCCCAACGACGTTCGCCGTCGCGCATGTGCTCATACCCACGCTGGCGACATTCTTCTACTTTGAAGTCTCCCTGACAACAGCGTCGACCGCCTTGGCGAAGTACTCGACATTGTGCGTGTTCAAGCCAGCCATGCTGATGCGGCCGTTCTTGGTCATGTACACGTGGTACTTCTCGCGCAGCGCCAGGACTTGCTCCTCGCTGAGGCCGGTGAAAGAGAACATGCCGATCTGGTCGGTAATGTGGTTCCATGTGCCAGGAGTCTGCAGCTCGTCAAGCTTGGATTTGAGCGCCTTGCGCATCTCGATGATGCGGCCGGACATGGTGCGCAGGTCGCCCTCCCACTCGGTGAAGAGCTGCTGGTCGTTGAGGACTGTGGAGGCGACGCGGGCGCCGTAGGCGGGAGGGTTGGAGATTTCGGAGCGCTGGAGGATGGCCAGTTGAGATGCGACACGCTTGGTGGTGTCTTCGGCGTGAGAGCCGGGAGATGTGACGAAGTGGAAGCAGCCTGCGCGCTCACCGTAGAGGCCAAAGTTCTTTGCGTAGGACTGTGCGACGAGGAGCTCGAAGCCCTGCTCGACGAAGTGGCGGATGGCCCAGTTGTCTGTGCTAAGGGATCCAGAAGCGAAGCCCTGGTAGGCGCAGTCGAAGAAGGGGAATTGTTGCCTCTGCTTCATAACAGTAGCGATCTGCTTCCACTGCTCTTGCGTGGGATCAACGCCTGTGGGGTTGTGTGCGCAGGCATGAAGAAGGATAATGCTTCCTTCTGGGGCGGACTTGAGTGTGCCGACCATGCCATCGAAGTCAAGACCCTTGGTGTCCTTGCTAAAGTATGGGTAGTTCTTGATTGGGAGGTGGACGTTGGAGAAGATCTGGTTGTGGTTTGCCCATGTTGGCGAGCTGAGATAGATCGTCTTGGCTTCAGATGTGGAGGGGTTGTAGAACTTTGAGAGGAAGAGACCTCCAAGGTGGTTGGCACCAGTGCCTGAGATGGTCTGGAGGGAGGTGACACGCTTCTCGGAGATGGCGGGTGAGTCGGCGCCGAAGATGAGTTTCTGCGAGGCGGATGTGAAGTCTGCGAGACCGGCGATGGGGAGGTACTCGTGGTTGAGGTCTGGGTCGGAGTGGAGGATGTCGTCGGCCTGTTTGAAGTAACGTTAGTCTTGAACATCTTGATCATCAATCTTCCCGACTCACCTTCTTGACAACGGGAAGGATCCACGGCACAGCGTTGTTGTCACGGTAGGCACCAATGCCCAGATCGACCTTCTTGGGGTCCTTGTCGGCGCGGTACGCAGCCATCAGACCAAACAGAGGGTCCTCAGGTGCCTGCTGCACAGCGCCAAAGGCGCTCACGGATCCATTGGAAGACATGTCGAGCTGGTTGTTGAGTTGGCGAAGGCGCTGTGCGGAGGTGTCCTGTCGCGAGTTGGTGTTGTTTGGGTTGGATGATGCTGACATTGCAAAGTGACTCGTTGGAGGGACGGCAGCGTGGGGTTTAAACAGATGGCTTTCGTGGGGAAGGGATTCGAGCGCTGCGCTTGGACTTCTCCCAGAGGGCTCAGATGACGAGATAATATCTTGCGGCGTCTATTTCGGTGCTGGGGAAGTGGAGAGATGCGCTGGAAAGCCGCAGCGATGTTCTCAAGGCTCAAGGTGATTCCAGAGATGATTTGTATTTCTTTTGATTCTTGCAAAGTCCAGATATCTCGCTCTCGAGTTCACTGCTCCAGCGTCGCAGTTCTCTCTTTCTGAGAAACGGCCAAACGACAGCGCGATCGGTCGGCAACGGACGGGCCAAAAAGTCGATGAGGCGATGTCCGGGTAATTGTGCGGAGGGTAGCGACGAGTAGAAAGCAAAAGGACGAAACTAGTAGGTAAGAAGATGGCAACTTTTAGCTAACGCAGGATCGGTGTTTTGAGGTATATATCAGAGAAGCGACTTGCGCGTGTGCTCAAAGGAAGTCAGATGAGCTACATGATTATTTAGTCTTGTTGCTTCGCGCTGTCACAGGTCACCATCGTCCGGTTCTCTTTCGTGCTGCCGAGGCCGAGGTATCTTTTTTTGTAATGGTTGTTTCGTATGCGAGAACCATGTGCAACTTCTTCGATCGAAGTGGTCAAGCCGCGCATTATCGTTATTATCCCAACTAGGACATACGATGCTTGCCAGATTCTTCCAAGCGACATCATAGTACAGCAAATCGGTGTTTGACTCCCCCAGGACTGCCACTCCATCGCTGCGGGTAATCGCAGGCGCTTCTCCGGCGAATTCTGGCTATTACGAGAGGATCGGATGTGGAGGGATCCAGCCGAGCGAGCCAGCCTTCAGCCTTGTCGGAGCGTCTTTCTGACTTTAGCATGTGCGATGTTGCGATGAGCCGAGTAGAGCTCCTCGGCCTGAAGATGTGCCGCGATGGGGTTATTTTGCTGTTGCTGCTCTGAGGCTGTCGTTTTGTTTAATCCTGTCCTACTGCGCATAATTTACCCTCGCTGTCGCTGGTATTGCAGAGCTTGCCGACGAGAGAGGCATGCGGGACTGTCAAGCAGCCTTTAACATCCAAGTCAAATGGACATCGGTCCTTGCGTTAAGTCATTGTTTTTCATTCATCACCGTCCATACTCTGCATACTACTCTGCACAGGCATCGAAATCGGCGGCGGCGGCAGATCCTCCCATCTGGGCCTCCTAGGCTTCTGCTCGACCATCTTCTTGCCACACTCGCCACAAAACCTCAACACCCGCAACTCATTCTTCGCCATCTTCTCAGCGAACGCCGCCAGAAACGCAATCATCGCGTCCGTGTACTCGCGAATCGTCGCATACCGCCGCTTCTTGATCATCGCCTTGATCATGCACAGACAGCTATCCGTCTCAGACGCTTCCAGGGATGTCAAAGGCCGTTGATGGGATGGCGCGGCATCGGAGGTGAATTCGAAGGTGTATTCGTTGTCGAGTAATTTTCTCTGGCCGTGTAGCAGGAAGGTTGTGGAGCTGGGGAGTTTGTATTCAATGCCGAAGTCGGTCATTAAAGCGAGGTGGTGTCGGTACCGTTTGAACAGGGTGTGTGCTTGCTGGTAATCGTCGAAGATTGGTTCGTGTTCCAGGACGAATATGTTGCTAGCATAGAATGCTGGTAGGCCTTCGATGCGGCATGTTCGGCAAGTCTGGAGTAGTGGCGGGATGTACCATCGTAGAGTTTTGGGGCCCAATCTTCTCGAGTCGCCAGGGGTATGAGGTGATTTAGTGGTGAAGAAGGGTATTGGATCTTGCTCGGCCAGTGCGTATTCCCATATATTTAATTGTAGCTCTTTTGGAAGCTGGAGTAAGCGGCTACGCGGGCTGTTGGCTTGTTCGTCTGGTGATCGTCTGTTTCCCTGCATGCTCAGTTTCGAAAATGCAGACCTAGCGATGTTTCCGTCTGAGGGAGACACAGAGACATACATGGTATCTATATTAGCAATGAAATGCCCAGCTGCTTGAATCAAGGCGAAGTGATGGCGGGCTGAGCGGTGAAAGTGGCGCTTGTATGTGGCTAGTGATGCGGTGGCGTCGCTCTCTTACCTGGCTGAGTGAGAGAAAGTGGGGTGCTTTGTTTTGATTGACTCGCGCCGCCAAAACACTTGTCGCGTGTTTGTGCGCGCAACCACTTTGCATCGCATACCTCATTTCGCAGAATTAGAAAATTATCCACGTCACCGATCGGCGACAGCATAAATACCGGAGTAGCCCGTCAGATACACACCAGACAAACTTATGGCACCTCGCGTGGCAAGCAACAACGCCGTGGACTCGGAGAGCGAGGACGACCTCGCCGCCGCTGCTGCCATCTCTTCAGCGGAAAACAAACGCGCAGCCCAGAACACTCTCGCCGCGACCAAGTTCGGCAAGGTGATGCGCCGTAATAGCACTACGAAAGCCCCGACAAAGCGCAAAGTTGGAAGACCATCACGCCAGGCGCTCAAAGACCGCACCAACAACCCCGAAGCTAGCGACAACGAGGACAACAACAACGCCGAAGACGCCGAGATGGACGTCGACGAGCCCAAACCCAAGGCCAAGCGCACTAGGACAACAGCCGCGAGCAAGAAGAAGGCTGCTGCCATCGAGCCCGCAGAGGAGGCCGCAAAGCCCGCAAAGAGGACTCGCACGACCAAGCGCGCAGCGTCGCCAGAGCCAATGCATGTCATTCCGGAGACTCAGCAAGACCCTGATCAGATGGAAGATGTGTCGCACACGATTGAAGGCGCGGACGAGGAAGAGGTAGAGCCTGTGCCGGCAGTGCGACAGACAAACGGGCTTTCCTCGCGCCAACGCTCAGCTTCCGTCCAGCCGTTGCAACCTCGCGCGAGCGCACGCGCAGGGTCAGCTCAGCCTGGATATCCAGGTCCAAGAGAGCGTAGTGGAAGTGTCAGTGGGACTGAGCGCGAAAGGAGAGGCGGCGATCCTGAACTGAGGAGGAAGCTGAATGAGATGACACGCAAACACGAGAATCTGAGCCTCAAGTACGAAAACCTGCAAGAAGTCGGCGAGAAGAGTGCAAAGGCCAACTTTGATAAGCTCAAGCGCGCCACGGACGAGAAAGCGAAGACTGCTGCTGAGTTGATCGCCTCGCTGAGGAAGGAAGTGGCGGAGGCACGCAAAGCCACCAAAGTCGATACTTCAGAGAGTACGGCACTCCAGAAGCAGATCAACGCACTTACAGCTAGCAATGAGAAACTTGCGGCCGAGAATAAGGAGCTCAAGGCCAAGGCTCAGGCAGCACAAAGCGACGCCAAAGCAGCACAGAATGAAGTCAAGTCGATCGAGGCCAAGCTCGCAGCCGCGCGAGCAGAAGTTACCGCACAAGAGGCCAAGTTAGCCAAAGCAACCGCTGGTTCCGCTGCCACTGCTGCTCGCAATGTACCCGCGAATACAACAGAGTCGCAGAAGGAGGCCAAGATGAAGGAGAACCTGTATTCCGACTTGACTGGACTTATCATCCGCAATGTGAAGCGCAAGGAGGGCGAGGACGAGTTTGACTGCATCCAGACTGGCCGCAACGGCAGTAAGTATAATTTGCATAATGCTGAACCACGATCAGAACTGACCTTCGTCACAGCTTTACACTTCCACCTCGCACTTGCCAACGACACCACTGCATCGTCAGCGCCCAAGACACCGTCTGGCTCACGATACGAGGAGACAGAATTCACATACGAGCCTCTGCTCGATGAAGGCCGGGACAGCGAGCTCATTGACTTGCTGCCCGACTACTTGACCGAGGACATCGAGTTCCCGAGACACCAGGCGCTCAAGTTCTACCACAAGATGCTGGAGAGCATGATGAAGAGGGTCATGGTCGAGGAAGAGTGAGGCGGCTAGCCGTCCTTTTCTTCTGTCTCACAAACCACTGAGACGTGCTGTTGCTGAACGGTGAGGTGGATTTTTGCATACGCTTTTTGTTTCCGTTTCCATTGCTGGAATGCAGTTGGACAGACTCATGGCGAAGCCTGGCGTTCCGGTGCTTTTTTGAACTGGATGTTAGATACCTATTGCTGCTTTTTGTTTTTGCTTTGTTCAGTATTGGAGAGAGGGCTTTCGTAATGTCTTTGCAACAACACATGAAGTTTTACGTGATTCCGTGGAGCGGTCACATAATGTGGTGGTGGTGAATTGTGCTGGGCACTTTGACTTGATACTCGGCATCCGGGGTGTTGCTAAGCCGGCGTCTGACGCAACGGCAGAGTGGGAGGGCGCTCGTGCTGGTGGAGAGCAAGGAGCGATAGAACAGCTGGTAGCGTTTCACATGCATATGCTGCTGCACCCTATACCGCCCTCAATACTATACGCTCTGCTGCCACTACTGCTGCTTGCTGATCCCATCCATCATCCTCGCCCGCCCGTTTCTTGTGCCAAAAGCCATGGCCTGCTCTGCCCTGACATAAACACGACTCTTGTTCCATCCCACTCAATAGAACCACTCCTCAACCTCACCACCAACCCAATCAATCAATGCTGCCCGCCCATCACCCGCCTGTGCTATAACGCTCTCTCTTTCTCTCTGCCCGCCCGCATGCCCGCTCCCATACCTGCGTAATATCACCACCACTCGCCGGCAATGCACGCCAGCGATGTCCGCACCAGCTCGACTCCCGCCTCGTCGTCCTCTCTACGCCCGCGCAATCGCCGCCTGATCTCAGGACTCAGCGACATCGACGGCGAGAACAACACCAACGACCGCCTATTGAGCACCAGCACTGCTCCTGCGACGCGAGCGGCCAGTCCGTTTGGCAGTAGGGGAGGCAGTCCGATTCCCCGCGAGCGGCTTAGCAGGCCGGTTAGCTCGCGAGGCAATGCAGGTGCAAGTGTAGGCGCAGGTAGCCGAAGGGGAAACGAGAGCCCTATTGCAGGCTTATGGGGCAATTCGTGGAGTACGTTGCAGGGTTTCGCGAACGACTTGCTGGGGAACGATGGCGGTGCGACGCAGCAGCGGACGAGAAGGCCGATGGGGAGGATGCATGTTGCGAGAGGGAGCTCGTCTGTTCCGCCGGGAGATTGGGGACCACAAGCTCCTACTTCGGCGCCAGGCGTGGGCAGTATCGGGATGGGGTCGAGGGAGGAGGTTGAGAATGCTATCAGGGCGCAGAAGAGAAAGGACATGCTTACAAGGACGGAGAGCTATGCGGACTCGATGGGGCGGATGAAAAGGCGGACGTCGGATGAGGACAGAGGTGGAGTTGCGTCTTCTGCGCCTCCAGGAGATCACGAAAGAAGGGATGCGTTGGTGTATCTGCACCATGTGCGGAAAGAAGATACGCTTGCTGGGATTACGATTCGGTATAATTGTTCCGCGAATACGCTCAGGAAGGCGAACAGGATGTGGCCGAACGATACGGTTCAGCGGAGGGCGGTCTTGATCTTACCTGTAGATGCTTGCGGAGTAAAGGGCAAGCCTCTGTCAGAGCTGGAAGCTATGGATTTACTAGACGACGAGAAGGACGTTCTGTCTGCAGGAAAGGCGGAGGAAGTCGAAACGCCAAAGGCTCTGGCTCCAACTACGAACGGGAACGACCTCATACGCAATCGAACGAACTCGGCATCGACGAACACCAGCCATAACCGATCCTCCTTAGCAGCAGGCTCGAGTATTGAAGGAGATCAACCATGGCACCACGACTCCTGGATCTTGTTCCCCGGCGCCTCGAAACCAACAGAAATCGCCCGTCTGTCACGCAACACATTAGGATACTTCCCACCTGCCCGCCGGAAAAGCGCTTCCTACTCTGACCTCGACACTCCCTCAACATCCCTCGACCTAACCCGAACCAACACCTCAGACCACGCCGTCCTCTCTCCCCTCCGACAAGACCCTCCACAACGCCCCCGTCGTTCCCGCCGCACCTCCAACGCAACCTCAGGCTACTTCCCCTCCTACCTCTCCGGTCCCGGCGGCGTCGGCACTATGAACAAGAACGTCTCTTCGCCCGGCCCGGGCCAAGATGGCCTGAACAAGTTCTTCGCCCGCCACCTGCCCGACGTCGCGCCGCCCAAGAACCAACAGTCCCTCTACCAGCCCGAAATCCCCCTGTACTCCGACGACGTTTCCGGCGCCACGACCCCGGGAGGCTCGTACTCGCACGCGCTGAACAACGGCAACATCAACATCGAGAACGTCGGCGGCGCGATCGAAAGCTGGATGCGCCGCGTTGCGGCCAAGGCCAAGGACGCCATGGAGCCTGCGGAGAGGGCGAAGATGGGGAGGGCGAGCGTCGGTGCTCCTTCGAAGGGCGTGCAGGGGATTGGCGATTTGATCGAGATGACGGATGAGTTTGAGATCGGAGGGGATGAGGACGATGATGAGGGCGAGAGGGGGAGGCAGGGTTCTGCTGATATGAGGAGTTTGCAGAGTGTGGGCGGCGGTGGTGGCGGTGGAGGAGGAAGCAGTTCGTCGTATTTGAATCCGGGTGTTAGAGCGACCGGGGCGGGGAGGAGGGAGAGGAGTAAGGCTGATTATGCCGGGAAGGATGATTGATCTCGATGGAAGAGGTTTTGGTGGTGTTGTATCCGGCATTCGAGCTGGCGATTTTCGTTCATCGAGGGTATAGAATGCTTTTTATTAGAGCGGTGCAAGCTGCTACTGAGCAAGAGACACGAGATGTGTTGCATTTTCCTTTCCACTACCACTGGCTAGATCGAATTGGCTACTTTGGGAAAGTACTTACTCATATCCATTTCCTGACGGTTCGTCAACCTGTTCTTGGCAATGCTCGAGGTCAACTCCATTCGGATTAGGTTATTACTTTTTACTTTGTACTTGCTGGTTTGGTCCTCGTTGGTACGAGAAACATACCAGCTAGAATTGGCGGTCTCACAGCAAGACACGAATGGAAATCTCAATGGTCGGTGTTCTGGTCTAGGCGCTGTATGGGTTGTTGCTCATGGGTATCGCTCTGATAGATTGATCGTTCTTGTTGATCGTTCGTGGTGTTCGCATACGATGTTGTTCACATCAGCTCTCGACTCATGTGTGGCATTGGCTTGGTCGTTTAGCCATAGACAACGAGAAGGCGCTTCACACGTACATCCGCGCCTCTACCAATATACTGTACAAGCGGATTGCTGTCACAAATATTTGTTTACCTCCGGGACAGCGATGTCATCGATCCAAGTGGTTTCAAGGCGTGATTTTGTGTTTCTGATCGTGACCCAGCCCGAACCCGAGATGTGAGCATACCTAAAGTTGAGGTACGGTTGTCGAGATTGCAACATTGAGGCGAGAACAGCTTTTTCAGGTGGATGATGCCACTTCTGCTTACTGCTGATTAGTATCTATTGCAGAGTTGCATGCTTCTTGGGAAATACCTGCCGAGATGGTTATTGCCCGGATGGACCAGCGACACAAGTATGCAAACATATGCGCGTATCTAGATCCAACATCTCCACACCAGGCGCAGACGATGGTGTCATGTGTGACGATGTGGTGCTCCTCGGCTTACCATGGGGACGCCTTCTTTCCGCTACCTCCTCTCAATTCCGTCTTCAAGCCTCGTGTGTTTCGGCAATTTGTTATAATCCCTATCTCAACCTCGTTTGCTGATTGAGACTCCGGTCACTGACGAGCAGCCCTCGGCACAGACCTCTACAAGGCAGCTAAGTATGTCTCTTTACCTCGCCTCAAGCTCCACATCGGCTCTTACGCAATGTCTTCCATGCAGGTGGGGTAGACCATTTGCAATCAACACTCTCTCTTGCACTCGAAGCCACAGTAGTACCCGGTCCTTCCTAGCTCCGTCAGCATCATCTTCCAGCCATGGTATCCTTCAACAACCCCGGCTCCGTCGGTCAGTCACACCCACTACATCCTCCTTCCAGCAAACACGGCTCAAATCCAAGATGACAGAGTCCTCCCAACATCCCCTCTCTGGTCTGTGGAAGCCCACTCACCTTGAAAGACTGCACTATGGTCCCGAGAGTGTCAAGAAGTACTTGCTGGAATGTCTTCCAAAGGACACAAGTAAAGCGTTCATCATCACTGGAAGCTCACTGGCAACAAAGACCTCATTGATCAAGCAAGTGGAAGATCTCCTGGGCGACAAGCATGCAGGCACTTTCAGCAAGATCGGGCAACATGCCCCCATTGCCCAATTAGACGAGGCCACAGAACTCGTCAAGAAAGACAGCAGCATCGACGCCATCATCTCCATCGGTGGCGGCTCGCCCATTGACTCCGCCAAGGCAATCTCCTACCGCGTCAACGAGCAGACCGGCAACTTCCTCTTCCACATCACCATCCCAACCACTCTCAGCGCTGCCGAATGCACCAGTGGAGCCGGCTACACCGACAAGACAGGCCTGAAGACAGGTGTCGCGCACCCCAAGCTCGCCGCCAAAGTCGTCCTCTATGATCCCAGATTCGCCCTCGACACCCCTCCCTGGCTCTTCCTCAGCACAGGCATGCGCGCCATGGACCACGCTATGGAGACAATGTACCACGGCTACTCGACCGAAATGCCCACTCGCTTGATGGCCCTGAATGCCGCGGGCGAGCTTTTCAAGTACCTCCCCAAGTACAAGCAGAATCCCAAAGACGAAGACATCATTACACGCCTCCAGCTCGCCGCTTTCGCCTCCCTTGGCTTCCTAGGACTGAACATCAAAGGCGGTCTTGGCCTGAGTCACACTCTCGGCTACGCCATGGGTTCGCCTTACGGCATCCCGCACGGCATCACGTCGTGCCTGTCGCTTGGGCATGTTGTTAAGCTGAAGGCGCAAAGCTCGAGCGAGGACGCGGCGCAGATTGCGAGGATGGCGCCTTTCATCGGACTGACGAAGTCTGGTGACGATGTCCGGGATGCTACTGCTGTTGGTGATGCGGTGCTGAAACTCGTGCAGGACTTGGGGTTGAAGACGACGTTGACGGAGAAGGGGGTGGGCGAGGATCAGCTGCACGTTATCGTCAAGACGGCGACGGGCAAGGAGGAGGGTGAGCTTTATGAGAAGGTGAAGGAGCTTGTGAGAAAGTTATACTAGGCAGTTAGTCTAATGGGGTGGCTCGTTCATGGACTGCTGATAATTGTAGGCATATGCAAATCATATAATACAATAGCTAGGCATTAGTGGTCACTAGCAATCGCGCAAGAATGTTGCCGTTGCGAACAAACCTTCGCTTGTACGAAATCTTCAGTTTCCACCGCACGGAGTCATCCAAGACCAGCCCTCAATGATCTCGCCATGAACGCAACTACCAACTCTGGTGAGCCAAGCACGATCGAAGAACCACTAAAAAATGCTGTTGAACGATTCCGGGCAAAGCAGAAGCGATCAGATGATTCGCTTATTGCATGGCTGCATTCCAGTATCGAAGGCATCGAAAAAGCCACAAATGCCAGAGACAAGAAAATGAAGCAGCAAGAGTTAGCATCATACTGGGGATGCGGGTGTTACTCCCACTTTTAAGATCGCCATTGCACTGGCGATCTGCGTAATTTGCTACCAGACGAACAATTTACATCCGCACCGACCGTACAGCAACCCTTGCCAGAACCGCAACGCAAAGAGCTCCTTGAGCAATTGAACACGACAATCAACATATTCCACGACGAAGAAGACCCTGATTTCAAGCCGATGCATTTGCCAGAGGACTATTGTTTTCTATTGAGTATTGCAGTTGTTATCCGAGACGTCAATCTCCGCAGGCATGGGATTTGCGGCGTAGACGACATCAACCGTTTACCGCTGGACAAGGTCGCATCCGGGCCGGAAAGGTTACCTTGTCACTATGAGTTCCAGAGAGGCTGGGACATCGATATTGGAAACATCCTTGGTCGAGGTCAACCGGCACATGCCTCATTCTGGCCAGCTTTCCAGGCCCATATACCGGAATGGCTAATCCAGGCGTTATTTGTCGGGCAGGCAGTCGTCTTGTCCGAGACGGCGTATTCTTCCGGTCCACTATGCGAGGCAGTTGGCGGACATGCGTTTCTCGAAGTCATCTGAGGACACTTCTGAGACCTCGGATGAGCCTGATTTGGCGTTATTGTGTGGTTGGTGCTACAATCTTGTTGTGACTTGTTCGCCAAAGAACCAACACGTGGCTAACAAGCGACTAGCGTGTTCAACCGGCCAACTTAGCGTCCTACAATCGCTCATTGCTCGGAACCTGAACCAACGAACTTCTGGTTGTCCCTTCTGGACTGCTTGTGGTTCTGGTTCTTGTTCTTGCCCCTGCTTCGATCGACGTCGCGGTGGCATATCTCCACTTCCCAATCGCTCGGCCATTTTCTGCGACCAAGCTCCTCGACGAATGCTACGCTGCGATGTCTTCCAAGCTCGCAGAAGCAACCCACGTGGAGCTCCATTGGTCGACCATCAGTTTCTTCTACATAGTCAGTATTTAGCATATAGCAGGCAATGTCGGCCGTCCAAGATTTTGTAGATCTCGCTACAACACTCGATCACAATGCTCACCTTGATCTCCACGATCAATCTCAGCAAACGATGACATCTGCTCTTCAATTCTCGCTTGAGCCGTATCTAGAAGAACACAAAATTCATCGTTGGACAGCATGTGCTCTCGCAAGCGCTTTGACCGGCCATCGTAGGCGTCTCTGATGTGTTTTGGCGGATTGCTTGTTTTTCGCAGATCGAACTTAAGATGCGGTTCTGGGAGAAGTGGAGGGGCGTGTGAATGCGAAGCCAAAACCAGAGTGAAAGGCCTTGATGGCAATTCTGCTGGACTCTGGTCGTCAGCAGGATTGAAAGTCGAGCTATCCATTGTTTGTGGGTTTGTTAATGATCCTCTGTTGTCGAAACGGGCCAGAATACGAAGTCTGAGATGGTGGTGTTGACTCATGCCACCGGTGAGCGAGCGAAACCTTCATGTTATCGTCTGGACACTAACCCTAAAATGACAAAAGTTGTTCTGTCAAACAAAAGGAACATAACAGGCGCTCGAGCTCGTTGGGTATCATTTCCTTCGTCTATATTTCTTTTTAGTCGTGGCACCCACGTCTCTTGTTTGTCCGCTTCGCAATCGCCTCCCTGCAATCCGTCTAATCCTGAGTGCCGTACTGCCTGTAGTAGTCCTCCATCATCTTGACCTCCTCCTCCCGACCCATAGCCTTCATGCCCTCAATCAAATCCTTCAAACTAAGCACCGACAGAACGGGCACACCAGTCTCCCTCCTGACTTCACCAATCGCACTGCCCCTCTCAGAACCATCGTCGCCCTTACCCTCCTTCTCGCTCTGACTCGGCATCTTCTCCTGCCTGTTGACCGCAACGATGATGCCGACCAGCGTGCCGCCCTGCGCCTTGATCATCTCGATGCTCTCGCGGATCGCAGTGCCGGCAGTCATGACATCGTCAATGATAACAACCCTCTTGCCCTTCAGGCTCTCGCCGACCATGAGGCCGCCCTCGCCGTGGTCCTTGACCTCCTTGCGGTTGAAAGCATATCCGACCTCGCCCCACCTCTTCTCGTCAAGAGCGCCCAGCTTCTCCACGGTCGTCGCGCACAGTGGGATGCCCTTGTAGGCCGGGCCGAAGAGCACGTCGAAGCCCCAGCCTGCGTTCTCCTCGGCTTGGGTGTTGAGCGCTTGGGCGTAGGCAGAGGAGATGGCGCGGATGAGCTTGGCGTTGGAGAAGAGGCCGCAGTTGAAGAAGTAGGGGCTAATGCGGTTGGATTTCAGCTTGAAGGAGCCGAAGGAGAGGACGTTGGAGGAGAGGCAGAGGGAGATGAGGGAGGATTTCCAGGCGGGGAGGTCGGTGGAGGCCATTTTTGCTGTTGAGGTTTGAACTTGGATCCAGTGGTTCTGAAGGTGGAGGGGAATCGTTTCAGTATTGATTTTGCTATTCCTGAATCACAAGATAGAAAGAAACGCCGCTATCGCTGCTTCAGATAAATTTTGTGGATTGACTTTTGGCGGGGTGAGCGAGTGGGGTTGCCGTGACGTAGCGCTGTCACATGCTTTTGAGAAGTACATGTTCAGAACAAATTTGTAAATACAAAGATAATTGATGGTGGATATCTGTCATGGAAAGATTTGACGCTCGATGAAGCTATGATACATTCGTTAAGCATGGTGGCATTTATCAGTACAAGCAACGTCAGCTGCACGTCTCCATCTTCGTACAGCAACCATCTAAAACCACAGTCTCATCAAACAAACTCCTAAGCATATTCATACAGCCCTCCTGGTCCTCGCAGTAGTCCTTCTCGGCTGGATGACTTCGTTCTCGCTTTCGTCATCATCATCCTCTTCCTCCTCTTCGCCATCGTTGGCCTGACTGCTGAAGTACGGGCTCTTAACCGGCGTAGCTTTGCGAGTAGATCGCCTACCGTTCGCTGGAGCTAGACTGTTTGCCTTGTGTGGCGTGATGACTACTTGAGGCGAAGATGCTCTGCGTTCTGGCAAGCCAGTGAAAGCACCAATGTCCGAGGAGACGTCTGACAGGTCTGGCATAGACTCTTCCTCCTCTTCGCTGGCCGAAGCGCTTGGGCTTATAGCTGTGAGTTTGCGTTTTGGTTTGGGCTTTGCATTGATTTGACGTTTGGGTTTCGCTGGGGCAGGTTGCTTGGCTGGTTTTGCGGGTCGGCGGATAGGTGCTTTGACTTCTTCCTCGTCTGACTCGTCGTCATCCACAGCGCCATCAGTGGACTTGTGAAGCATATGCAGTGAGACAGGCCCAGCTTTGGACTTCGCCTCCGTGGGTTCTTCAGCATCTTCAGTGATGAAGCCACCACCTTCATCGTCTCTGCCTTCTTCGATAAGGAAGCCGCCGCCGCCGTGCTCGTGATCTGTTTCGTCAGGCTCCTCCCCTTCGGCAAAGAAACCGCCACTTCCATCTTCCTCCCTCTTTTTACGAGTTTGCGGTACTTCCTCCTCTTCATGTCCAGGTCTGAAGAACCCACCGGCCATTTCCTCTTCATCGACCGGCGTGTTATCGTAGGCAGCTTCGTGCCTGCCTTCTCGTACAGCTTTGTTAACGAAAGGATTTACCTCTTCGCTTTCCCCACCAGCATCGGCGTAGTCCCTCTCCATGCGTTGTACAATTCTCAGACCGAACAACATCTTGCGCCACCACTGCAACGCAAGAGCAGTACGCTTGGTGTCTTCCTTGCGCTTCTGCTCAGCCTGCTCGACACGCCACGCATCACGCACAATCCCTTCGTTCTCCTTGGCGACGACGACTCCCGTGAGTACAGGGACTGCTCGCTGTTTGCCAAACTCAAAGCCAGTACAAGCTTCGGCAAAGTCGATCTGAAGCCGCTTGCAAAGCTTCGCAGATCCTTTCAGAGGCAGGTGTACAGCGCCCTTGGGCACCATCGTTGGGACGTAGACATCCATATTCCCATAGGCGTTCTTCGGGATGATGCCATTCACGAGAGGCGGCGGGATGATCCAGTCGGTCTGATCGATGGCGTACAAGCCTTGCTGCAGCTTCTCGCCGGTCTCTCTCAAAGCGTCTTCCATCTCACGCTTGCGGACGATCGTCACTGCGCGCATGGGCACATGCTTCATGGGTTGCTCGCCTTCTCTGATTGCACGACCTTCCTTGTGCCAGGACTCGACAGTCTTGCAGGTGGCGACATCTTCGCGCAGGTAGACTGGGTACTCTTTGGCCTTGTCGCCTTTCCCAGCGGTGAACGTTCTGACCGGCTCAGCTCCAGGAACGAGTGCTTCTTCACGGCGTAGGTGCTGTTCGAGCACATATTCTGCTGACTGCTTGTACCACTGTAACGACTCCTTCTCAATCTCCTTCGTGTCTTTGCCGGCCTTGAAAGGCTTGAGATCAGTCGCGTCTTCCAGCTCGTCCGCTTTTGTTCGTTTGGATTCTGGCTTGTCGTAGACACTCATGAGAGTTCGGAACCAGTCGTACTCTTCGTATCTGCGCACTTTGCCTTTGCGGTTGTATATTGGTACCTTCTCGACGGGCATGCGTGTACCTTTGGTCTTGCCTGGAAGCTGGTGTTTCTTCAGATAACGCACAGTGACATCTTTCGCTGTACCATCTGCAGCATAGCCAATTGTGTAACAGATGACTTGCTTCGCGTTCTCAGCCTTCTTACCTCGAGGCTCGAAAGACTGGAGCAAATCGTCGGTTGAGGCGATAGTCGACAGGACTATGGGGTCCACCGGAATGAACTTGTTCGATACGGGTGATAAGACTTCTGCCCAGTAATTTGGGAAGGCTAGAGAACGATCGTACTTCTTGTTGGGTTTTCGCTTGGGTACATCGGGGGTCACATCGACAACAGAGTCGTCATCATCTTCGCCGGTGTCGTCTGCTTTTTCATCGTCATCCGACGGAGCAGATGAGAGCGGGCTGTCTGAATCATCAAGACTGATCGGATCGCCCTTATTTCCGCGCAATGATGTTCGCGTAGGTTTTTCTTCCTTTAGAGGTTTCTTCGACTGTTTCGGCGTTAAAGCACTCTTCAGCTTTGGAGCGGCTACCGTTTTGGGTTTTACGTCGTCCTCGTCCTCGTCGGAGACCTGTTCAACCGACTTTTTGTCGCTCTTCGGGGCTTTTGCGTCGGCATCTTCAGCCTTACTCCAGCCAAATCCAGCAGGCTGAAGGTTTGCCACGATCCTTGTCTCGATCCCAATGCCACGAAGAAGCGCAACGAAGAGTTGTGCGCCAACATCGCGCGATCCCTCACATACTTTTGCAGCTTTGCGAAGGTCTTTGACAGTCTCCATTCGCTCGCCATGACCCTCAATATCGGTCTTATTCTTCTCCCAGTGCTTGATGTCGTCACGCAAGCGACGCAATGGTTTGTATCCTTCTTTGCGAAGTCCAGGGGCAGTGATTGTGAACCTCTTTCGCCAATACGCTGTCAAGATCTTAAGTAATCTGAGCAGAGGATCACCATGGCTGAGATCTGGCACACCTTGCTCCAGATGAGAAGCGTTGTAACCCCAGTCTCGCCCAGAAGCAGTGTCTTTGCCTTTCCTGCCGCCCTTCTTCTTATTCCGAGCAACCGCAGCTTTCTTCTTTGCTTCCAGCTCTTCCTTGGTCAAGGTGCCCATCGCTTCCCTCCAACGAGTGATCTCGCGCTTCACTCCATCGGCGAGTCCGTCAACGAGCGCTTTTTGTACCTCTTTGTCGTTCAACCACGAATTGCGAACAGTATTGTGCCACATGAGTGCTTGCACGTGGAGGCAATGGGTCTGTATTCTGATCTGGCGCTCCCGCTTCGAAGGTCCTTTCTTCACTCCTGATGGTACAATCTCAGGAATGTATGAGCCATCCTCTTTCACACTGACATTGACGTCGCCGATCTCAGGCTCTGCAATCGACGGCGCTGCCGGTGTACTCGCAGAATCTCCTTGCTGTTGGAAAGCATCTTCCCAGTCCATTTCGTCGTCGTCGTCGTCATCTGCATCGTCTCCGTCGGCGCCGTTGGCGATCTTCCGTCGCTTCGTGGTGGGAACATCTTCGAACTCGTCGCTGTCGGCCTCGCTTAGAGAAGACTCGTCGTCGTCATCCAGCTCGTCCAGGAACTTCTTCGCCTTCGCCGAGGAGCCTTGTTTCTTCCCAAGCTCATCTGCAGCGTCAAACAGCATCTTCTTGCCTTGCTTGGGCGTAGGCTTTTGTGCCGCCGCCGCAGCCCGTTTCTTTGCTGGTGGGCTGTCTTGCGCCGGTGAGTCGGATCGCTCACGCTTGCGCGAGACGTAGGGAGGCATGGTGTTGCTGAGTTCGGCGTGTATAGCACTCTATCATGGTATGGGTGCAGTGTCTGTCGCCCTGCATGACATTTTCGCGACAGCACCAAAGGGAAACGCGCCGGCCACTTTACTGTTCGCGATTGGTGCCTGGACGGTACGTCATCGATCGTTCCTGCGATCTCAACTTTAAATGGTACGGCGATCAAGCATGCCAAAAGTCGAAGTACATCCAGACGGATTCTACTACCCGTGAACGCTTTCAGGGAATAATATTGCGATGCTTGCGATGCCATGATAGCGATATGTTCACATTCGTAACTCGGATGTTCTGGAAACCTTGCATTGACTTATGTACCACCATATTCACATCCCCCCGCCACTCAGCCTCCAAAGATGATGTTAAACCACTTATCAAAAGCATTCCTATTCCAACATCAGCATCTCGCAGTCTCACAACCAACACAATAGGGAATGGCGAACATACCTCGGCGGCTTCGGCACGTAAATCCTCGTGTACTCGTCAATCTCCGCAACCTCACCTTTCAAATCTACCTCCTCCGGCTTCCGCCACTTCGCTCCCTTGAGCAGCTTCCACCCAAAGAACAGAACCGGGAACAGCCCGATCATGAAATAACTGAACAAGAAAGTCGGCACGTCCCATTGTCCGGGTAGAAAAACAGGGTACCCGCCGACGAACGCCATTACCAGCGTGCAGATCATGCCCACGTATGCTGCGCCGGGCTGCCAGATGGACTTGTAGGGCAGGGAGTCGAGGCTGATGTTCTGGGCGCGGAGGGCGCGGCGCCAGCAGAGGAAGGTGGCGCAGGTGAGGCTGTAGTTGATGAGTTGGGAGGCGGTGATGAGGTTGACGAACCAGGCGAGGACGGTCGCGGAGCCGTTGGAGACTTGCAGGAAGGCGAGCAGGGAGATGGCAAGGACGGTGAGGACGGAGTAGATCGGGACGCCGTTGCGGGTTGTTCTGTGGATGCGTTAGTGGGGTGGATTCCGGTTGGTAGTGGTTGTAGGGCACTTGCCTGGTCAGGATCTTGGGCGCTTTGCCTTCCAGCGCGAGACCGAAGAGTGATCGCGATGCACAATAGACGTAACTGTTTCCCGCCGAGAACGCCGAAGCCAATACGAGAGCGTTAACAATATCCGGCAAGACCTGAATCCGCAGCCTGTTCATCGAGACAACATAGGGCGAAGCCGCAGCGCCCGGCTCTTCATTCTCGAATGCTGCGATAAGCTCTGGGTCATTGTAAGGCACGTTGATGCCGACGCACAGACTTCCGAGCACGAAGAAGCACGTCAAGCGATAGAAGACGGCGTTGAATGCTCGCGGCATTACGACCCGTGGGTTCTCTGCTTCACCAGCGGCCATAGCCACGTAGTCTGGACCGGCGATGGTGAAAGACGCCTGGATAAGACATTGCAGAAATCCTAAGAAGCGGCCCAGATCGCCTGTGTAGTAGAGCTCTGCGAACGAGCCGGGGTTCTTCCAGTAACGAAAACCGTAGCGGTCGCCAAGTGGATTGCCACCTTGTGCGGGTTAGTATGTTCGTCGACTCTGTCACGAGTTTGGCATGAACATTTCACTTACCGAGCATAGTGATGAAGGTATAGATAATCAGCCCGATGATCAGCAGCATCTTACCCAACGCAGCCCAGAACTCAGTCTCGCCGTACCACTTCACCGCCATCACGTTAATGATAGCGTACAGAACCATTACGATAGCTATCACAGCTCCAGTCGGAACAGCATCGCTCCAGAAATGAATGACCACATTGCAAGCGGTCATCTCAAAGGGTACCAAGATCGCTTCGAAGATGAAAAAGTTCCAGCCAGCCTACCAACGACAGTCAACAAAGGGGTGCTTTCACTTGATTGAGGCAGTGGCATCATAGATACTCACAGCAAATCCGAATGCTTCGGATCCGTAACGTCCTGCAAAGCGAATGAACGGCGATGATATAGGCAAATAGGTTACCATCTCGGCCATACAAAGCGTCACGGCCAGGATGACGGAACACCACAACGTGAAAGCGATGAAAAGACTGGCCGGACCGCCATTGAGCAGACCGCGTCCGATCTGGACGTACAATGCCGTGCCAATGGTGCCGCCGATACTGCCCCTCGCGTGTCAGTTCACTCTTCCGGATTAAGTTCGCCCAAACGACGATTCTACGAACCCGATAAGCTGGATGTGCCTCGCTTTCAATTTCCGGTGAGTGTTGTCGTGCAGACCAGACGAGTTCACGGCTTCAGAGCCATGACGCTCGGCGTCGTGGTCGTAGGTCGGAAGGTCGAGGTCGGCGCCTTTGCCCGCGCGCTGTTTCTCTTCGATGTCTTTGGCGCTGCCGCGGCGGTAGCCTGTTGTCTGCGTGGCGACACCATGGTCTTTGCTGTCGGTCATGGCAACGGCCGTGATTGAGTTGAGGCGCTTTCACGCAAATATACTCATGCAAGCTCGTTGGGACAGTGATCGCGTGCGAAAGCAATATCGTAGATATGTCGTGTTTTTCGACCATATGGTTTTAGGAACAGAGTAGTATCAAGGTAGAAGGAAGATAACCTCATCCACCCAGACACAAGTCGGGAAGACCGCGATAAGATAAACACAATGGAACCTACTAAGGAACAGCCAGCCAGCCCGATTCTATGCACAAATCTGCGCGCACATCGGCCTCGCCGGCGCAAAAAGGCGCACGCCCACCATGCAAAAGCAAGTTCCCACAATCCAGGTGCGCCAAGGCAGCGCAGAGGGGCTTGGGTAACATGCAGTGGTGGTATTTTGGCTGGCTGCCTCTGAGCTTTGTTGGACTTGACACTGCGCGTGCCGAGGCTTGGTATGCATGGTGGAGCTCCCGGTGGGTGGGTTGCAAACTACTGGGGACAGGGTCTGGCGGTATAGTGGGGTCTTTTTCGTTGGTTCGCCCCGACCTTTGGCGTGGTTGGTGTTTGAATGGAGAGGTGAGTGGGGGATGAGCTTGAGGATGCCTGCGATACTATTGACGTTTGGTGAGGCGAGATCGAATGGAACCGCATAGTTCTAGAATACACGAAGAGCTGTTTATCGATGCCGGCAGAGAACGTGAAGCGAGGCTGGAGAACGCCGCCAAGACGACGGTGTCGAAACGACTGGCTCGGCGTGGGGGGTAATTTGGAGGACTTGCCGCGTTGTGGTACGTTGGGGGGAGGTAAAACTAGAACACTTGTGTCGTTAGACTGATGTTTCATACATTGGGTTTGGAAGCATAAGCAGCTGCAACGCCATGCACAGCAAAGACGTGAACGAGCAGAGAATGTCGTGGATCCGAAGCCGGAGATGCGGAAACGGAAGAATGGGATGGTGAGATCGATTTGGAATCGCTTTTGTCAACTATCATTAATTACGTTTGATTCATGGCCGTACAGTCGATTCCAGCTTCAGCCCAAGTCGTAACGACAGAGCTCAGCGCCTCAGTTGTATCCGCCGAAGCTCGCACCCCTCCTGTACAAAGGCGTAGTGCCAGTGAAGTTTCCGGATTGCGTGGTGAAATCGCTGACCTCGCTGAGCGACTTGATACGTCCCAGCATGAGCTCGACAGTCCTGTACGCGGCGCCTGGTGCGTAGCCAGGAAGCTCATGGCCGGCAAGCTGGACTTGGTAGAAGGTAAGACCACGCTCAGCCCCCCAAAGACCAAGGTAGCCAGCGCCAGCGAGAGCGCCGCCGTTGTACTCGGGGTGGTAGGGAGTGTAGAAGGGAGTGCCGGGGTACTCCTGGAGACCTTGGAGACCGTTCCACTGAGAAATGTTAGCTTGTACGATTATGTGTGCCAGGAAAAATTCGACTTACGGTCACGTTCTGGAGAGCGAGAAGGGTGCCGTTGGTGTTGAGAAGCATATCCAAGTTGCCAGAACCGATGAGGGTGTTGTTGGTGTACTCAATGACGCGCTGGAGAACACCGTTCTGCGCAGGACCCAGACTCTGGTCACTGACAGTCTCGTTGGTGGCAGGGTTGCGGAACACACCGTCCACACACTGGTTCCAGTCGGTAGGAGGGGCGTTGATTGCCTTCTGAACGTCTGTGCGGTTGAAGTAGATCTGGGCACCAGGAGGAACATAGTCGCCCGTGTTGATCTCACCGAGGACAGAGTAAGGGTGAGGGCAAGTCTCGGTGATGTGGTAAATGTTGAAGCATGGGTTGATCTCCAAGATGGCTGCGTAGGCGCTTGAGAACTGGTCGCAAGAGTAGTTGTTGGCGTAAGTCTGCTCGGGCAGAGTGGGAATTGGTCCCTGAGGCGGAGGGAACTTGAAGTACTTCTCCATGTGCTGGGTGTAACCACACTCGTCGTTACGTTCCCAGATACGGTCCAAGAAAGACTGGTTGAGGTAGAGCAGGTTGTTCCAGTACTCAAGGTAAGGAGCAATGACAACCTCCTGCTGAGTGGTGTCATCCGCAATGATCGGGTCGTTGATGTTGATGCCCTTTAGAGGCATGTCAGGATCATCGGCAGTGATGAAGGCATCTGCAATGTATGGAACGTAGTAGCCGCCGTAGCTCTCACCAGTCAGGTAGAGATCCCATCCTTGGACACCGAAGGTCTCGACGAACTGCTTGTAGAAGCCAACGAATTGCTTGCCGAGCTCGACCTCATTGGTGATGTCGGGTGTACCCTGAGTGAAGCCAACGCCGATAGGCTGCTCGACCCACATCATGTTGGTGAGGTTGACCCATGTGTAAGGGTTCTGAACAGGAGCGAGCGTGCCAGCTTCCCATGTGAATGGGCCGTTCTCGGTGAGAAGACCGCTCAAAGAACTGCATCCAGGGCCGCCGTTGAACCCTACAGTGCATGTTAGTGTGTTTTCTCAGTAAGTCGGAATCATGATCTACTTACAGATGGTGATTTCTTCCTGGGGATCAGAGTTGGTGGTAGGGAAGAACCTGAGAGGCAGTCAGCATGTTGTCCCAATTATCATCTTGAACATATTCTCCAATCGCTTACCAGAAGAACAGCTCGCGAGTCTCGTTCTTGTCACCAGAAATCGGAAGAAGTCCAGCATAGCTCTCTCCAATGTCGAATGGCACATCCGGGAGGCCTGTGCCATTCACAACAAACTTCTCAGTGCCATTGGTCAAGAAGTTGTGGGCACGCTTCTGAAGGCGGTGATCCTTGAAATCCTGGTGAGGCACCCTCTTCTCAATCACAGGCTTGGGGCGCTGGGCCTTCGCGAAGGCCTTCTCGGCCGGGTTTAGGGCAGAGACGAGGGTGGCAGAAAGGCCAAGAGCAGCCAAAAGGCTTGATGAGAAAAGCATTGTCAAGACTCAAGCCACGGGCTAGATCAACGCGAGCTTGAAAGCACTCTTATCAGCGGAGTTGCAGGACCAAGCCTTTAAGTACTGCCCGCCACAGTGCTTGACCGCTGAGCTAGTGCGGCTGTTTGTCTTGGAACCGGTCTTGACCCTGCGGAATCATGTTTGTCGCTGATGATACCACCTACCTGTTGCTGCATAGCGTGCGGCTGGTCCGCCTGCAAGAGGCAGGTCATGGGTCGTGAGCGGATCATGATTTCAGCTCGGATCGTGGACTGCCGGAGCGCTATAAGATAGCTATTGAAGGTCTATCCGTATGAGGCAGGTGAGAGAAGTGATAGGGTCCTCTGGAGTGTGGATCTCGATAGCTTCTGGCAGCGCCTGGTCCACGGAGAGCCGCCGTGTGCCGCGAACCGAGCCCCAACGGTTGCCGAAGCACAGAAGCATTCTGTAGACGCGCGGTCACCTCATGTTATTGTTCCTTCGTCATACGCGTTGGCGATGGGTTCGATCGCTCGATGGTGGAGATTTTGGTCGCACACTCTAAGACATAAGATGGCGACGCTTGCTGGGCTGCTTGCATGTCTGCCGAATACTGCAGCAATCTAATCGCACGACTGGGATCTGTTTGGCCTTCGCCAAAATGCAAGACGCGATGCAAGGACCTCCAGGCGACAGGTTGTCAAGCGTCATCCTTCCCCAAAGCTAAGACATCCTGCAGAACGCCACCGACGTAGCTTTCGTATTACACTCAAGCTCAAACCTTGCGTGCTGCCGGTTCGAACTTACTGCTACTCACAATGCAACGCAGATACGAAGCGTACCGGCCTCTCGCTACCGACAAACCCAAAAAGAAACTCGACACTACCTTATCTCTGCCTCAAAATGGCGCTTCACATTAACTCTCAGCCGTCTACTTGACACCACACAGCAACGCCTCCTCAATGTATCCTCATTATCCGGTCTTCACGCCCAATTCCTTCCGGTAGATGGCCTCCATCTCACGACGCACTGCCACAGCCTGCGATTTCTCGCTCCAATCAACATGCCGCCAACTTAGACCCTCGCCCTGTCTGATATCGCTCTTCAACACAAGCCCATGCGCCAGCCCGATCGGCAACCCCTCAGTCGCAAGCGAATCCCTCGCCCTCATCAACCTTCCGTAAACCATGAACCCGCCCTCTCCATCAAGTTTCTCGCCAGCTTTCAAGTCCCGCTTCGCCGTCGCAACGACATCGCCCGCGAATGTCTTGCATGACCCTGTCGGCTCGCCGCGACACATGATCGTCGCCACGCTGACGCCGAGCTCCAGACCGATGAGGTGGTAGGGTTTGCTCTGCGCGGCGTAGCGGCCGGTTGAATCGGTCTTCATGCCGTATTGCGCAAAGCATTCCTTTTGGTACTCGCCTGGCGCTTCGAAGACGACGTAGACGCCCCATCTGAGATCGTTGAAGACTGGGCGGCCGTCGACTTCGAGGCAGGAGACGACTTCCACTGTTCCTTTGGTGTCGAGCTGGCCGCCGTCTTCGGCGGGTTTCAATACTTGAGGTAGGTCGTGGATGCCGCAGGGAGGGAAGCGCAGGCCGGCTTTCGGCGGTGTGAGATCGCACGCGTTGGCCACGGCGGCCATTTCCAACGCACTCTTCGTGCCGTCGAGGAAAGAGTTGAACATCTGCGGATTGAGGTCTTTCGTCTGCTCTTCCGTGAGCCCGTAGTGTGACCAGACTGTGTCCGGCGTCGACGCGTGGAACGCAGGTAAGTGCTTGGTGCCTTTGCCGGCGCAGACGACGTCAAAACCCGCTGTCCGCGCCCAGTCGACTAGCTCTGCTATGAGAGCGGGCTGGTCGCCGTACGCCATGCTGTAGATGATGCCCGCTTCTTGCGCTTTGCGTGCGAGCAGCGGTCCTGCGAGCACGTCTGCTTCAACGTTAATCATGACGATGTGCTTCTTGTGTTCGCAGCACAGCAGAGCATGGCGAACGCCTGCGGCCGGGCTCCCGGTGACTTCCAGGATAACGTCGATTCCAGGCGTGGCGATCAGCTCGGCAGAGTCTGTGGTTATGGCGGTCTTGTTGGCTTTGATCCCTTCTGCTACGGAGATGCTTGCTTGTGCGTCGAACTTTTCTTCTGGGAAGCCGGTTCGTTTGAGTGATGCAATGGCCCTTTCTTTGGAGAGGTCCGCGATGCCGGCGAGGCGCATGCCGGGGGACCGGTGGACTTGCGATACACTGTGACATTGTCAGTATGCGATTGACATCTCACATGCGTGATTGAGATCAAACAACAACAACATACAACATACTGCCAAACTTGCCAGCGCCGATCAAGCCGATCTGAATCGGCTTGCCGCTGGCCTCGCGCTCAGCGAGCTTGGTCGAGAGACTAGTCATGGATGATGTTTATGTACAGCAACGATCTCGCGCATGCGAAGTCTTCAATATCAGTACCACGTAGATGTTTGTACTTGTTGAGCTAGATGTATTCACAACTTCGCTGCAACCTTTGTTCCGAAGCCGCTGCTTCTCTAGATGCTCCCCGCTTCGACCTCCCCTCTCTCGGTAACTCGACGATGATCGTTGGAAGCATCCCGGGAAGCCGGCAATAAATACCGTAGTGTAGAAGGGGGAAGTATAAGCTTTTGCTACGCAGGTTTGGAAGTTGTAGCCGCTTGTTGTTGGGTCTGCTGTTTGGAGTGTGCAGTGCTCGGTCGAAGCATGCGCTTGTTGAATTTATATGTGCTTTTGGCCTGATGACAAAGGCGGGAAGCGCGTTACTTTGATCAATAGCGTGTGGTTCTCATAGCTTATGCTAGTATACAAGAGCTCGGTTCCGCAGCACACATGATGCGCCTTTTTCAGGATGCTCGGTGCTAAGCAGGGTTGGCAACGTGCAGTGGTCATCCATCTCGTTTTGGTGATAGAACGGACATTAATTGGTTTGTCGGACTTGACGAACACTGCACTATGTCAAGAATATTCAGCAGATGTTTAAGTAACATTCAAGGCTCAGTATACAGTTGCTGTGCGATCTGTTAGTCATCGTCCGAAATGATTTTCACAACAAATACGTTCATTCTCCATCGATACATGTACTTCGAATGTAGAGCAAATAGGGTTCGGGTTATGATCACTTGACAGGGATCTCGTGATGGACTGACGTGGTCAAGCTCTTATCAGGGCGCTACCGTGATGGCCAGCTCGTGCGCAGATTTAGTCAGACGCCGTCCTCCTACTAAGTGGTAAAGCGACGGCATCTTGTCGCTGGCCCTGTTCGAAAGAATAATCAATCTTCATCTCTCTCAAGCATCTATTCAACTATCTAATCCATCTTGATCTAATCCATCTGGACTTGCTCTTCGCCATTCGACCTCCTGACTACCAACATGGGCGGAGCTCAATCAACTCCCTTCCAGGAGTATCCCTCTCGACCTGCTCGTCCCGCTCGCCGTACTACAAAGCCCGAATCACACGTCTACGTCTACTCAACGCTAGACGAGAAATTCGACGCCGTGCGTATTGAGAACAGTGCTGCTGAAGCGCCTTCAGACCGTGTCCTCGACAATGGCTCCGAGACCGTTTCCGCCGTCAAGGCACAGGAGTACGTCAAGAAGCTTCTGAAGGACCCAAAGAACCAGCTCGGTCTCTCTGCTCTGAGCACCAACAACATCAATGCCATTCTGGAGAAACAGTCTGCCGTCCTGCACGACACGCAGACTTTCAACCTCGCTATTCCCCATGAGGGTCTTCCAGTCACAAACCAGCGCAGCTCTGGCCGATGCTGGATTTTCGCTGCGTGCAACACATTCCGCATTGCCATCATGCAGAAGCACAATATCCAGGCGTTCGAGCTGAGCCAGGCGTACTTGTTCTTCTGGGACAAGGTTGAGAAGGCAAACTACTTCTTGGAGAGTGTTTTGGCCCATGCCGATGAGCCTGTGGATGGTAGACTGTTCACTGCTCTCAACGCTGATCCGGTCGGTGATGGTGGACAGTGGGATATGATTGTCAACTTGGTCGAGAAGTAAGTCTCTCCATATGCACAATACTGACCAGACCAGTCGCTGACCACACCTTACTTCCATAGATACGGTATCGTGCCCCAGACTCTATACCCAGACTCTTTCAATGCCAAGGCCAGCTCAGCAATGGACGGCCTCCTCACCAGGAAACTCCGCCAAGATGGTCTCAAGCTACGCAAGCTCAAGTCCAGCGATGCCTCAGCTTCCACCATTGCAGCCTCAAAAGAGGCCATGCTCCAAGACGTGATCCGCATCGTCACCCTCTGCCTCGGCCCACCACCGGCCGCCGACGAGAAGTTTACCTGGGAATTCTACGACAGCGCTCACAAGCTCAAGACCGTCTCGCTCACTCCTCGCGAGTTCGCCGCTTCCGCCGAAGTCACCAAGTTCGTTTCTTTGACCAACGACCCTCGCAACGACTACATGCGCCTCCTCACCGTCTCCAACCTCGGAAACGTCTGGAACGGCCGCCCAATCTCCTACATCAACGTCGACAGCATCGTGCTGAAAGAAGCTTGCGTCGCCCAGCTGCGCAAAGGCCTGCCCATCTTCTTCGGCTCCGACGTAGGCCAGCAGTCCGACAGCCGCAAGGGCATCATGGACACCGACCTCATCGACTACGAGCTCGGCTTCAACGTCAAGCTCAGCCTCAGCAAAGCCGAGCGCCTGCTCACCGGCGAAAGCCAGATGACGCACGCAATGGTCCTCACCGCGGTGCACCTCGACGAGGACAATAAGCCTGTGCGCTGGCGCGTGGAGAACTCGTGGTCCGACGCCGCGGGCGTGGGCGGCTACTTTGTCATGAGCGACAAGTGGATGGATGAGTTCTGCTACCAGGCTGTGATTGACAGGTCTGTGCTCGGCAAGGAGGTTAGGGAGGTGCTGAAGCAGGAGGCGAAGGTCCTGCCGCTTTGGGATCCGATGGGAGCGTTGGCTTGAGCGAGTGCTCGTCTTCGTTTACATTGTTTAGCATTTTATGTTTGCGTGAGAAAGCACGTCTTTTATGTTTCTGATTTTCAGTTCGTGGTATCAGTTCGTGACAAGATATCAACGCAGCCCACTGTTTCATTTGATCGCAGCAAGTCTAATCAGCCTACAGAAGTCAATCGCGACAACAACAAACACAGTAAGGCGGGCTTGGCCGCTGTACAAAGGCACTCGTTCCGCATTGCACTATCGGATGTCTCAAATCACATATCCCCACTCCTCGAGACGAGGCACATTAGACTCGCTGCAAAGTCTCCCCGATCTCGGTACAAGGGCTGCGGGGAAGCTCTTGGGAAATACCCTTGGTTACTGGGCTGGCGGAGATCAATACAAATAGAGATATAGTAGTAGCTGTTGTCGTGTGAAGCCATCGCGAGTCGCTCGTGTTTATTAGTCTACTCGTTGTAAGACCTCTTACAGTCAGACGAGCACATCTATTCCAGCACATACATCCGAAAGTCCCAAAGCATTTTCACGCAAATTCAACTATTTACCATTTCTCCCCTAGCCTTCGCCGACAACAACCATAGACCATTGTCCAACCATGTCTCCCACCATTCCCTCCGCCGGCAAAATCCTCGTCCTCCCAGGCGACCACATCGGGCCCGAAGTCGTGACCGAAGCGCTCGCCGTGCTCGACATCATCGAAGCGCACAAGGGCATCAGATTCGAGCGCGAATTTGACCTTTGCGGCGGCTGCTCACTGAATAAGCACGGCATCGCGTCGACGGAGGAGGTGCTGCGGAAGAGTGTGGAGGCTGACGCGGTGTTCTTTGGCAGCGCGGGTGGGCCGGAGTGGGGGACGAAGCAGCCGAATCCGGAGAGTGGGTTGTTGAGGGTTAGGCAGAAGATGCAGGTGAGTGATTCTCTTTCGGTTTTCCTTTTGATGGGCGGTTTGTTCTGGCAAGGTTTCGTGCTGACGGTTGTGCGGTTTGAAGATCTTCGCGAACTTGCGGCCTTGCTATTTTCCTTCACAGTCGCTCGTTGAAAGAGCGCCGATCAAGGCAGAGTTGGTCAAGGGTGTTAATTTCATGCTGATCCGCGAGAATTGTGGCGGAGCATACTTTGGCAAGAAGATAGAAGAGGAGGATTATGGCTGCGATCCATGGGAGTACACGCGTGCAGAGATCGAAAGGGTCGCTCGCGTCGCTGGCGCACTTGCGATGCAGACAGACCCGCCCACGCCGGTCACCAGTGTGGACAAGGCGAACGTGCTGGCGAACAGTCGTGTTTGGAGAAGAGTTGTCACAGAGCTGTTTGAGAAGGAGTTTCCGAAAGTCAAATTGCAGCACCAGCTTGCAGACAGCTTGGCTATGCTGTTCATCACGCAGCCGACGAGATGGAACGGGATCATCCTGACAGACAACACTTTCGGCGACATTCTCAGTGATGAGTCCGGTGGTCTGACTGGATCAATAGGCTTGCTTCCGTCAGCATCACTGGCAGGTCCACCTGGAGGTTCAATGGGACAGAACAGCGTTGGCGGCGCCAGAGGATTGTACGAGCCTGTGCATGGAAGCGCGCCTGACATCAGTGGCAAAGGCCTGGCCAACCCTATAGCACAAGTCTTGAGTCTGGCGATGATGTTGCGCTATTCATTCAACATGCAGCGGGAGGCGGACATCATTGACAAAGCTGTCGAGACGGTGCTTGATGCGAAGGACCTTGGTGGTCTCGAGCTGCGAAGTGGTGATCTAGGTGGTAAAGTGGGCACAAAGGAGATGAGCGAGGCCATCCAGAAAGAGGTCAAGAAGCTTTTGGGGGCCTGATCCAGAGGCTGATAGCGAATGAGATATATTGGGTATCAAGATATAGAGTACAAGGCGATTATGCCTTCTTGCCCGCTGCTGTCTGGTGTTGAATTAGCACTGGTTGTAAACGGGGATCAAATGTCTGACATACAAGGTAGCAGTCCTTGAGTAACATGAACTCCTTAGCACACATATCCTTGTGTGCGTTTTGATAGTTTGCCACGATGCACTTGCCATATACAGCGCCCTATGATCTGATTAGCGATGCTCGTGATGATAGACGTCAGATGATGACAGACCTCAGGCGAGCATTTGGCAGTGGCCTCAGCAAATTTCTCAATTGGTCGTGTACGAGCTGGCATTGTGTCGTGGTAAATGTGATATTGTCGATGGCAGAGGAGGAAGATCGATGCGTTCACCAAGTGAAGGCAAGACGGGCGTGTACAGCGCACGGACTGACGGGAAGTCGCGCGCGAGCTCCGAGCATCCAGATCAACAACGCGGGCGAAACATCAAGCGCGCGCGTCTCACTTCGTTACAACTACCAAGCACTTTGCGCCGCGAGACACTAGGCAATCCTTGCAAATCATTGTTCCAAGTCGCTTTCAGTCCAATATGCGATAGCCGTATACAAACATCGCCTTCAGACAACACACATCATATGCAGCCATACACCTCATGACAGTGCCGTACTCGAAGCGCGTGCGCCGGAAACCCTTTTGCGACATAGCCGCCTATGAATGGCAACGATGAAGAGCTGGCACTTGCGGATCTTGAAGATGATCGTATGACTCTGCTGTATAGTCTCAGTACACAAAACCTTGCTAACAATCTCAGAAATCCACCTCCTAGGAGACATTGTTACCCGCGCCGCACAGTATCCCCTCGATTCATGCACTTATGCCTTGACGACCGCATATCGAGCTACGCTCGCCGAGCGAGGTATCGATTCGAATCATGACAAAGTTATCTTCAACTGGGTCAACGCGATCAGCAAGCGCTGTGCGAAAGTCAAACTGGAGCAGGGTCATGTTGACTTCTTGACCGAGTTGAGGAATGTGTGCCAGTCGCAAGGCATTACGCTGCTCGACTTGGACGATAGTGCAAATGCGGAAAACAACCCACCCAGACAACCCGACTTCCCGGACACGCAGTCGCAAAAACCAAAGGCGGACCGCAGAAGAGTTTCATTTGACGAGGCGCGATACGAAGAGACGCAATTGAGCGAACATTCGGAATTCTTCCAAGATCAGACACCAGATGGGAAGGCATATCTCGGCCGGCCTCCAACACCGGGGCGTCCATTCTACAGTCAGCGCGCGCATTCTGCAGACGCAGATGATTCGAATCGGTTGACGTCGAAGAAGATCAAGCAAGCGCTACAATCAACACGGCATGTCACTGAGCCTGACGGACCGGCAGAATCCTCTATGCTCGTGCAGTCAGCTTTGAGTGACGAAGAGCGAGATGCGCAGTTCCAGGATACAGTGGACGCTTTCCATGAGATGTCAGACCTCCGATTGATCCGACGATCTATTCACACACTGCACGACGTATTCATCGCGCAGAGTAGCCGAAACCGAGTGGACGACGCGAGAGCTACAGCGCATGACGGACGGACACTCCTCCGTCAAGCCTTGGACACTTGGAACGTCAGAACACAAGAGAGACTTACATCACGAAAGCAAGAGGAGGAGTTCGAGCGTATGGAGCGTAGGGCTGGCGTGTACCGAGATTTGATGATTGCGCGGAAAGGCTTCGAGAACTGGTACCGGTATCACTTGGACCGCAAAAAAGAGACTGCGAAAGCAAGCAGACTGGTACTTGCGATGCGCTACTTCCGAAAATGGAGGTCAATCACTGCCGAGAACAATTCGAAAGCACGGCAAATTCTCCTGCGGAAGTTCCTGGTGAGGTGGCAAGATCGCACTGTTAGACGAGAGGTTGGCTACGAGCAAGCAACGGCGCACTACGAAGAGTCATTGGAAAGACGATTGTTCAAGCAATGGACCATGAACCTTTGCGAGCGCAAAGCTGAAGACTTGCATCAGGAACGCACTGCCCGGCGAGCGCTGCGACAACTGTTAGACCGCCTCCACCAACTTCAGGATATGTCCCAGGAAGCCGAAATGCTGAGATCACGTCGCCCTCTTGATACCGTCATGCAGAGTTTACGCTCAAATTTGCAGGAACGGCAAGAAGCAAATGCAGCAGCTCAAGCGCATTACGAGCAGAAATCTCGATCAAACTGTATGCAGACCTTGGTCATTCAAGGCAGGCTGCGTCCACTCGAGAAGATCATGTCTCTACGAGTCACCTTGACTTTGCAGCGGAAAGCATTCTCTGTATGGCATCTCCACCTCTCGCTCACTCGCCAGGCCGCGCAGATCGATCGAAAGCGTGTACTTCAAGACGCTTGGACGAGCTGGAACGATGCGCTCCGAACACGTGCGCTTGCGCAACGAATCGATGAACGTGTGCTCGTTGAAAATCTGTATAAATGGGTGCTCCAGGGACGTCTCAATCTGTTCCGCAGGACCGCGGATGCTAGGCTCGCTCGTCACGCCCTTCTGCAACTCCACGATGCCGTCGACGACTATCGGTCGACTTTGGATCGCCGTGTCGAGATCTTTGCTGAGAATCAAAGACGTCGCAAACTTGCGTCCAGCATGGTTCACTTGAATCTTGCTTTCCGGCAACAGGAAGATGCACAACGGAAGGCTGTCGAATTCGTGAATAGCCGAGCCATACCTGATGTTTGGGGTCAATGGAAGGCGGAGACTGAACACGCTCGAAAGCTGGCTAAAATGGCAGCAGATGCACGGTGGTACTGTCTTGCTTCCTCGGCGCTCAAGACCTGGCGGACTCGTACTACCGAGCATCAACACCAGCGCCGTAGAGACGCTTATGTGCAAGTTCGTGCGCGAGTCAAGTACAAGATGGCCAGCAAATGCTTTACGACTTGGCGTACCAGAGGAATGGAAATTCGTTCCATGGAAGAAGAGTCGCAGCGTCGCGCCCAAGCACGGCTCTTCGACGTTGGAATACAAGCATTTGACCAATGGCGAGATGCCACCCGAGCAAAGAGAGAGAAGGAGATGCAAGCAGCCAGTATTGATGACCAGAGACTCTTGCTGTCAGCTTTCGCAGCATTACTTGCTCGCCACTCTGAACGAGTCACTTTAGAGCAGCGAGCGACTTCCTTCCGCGTTGAAACTGACCTTGCACTCCAAGCCTCTGCCCTCAAACGCCTACAATGGGCTACATTCACCGTCTCGCAACAGACTAACACCGCTGATGCGCTACTGGCTCGCAACTTCGATAAGCACTTCAAGAATATGTTCAGGCACTGGTCCACCAAAGCCTCAACCTCGCGAGCAGCACGAACGGCCAAACTCGACGAAAGCAACGAGCCCGAAAGTCCCAGTATTCGTTCAGCCTCTCGAGCCGCAGCGCGCTCAGCGTCAAGAGAGCGCTTCAATCCTTCGCAGTCAGTCTCTTACACCCCTGGGACGCCAGGATACATGCGCACACCTTCGCGCTCTCGCCGAGCAGGCCGCTTCAGACCCATCCCGACACCTGGAGCCGTCACGCCTTTCGCTTTTGACCCAGGCTATCTGGCTACGACTCCAGCGCCATTCACAGCTACAAACAGCCCTCTGCCAGCGGGTCTGACGCCGCAAGTCACACCTTTTGCGCGCAAGCTGAGGGCTGGCGGATTCGTGGAGATGCCGCCGAGTGCTCTTAGGACGAGCGTGTTCGGGCGCTCTTCGGGCGCTGCGATGGGTACGGGGAAGAGTGTGAGGTTTGCTAGTGCGAATCGGTTTGCGAGGAGTTCTGCTGTGAGGATGCAGGGGAGGAGGGAGATTGAGGAGGATGGCGAGGGGAATGGGCATTTTAAGAGTAGTTGAGCCGGTCGCGTAGGTTGGGAAGGAAGAATTGAGATGAATACCCAAATTCACGCTGTCACGCTTGTCGCTTGCATCAAAAAAGGCCTCGCTCGAACGCCATGAAGCGAACAATCCGCCGCGAGGAGCGTGACAACATTGAGTGCTTCCAGCCAGGCAATCCCACATATGCGACGATCAGCACGCACGAGAGTCTAGATGTCTCCGCTCAGCCATGGGCGGCAACTCCTCATTGCCCCGGGCTGACCATGTACGGATTCCGTACCCAAGTCTCCCAGTATAATGATGTCCCACCAATGTGAGCAGAGTGATCAGCAGCATCGTTGCCTGCGCTTACAATCTTCATCGGCACTGGTGCCACGTCCGACCTGCAAGCCTTGCGCGCAAAGCTGCTGCGGAAGGCTTGCATGCGGATATGTGATATCATGCTTGGCACTTCGTCTCGAGCTCTCCGGCATGGTGGCTGCGCTGCCTCCAGCTGTTCACCGGATGCTTACGTGGTGGTCTACGTTGCGTCAAAACTCTTGAGCTGGGTCTCAGGTTTCGCTGTATGTTTTCTGAGCCCGCGGTTGACGAGCGGTTGCTTATTTCTCTGTCATTGTCCTCTGCGGTGTTCTCCGTGAGAAGTCTCCAAACTCAACCTCGAGTGTTGTGAAACATTACTAGCACCAAAGCCACCAGTGAACATATCGGAAGGAAATCAGACACGACATGGCACATATTTTGAAATCGAAGAAATCGAGGCCGATAGTAAGCAGCAACGCAAGTGCATCTGCCGAAACCGAACTAACGTGCCCTTACCGGAAAGAAATTGCGAGTCCCAGGTGAACGCGTCTGGGTCCAGCGCATTGAGGCCGAGCCAAATGATTGGGTTGAATGTGAGGTAATCGAGCTATCAGAAGACCCTATCACTCAAGACTTAATGTATCGAGTGAAATTGGTTGATAGCGGAGGCACACTCTTCGAGGAAGGCAAATGGCTGCACCCGGATAGGCTGCGTGGCAAAGATGATCGGAAACGCCCGTACGATCATTTCGCATATGAGTCGACTGGAAATCAGCGACCTGTGCCACCGATGACAAGCGGCTACTCGACGGCCAGTATGGCTTCGGTGTCGTCCAGGATAGCCGACAAACGCAAGGAGCCAATCAAAAGAAAGCCAAAACCGTTCCGTCACGAATTCCCCAATACGCGACCTGCAGAGGATATGAGCAATTGGACTCACGGTGGGGAGTCTCATATATCGCAAGCTACTCGGGAGCTATTGATTCATGACTTCGCAGAACTCGTAGTTCAAAGTCTGAACAACGATGTTCCCAAAGAGTTCTTCGGTCAGCCAGACGTCTCAGTTCTCATTGCCAGCTTTCTACGCGCCTTTTCATCAATGCTGATAGCAGGAATCGCCAGCGACAGCGAAGGGTCCGCTCTCAATCTCAAGACCGCCATGTTAATTCAACATGAGCGAACACTCATCGCGGCGAAAGTCGTGAATCTGGCCAGTACTTGGACACCCGATGACGACGGCATGCCATCTGCTGCAGAAAGGGTCGCCGCTTGGGATGCATGGGAGGCTGAACCGCTCGGTAGATCAGAGTTCATCGATGCTGGAGGGATTCCACTACAAGGCGAAGCCGCCCTGCGACTTCCGAACGTATTCACATCGAAGGCGTTCTTGTTGCAGAGTGAAGAGCTGAAATGGCTACTGCAACAGCTCAGGGCGTCAGCAGCTTTCCTACAGACTGGGTCATCCAGCGCATACGCAAGAAATGAGATTGCCGCAGCTATGGACGAATCTGATGGCTGGCTGAACCTTACGCTCGACTGGGACTTGAAGGCTATGCTGGATAAGCAGTACCACGGAGTCCAAACATGTTCTTCCCTACTTTCAAACATGGTTGTTTACATTGGGTCACCATCTTCGTGCTTCGCAACAACTGCATCACAATACGCCCATCAGATATGGCCCGCCGTCAGCTCAAAACCCCTCACCTGTCTTGAAATCGCAGTTTCTAGTAACACCAACGAGGCGACGACAACCTCTGGAACCATTCGCATGACAGTCAGGCTCAGCGGTGCTGTGACCCGTATCGAACTCAGCTGTATCAATCAGGGCTATCGGGCCTACGGATTGCGACCAAGAATGGAACTTTTGGAAGTGAGCACTGTGTTGCTATGGACTGTAGCTAAAGTCTGACTGTTCACAGGTTGCCGAGTTGTGTGTCTGGCTCGCATGCGCTTGTCGTGACAACGCTGATCGTGACATTGTTGGCACAGGATCTCCTGTCCTTGAAATTATCAAAAGTGAGCCAGGCAGAGCTGCGACACTCGCAGTGACAATAGATGTCACGCCAGACACGCACACTTCCTCAAAAATGGGCCAATGCTGGACCGCAATGGTGCGTAACCCCATCATCTCTTCAGGCTATCCTGTGCCGAGGCGAGATGATGCTTTGAAGACGAGTGGCTTAGAAGTGTCATTGGACTTGATGGTGGCCATGAGCCGAGCCTGGTTTCCCACCACGTTTGACACTGCATTTCTCTTGAAAGGTGTCGTATCCGCGCTCGTCGCCACGGCACACACTGAGACTGCAATCATGTGGCATTTTGTGATCAATTCAGGTTAGTCGATAACCAGCGTCCGAGTTACAAACTTGATCTTGTGTTTGTACGGAGGACCCCACCAATGAACTGACACAGCGTAGATTCGCAACCTATGACTTATCAGCAAGCTTGTAAACAAGCCGCCGCGATGAGTCATCTCGCGGGTGTTGACCTTGAAGCCCGGCGGCATTTCGTGGGTCTGTGGGCGACCGATGCCCATGTGCTTGCTGGCAGCGACGTGCCTGAACTTTACAATATTGGAGAGACTTTGGGCGAAGATGCTGATCACTACGTCTTGACATGGGACAGGGTAACGCTTGGCGTCGCGAAGTATGCCAGTCTCGGTGCGAGCTTCAGCCTGGGCAGAAAAGATAGGGCCTATGCCTTTGTCGGTTCGGTGACGATAGTTGGTCCTACGAGACTTGCATTGAACAAGCTCGCAAGACAACGGCCCTGTTTTACAGCAGTAACGATCAAAGAGGCTGGCTGTTGGATGGTGCTACAGCTCTTGTACATCTGGCTCGAGCGTGTATGACACGCGACTGGATAGGTGAAAGGTACGAGGAGGTACTCAGTAAATTGCAGTACACCCAAGGGAACGAAGCCACCCGTCCTGCCAAGAGCGTGTTGGTAGCGAACGCCGACATCGAGATTTTCTGCAAGTCCGAAACGAGAAGGGAGACGACTACTGTCCTTGGAGACTCCAATGAGTTAGTGACTCGAACAGAACATAAAAGAATCGACATCCCGTGGACGTACCGGGACCTGGTTCTCAAGCTGTGGTACAAGCTCGAACGTCTGCAAGCTGAGTCTCAGAGATCACGCTCTCTTCAAATAAACTTGCATCGACCTGGATTGAGATTGACTGGCTGGGAGACAGAGCATTTGATCTCCCACAAGAGTCGCGTCGCACAACGCTACATCACTATGAGAAGCGAAAGCCAAAAATGGCTAAGTTACGTCAAAAAGCTTTCGCCTGTCATTCTCCTCGCACGACATTTCGGGAGCCTTGTCAGTCCCTCACCGGATTCTCAGGTCTGCGATAGAATGCGACAAGTCCCTGTGAACCGAGGCTTACTCGTAGCCCCCATGTACGTTCTGTCGCTCAGCGCAAAGCGCTGGCAGGGTGGGAAAGCTAGTATCTCCGCCGGATGTGTTCAGATCCACGATTCAACATTCCTCTACGAGTACGATCCGTCCGCATTCGACTCTCAATTCAGCAGCGAAACCATTTGTGCACCTATCAGCGCCCTTAAAGACAATTCGAGTTGCCGCCAGCTGTTCTCAAAAGACCAAACGCTCAATATCTTCGTTCGCTATCCCGACGGGGTAGTCATTTTTGGTGCGCCCGATACCCACAACCACTCAAACAAGAATGGGAAGCTGCCTTTCATTTTGAAGAGCCACATGGATACTACAGATGTCGGACAATCACAAAAGTCATGTGCTTACTGATTTGTTTCGGACACTGATCGACGTCAATATCGAGAGCTTTTGTTTTACATCTATATCCCTGGCTCCAGTCCGTCCACCTGTGAATGGTGTCATCGTATCTTCCTTCGATTTCCTTTCCGAGATTGCTGTCGCACGGCTCAATCGTGTGGGTGGTGATAGCGTCCATAATAGGGCGTCGATGTGTGAATACAAGCAAATCCTAGATCGCTGTTAAGCTATTGTATCATCATCGTGCCCAAGTATCCCTCATGCCTACATGCATCTGTCAGATCCTTTGATGCTCGGTCTCCCAACCACAGCGAACAAGCAGTCGCCGGTCACCCTAACCCTAATCACAACGTGATGATCATGTGCAGACTTTGAGGCGGCCGCTCAGCGTCGCTTTTCGATTTCCGTTTTGACAGTGATCCATCTCCTTTTTTAATCAAATCAACCGGCCAGCATGCACCAACGGCATACGCTCTTCAAGTCAGAACCAAATCCCCAATATTCTCCAGCCATGGCTCGCACAAGTCTTTTAAGTCTTGCGGCGGCAACTCCAGCCGTAGATTGCCGATATTGACGGTGTTCGGCTGTGAGGTCACTGCATACATGCACCCAGCTTTGCCATCTTTCAACGATGCATGCTGACATAGCTGTGCTGTAGTTCTCTCGCTCTGTTGGGTATACCTTAGGTTGGGGAGGCTATGCAGAATTATTGAGATCCAGTACCTTGGCATAGGTTGCCGTGGCCAAGCTCGTCAGTTGGTGGCCAGAGCAACGGAGTTCGCTGACGGCATTGATATAGCTGACGAAGCTTCTCGAGGTTCTCAAAGGGATAACAAGCCATACCGATCGGGGTCCAGAAGAATTGCTCAACGCTGTCTGCATCCCAATCGCGGAAGACCGTTGCAGCGCGGCGTCATCACAAGGCTGCATGGCTTTCGCGGACTCTCACGGTCGACACGACGGCGACCTCAGAGCTGTAGACTTGCACATTTAAATCCGTCATCTACGCGCATGAGCATAGTCGGCAGCACCAACAGCTCACCTCTGAGCCACGACAGGCATCTCTTCAGACGCTTGGAATGCAATAAGGACGCCTATCAACCCGTGATACGGACCACGGATTCGAGCTCTGCTGCAAGCTCACTGCATACATATGTTCCACCAACCGGTGCTGTTTGTCCACCTTGCAAGCTCATGTCGATATACTTGGGAGCTCTCACACCACCTATTGCCGTGCGTTCGAGCGGCGATGCACTCGAGGCGCAGAAGTACCGGATTCTGTGCCTTTGCATGGGGCGCTGTAGCTCAATTTGTTCCTGTTCACGGCCGGAGCTTGGTGGACACGATATTGCTGACCGCATGGATCAACGACATCACAGCTTCGCAGAGACGACCGAATTCCCTCATCGCGTTCACATGCGAGCCTTGCTGCGTAGCACAACTTCAGCCTTCTCCATCTTCGCATCTATGAGCGAATTGTGCTGGCATGGTCAATCAGACTGCTGTCGAATGAGTGCACTCTGAGCAAGGCGGGTACGAATCTCCTGGCAGAAGCATCCCGTCCTGTGCGGTTGAGCTCAGAGACGCGCCCCCTTCGAGCTTGAATGCATCTGGTCGGACGCCGGATACCTCAGTGATGATTCACTGGCGTTGCTGCTGCAGCTTGAATCAGCACCACGGAAAACAGAGCTTGGCTGTAGCGATACTTGCTGCCTCGTCTGTATTTGAGGCGGAGCCGGCACCCTCCTTGTCTGATCTGAGTCGCCAGTCACCACGAAGAGGCAATAGACCGAGCTCCTGAGTACTGCCATCCATCTGCACCTATACCTCAGCACAAGCGACTGCGCCTTGTTGACACACACCATGTCTGCGCTGGAAAAAGACGAAGCGCCAATCGAAACTCCGGAAGAACCTTCAGGCCAGAGTCCAGTTCAATCTAAGTACCGCGCTCACGTACTCAAGTCGAAGAAAACACACAGAGTGGTACGTTCCGCATGACAGTTGATACCTGGATCTACTAGTTGACACAGCCGTCCACGAAGAAGCAGCGAGCACCGGGGGACTTTGTTTGGGTCCAGCGCATTGAGGCAGAGCCAAAAGATTGGTTTGAATGTGAGGTAGTCGAGCTGTCAGAAGACCCTATTACTAAGGAAGCAACGTATCGAGTGAAATTGGTTGATGGCGGGGCACCGGGTACACTGTTCGAGGAAGGCAAATGGCTGCCGCCGGACAGGTTGCGTGACAAAGATGATCGGAAACGCTCTCACAGCCCATGAGGCGGCGACATGCATGCAGGCGCGAGTGTGCTGTGTCTTTTCAGTCGGGAGACTAGCTGGAGATCCGGTGGGTCGAGACCAGAAAGCTCTTCTATATCTAGTGTATGTCTTCTGTGATGCTCAAGGAGAGGCTTGATCCTCATATCCAGATCACTTTGGTCTCAGACGCGCTAAAGTTTTTCTCGTCTTGATCTTGTACCAATGTCTGCCGAACTGGACATCGAGAAATTGGCCGGGTCTGACATCTCTTCGGCGACAACCGGCTCAACGCGAACGCCATCTCACGTGGCTGAGTCGGAACGTATGTCATCTGTATCAACGAGCGCTGTTTCAGGTGAAGGCAAGTGTCACTTGGTCTTTGTGTTTGCATTGTTCCAAGCAGTGTAGCTAATTTCGTTTAGATGGTGAATCGGTGACGACTTCCATGTGCGATACACCCTGGTACAAAAGAATGTTCAGCGGGAAAAACGAACTGGAATTCAAAGTGCGAAAATGTTTGTGCCAAACGATGTTCCTCATTGACGATTATTGCTGATAGCTGTCTACAGTGGGTCAGTTCAGGAGAGGCTATCCCAATCTGGCAGCTTTCACCAGCAGCGATGAAGAATTCGCAATATATCGCAGATTTGGCTACCTGCAGGCTCGCTTACTCCTGGACAAGCAAGATCAACTGCGCGTGCTGGAAGAACGACTCGACCACTATGACACGCATGATCCTATGAAATCCATGAGGAAAGGACTCACGCCAGAGCAGTATGCTCCGCGAGCGAAGCTTCTTGGTGAGATCGAAGCGGTCTTCACTTCTTACGGTGCGTGCAAAATCTCTGTCACATTAGTCGAGCTTTGAAACTGATCAACTCCAGCTGGTTTGATCCAGAGCAGTCAGACGTTGATGTCAAGCAATCGTCCGAAAACGAACGAGATTGGAAGCGTGTACAATTACCTTACCGACATCGACCCTGTACATGATGATGAGCAGCAGTATATCCTGTGGAAGGAAGATCTTTTGACGCTGCGTCCAGGTCGCGACCATGCGTGGCTGGATTGGGGTATTGAGAGGTGCTTACAGATTTTGCAACCGCGAGTGCCGTATATCCAGGTAGGAAAGGTCGGCTTATAAACTGCATCCAAACTTCTGCTGACAGTGGTTAGAAAATCTTCGCATCCAGTGTTCGTTATTGAAACTGTACCTCCTGTTTTTAGGGAAAGCTGACTTCTATGTAGACAACCAGAGGGAAAGCGATGACCGACCGTCAGATATACTACACGCGGGAGCGAATCAACATGTGCGCCAGCCTGGTCATCATGGTGGTGATCATAGTACTGCTCATCATTCCGATCTATTTTCTCTACACCCTGGAGAAAGCCAGCAGCAGAGCTGACGAGCTATCCCTCGACCGGGATAGGACAGGAGCCTGCATGGGCATCCTTCTAGTGTTCACTTTGCTTTTCTCGGCAATCCTGTCAGTGTTCACGAGCGCAAAGAGGCACGAGGTCCTGGGTGCCGCTGCAGCGTAAGTTCTTTGATCTAAAATCCGAGAACAACCACTTACATAATCGTAGATACTGCGCCGTGCTGGTGGTGTTCATGGGTAATGTACCTTTGTGAGAATGGCAGGAAGCGTGACCAAACGACACGTTGAAGTCTTTGCACACTTGACGCCTCACTGTGGCGCGGCGCTCTCTGCTTGTTGGTGTAGCGAAAGGTGTGTAGACTAGTGCTGATGGAAGTCGTCACCAGTGTTTAGATGGCAGACGATGGTGTATGGAAAGCAGGCACACAGGGCTGTGTAACCCTCACATGATCACGAAGAAAACCTCAACAAGGCAAATTTTCAACCGCCTGAGCTGAAATCGAATTTTCTGACTGGTGCGCTTATTATCGTGTAGGCCTCTGATCCGCTCAACAGCGCCTCCCCCAGCGTAAGGCACGGCATCGTCGCTGAGGTTTCGCCGCGAACTCATCACCATCATGTCTCTCAGAGGCTGTGCAGGGGGGAAAGTCTTTGCACTCAAGGCTGCAACTTACGGGGAGGGTGTATGGGCCCAATTGCCTTTTAAATAGCCCAAGCCTCGCATGACAGTAGTTTCATCCAGTGGATTTTGTCTTTATTGTTACTCAGCATAAGTTATCGCATATCGTTACCATTATACTGTATCGAGTCATGAGCCGCATGGGAAGCGCGTGTAACTGCAACGGCGTGGCTAGCGAATATGCTGCATCTCATGCAAGTCGTGCTTCCGATGCGCATATGCCGTCAGCAACGAAGCGAGCCTCCAGCAACCCGGCCAAATCGCCCACAAATTACGACAAGACGGCTGCCATTTTGCTGGGATGGGGATTCGACTATTGCGACACCGGTGTTGAGCCCGAGGTGAGGTTCCAGTGTACAAGCGCGCTCAACAGACGCATACAGTACTGACACATTCACAGCTTGCAAGCTTGGCAAAAGTGCTACGGGAGGAATACAACTTTCTCGTGGAATCTCATCTCATGCATACCAGGACTGCTCCTCAGAAGCAGGCTTTTAAGCATTTGAGCAACTTTGTGGACACTCATGATAATTCTCAGACGTTACTTATCGTCTATTACGCCGGTCATGGATACCAATCACTTACACGACCGGGTCACCTTGCCCTCAGCGGCAAGCCGATCTACGACGAGAGTGCGATGATCGCCGCCAGTATTGAATGGCACGAGGTGGAGCGTACTCTCGTTGCAACATCCTCTGATGTGCTCGTCATATTCGACTGCTGCCGCGCTGGGCTACTCTGCAGATCCGCACAAGAAGGACTTGAGAACAACGACAGAATCTTTCAGTGTCTTGGTGCTTGCGAGTCCGAGCAACGCACGAGAAGTTCGGGCAAGCAGTCATTCACTACTGCGATGATATGGGCTCTGGAAGAGTTGGCGAAAGAGCCAAGCTTCCCAGTGACGAAGCTGGTAAAAAAGATCGAAGCGCACGCAGGGTTCCCGCACGATGACCAGAGACCAGTACTATTCGGCGGGCGCTTTGCACCAGCGTCGGCGAACATCCATTTGGCACGCATGCCAAGTCTGGTTCCCAATGGACATTGAGTGCTGGTTGTGCTGTACAAGGTTGCTGTTCTGCACCTCTTGCAAATGTATGTTTTGTGGTTGTACGAGTCTTTCCAAAGTCGTGGGAGGGATTTTCTCTTGGTTTTCCGCACCCTACTACGTAGATTGTAGATGTTTGTTCAATAGAGTGGAAAGTGTTCATGGTTGTAAGTGAGCCAAACCCCAATCCAAGGGTCTCCTGTTGCATGCCATCGGTGGTGACTCCGACGGCACCCTTTCCAGTCCCTCGTTGCTGGAATTCATATCATAGACATATTATGCGAACTCTTTTCCCCTTCATTGTTCGATGCTTGGATGATGCTGTTGACTTGTCAGACCTGTGTGACTGCGCGCTACTGTTGTTTCTTATGCCGACTGCCGAAGCTCTTGTTGCCTGCTAATGTTCTAGTGAGGATCGAATGTTCGGCTGGATGATTCGAAGGTACTTTTGCGCGGTCTGCTTGCATTGGAGTTCTGTGATCTGCCAATGCCTAGTCATTGCGATAGAGTCGCGCGAGACCACCAAAGCGCGGATGTCGCGGGACTCGTCTTGTACTAACATCCGTTCGAGCAAAACGACCCCGATGTAGACCTCGTTGATTCGCGCGACCATCGCGGTTCGAGGATAGGTAGGATCCAGCATTTGACCCTGTAATGCTGATCATTCTAAGGACATTCTTACACGTTACACGAAAGGGGGGAGTGCCTGAGGGCCAGCTGCGCGTAAGCTTCCCGCCTGTTCAAGGGCAAACCGCGCGGAACGTGTCAGGTGTGCGGAGTCTGCAGAATCTGCGGCCGACACAATATCCTCCATGAGATGATTCAGGCCTCGGAGCCGATCATGGTGCTCTTGCTCGCTGCCACGGCCAAGTAGCCTAGTGCTAGGGCTTGGAAAGCCATGTAGCCTGGTAACCGAAAGATGGTGAGATGCCAAACGAATACTTGAGATGCCGCATTTATGAACCTGATAAGCAGAAAGGTTGCGAGAACAGGATCGATCTGCAGACACGCTCAATGAAATGACCAGTTCGATGGACCCCATAGGCGTAAGCCAGTACAAAGATACTTTTTCTTGGCGGCCAGTCTGGCAAGTTCGCTGCAAATCCCGTGGAGAAATCTGAGACCATGGATGAAGACTTGATCGTTCGCTCGTCGTGGATGCCTTATCTATAACAGATGGAGGCTGCATGGCCACACCGAGTCACGTCCGTGATTTATGCAGGCTCGGCGGGTTGTGTGGTGGCCGGAATGCAAATAAGTGTCGATACTGGCCGCCGGTTATTAAATGTTGACCAGCCACGATCCATTGATCCGTGCTTCGATCGACGGCCCCCAGCCAGCAGGCGGCGTCCAAGTCTACCACTTTTTAGATTAACGCCCAAGGGGCGTTGGCTCTGACACATGCGGCGTCTTGAACATTGTTGGGGGTGGATCATTACGAGGATCGTTTTGACCAGGAAGCTTGCGTTTTCGCAGGTGGTATTCTCGCCGTTCATGAAAGCGTAGCTGCTTCTGTGTTCTCTGTCCACTAATGACTCAAGAAGCTTCGTCAACCTGGTATGGCAATGTCGTCAGGGCCATGGCGATCGCAAGGTGAGAAGAGCAGGCATTGTAATGCTTAGCGGTGTATGAAAAAGCTGATAGGGTAGCAGCATATCGTGCGCTACCCCACTCTCAAGGCGGGCGAGAAATAGTGCCGACGAGCACGTGTAGTCTGTCTTTGAGATCAAGATCTCGCTTGCGTCCCCTTACCTCTGACTACGTCGCGGTGGTCTAGGTTAACCGCAACATCTCCATCTCTTGTTTCATGACTCTTCAAAGGTATCATGGATGACCCCACACCCTCAGAATCACCGCCGAAGAACGCGAGGCGTGCGCAAATAGCCGTCGCCTGTGAGTCCTGAGCTGTCGTCGCTTGAATGAGGGTGTCGACTGAGAAATTGTTCTGTGTGAAAGGTAACAGGTGCCGTGGAAGGAAGACCAAGTATGTGTCGTATCTCGCGTGTAGGTTGTCGATACTGATGAGATGAGCCTACAGGTGTGATGGCGTTCGTCCAACATGCTCTTCCTGTGATAACCACGGCCACCCCTGTGTGTACGTCGCGGACGCCGATGCAACACCCATAGTCGCAATAAAACGCAAGAACGAAGCACTACAGATGCAGTGCGATGAGCACCAGGATCTGTTGCAGAGTCTGGTTTCGGTCACCGAGGCAGATGCTCTGGTTTTGTTGACGCGGCTGCGTGAGGGCGATTCCGCGGCATCTGTGATCAGGTTCGCAGAGAGCATGCAACGACACCACAGGTGGCGGGGGCTCAATAATGATACTTTATTCCCCTCGCCTTCGCCCGCCAGCAACAGTCCCACGGTCGTGGCAACACAGTTCGACACAGCCCAAACCCTGACTCCGGTCTCTTTGGAACCTCCAGTCGCTTCGCGAATGGTCTTTGAGCCGAGGATTGATGTCGTGCCAGCGCCACCCAGTCTACTTCCACGATGGTACGTTTGATTAGATCCGCCATGTTTGATGCGGACCAGCAGAGCACCATTGGAGCCCTTTGGCATGTGAGAAAGTCCAGGATGCGGTGTTCTTACTGCTAATCAGTCGTAGGAAATGATCGCCTCCAGAGCGACCTAGCCAGGGCAAAACTATACCAGACAAACCACGTTGAATAACATGGGCATGTTCTCTCCAATTACTGTCTATCGGCCTCCAGCATGAGGCTGTGTTATTGCGCCACGTTGCTCAGATAAGACTGCAGGGGATGGTGCAGGTCGTGGGGTCTCAGAAAAGCATAGGACCACTCCCTGTGATGTTGGTCTTGAAGGAAATATGGGTAATCGGGCCTAGGGGTGCGGGAACGATGATAGGAGACGATCCGGCCAGTCTTTCTGAATAGCGTACTCAAACGTAGTTTGGATAATGAATCCGAGCTTCTTATTGTTTGTCCGTAAATTTTGCTTGCGCCTGTCTCTAGGATTTAAAGGTAAGACTGCCCTTACTGCGGCACAGGCTCTTTATCTATAATAAGGAACGGGCTCCGTGGACGGACCCAAGTCCGCAACATTACTTTAGCCTTTGGAACCTACTAGGAGATCATCTGCACTTTATTGCAACGCTAAGGAGATATATATGTGTATCCCGCTGTGCATTGCATTCTCTACTGTTCTCACCATACACTACTAGCTTTGGGAGAACCCTTGTCTTGCCCAACGGCGTACAAAATTGAACTGCAACCTCACCATTGTCTGCAAGTCCCTCCGTGGACGGTAACAACTATGAAAAACCCGCGGCAAATGGAAGCGAGCCCTCACCCCCGCCCTCAGAGGTCGTGCATTGACCTTCCAATCGCCTCGATCTCATCGCCCAGCCCTACGACGATGCCACAACACAGACGCGCAAATCCGCATTGGAGCAGTATGATCGCGTCTGGGAGACCAACATGCTCAGCATCAAGAATTCTCTATAGCAATGCAGCCCAAACGCAGAGCTCCGGGTGCTGTGCCTCCAGTCGACCAGAAACGTACGAGGACGGGTTTGGCATTAGCAGCTTGCAATCGGTGCAGGCAATCAAAACGAAAAGTTAGGGCTTGTTTTGACTTCACTACGGTCCGGGCACGTATACTGATCCTAAGACATGCAGTGTGATAGCGTGCGTCCAAGTTGCTCGAACTGTCAGCAGCGCAACACCGACTGCCAGTACGAGACCGTCAGTGCCACGGAGAGTCGCACCCAAGCCATCAAACGTGAACGCGAGACCATCCAGACATCTCAAGGGACTGTGCGGAACAGCATTGACTGGCTTCGAATGCAAAGCCAAGAGACTGCTCTGTCTTGTTTGGAGAGATTGCGACACTCTTCAGATCCAATGGGCGAGCTGTGCTCGATTGCATCCACGGAACGAAGTAGGCGTCTGCCACCGCAGATCCCTCCAGGAGAAGTAATGCTGGCTATGTCTCCATCGCTCCATAGTATGATGGATGTCGAGCTTTCATTAAAACATCCTGGATCATTCCCGCTATCGTTAGACGACACACGTAATCTTTCAATGGGCTCTTTGCCCGACCTTAGTATTTTCCTCAGTCCACAGTAAGTTGAATTATCTCTGAACGTCCCATCATGGCTAAATTCAAGCTGCAGGAGTGGTCAGAACGGAGCTATTGGAACGTCACGGGTCACGTTTCCAGATTTTTGCACTCCCGGCTCTGATAAGAAACATGATCTTATCGACAACACACTGTGGGAGGTTAAGATCCGCTACTGGACCACAGTCCCTGTGACCGACCATCTTGCCGCCGAACTGTTCTCGGCATTCCTAGAAGTTGAGTTGCCAGTGTACGGATTTTTCGACCCAGGTCTATTCGTTCGTGATCTCGTCATGCAAGACATGCGATTCTGCTCCTCTTTACTTGTGAACTCGGTTCAGTTTTGGGCAAGTGTAGGTGGTCGACCCGAGTATCATGAGCCTTCTCGCGGAAGTTGACGTCTAACAGTGTTCATTCGGACCGATCTATCCAGGAGCATCAGAATTGTCCGAAGCCTTTCTCCATTCGGCACAGCGATTGCTTGAGGCAGACCAAACCTCACCAAGTGATCTGACTGTAGCTTCGCTTGCTATACTATCGATTAGCATGATAACGTTCGGCAATGACGACATGGCAAGGAAATACATGGCCATCTGTATTCGCATGGGGGAAGATATGCACTTGTACGGCGGTACGAGGCACAGACTTGATCAATTCTACGATTTGTCTGCAAGCGAGGCCAGTATGCTGTCGTACGTGGCTTGGGGCGCTTTCAACGTATCCGGGTATGTATCTTCTCGCAGGAGATCGCCGGTTCACAAGCTGAAGACGCAAGGGTATACGCGCTCCATTTCCACGATCTGGCATCTGGAACTTTTACCAAGTACCCGCCACTGCTACCCAAGCCCGGACCGCAGCTCTCTATCGATGGAAAGCTCTTACTGGAGCAAGACGAACGAAAAGGCGTATCGTTTCCCTCATTCTGCCACTTCTGGTGCATCGCTCATGATATTGCAGCTGTCTACTACTCGTCCCCAGGCCCAATCCATGAACACGTACCCTTAGCATTCGCCGAAGCGAAGTTCCGCAATCTCTTGAAATGGGCGGAAGATCTTCCTCCAGGGTGCCGTCGCCAGGCCACGATGCCACACAATGTCGCAGAAATGCAGTAAGCATTTAGCACCCTTCCTAATACGCGAATCATTGTCGTCCTAACGGCTCACCAGCATCTGCTACCACGCCACCATAATGGACGTCTTCCGGCCCTTTGTAGCCCAACCCCAGCTTCTCTCAACCGTCGCCTCCGATCCCCAACGACCCATCGCCATCTTCGCCCTCTCCTACGCCCATCTCAAAGAGCTAACAAAGTACTACCACGTGACTTTCACCGGCACGCCCTTCGCCCACACCATCTCCTGGGTCCATGGACCCCTCTACATTGCACCTACAATCCTACGCTATGACAAAACTCCAAACTGCGCGTTCGAGTTCTTGGCCTGCATGCTGGCGTGCGCGCCTCTGATCGCTTCGCATAAGATTCTGGAGGGTGCGGTCAAGGCGCTGTTCAGCGTGGCTGTCAGTGCGGGTGTGTTCGATGTGCAGCAGGCGATGGCGCATATTGGTCTGTTGACGGAAGGGCGCGGAGGGCGCTTGCCTAGCGGGGGACTGAAGACAGGTTTTGTGATCGATCAGGATGCGGCGATGGAGAGCCGTAGGACGGCTGTGGGGGATGTGCTTATTCAGAGACTGGATGAGATGGTGCTGGCTGATGGCGTGCCGGGTCCAGTCCCTGTTACGGCGCCGGAATGAGGTGATGCTGATCATTATTGCGGTTGCAGACTTGAGCTTGGTGTCAGCGTACGGGCAGGGTGCCGGTGTACGGGCAGAAGTCCAGCGGTAATGTTGCATGAGATGTCAGTGTGAGTAGTACAAGCTCATCAGACTGTGAGCACGATTAATGCAGGAATTTGAAACAGCTTATTCATTTACATATACATGCTCCGCACATTCATATAATCTAGATAGTCTTGTTGGACACATCCTCTTCGCCAGCCCTCTCAGGCATAGCGGCCGCGACCTGGTTCAGCTCGTCATCCTGAACCTCAACCTTAGCCTTGCGGCTCGCGTCCTCAGCAGCCAAGCTGTCTTGCTCTGCGCTCATGCCAGTAAGAGTGGCGTCCTCGGAGCTGGCAGCAACAGCTGCTGGCTCTTCGGCTGCGTTGGCAGGAGCGGGTGTGGCGTCGGCACTGGAGTCGTTCTTCATTGTGTGGTTGACGAGATCGACGTCTTCGTTGTAGAGACGTAGAAGCATAGCCCTGCGCTCCTCCTTCGGCAGCATGAGGTTGAGAGAGTGCAGACTCCTCCAAAGGGGAAGAGTGATACTCTCCTCGAAGCTGTCATCTGCGCTGACACCCTCTCCACCCTCGATGCCGTCAGGGACATCGTCCTTGCCGTGAACGCGCAGGACACAGCAGCCCATACCGAGATCGCGGACCCTTTCACCAATCTCGCCGAGCTCTCTCCAGCCCTCTGTTCCTTCGGCGCCGCCGACGCGAGGGAACATCTCGGTCAGAAGCTTCCTGAGTGTTGACCTGCGGTAAAGGTGGACAATTCTCTCTTCGCCGACCCAGCCCTCCAAAATGGGAAGACCCTCGGTCTGAATGCGCCATGCGCAGACGCCAGGCTGCTTCTGAACGTCCTGCTTCTGGAACATCTTGACACCAGCGTGCACGAACTTAAAGCCACGGCCCTCGTTGGCGGTGAGGATATCACGAACGAGCGTGGAAGAGTAGTAGATGCCCTTCACAGGGTCACCAGAGGGGTTGCGCACCAGGAAGCGTTCACGGGGGAACGAGGGGTGAACGTTATAGTAGGAGTAGATAGACTCGAGCTCTGGGTGCGCAGGGTCGAGGTACTTGAAGCTCTCCTCGACGGTATCGTCGCCACGTCGCCTCCTAGGCGCAGGCTGAACGTCTGCGGGAACGGCCTTCTCGAAGGGAGCGTTCTTCACACCATCGTTGATGGCACCATCAACGGCGACGCTCTTAGGAGTCTCGGCAGCTGCGCCGGCTTCAGCGTCAGCCATGGGAGTGTCTTCCTCGCCAGCGGTAGTCTTTGACTTCTTCACGACACCATTCGACTCAGCGGGTTCATCGTCAGCCTTGCGCTTGCCGTTGGCGACGGACTCATCTGCGGGCTCGTTGGCCCTAGCCGCGGCACTTTCGTCGTCGACCACTGTGCTTGGAGCAGGTCCAGTAGAGAGCTTGTCTGCCGACTTGAGTTCCAAGCCGTTCTCGTTGGTCTTCATCTCAGCTGCTTCGTTCAAAATAGCAGTGATCGGTGCCTTCTTAGGTTCCTCGTACACCCAGTTGCGGTTTGAGCACTTGCATTCAGGCTCGGGCTTGGCCTTCACCTCGCTTTGCTTCTCCAGAATGGCGATGAAGAATCCGCCAGTGTCCTGCTGGTGGGGGTAGACACGCATGCAGTTCTCCAGGGGGATCTTCTCCTCAGCCTCCGGAGGGAACATGCCAGGTACGACCTTTGATCCCTCGGGCTCGAATTGCTGTGCCTCCGGCCAAGATTCGTAGATTTGTCCGCTACGGGCCATAATAGACCAGTCGTTCAAACCAGGGGACCGCTTGAGCGCAGGAAGCTGATCGTCGGTGCTCAGAAGCTTAACCTTTGAGATACCACCGCAACGCTCAATAGCGGAAGCAACAACGGCTTCGTTCTCCATAGGGTTCATAGAGCATGTGCTGTAGACAACACGACCACCAGCCTTGAGCATCTGAATGGAACGTACCAAGATCCGGACCTGTGTGATGTAAAGACCAAGGGCGTTCTGGGGGCTCCAATCCTTCCAGACGTTGGGGTTCTTGCGTGCGGTTCCGTCACCACTGCAAGGCACATCGGCCAGGACACGGTCAAATTTGAGGTACTTAGGGTGCTTGGGGTTGGAGCTTGGAAGCTCGATCGAAGGGAACATGGTAGCGTCGTGGTTGGTGACGACCAAGTTGGGAGAGTTCAGACGCTTGACCTGGTGGACCAACATTTGTGCGCGTTGGTAGTTCACGTCGTTTGCAATCATCAAACCGGTTGAACGTCCAAAGTCCGACATGTTGGCTTCCTCGCCCTCAGCCTCCTTGAGTTGTCCACGAGCGCGTTGCAGGGCTTTCTGCACACGTTCCTCCTCGTTCATGTGAAGAAGTTCGACCAATTGCGCGCTCTTGCTACCAGGCGCGGCACAGAGATCCAGAACAGAGTGGTGCGGCTGAACGTCCAGGACGAGAGGCGGAATCATAGAAACTTGCTCCTGTCGTGAAATGTTGCCGACGCCGGTCTCGCTGACAAGGAATTTCTGGAACTCCTTGAACGGCTCGTACTTGCGGATGATGTTCTTCGGGGTGGTCATGCTGTAGGCCAGTCCTTCAGGGTACCAGGACATCTGCTGGGGCAAGTCCACGGGCTTGTCATTGTGAGTGATGTCCTTAATGAGCGGGAAGTAACGCTCAGTCAGGTTCTTCCTCACGCTGAGCGCATGTCCCTTGCTACCGCAGAAACGGAAAGCATTGGGCAGTTCTCTCTTGAATGCGGTCCAGAAAGCCTCGCGCTCAGGTCCTTCGGGCACGATGTTGAGGGCGTTGTAGTAGCGCTCGAACTTCTCGTTCTCTTTGTTAACAGCGTCGAAGGAGGTGCGGTTGTCCACATAAGGCTTGCCGTCGCCGCCACCTCCTCTGCCCTTGTTACCACCTCTTCCGCCGCCACGCCCGCCGCGACCGCGTTTGTTTCCTCTTCCGCGAGCCATTGCTGTAAATTGAAGTGGTGGGTGAATGTCGCAAGCGCAAGCAAGCAGAATGGAACTTTTGCGCCGAGTTCGAGTACTAAGATCGCAGGAACGTCACTAGCGTCGCACGGGCCGTGCCCCGCTTGCGGAGAAGGTTGAGCCTCATCTCACTTCGCTTCGTTTGCAATGTTAACTCCTTCATTGTACACTTCAGTATTACATTTCGTACGAGCTAACATTCACTCTGTTCATCGCGCATGGCGGTCACATGCCTCACGTGTGTGCGATTCTAATGTACCAACTTCCATCCCACCAGGAAAAAAAGCGCTATCCCACTTTAAGACAGTCTCGAATGGGGAAGCAAACGTGCGATAGCACGTTCCACTTGATCATTGTATGCCTGGCTCTCCAGCAACGTCTGCAGCTCCTCGCCGAAGTACTCGACTGGATCCGTGTAGGAGATCGCCAATAGACTCGCCTGACTACGAATTGGCCGTCTCGGGTTGTCTCGCTGCATGATTCCGTTGAAAATGTCCACCAGTCTTGGGTCACGAAAGTCTAAGCCTCCCATCTCGCTCGCTTTGGCCACTGTGTACTCGACGCTATCGTAATTTCGCTGTGCATTGATCTCGGCTCTGCTGAAGGACTGACGCCTGGACTGCGGTCTAGGCCTTGCCAGAGGCGCCCGGGTGGCATGCCCCAATCGAACGTTTGTGATCCTTCTTGGGGCCGCAAGCACATTCGCGTCTGAATCACCATCGTCTGAATTCCAAATCTTGTCGGGCATGGCCAATACTTGCGCTTTCTTTTCCTTTGCCATTGCCAAATTCAGGGCTGCAGCGAAATCCATGCCGAAGTCTGGATGGCTCGGGTTCTGCATAGCTTTCTGGAATTCAAGTGTTGGCAAACACCGATCATCATCGTCGGTGGAATCTCTCGAGCTGATTCTCAACTTTTCGACGCCAGATGTGGTAAGTGGAACATGCTGACCGGCCTGTGAACCTCCAGTTGTCGTCTCGAGCTTAGCCAGGGCCTGCTTCAGCTTCACCAGCCTGCCCTTTCTCGGCTTTTTTCGCCAATCATCGGACGGTTGCGAGCTAGTAGCATCATCTTCAGACGACTCGTATTTGTACTGATCGACGAGTCTCTGGGCAGTCTGCCTCCTGCGCTCTTGTTCTTTGCGGCTGACGTCAGGGAGTGCAAGAAGTGGCCTCAAATTGTCGTCATCGCCCACAACCAATCCGTGCCGGATCAATTGGTTGCCCTTCCTCATAGCTCTCGCTCGCGTGTCCTCCTCCTTCGCGATGTTACTGTCTAATCTCGAGGCGTCTGTCGCATAAGGCCTGCTCTCTTCAGGCAGATCTAACGTCCCCGGTCCCCATACGGTGAAGGCGCCAGTTCTGTGCGTATCAGCCACGGGGTAGTCTGCCTCCCAGAATGTCGCATGATTCCGGAACTCAAGGCCGAACCAGGATTCTTCCGGAAGGATGTGGTGTGTCGCGGCGTCGATTTCAGCGATCGTCGATATCAGTCTCGGAGGGGGCGTCATGGGCACGCCGAACTGATGACCTTCAACTTGCAAATCAATGGCCTTTGTACGTGATCTGCAGGCGCGCTTCATAGCGATCAGGTACGATGTGTGCTTTCCTTGCTTGTGTTTGCTGTCGCGAGAGCTTGATCAACACTCGTGAGAGGCTGTTGCGGACTGCACAAGACGTCTAGACCGGATACGAAATGTGATATTTCTCGTTCGCGCTGAATATGCTTTCTTTGCTGTGCGTATAGTGTGGTGGTGTAGCTCTCAGCGATTCAGTGGTTCCGAGCAACAAGTTGTTTACTGGCAAACGAAAAGGTTCAGAGGAAGGCGATGTTACTGATGTAGCCTAGTGGTATGAGGCGGCTGCGGCACGGCTCCCGCCGCGTGTCAAACAAGCCTTCAAGTGAAAGAAACAAACGCTAAGCACCAATTGCAGCAAACGTTTGATTGCTGTGCATACGAATTCAAAAGACCCTCAGTTTTTGTCTGGAAATGGCACGATGGCGTGACACATTCACAGGGCACATGGCACAGCTGGAGAAGTTGTGATGAGACTAGTGAAGGCCACATACACATTAGACATCATGTTCCATTCAGGACTTCTTAGCATGTTCTTGTGAATCTAGAGGACCATATCTCCCCTGTCCATTGACCTACACAGCCCTGAAAGTCAGCAGCCCACGGCTAGGCAAGTCCGCAGTAGCGACACCACGACGCCACGAGATCTTAACTTCCTCCATGTCATGCTCTTCATCTGTCAAGTACGCTTTGACTTCCTTGACACCAGAGCACTTGCCCAAATCCACGCTGACCTTCCGCTCTTCATAGTTTGGGTTGAGCACAACAACCACGTACGAGCCGTCTTCGTTGATGTAAGCGGAGCTGAAAAGGTCGCTGTCACTGACGCCGATGCGGTAAGCGTCGGGGCGGATGTAACGGGAGAAGTGCGCGAAAGACCATGTGCGCTTGGAGACTTCGTATTCGCCGTCTTGAACTTTGATCAGCTTTTCGTTTTTGTTGTCGTTTGTGTCGCGGTCTTGGACGACGAGCCACCTACGTCGTGTGGTCAGTATCTGTATCAAATGGCAGGCGGATAAGTGTTAGAAACTTACCAATAGTAGGCATTGACGTTGCCTGTGACCAAAGCCTTGTGCAAGATGAACGCCCAGCGCCAGCCATCGCCTCTATTGACGCCATCCCAGTGAGGGTTCCAATCGTTGCTCAAGTCACAGTACTCCGTCTGCCACACGCGCTTCTCCGTGTCAAGCTGGAACGAGATGTTGCCTGAGTACTCGTGGCTGGTGACGTGGGAGAGGTATTTCTCCACGCCTAGCTCCTGCAAGCCAGCAATGTTCTCGGCGGTGTCGTCCCAGCCAGTGTGCTCGCAACATGCGATGCCGACGTGGCCGAGGCCTTCGCGCTCGAGTGTCTCGTATAGCACGGGCAGGAAGTCGGCTGTCTGCTGTGCGTCGGAGCGCATAGATGCATAGGTGGTGGTCAAGTCTGGTTCATTGAGGAAGCCGACTTCGGTGACGTTGACGCCGTGCGAGGCATAGAGGCGGATGTACTTGACGAAGTAGTCGGCGTAAGCTTGGCGCCAGTCGTGCTTGCATTGTGTCCCTTCTTCAAAAGAGCCTTCGACACCACACAGCAGCCCTCCATTGGCGTCATCCGAGTTGTTCTTCATGAAGCCGGGCGACGACCAGGCATTGGCGTAGAAACGCTTCACGCCGTACTCGACAGCTTTTATGGAAAGCGCGAGCTGGCCGGAGTCGTATTCGTCCCACACGTACTCCGGTTCTGCATCGGGAGAGCCGGGGCTAAAAGGAAGGTGCGAGTTCATCAAGTCGTTGGTGGACGAGTTGGAGGATCCGATGCCGTTGCGGACCATGCTGAACCCAACGCCTGTCTCGGTACTGTAGATGAGATCGAAGAGCTCCTGCTGAACCTCTTCGGTGACATTGAGGAGTAATTGGGCGCGTTGGAAGGCACCGGAGAAGCCGAAGCCTTCGATCAGCTGGTGCTTCTCGTCGGGTTGGACCGTGATCTTTGTTCTGTGGACCTTGCCATGGCCTTTGGGAGCAGAAGGAGTAGCAAGCGAGAGGGCAGGCAACGCCGCCGCAGCAGCAATATATGATGAGTAGCGCATAGCTGCCGCCGGTCTACGTCAAGGAGATTCGTGCCCTTCGTGATTCTGCTCAACGGGTGGTACCTGTGGTTTTATAGCCGTATTCATCGTAGGAATATCAATACCTAACTGTGCATGATGATGCCTGCCCAGAATACTGATTAATTGCCAGCTTTGTTAGTGTGCCAATGTCAGCGGCAGCCTAAATTGTTGTTGTACCATCAAGGCATGGAATCATGTGCCGAGGTCGCATAGTCGATGGAGCTGCCTGTCTGAAAGCATATTCTCTCGAGAACACCATACTTGGCCATCCTTCAAGGAAGCGGAGTATACCACTAAATTATTATTCCAGCTGTTGTCGAGAGGGGATTGTATTCAGCCTGAACATCGATGTTTCCTTGGCTTGACCATCCAAGCAATCTGCATTGGCACTATCGCATCCCTAGAAAACCTTGCGGGATGTGACACGGTGCCGACTTGCGATATGTCAGTACTTGTGCGTAGTATAGTAGAGTCCCCGGCACGTAGAGTGACCCATGACGGCGCATGCATCGATGGATGATTGATTCCATGTGATTTTTGGAGATGCTGTCCGTTTCCATGGCGAACTATCAAGGATTCAATCGCGCGGGTATGCCAGGCACAATAATGCTGCAGTCAAGATCGCGAGCAAGGACCAGGGTGAAGTGCGGAGAAAGCTCGTCTTTGGACTCGGCATCGCTTGGCCGTCCGTCCACGATTCTTTGCGAGACCATCCGATGTTATGGCGACGTCATTCTCTCAGCGATGTTTTGGACTAACATTTGCTTGGAATGGCAGAACCTGCCAGGATTTCGCTGCAGTTTTCCATTGCCTCTTCGAACATATCTCCATATGCCTGCGAAGGGTGTCTCATCATGGCAGCACAGAGTGGTGAAGAATCTGCAAATTTGTTAGCACAGCCTGGTTGAGTAAGATAATAACGATAGTGACTTTGATCAAGAGACGTGCGATCACAACTGGTTCGCAGCAACAATGCGGTGTTTCATAAAGGCTTCAACTGTATCCATCGACCCATCGCCGCTGGATTCTGATCAATTCATTGACACTACAGCTCGGAGATCTTGCTAAAGTAAAGGGTGGGATTGATATTCTGTCTAGCTGGACACAGTCTTGGGGTTGCACGGAGGATGCAGAGGGGCCTCCTAGCTCGCTAAGTCTCCTGAAGCTGTGGTTGGTCGTAAGACGTTTTATAACTACACCCGTATCTAGGGCTTCGATCAAGGGGGCCGCGGAATCCGGTCGCTAAGTGGTCTATTCATTCGGCGTGCATTCAAAGGCGACAAGTTAATTACGTACTGTCCAGATTCTTGCAGCTGTGCAAAAGCCTCTCACAGCTTGTGCATAAATTCGGATACAACAACTGCCTGAATTATGAAATTCCGGAAACATCCGTCATTGTTCTGTTGATTCGCACGACGAAAGGAGGCGAGCGCGTACCCATTAGCGGCCGGACAACCAATCAAATTGTGTTCCGAGACAAACGAGGGCTCCATCGTCTCATCAAATTACCACTTTGCACAGACTAAGGGCTCGTTTGCCAGTAATGCTCGTATTAAAATCGTAAGATGCCTGGAACGAAGCCTCAAACTTATATATGGAAAATGTGCATACGCGCCTGTAAGTTTTAGCCTGGTAAGTCTGTTGTCTCTTGTCTCAACCACTTCATTTCATCAAATCACCATGGGTGTTGCGAAACGTGCCACTGCCACGAAACAGCAGCAGAAGCCCAAGGGCGGGCTCGCTGTGACTGACTACAAAGATGGTGCCACTGACGAGTTCGAATTCGGCGGCTCCCTTGGTGCTCTTGGACTGATGATCGGATTTCCTCTGTTGATGTGGTACATGTGGATTGGTGCGACTTACTACGATGGCCAAATCCCTCTGCCTGCCGAAGGTCAATCTTGGACAGCATTCGGCCAGCATCTTTGCAATCTTGTCTACCAAGGAGCTTACCCGACCGCGAAAGCATGGACTATTTACTGGGTATTCTTCATCTTTGAGGGTATCATGTACTGCTACATGCCTGGTGTGATGAGCTACGGCCGCCGTCTCAACCACGAAGGAGGCAAGAGACTGCCTTACTACTGTTCGGCTTACTCCAGCTTCTACACCACAATTGCTGTCGCCTTTGGCCTGCATGTCACCGGTGTGTTCCCGCTGTACACTCTCATCGACGAGTTCGGCTCGATCATGACTGTTGCCATTCTCTCTGGCTACATGAACAGCATCATCGTCTACGTCCAGGCGCTCGTACGTGGACGCACACATCGCATGACTGGATCCACCGTGTACGACTTCTTCGTGGGTGCCGAGTTGAACCCGCGCATTGGCATCCTGGACTTCAAGATGTTCTACGAAGTTCGCATTCCGTGGTTTATCCTATTCCTTATCACAGCTTCTGTGGCGGCTCGTCAATACGAGCTATATGGTTATGTTTCCGCTGAAGTCATTTTCCTCGCTGGCGCGCACTGGCTTTACGCCAACGCTTGTGCCAAGGGTGAACATCTGATCATTACCAGCTGGTGAGTTCAAATGCGTTGCATCTTTTGCTGCAAGTGTGTGGAAGTGCGCGACCTGACGGCTAATCTGATCTCAGGGACATGTACTTCGAGAAGCTGGGCTTTCTCCTCACCTTCTGGAACCTTGCCGGTGTTCCATTCACATACTGCCACTGTGCCCTCTACTTGGCCAACCACCACCCCTCTGAGTACCACTGGAACCGCTACGCTCTCGCGGCGTTCGCAGTGACTTACCTATTCTTCTACTGGATGTGGGACAGTGCCAACGGCCAGAAGAACGCAGTCCGTCTCGGCGAGAAGGATCAGATCATCAAACGCAACACTTTCCCGCAGGTCCCGTGGCAGGCAGTCAAGAACCCCAAATTTATCGAGACAGATGCTGGTGACAAGATCATGGTTGACGGCTGGTTTGCTATCATCCGCAAGCCAAACTACGTGCCGGACATGTTCTTCTCCATGGCCTGGGGTTTGATCACTGGGTTCAAGTAAGTCATTTGTCCGAGCGATTGCAGTGTGACGCACTTGCTGACAACGTGCCACTAGGAGCCCGTTCCCCTGGTTCTACTTCGTCTTCTTCATGGTCATGATCATCCACCGCACCTCTCGAGATGTCGCCAGGTGTCGCAGAAAGTACGGCGAAGCCTGGACACGTTATGAGAAAGCTGTGCCGTACCTTTTCATTCCAGTAAGTCGCGAAGACATTCTATCCACGTGGAAGCTGTTACTGACGACATTACAGTATGTCATCTGAGACGACAATGACTGCGAGTCAACTTCCCCTTAGCTCAGATGTGGGCATTACCACCCGCAAGGGCGGCTGGAATGATTCGGCCAATTCAACCTTCATTCAGACAGTGTTGCTTGGATGCGCATAATGGTACAGGCATGTATAAGATAGAGCAATTCCGGGAACCTTCAGGTTTCGAGGGGAGGCATATTGGCTGATTCATATGCGAGTTTGCGGCTAGAGACTATTACAAGTCTTATAAAATGTATATTATGTATCTGTAACACAACGGGAGCAGCTACTCACGGCAGCATTTGCGTACGAACTGCGGGACTCAGTCCGACACTTCCTCTGCAACTGAAGCGACCTCAAGACGAGAGATGACTGCCCAAATCACCAACAGCAAAACCGACAAGCTTAGTGTGACATGCAAAAGAAACTGAGTGCCAAGGTGAGTTGCCAGTAATCCCAAGCCATAAGGAACAACGGCACCTCCAATCTGTCCCAAAGCGATCACGGCCGCAACGACCTGCGTGCGATTCTCTGGCGGCGTGCGAGTCGACAGCATTACAATTCCGGAAGGAAACAGCGGAGCTAAGAGGGACCCGCAGACCCCAAGCACAGCCAGTGTTCCCGGAATCTGGTTCAGAGTCATCAAACCGAGCTGAGCACAGCATGCTACAACGATGTACGATGAGACCGAGATGTGAAGACCGACGCGCTCGGTCACCGGTCCCAGAGCGTAGCGTCCGATTGCCATACCCAGCCAGAATATCGAAGATGCGGATGCTGCTGTGGCTGTATCCGCATGTCGTGTGCGAACAAGGAACAAGACGATCCAGTCGGTGAACGACGCTGATCAAACTTGTTAGCGGAGGTTCCTATATGCAGGTGGGACGGCTTGCCTTCGATGCCTTGATAAACCAGGTAGTATGCGCCACAGAGCCACAGACTGTAGTTTCGAAGCAGGTTTCGAGTCTTTGCGTTGGCACCGCTAACATGGCTGGAAACATTGTTGCTCAGATCTGTTCCAGTGTCGCTACGGAAAGCCCAAGTCTGGACCACGAGCTCTAGGCAAAGTGTGCATGCCTTCAGAGGTGATCAATAGTATGCCCGAAGGAATAGACACGGAAATAGACCTACGAGTATCCCGTAGAGCAACGGCCACGCAGAGTTTCGGAGAACGATTGTGGCTAGCGCAGGACCTGCCACACAGCCGACAGAGAAAGATCCATGCAATATGCCTTGGACAATGTTCGGCTGGGATGTGCTGCTGGCCCATGTATTCCAAGCTGTATCAGTGAGCCCTGTGCCGTAGCCTAAGCCGGCAAAGCTGACGAGGAAGAGGGGAAAGGCTGGAGCGCTACTCAATAGAAGCGCGAAAAGTAGACGAATTGCAGACGACACGACTGCGATGCCACGCCGTCCTTTGGCTAAATGAATCCGATTTGTCGTAGCCGTTGCAATCAAGTAACCGAAGACTCCAGCAGGGAACACCAATGCTGCTTGGGCGTCGTTGATGACATAATGACGCTCGAACTACATCGCTTACACTTGTGTCAGATGTCTTAATCGCGTTTCACAGATATCCAAACGTGTTGCTTACATCTGGAAGGATGGCCTATGACTTTCAGCGTGCTTCTGTGGTACATGGATTACATGCGATACTCACGCCGACTGCGGCCATTGCGATGCCACTGAGAAAGAAGTTGAGGGCACTGGCGCCTAGTTTTGTACGAAATTCTAGCAAAGTATTGCTATCAGCGGCCGTGTCTACATCAGGATGGCCGTTGACGGGAAGCGGTGGTGGCAGAAGAGGCTGGCGTTCTGCGGCGTGACCGCCATTAACGGATGAGTGATTGCGCTCAGAGTCCATACTGGGACCCGATCAAGAGAAACAAACGAATTCTAGATGAATGCGAAGAGCACCATAGGCAGGAGATGAATTACGCGCCAGTTTTACGTGCGCGGCCAAGGTGGTATAGAGGGAGTCGGCATGTCAGACCGAGTGGGGAATTGCCCCTTTGGGAAATTGCCGCCCTTTGGCAGCATTATATATTGTATCTGTTCCGCCTTCGATAGTCGAGCGCAGTAGAAGATGAATTCTAAAACGATTCTGACATCAACTACGACTATCCTTGAAAGGTAAACATCTTGCCCACTGATCATGGCCATCATCGCAGTAGCTGGAGGATTGGGCCAAGTTGGCCGAGCATTGGTTGACGGACTTGTGCGACACGGACACAAAGTGTTGGTCCTCACCAGGAAGGTAAGCGATCGTTCAGTAGATGATCCCATCTTAAGAGACTAATTCGATCGAAGGCAAGCGAGACTTCCAACGCTTTCACGATTGTGACCGCCGACTACGATGATGTCGATGCGACTACCAGGCTACTGCAAGACAACAAAGTGGACACGTTAATGTGTGCTATTGGAGTGCTCAATGAGCGAAGCAATCGATCGCAACTCAACCTCATCAAAGCAGCGGCACAGTCGATCTGCACGCATCGATTCGTTATCGGGAGTTACGACATGAAGCACTTGCGCGAGTAAGCCGAACGATGCATTTCACAAGTTTGCGTTTCAGGAGAAATACTAACAAAATTAAGACAAATTCCCTTCAGCCCTCTTGCGAAGTACACATTCGAAGCTGTTGATGCTCTGGATAAAACCGATCTGGAATATACCCGCATCGTCAATGGATGGTTCTTAGACTACTTCGGCATGCCGCACTGGAAGACTTCTCTTCATCCCTGGATCAACATCCTGAGCATGAAGGACAAGTGGGCAGTCGTTCCAGGGGATGGCACTGCATCGGCCACGTTCATCACCACACAGGATCTGGGGCGTTTCATCGGCCGGCTGATGGACGCACCTGAGTGGGACAAGGAATCCACGGTGGTCGGTAACGAAATGCAATTCAACAAGCTCGTTGCTCTGGCTGAGGTGATTAGAGGTGCGATATTGAAAGCGAATATGAGACACCAGACTCCAGTACTGACTCAATGACCAGGCTGCAAGTTCGAGGTCGCTTACGACAGTCTTGAGAAACTGCGTGCAGGCAAGATCTCGTTCGCCGACAGATTCCCACAAATTGGGATGGGGACAGCCGCAGACGACGAAGCATTTTTCGCTCTAGTCCATTATCTGGCTGGCTCCGGCAATTTTGTTGTGGCGCCCGGGAGGCGAACTTTGAACGAGCAGTTCCCAGAAATTCAGTTGACGACGTGTGACGAGGTCATGCGAACCGCTTGGCAGGGCCGCACTTGAAGATCTGGCCATGGGATGCTTGGCTGCTCTGCATGGGATGTGGGAATGATATGAAGACTGGTAGTACCGAACTGAGTTGTTGGTGCTCGGCTATCAGAATTTGAGACGGTATTCTACAAAGCTGCACTCGGCCAGCTCATCGTACAATTTCCTTGCTGGATTGTCGAACTTAGTAGCCCGCTCAACGCGTAAGCAGTCTTGTTCTTTCGCCAGGTCGGCTACTTGCTGGATCATTCGGCGACCATGGCCTTGTCCGCGAAGCTCAGGGTCTATGAACAAGTCTGTCCATGGGTCAGTCCTCGATACGAGTGTACTTCCTGAATTTGGGCGTTGGTGCAGAGCCTTACCGTTGAGATGCATGATGGGTTTCTCGCTCCAAGGCGTTTGATGGGGGTAGAAATGTGCTATTCCAAAGAGTTTACGCTCCTCTCCCGCTCCGTCCGGAGTCCGGAGGACCAGACAGTGCAAGTCTTTTGCGGGATCAATCAAGCGATGGAAAGTGCTATGATACTGCGTTTCGGGAATGGATGCTCCGTAGAAGTCGATGTATGCTCGAAAGAGTGTAGACCATGCTGATTCATCCGCCGCCTGTATGGGTGCGATCTGAAGAGCTCTAGTGGCTGCTTTGGCTAGCATGTTTGCGGGAATGGCTTGAAGGGTTCGGGGTTGGAGGCAGTACGAGGAATGCGTGTATGGAAGTCGAGGAGAGCTGGGTAAACACTCTAATTATAAAAAGCTAAAGCTGCTGACGTCAATCCAATTGCGAATTTCATTCGTGTGGAGTAATCGTTACGAGGTAAGAGATAGAACAGCCAGCTGCCGGACTTGATACGGAGCAGGTCACTTTTCGTGCTTCAACATACAACGAATCTGCCTTAAGGTCCGAGGAGGGGGGCGTTTCGGCGCAAGCGCCTGCTCCCTTCTCGCAACTCAAGCAAAATAGGGCATCCAGGACGAACCTGGCAGTATCAAGCCCTACCGTGTTGTGCGACACGGCAGCCTTTATAGCCCTTCATAGGAGACTCCTCAACTTCGTCGCGGTGTTCAACAGACTTCCGGCTCTTGCGATGATGGCTAAGTATAGGTTTCTGATGCTTGTCTTGACGAACGCGACGCCCGGAGCGTTCAGGAGGATAGAAGTACACTTCTTTGTGAGTGCTTTGTTGACGGCTGTCAAATCGTTCGTAGTGTTCCACGCGCTCGTGACTCTCACGATTTTGGTAGTGCCTGAAGGTTTGGTGACTTTCAGAGCGTTCGTGGTGGGCTGGAATAGTCGAATGGTCATTACGCGTGTAGTACCTTTGGTGATAACAACGATGTTCGTTACAAGTCTCGTAAATGCGGCCTGGCAGCAGGGGCAATTCGATGTCTTGCAAAGTCGACTGCGGAGCGTCCACCCAGCTTCCGGCAAATGCCGTCTCGTTCGTGTTTCTCAGATGCGTAAGGAACTCATTAGATACGTCGAGTGAAAAGGAGCGTTCATCATAGTCTCTTCCACAGTCGCTATAACTGTACGTGGCATGGAGACTGCTGGTTTCGATGTAATGAAACGCAGTCTCACGTGCAGTCCTTGCTAATCATTATCAGTCTCTTTGAAGTCTAGCGTCAAGCCTTCCTCGTAAGGAGGCTAACGTATGTGGGGCACGTACCATCGCGCTGTCCAGGTACCGGGAAGCTGTGATTATCCTTAGGCATCTCAGCATGAAGTAGAGAGACCAATGTATAAGACGAAAGCTATTCAGAACAAGACCGCGGACTCAACCGTCTTATGCAAATTGTAGAAGTCTGCGTAGGCTCGATGGCCTTCAATATCTCAACAACATTGCTCGCCTTGCCTGATTGCCCGTTTGTCTGTGAGATTTCTTGCCTTTTGGCCGTCTTGCCCATGATCTGGCCTGGTATAAAGTCGTATGGCAAAATGGTACCTCCTATCAGGGAACACTCTCAATCCTCTAAACAACACAGGGTGGCATCTTGCCGCTAGAGCGAAGACAGGCCGAATCTGGGATGGCAAGACACGCAGGATAAGCCTGACCGTCATCAGCGTTATAGTAGCTTCCCACGGTTCTAGAACGTCTTGCCCGTTGGCTCTTCTTATACTGTGCGCCAGACGAATGTGGGGCCCCAAGCTCATAGGAAGTCACATACAGATACGTCACGGCAGGATCTTATGTGTCAAAGGCGAGATGCTTACTCAAGTCCTGTTGTCTAGTTCTTAGAATGCGATTCCGCTCTGGCCCTGCAGGGCCAAGGGACAGGGGTCCCACATTCGCGTCGTTGCCGTCGGGAGGCACCACAAACGGGCAAACAGGCCAACAGGCAAGGTCACAAAGTAGCGGACCATATAGCAGTGTTTTTCGCCATACTAAGCGTCGTCTGCAGTACATGATACTCAAATAGATCCAACAAGCTCACGTGACAATCTTGCCCTCTCGCCCTCTCTCTCTCTCTCAATTTTGAGCTGTGTGGCCTTGTACCCTTACACAACTCAATCCAACGCCCGAGCCTTCAGAATCCACATGCACCGTTGAGCATACTCACGGCACACGCTATCGACAAAAGGAAACCCCGAAGCTGTCGCTTGCTCCTGGAAGCGACCCTATATCGCTACTGGCTACACTGTCATCCAGACTGCCTCTTTGCAGCTAGAGCAGGCATGCCCGCCGACAATGTCTTGCAAGCCAACATTTTCACGATACCGGACCCGCTGGGACCGCTGGGAGACACGTTCTTATGGCAGGGCGATGACTGCTTGTTCGAGCCTTGGTTCTGGAACAGCGCGGCAGATGATCTAAAAGTTGATACAGGATTAATGGCAGACGTCGGGCACGTAGAGCCACAACAACCGAATCCAGTATCGGTCAAGCGGTACCTTGAGACCCGACCTTCCGACATCGCAACTCCTGGCCTCGTGTACGCGTCCTCTATTGACTCCAGCGACCAACAAGGAGGGTACCTCGGTCATTCGCGGAATCCGGTAATAGCAAATGAGTTCAGCTCGCTCGACATCTGGACAAAGCCATCTACGCCGCCAAATCTCGAGTACCAACGGGATGATTGGGTTCGGAATTTGGCGTGTACGGAATGCGAACTTGAGTTCGAGAACCTGCAGGGGCTAGACAAACACGCAAAGATCTTGGCACATAAGGCATGGAGGTGTCAAGCACCCGGTTGCGGAAAGTCGTATATGCGACGTGACACATTCCTGCGACATTGCATGAACCACAGAGACAATGCGCACGTTTGCAATGTCTGCTCGAGTAGTGGTAGGCATAAATCGTTCAAAAGGAAAGACCACCTTAAGGAGCATATGCGCAATTGTCATCCGCACAGCCTCGATAATACCAGGTACGTACTCCGGCATCCTTGTATAGAAACTATACTGACACCAAAATAGATCCAATTCACACATGTCTAGCTTCGACAAGCTGGCTAAGAACCCTAAGAGCACGCGCGAGTGCAGAATCTCTGCGGCGCCTAGCGAAAGTGAAAGCTGCATATCTGAGCGACAGGAAGCGATAAAGGACCTTGTGAAGTCCCTACGTACTTTGCTTGGTAAGCGCCGTCCAAATCTCGTCGGGAAGCTAGAAAGCAAGATGACGGCGCTAAGTAGCTCGGACATGAGCCTCGTTGCTGAGACCATGGTTGACGCGGCCCTAGCAGCAAAGTCGTAACACACTGCTGCTATGTAGTTGTGCTGGATTTGATGGTACGAAGGTGCCAACGATTCCTAAAAAATGTTGTATAGACTTAACGAGCTTAATCAGCCGGTTGGCGACACCACGAGCTTAGCGCCTCGCATTTCCGGCGTCCGACTCCGCTGTGAAGACTATCACATCTGTAGCTATTGCAAAATGTTCGTGATGCGACGATATGGCTGGCGCAGAAGTCACAAGCGTACGATTATCAAGGACATGCGGGTTAGCAAGGACTCATTGGAATCCGATACATGGATTTAGCAGCACGGATTGCCGTAGTTGTCATCGTTCTCGTTCGTAGCACGATCCGCAATTCTATGAGCTTCCGAAAGTGTTTAGCGAGGCCACGATCAATGCTTCCGTGGCGACACGCAGTGTTGGCTGGATTACAGGTGCGAATTTTGAGCTGTGGTTGCCTGATGAGAGAAACAAAGTCAGCATGATTCAACTCAATATTCCGATAGAATTACTATTGGCGTACCTGCGATTGTTTCCAAGCGGTTTGCCTTCTCAGCTGCATCCCAGATGTCGTGGTCTATGCATCCAATGTTCCAGAAACAGCATTGAGACCCTTCTACTGCAAGATTTGACAGATCTTCGGCGCCAAGAGATGCATATGGTTCGTTGTAGTAGTTGTCCTTGAAGTGACGGCCAAATGCATCAACCACGGAGCGTGTGATCGTCTCGTGGTTTTCGAGTAGAGGGAACGAGCCGATAGACTTGATCTCCGGCGGCTGTGGAGAGCGGAAGGTAGAACACTCGCCTTCAATAATGCGAACCACGGCTTCGTGAGCGCGACGTAGAGCGTCGGTGCTAAGAGCTCGTATATTGATTTTCATGACGGCTCTGTCGCTAATGATGTTTTCGGCGGTTCCGGCGTGGACACTACCAACGGTGACTACGGCAGACTCGTGGGGTGCAATTTCTCGGCTCACAATGGTCTGTAGCTTCATGACAATACTGCTCATGATCACGACAGGGTCAATCGCGTTTTGCGGTCGGGCACCATGGCCGCCCCGACCAAAGATAGTAGCTTGTACGCTTTGCACAGCACTGTTGACCACGCCGATTCGACTTGCGACTTTGCCAGCTCGCATCGGCATCGTGTGTCCAGCAAGAACGGCGTCTGGAATCGGCACAGCAAAGCGGTGCGCATCGTACAGACCGGCATCTACCATTGCTTGCGCGCCTGCTCCGTTCTCTTCGCTCGGTTGGAACAACACGATGAGCGTGCCAGACCAGAGATCTCTACGATCCGACAGAGCCCGTGCAGCGCAAAGCAGAGATGTCATGTGCATGTCGTGTCCACAAGCGTGCATGGCAGGTATCGCAGACCCAGTGTTCTGCTCGTCACGACCGGAGGTCTGGCTACTGTATGGCAAGCCAGTCTCCTCTTTCAAGGGCAGTGCATCGAGCTCCGCACGCAACAGAACTTTCTTGCCTGGACCATTGTGTAGGATTCCAACTACGCCAGTACCGCCAATTCCTGTTGTGATCTTGAAGTCCTTATCACCGCCACGAGCGTTCATCTTCTGCAACTGTTCTGCGACAAATGCTGCCGTTCCATGCTCCTGCCAAGATAGCTCAGGTGTGCGGTGTAGGTGCTTGTAGGTCTCTTCGAATTCGGCGATGGATTGCATCGCGTGTTGTATGACATCGTCAATTGTTTGCGACATGATCGTGAAAGGCGTATCTGCTTCGCTGTATGTGAGATGTTGTGTACATGTAGTTGATTCTACACCCGCCAAATGCCCGTGTTCAATTCCAATGCGAATGATGTCAGGCGGAATTTCTTCGGCGACTGAACGCCGCAATCGGCCTTTGAACTCTGCCACCATAGTCCAGACATTAGAAACCAGAGGTAGTGACAAGCAAAGACAACACAGCAGTAGAGACGACCTCGATCAGAACACCCGACGCATTGAGAGACGATGAAAGCTCCCTCGGAATATACGCTCCTTCTCTAGTTGCACGCCAGTTGATCGCATCCCTCAATGTTGCCACCATAATGGCAGGACAGTAGTGCGTTCTCAGCGGTGAAGTAGTTACAAACAGTAGGAGTTAAGATGATGTTTCCATAAAGACCGGGAAGGCCTTTGCACGAGGGTGGAAGCACCTCCATCGTACGCACGACTCTCCAAAGCATTGTGAAGGAATTTAAATGCACAAGCTACGCCTACATAAACATACCCGCTATATGCGGCATGAATCTGAGCGGCAGGTATAAAGCGGGGTAAGGCTGCTGTCATTGATAGATGCACGTTGTGCAGTCAGTATCTGTGCCTTCCAGCGGATCTCTCAGTGGTGCATGATGTCTGGACTTGCAACAAAGTATGAATACGCGCAGAGCAGACGACGAGGTGATCGCGATGTGACAGAACGTTCCTCAATGGTGCAAAGATGTTAGAATAAGACTAGGTACGTTGATATGCACGATTAGTGCAGAGGTCCAACAAGCACTTTTGAGTTGGCTACCTCGCGTCTTCCAATCACCCTGTTTCCGTCTTCCATACTTTCATGCTCGAGCTATGATTAGGCACCCTGGATGCCATGTAGCTTATAGATCCTAGCATGTTGTGTCAGTTCATCTCAGCGGTAACTACATTTGAGTTTGTGATTAGCGCTTCATACCTTATAGCATCGTGTTCACCAGAACCTTTTCCTAGTGGCAAGTATGTCTGGATCCTCAGGATGGCAAGGTACCATCCCAGACCAGGGATTACCTTCCAAGTCATTGCCGAAATCGATTTTGATGGAAGGGCCGAAACAAGCATAGCGGAGCCGATTGTGGTTGTGAGAGAAGAAGTCGATGATCGCTCCACCTTGGCGACCGGGTGCTCTAGCTGCCTCGATGGGAGCGGCGTGGGCTATGAGGTGGTCCAGATTCATGATCCACTGGTATTGATCATTCGTCTCAGCCTCCGTAAGAAGCGCACCTTTCCAGCCTTCGACGGTCAAACCACGGTCGGCAGAGAATTTGAGATGGATGACGTGCTGGAACTGTACCTCCTCTTGAAGCGAATTCCCAAGCGCAGCAATGTGCACACGGACGTCGCGGAGGTAGATGGCGAGGTCGCGCACGATCATGTTTGCCCACAAGAGAATCTCGGGCAGAATATCGGAGTACTCGTAGTCGAGATAGAGGTCCTGCTTGCTGTAGTAGATCTCGCCCGCTTCGTGGCGCAGTTGGCGGTTTACAGCAAGAATTGACGGGTTTTTGTTCTTTTGCGGCGGGTAAGAGCCCTTTTCGCAGTAGAGGCTGTCGATGACCAGGACTCTGTCTGTCAAGATCTTTTTGAATGTGCAGCCGAAACCTTGCTCTTCTCGCTTACCGAAGAGCTCCTTGTATATCATATCTCTCAACTCGCGAGGGAGGCCAAGGAAGTTGGGCGTTCCATGGGGTGCAGTGGCTGCTTGGGTGGTCTGCATCGTGGGCAGCGAAAAGGGATGTTACAGAGACGAGAGAAGGTAGGAGGAGGGCAGGAAGACCGAGAGCGAGAGATGTAGCGTGTGGCGGAGGAGGGGGCGTGGAACGGTAGGTAGATCTAGACGTAGTGAAAACTTGCTGCCAAGATGAGCAAGATCTAGGTGGCGAAGCTCAGGGCATACGTCAACAAGCTCTCCATGAAAGCATCTGAGAGTGATTTGGCAGAGGACGGGTGAGGCGTGCGCAATGGCCGGCGGCAAGGTCTTGATCCGCGAGAGCCTCGCTATGGCTCAGATGCTCTGAGGCCAGTATGTGATTGCTAAAACGTGCATTGCGAATGCTGAGGCACAATGGTGTAAGCTTGAAGGTATTGTGACACGCAGCCCAACTGCTGTCAAGAGTCCTCAATGCTTCTTTTCCTCGTTTCGCCCGGAGCATCATGCTCGCAACAACCACCCCAGCAGGGACAGTATTATGTCACGAACTGTTAGTTCTCCGAACAAGAAGTTAGACCTTAGCATGGCGCCGACACACCACGCACTCCGACAGATTAACGAGTATACCGAGATGAGAGACTGCATCCAGACGTCAAAGCCAGCACCGCCTGTTCCCATGAACCCGCAGCATGTGACCAACCAAGCATCGCAAGTCTCAAGCGACCGCTTTGGAGCCTAGTCATGCGCAGCTCAGCACATCCCGATAGATCATACATGGCATCTCACAGCAACACGACGTCGAGCGTAGCGCGCAAGCTCAGGACAAAAAAGATTCAGCAAAACCGGTGGCACCTGCGTGATTTCACAGACGGACAATTGCCATGCGAAACATGTCGGATGTAGAACTGCGGGCTGGAAAAGACGGGCGAGATATGGACAAAGATGCCCTGCGTCTTCTGTTGATGCTGCTGCTACTGTATCAGCACGCAGATCTCGTAAATAGATGGGCGGCGTACCACATCAAGCGAACCAAGCAGACGCGTATGGCCAAGCTTCGTCTTGGAGAATGGGCATCCATTTCCTCGCACGACACAACGTACTGCGAAATGAATGCAAGTCCGCTCGGCGAGTGTGCACCATCCGACGTGGCTTCAGGCTTCAACCACGCAAAAGCTTTTGTAAGGCGGGCTTGTTTGACTCAGTAGGCCGGAAGATTGCCGTAATGCAGCTTTCTTTGTCCCAGTTGGCATTCAGCATCGCAGCAAGCCTTCGCCATACGTGAATACCGCTTGGCAGACATGGCCGGCCCAGCATAGCATGCAGATAGCGAATACGCCTGAGTGCCGACTGAGGCAATATACAACTGGAGAGCATTGTGCTACAGGCATTTGACCATAGCAGTAGGAATGCGGATACATCAAAGAGGCCCTGTCTCGCGCAAAACGAGACCTCAAGTCGTCGAACATCGAGATTCAAGATTTCATGGTATGGCGAGGTCATGGCGTAGCTCAAAGCGGAACAAAGTCTCCAGCATGCCTGCAATCGACAGAGCAGGTATAGTTCCAGGAGAATTTTGGCCAGCATAGTATGGATCTGTGAGTCCTGAGCATCGATTCCGACCACATGGTCCAGTCCAGATTCAAAAATGGCAGCAGCACAAATCCTCGGAGCCATTAGTACCAGAACCAGCCAGAAATGCTCTGTATGAGCTGTGTCTCGCAATGGAAATACCAGCAGCACGTTTGAAAGTAGCCAATGCTACAAGATTGAGACATATGCCAATGAAGAAGAGTAGGCTGCTCAGCCTGTGGGTCCAGGCTTGCTGTTCATTCCGGTCCCACAAAAGTGAGGCTGATGAGAGACGCTTGTCTGCAACGATAGCGCAACAGCTTCGCAGTGACAAAGGACTTGACCACGAGAACACATGCAACCCTACCCCTGTGAGTGCTGACCCAAAGAAATATTCGATCCAGAGCGCAAATCATGCCTGTCCACAAGATGCGCGCAGCATTGATTTTGACTGGTGTGAGTTCCAGGCAGCATCTTCGGGTGGTATGACCATAACTGCCAATTCGATATGCCTGACTGCTTCTGGATATGAGCCTCGTGTGTGGACGCAATTCACGACGCAGTTTCACTGTTGGAACCAAGAGAATCGTCCAATCTCCAGCAATTTATGCAAGGCAATTTCCTCCTGCAGTAATGTCAAGTGTGGCATGGTGTCTACCTCAGCCATATCGTTTCGTCACAACACAAAGCAATTCAAGGTCGAGTCACGATGGTCGTGTTGCAGTCAGGGTTCCTAATGATGGTGTCGTGAGTATGCGCAGCAGAGGTTGAGAGCTCTGTGGCGCGCTCGCCCGTAAAGCGCGAAGACCGGACATGCCGGCACTGTTTGGTTGTGGCGGTACACTGCTAAGGTGGCCTTGCCTTGCTGAAGTAATAAGACGCCTGAAGAAACAACACATTGTGGAATGCCAGTGACATTCTGCCTAAAGTCTTTCATGGCAAAGGTGTCTGTGTTGTGTTGAGCGGACGCAGATCAGATACACAGTGCGAAGTTCTGCGCGTGGCGTAGCCCGTCAGACCTACCCACCAGAGAGCCTCTTGCGTTGAGAGAGGCACTACACATTTTGCGCGATTTGACTGGCCGTCATCGCGGAGAAGGTGGCAAGATGGGCGGTGCTTCGAGGGTGAGGTCTAGGATGTACCTCGAGCAATTCTCGTTTGTGCGGCAACGGCAAGTGCGGGCGGAGTGGTGGCAAAGGAGGAGTTGTGTCACGCTGGGAGAGATGTTGTCACTCCTCGCGTTGACCGGTTCGCATAGCCCAGTATATGATATATTGAGGAGGAGTTGCTGTTGGGCGCAGCAATAAGAACAAAAGATGATCGCTGCGTGCGAGCCTGGATTCGGTCTCGGCAAGCAAGCGAGTGGCTTCAAGGCCCGCACCACTTCTGCACACCCCTGCTGGCCCTGCCGTCTTGCATGCACGCTGGCCTGAGCAGATGGATACAAGAAGACTAGTCTGCGGCTGCGTTGGATCACTGCCCTGCGAGGTCTGCTCAGCCTTCTTTCGAGTACCATCACGCGCCCCTTAGACGATGCTAGCCATGTGGCAAAGTCGTGGTGCAAATGTGCCTTGGTAGGCCTTGAAAGCTCATATCTCTCGCGCCAACAATGTTATAGACACGAAAAGTTCGAGTACTCGATACGCGAGGCAGCATCCTCCGCCACAGTATCACAAGCTCATCACCAGACCCAATCAGACCGGTCAACTTTCTGCCTTAGTGGAGGCACTGCTGCAGCCTTCCAGGCAAGGGCTTCAGCTCCATCGCACATCACATCTTCAGCCTGACGCATCTCCGACCACCATATCTATCTAGCCATCGCCTCGCTAGCTATGTGAGTTCTCCGTGCTTCCAACAATCTAGCAGCCCTTATCCACAAGCCCCCGCTGATGCCGCCTCTCCCACACAGTATGGACGCCATTACGTCCCGAGTCCAGCAGCTCACAGCACGCGCAACGCCACTGCAAGATATCAAGACATGGAGCAAGAACTCGTCATTCAGCATAGACGCACTGGGTCTGGTCACTCTACTCGGAGCCGAAGAGGTGAACCAGTCTGTGGGCCATTTACAGCGACGCCGCTACACAGAGTATCTACCTCTGCTCGCCGCCTTTGTCATAGCCGGCAACCGCTTCACTGCCGAGCAGCCGGGCTTTGTGATCTATAATCTTACAGACGGCATCACATCGACAGAGCTCAAGGGCTGGTTTACCAGATGGCTCATGAGCCAGAATGTCAACAACGCCACCACAGTCCTTACGTGGAAGAAACGGGATCATCATACACGAGCGACCAGCTTGATTGCGCCAGCTCTCTCCTTCATACTAGTGGCACCGCTGCTAGTGTTAACAATACTCATGGGGGACTGGTACGGTGTCGGTAACGCTGGTGCTATCATCATATCCATCTTCACCAGGATTTTCCTCCTTTGGCAGCTGCAACACGCACGCGACAAGACAGCTAATGGTACAAAGAATCAAGAGAAATGGAAGGATCTTTGCATCATCCGCTCGGATGGTAAGATGGTGACTTGCAGAGCACCTGCGCCCGTCCTCCAGACTTTCACAATCGACTGCGAGGTGAAACACAAAGTGTTCTACAAGATGGCTCGCAGGCTGGGCTGGTTGGCGTTGGGTGTACACATGTGTATCCTTGGCATGTGTACACTGTTCACGCAGATCTACACAGTCATACTACTTGTCTTGAGCACATGGGCTTTATGCTCCGACTGGGGCTTTGACATCGGACGAAAATGGCTGTCGCCGAAGGTGACAGACGAGTTCACCGAGAAAAAAAGCACAATTCCTTTCAACGAGACGTGGGAAGTTGTCAAAACCGACCACCCCAAAAAGAAGATGCCCCTCGATCGCAAAGTCCAGGAGCCACTCAAGTGGGACCGCCGCGGCGTCGCATGGGCTCGCATCCGACCCACCGAGATGCAAGAGACATTGATGAAGCGCTGGAATCTGCTCCCATATGAAGAGAACAAAGAGTGGTGGGAAGACTACAACAAGATCAAAGGCGAGCTATACCCGGCGGAACACAGCAATGAGAAACGATCTAGTACGCCACCTACTCAAACCCGGCCGCAGGTCGTGCAAACTCCTTCGACTCGACCGCTGCTACCACCATCTTCCGCGTCAGGCATGTACACTCCGTCGGTAGGCGGAACCCCGACGCCGACCGGCAGCAGGTGCCCAAGTCCTGGCCTCTTGGGTCCCACAGGGACCATTCCCACCGACCCGGCTCCTTCTGTATGATTTTACGACTTCTTTCCACGGACAAAAATTTACGATGACATGACATCCCAGCCACATATGCAGACTGGCGATGATAACGATACTTCTGGTGTTCACAAACAGGTGGATATTTGCGAGGTCTTTTTCTGCTGCGTACCGCGCTTACATGATGTTCGCAATACTTCCAATCATTTTTACCACAAGCTTATTTCAAGCAAATTTGCCAAACAATGAGGTTTGACTGGTCGATATCAAGTCATTATGAAGCTCAAAACTCATGTGTCTACATTCCAGTCAAAGTGCCCTCTGATCATGTCCATAAGAAGATGACGTATTACCAGGTTCAACATCCTATTGTACGGGACTTTGCGTGAACTTGTAATGACTCCAAGCTTACAATTGCCCATTCAATGCACTCCATCTCCCGTGCCCCGAAGTTGAGGGTGGTACTCGAGATCAGTGACTCGGGGTGCACCGAAGCGCTGTTGGGTGCGTCGAAGATCGGAAGATCGTGCTTAGAGAATGGTAACACGACTGTTTAGACTCAAGCTTTCTGAAGGACTGATAAAAGGCATGCTGTAAGCATGTCTTGACAGCAATCAAGTAATCGTATGGATACTAGGCTTTCTGGGCTCGCTGTGGCCACTGGCGGCAAAGTTCTGTTATCGTACTGATCTTACATGTTTACATCTTCGAAGTACTTTCAGTGAAGGAAGGCACTGTCTGAATATTCACACTCATACTGTCAAGAGCGTAATGCTCGTCCGCCGTATGCGCCCACCGCTCTACGCATTCTACGATCGTCCGGCGAGTCGCCAGTGAAGTCCAATGGAACGGAGTCGGTGGTTGGAGCGACGTCAGACGTAAGTGACGGGTATATGTGATTGCAGCGCGTTGCCACCTGCAGGTGATCTCATTGTTTGCTGCCTCTGTTGCGTAAACGCTATTTGGATATGCGCTTCTGCGACACTGCATCAAATACTTGTTACGGGCTCCTGCGTCAACACACCATCGACTCGACCTGCAACTCCACAACAACATACCATCAACACGACTCGATCTCCTGCCACAACATATCAGCCACTCAGTCCACACTCCTACAACAATACACCACCGCTTTGATAATCGTCTTCGCAACACACCACCTCCTCCCGGCCCACGCAACCTGATCTCCCGCAGATATGACGAACGGAGGCGAGGCCCTCATGGCTGGCCTTCGCAAGTAAGCCTTCCTGTTTGTCCATCTTGTACGTCGATCATAGCTAATATCTCGAAGGGTCCGCGACTGTTTAGACTTGTGTGACTGCAAGATTATCTCTGGGACTCGTGTGATCAATGCTCACAAGATCGTACTCATGATGCACTCCGACTACTTCAAGGTCGCTTGGAAGCCGAACACCTTCAAGGTGCGTCAATCCTAGACTCAACAAGAAGACTTGTGCACGGTAAGCTAACATGCGAATAATAGGAAGGGGACAGCGGAATCATCAATCTCGAAGACGACGACCCGGAGATGGTCGAGCTCATGGTCTCGTACTTCTACGATCTCACTTACTCCTGCGGCGACACCACCAACAATGCGAACAACTCCAAAGGCTCAACGGCTGGGACCTCTGACAAGCACATCATCACGCATGCCAAAATGTTCGCTCTTGCAGTCAAGTACCAGGCCAAAGATCTTCGCCACTTTGCGAAATGCAGCTTCAGATACGCCACGCAGACAGCTTGGGACAGCGACGCATTCCCTGAGGCTGTCGAGATCGTGCTCAACTCGACCCCCGAGGACGTCACCGATCTCCGCCACATCGTCTTCGACGTAATCAACGACAACCTCGCAGTAGTCATGAACAAGCCCAAGATCAACGAGCTTGTCCGCAACCACCCTGATCTCGCTTACGAGGTGTTGATGCGCCAGACTGATTCCTCGCATCACATTGCAGAGATTTTCGAGTCCGAGTGCGTGGTCTGCCACCAAACCAGGGAGCACATGGCATTCGCACCTGGATTGCCGAAAATGTGCATGCAGTGCAACAGCGGAAATCCGGACACGATGTGGTGATAGAGCCTACTAGCGTCTCTGTAGAAGGTTGTCGTCGCTATGGCTGCCAACAAGCCGTCAGGATGCTCGGGTTTGCGATGGAAGCGAAAACTGCGCTTATTGGAGACCGTTCGGTGGTAGAGAGTAGCTTTTTTGTTGTCTAAAGTGTCGGGTGGGATATGATTGCGTGGCTTTTTGCGTGAGCACCGCGGAGCAAGTACGTTAATCAGCATCAGCGAGGTAGGGAACCGGTTTACTCGAAGCTTCTACAAATAGCAAAGCACCAAACAAATACCCTCGACTCTTCACAAGCCTCATCACAAGTTGTCGCGGCCAAGGCGTTACTTACCATCGACATGCCATAGTCGAGGCTAAACTTCCTGAGGTGGAGCGGAGGGTTAAAACAGCTAGTTGTCTCGATCGTCCGGATGTTACTGTTCGTACCTCTTGGTGTCTTTGAGCACCTAGAGTGATGTTTGCTCAGGACTGACACCCTTTGTACCGCCACTTCTACGTTTTGGGCCGGGTCTAGTGTCCAGATCAGTCCGAAGGCTATGGATCGCTCATGTCTGCAGTGCGAATACTGGTATTCAAAGTAGAGTCGCATTGCCCGCACCGTTCTCAATGTAGGAAACACCGTCCCGCTTTCGAACCCATTTAGCGAGCTGAACTACTATCCCGAGTATTGCCATCACACTCATAGCCAGCCACGTTCGAATCTGTAGAGAAACATCGGCCTGCTCCGCCCAGCCCCACATACTCGATCGCTATCGCCTGAACCTTGCCTCGAGATCCTTTCCCACGTGGCACAAATGCTGCCATAAATCATCGCCGTTTCAGGTGGTGGCTTGTTGTTTCCAGGCTTGCGGTGGCTGGTGAGATGGAGTCAGCCGGCAAGGCCAGAACGAACGATGCGAGCGTGGCACCATCTGTGCAGATGAAGGCGCGAGGAGAGAGTTCATAGAGAACAGCTTCGACCAATGGTGAATGCCGCTTAGTGAGAGCTTGAGTGTGGTGCCTGAGGCATAAGGACAACAACTTCACCCTTGGCGGGAGCTGGTCAAAGCATATCCGACATCACCATAGGTAACATTCAGCTGCATATTCCTAAACATGCATCAGGCTGTCAGCCTCCAACTCATCTAGAACAAACATGCCTTGCTTGTGCATGCCAGTGCAAACGATGGTGAGACCGACAACCAAGACTCCCCCTCACCAGCAGCGTGCGATATGGTGTAGCCCTCATCCGGCGAAACTCTACGCCTGAGATTGTGGGAAAAAACGTGCCATATTGGCATGATACCAAGGATCTGTGGCTGACATAGTCGTGCCTCCAGGAGGACACCCAGCTAGCCACGAAGTGCCTTGGTAAATCTGGACCAGGCATGGCTTTGCCTGTACTGGAAGCGACAATTGCAGAGTTTGACGACCGCAAAGCTCAACTCTTGCCATTGGCCTTTGCCAACCTCCTCTTTCTAGTACATTTGGGACAGTCTCCCAAAGTCAAGCTTCCGGTCGTGTATAAATGATGCCCTCCTCTCAGCTTCCTCAGACTCCCAGTCTCAATTCCTCAAGCTTGTTACATCTTCTGATTTGACCTTCACATTTTACACGTCTCTTTCGAACAATATGGCAACTGAAAGACTCATTCACGAAGTCAAGACCAACGACCTCCCCAAGATCGATCTGGGCAACTTTGCCATACGGCCCGTGGACAGAGTGTTCCAGCGACAAGCCGGGCCACCCGCTGCCAATGGGGCCAACGGAGTTAACCGTGCCAATGGTGCCAATGGCGCCAATGGGGCTAATGGAGCCAAAGTTGAATCAAAATCAATCGCACAACAATTCCTCAGCTCGGCCGATGCGAATGCAGCACCAGTTCTTACCGATGCCGAATTTCCGCTCAACCTGCTCGAGAATAAGACCTTCGCCGGCACTGGGTACAATACTATCTGGCGGCCACGGAGCAAGAATCCGATCAAACCGGTTGTCGCCGGCAACGAGGATGATGTACTCGAGCTCAACCTCACTGCCGAAACCATGGCCTTCTCAAAATCTCTCGGTGATGTTCCCAACCGAGGAGTATCGGACCAAAAAGATCTGATGCTGAAAGGCATCTCTTACGTCCAGAGAGTTGGTGCTTTCGAGAACCCTGACACCGGCTCCAATGATTCCCCGAATCCTGTTGGCATCCACTTTGAGCCAGGTTTGTTCATGTTCGTACCGCAGTCTGACAATAATCCGAAGGGACAGCCTGCGACGATCAATCGTATGGCATCCGTTCCCCATGGCACTACCGTCAATGCTCAGGGCGTGGCTCCCAGCTCCACTCAACGAGCTGGAAAACCTGTTCTGGACAAAGATGTCGAATCGATCATTCCGTTTGGTATCAAGGACCGCGTGCTGGTAAATGGTTTCCCGCATCTTGATTTCGATAGCAAAGACCAGAGCCACCAAGACAATCGGTTACCCACTCCTCTCAGTAAATTCGATAGTAAGACACTCTATTCCTCCTGTATAGGCAGCCATCAATCCTAATCGTCTTATAGAGACAATCACCAAGAAAGTCTTCAAAGACCCCAACCAGGTCTTGCGGAATGCGATTGCTGACCAGAACATCGAGTCTTTTGCAAAATTCGAGATCAGCACCAAGTCGATACCGAACAGCAAGATTGTGGGTGGAGGAACTTCGAATATCGGCTTTCTTCAGGGAACCGATGATATTGAACAGGCTGGCTCAGGCCGAAATGAGACTGCCGTGGGTAATGCTCACGCAGCAACGATGAAGGTGACATACTGGATCGAAACTCTCAGCAGAACAATTTCGATCGAACCCAAAGCCTCCCGGGACCAGGTGTTCCCCACAAAGGCCAGCGCAGCCGGTGTTCTCGGTCCTACCTTTGTCGTCTCTGCAGCGGAGTCCGCAAAATTGTCAGCACGCATCGACAAGAAGGTCACTTGGACGCAAATCCAGTACTCGCAGAATGTCAGCCTCAACTTCAACGGGCTGACTTGGCCGCACATCAGTGTGGCGACGTTGGGGGATACTTCCACAATCAATGTCGAGGTCTAGAGAGTCTATGACGAGGCGAGCTACGCTGCAGCTTCAATATATTATCTCGGTATGGATTACGTTTTACGATTTGTACAGATTGATCCCGTAGTGCAAACAGTTCCAGCGAAAGCGTCGTGCTTGCTCAACAGTACAAAGGTCCATGTCTTCACGTGCATGAACTAGATTTCAATAAATCGCAGCATAACCGAAAAGTCTCACCTTGAGGCAGCTGCTCTCGCGATGGAAACATTTCCTCTTCCAGAAATCTAGCACTGCTTGAGATCTGGCCGGAAAGTACCAGTTGCGCACATAGAATGTGAACGGCGGCGATCGAGGGATGCGCCATGACCTCGGAGAAGCTTTAGCATCTTCGGGTGAAATCTCGGATATCTTACATCACGAGTTATCATCATCCAAGACCTGTACTGAACCTATTTATCCCACCATCATTCCTCTAGTCAGCTAAAGCAACCTGGTATTCAAGAGACAAAGGTTGCTCTTCCCGGCGTTCATGTTTCACCATGGCCTCCGATCTCGCCGGACACTGTTTGCACGCCCGACAGCTCCAAACCAAGATCGCTCGCTGCGCCATTTGGATCAACATACCTGCCGCGCTTACTAACTTCATCCTAGTCCAAGTGAATGATCTTGGTGTCCTCCCGACCTACATCCAGTCGTGGCCCGCAAGCTGGACGTTTTCTCCACTGTGGTTGGTTGTATCGGGGCTTCCATTGATGGCATGATGCTTCTTGCCGGATTGTGGGCTTTCGCACGGAGTGCCTGCACAAGTCAAAGCTGTAGATTTCCGGAGAAAGCGAGGCAGGGTCTGCTGGAGGGCAACAGAGGTGCCGTCAAAAGCGCATTCGGTATCTCCGTTTGACGACGAGCAATCACGGACGCACATTGCCGCAGGAGTCTTCCGATTGAGCTGGCAAAAGTCCTGTCAATAGCCTGGCAGATGTGATGAAGCTCACCAAACACAAGCTTTCACTGATGCCCATCCTTTTGGCTGCCAGACCGATGTTGCCCAGGTTCTTTCGCAATCAGCTTCCGATCCTTGGAGATGAGAATGGCGGCGCATCTTTGCCTCTTTCTTCGTCTGATGGCTTGGCTCGACGCAACTCATAATGGTACAGAATTCTATACTGCTACGGGGCCTTGAGGTTGCCGAACATTGCAAACTAAGAGCCACATGCACTGCTCGCATGATATCGGAAGCAAGAGAGCGGAGATCAGAGCTGCGGCGGCAGTCTATGGCGCCATTGAAGCAAAGATGACAGCGTTGATTGCCCCGTCGCAGAATGGTCATGGCTCGCGAAGGCTGATGGAAGGCGAGGCTCGTCACGACATGTCATTCGTGGCGATTCCGCCTGTCTGCTCAAACGCCCATAGCGGGTGACTGCCTACATCAGCGTACCTGAGCTACAGTCCACTCATCAATGGTCAGCAACAGGCGGTGAGATCGCGTTTGCACGGACGAGCGGCTCCCATCGGACCCCTGCAGATGAACACACTGCTAGTACTTGCGGCGTGTGTGGTTCGCTCATACCTCAACATAAAGACTACGAGCTTCATCTCTCTCCCTTTGTTTTCCCCAGCGACAGCCAACTTGATACCTCAAACTGACACCGACACCAGCCGGAATGACTTCATCGTTTTCGTCTACCAGGTTTGGCGCCCTCAACCCGGAGGCCCTCCAGATCTTGAAGGAAGGCTTGGCTGAGTAAGGTCTAGTGACCGAACACAGATTGTCTCAAATCTAACATTGTTTCTAGGGTCCGCGTCTCTGAAGAGTTTTCCGACTGCAAACTGGTCTGCGGAACGCACGAGTTCAAACTTCACAAGATCATTCTCATGACTCAGTCCGGCTACTTCAAGTCCGCGTTCAAGAAAGGTGCTTTCAAGGTATGCATGCGCTACTACAGGCACGGAAAGGAATGCCATGTTGACATGCGGTAGGAAGGCGAAAGCGGCACCATCGAGCTGAAGGCGATGCAGAGCGGCTCTGAAGCCTCCGAGGAACCTGACGACTCCTGCGATGATCCGGAGATTGTGAAACACATGGTGGATTTCTTCTATCTTCACGACTACCTTCCGTCGCCGGAGGTCGAAGCCACTGCATCGCCGTCCGACTCCGAAACTGAGATACAGATTGTTGATTTCGGTCCGACTGCGAGGAGAAGGGTGCCCAAGAAAATGTCCGGGCTGGTTCCCCGGTTGGAGAATCGCTCACCACAATCGCTCCCGAAGCTCCCACTCCTGAAACAACTGTCGCAACTCCACCGTCGGTGCACATTGTCGAACATGCCAAAGTGTTCGCTATTGCAGTCAAGTACCAAGTCGACGGGCTCCGTGACCTCGCTACTGCAAAGTTCAGGCAGTCTGTGAGAGTCTCTTGGGACCATGACGACTTCGCTCACGCCATCTCCATCGTTTACACCTCAACGGCCGACAACGTTCCACAGCTCCGCGACATCGTCGTTGATGTCATCCACGACCACTTCAATACACTGAAGCACAAAGCGGAATTCGAGTCTGTGGTAACCAGTATCCCTCCTTTGGCATATGCATTGCTCAAGCGCGTCGGCACAATCTCTGGTTGCACGAACGGTCACAAAGGAAAGGGCGCCACGAAGTATTGCATGAGCTGCTACACGAAATTTGACATCTGCGCAGCTTGCAAGCCGTGGAAGTGGTGCCCATGCTGTAAGGGAAGCATTGATCGTTTCTTGTCGAACGCGTGAGTCCGGATGGCTGCAATGGGCTTCAGTCACATAAAGCTATCAGATTTAATGAACGAGGTTTCTGGTGCCGTAGCTACGTCCTAATACGTCGTATGAACTGAAGCACTCCGATCCACTACCACGCATTGTCCGTCTCCTTTAGCAGCCAATTATTTCAGGTCGGACCATGCGGTGCCACTCAATGGATGTCTAGAAGTTTGCTCAATTGGCTGATCCGTTTCTTGCAGCACTTACATGAATGAAAAGATTGAGACCTCATTAATGAAACTTGCAACAGCGTTTGCTCGTCGCATGTTCGCCTAGACTACTGTTGCAGCTTCTGTACATATATTCATCCATCTGTCCTGTCTTGACTTGCGACTGATGCTCCAATCCTCCAGACCGCATCTCGCGACCTTACCCATGACAGCACCATTCGATGTCCTCAAGAAGGGCTTCGCCGCGTAAGTTCCAACAATTGCGTCTATCCATCATCGTTGAAGCTAACATTGGGGTCAGACTCTATCTCTCGCAAGAACACTCAGACTGCAAGCTGATCTGTGAGCCGTATACCTTTAACCTCCACAAATCCGTTGTCACCAGCCAGTCCGACTACTTCAAAGCTGCTTTCAAGAGGGGACGTTTCTTGGTATGGCGACGCTCCTGGGTGTTTTGGTGGCGCTCAAAGGTTGGACGTACTCCAGTATTGACCTGCTGTAGGAAGGGAACACCAGCACCATCAAGCTAAAGTTTATCAAGAACGATGCCGAAGATCCCGACAACGAATTCTACGATGATCCTGAGATTGTGAAGCTCATGGTGCACTACTTCTACCATTTCGATTATCCCGCTGATGCCATCGAAGTGGCGACAGAGAATGAGGAGGGGAGCACCACCTCGTCCGACAAGCCGCAGAACTTCCTCCTGAGGCACGTCAAAGTCTTCGCCATGGCCGTCAAGTATTCGGTCGACGGTCTCCGCCACCTCGCCGCATCGAAGTTCGAGCACGAAACGACAAAGGGTGAAGCGTGGAAAGACGACAACTTTGCCCAAGCTATCTCCATGATCTACAGCTCGACGCCGGACGCAGTCACCGAGCTCCGTGTCCTTGCGGAGAAGGTCCTCCACGCGCATTTCGAAGAGCTGCAACATGAAGACGGCATCGAGGCTCTCATGTACAAGCATCCGAGCCTCATGTTCGCTCTGTTGAAGCGCAAGAGCGACACCCCGTCGCGCGACCAAGGCTTCCGGGCTTCTCGTCACAGTCCGTGCTACAGATGTCAACGACAATTCGAGCAAGAATCCCCTTTTCGTGGTCTCTGTGTAGACTGTTTTCGCCAAGGACGCAGGTGATAGCAGGGTAGCCTTGCAAATACACATCGTTGTGATCCGAGCTGCAACATGACCGGGAGGCATACCGAAATGCCAGGGCTCGTACTGGTTTCAGTGCCTCGAATATGACAAAGCATGCTGATTAGTAGATCCACATCTACTGGTGTGACTGAAAGTCCTTCTTGTTGTCAACAAATCATGATACATACATGAGGCTTTGACGTGGACCAACCTCCGATCGCGGAAATCATTCTGCGATCATTTCTTTGTCCCGTCAATAGCCAGACTCAAACCGACTCATCTCTCTCCCCCTTTACCAAACAGATGTATAATATGGATGAGAACCTTTTGCCTGCAAGTAGCGGTCTAGCCTCTACCTTGAACACGCCGGGCTTAACATCCCTCTGCAGTCCAATCTTGTCAAGTTCACCGTGCTGTCGCGTCTTATCCTCGTGAAGAGCTGCTCATCATCCAGTGCACGTGGCAAGTGGTGCTTTCCATTTAAGATTGCAAAAGAAGTACAATTACGAAAAGACTACAAAAAAACCAGGGTATCTACCTAATCAAAACAAACTCCTCACAAGTATACTTCTGTAATCAAAAAGTTCCCCATTGAACACACCAAATCTATCTCGTCATATCACTCCTCAACGAATGCTTGGAGCTCACTTTCCTGGCGTCTCCGGCACCTCCCACCCGCTTCCACCCATCCCCACATCACCATCGCCATCCATCTCCATCTCATCCTTCAACCGACTCCCCCCACCCACAACCTGAGGCGCAGCCTGCGCGGCGCCGACATCCGCCGGACCACTGCTCGCAAACGGAATTCTACCCGTCGCTGAGAAGACCGGCAATTGCCTGTCAGCCAAATTCCTCTCCGGAGGACTCTGCTTCTGCGAAGTACCCGCTGGGGACGGCTGATGAGAGCCTGCGCGGGCAGAGCTCGAGGGTCTGCTGGAAGGAGGAGTAGTGTCGTCCATGAAGGGGACGAAGCGGTAGAGAGAGGAGGAGCTTGATTGGCGGGAGTGGGTTGGCGGTTGTTGGGGTCCGTAGGACGGGTTGAAGAAGGTGTTTGTTGTTGGTGATTGAGCTGGAAGCGTTGCTGGAGCCGGAGTCGGAGTTGTTGTAGATGCGGGCACGGCTGATACGTGCGGCGCTTCGTATGTAGGGACACTGAAGTGAGGCGCTGATTCGGTCGTTGATTCTGGGACTGCTTCGGGAATCGCGGCGCTTTGAAGGATAGATTGGACGCCACCACGGGTTGTCTGTGGAGCTGAAGGGTCGATAGCCACGTGATGCCATTCTTCGCGCGGCGGGTCATCGCGGAGTTTTTCCATCGTGCTCCAGTACTTCCGTTGCGCCGAATCCTCGTAGCTATCCAGATGCTGATGGATCTGCTGTGTCAACATGGACTGGTCAGAGCCCACGGCTGAAGATGTTCCAGACATCCCGTTCGAAGCTACAGGTACGGGCGGCAGTGACGGCGCACTCGTCAAAATGTTCGACGTTTTAGTCTCGACAGCAGGAATCGCATCCACCTCTGGAGCCCTCGCAGCATCGGTCGCAGTCTTAGCCTTCTGCGCCGGGGCCAGCTTCGATTTGCTCGTCTCTGGCACGTTCGCTGCATCAGGCCCAAGCTTAGCTCTCTGCGCCGGCGTCAACTTAGACTTGTTCAATTCGGCATCCCTCGCCGCCTTGTTGATTCGCCTAGTCTCAGCGCCTTTCAGAGCTCTCGCCCTCCTTTCACTGTCGAGCTTCTCCTTCATCTTCCGGTCATGTTCCTCTCGTGTACCAAGCTTGAGAGTGACTTTCTTCAATCCTTTGGTCAACGCATCCATCTGTGAATTGGGAGACATAGCATCAGACAAAGGCGCAGCAGAGCTTGGCGTGGGCGATTGTGCTCCAGCAGGCTGTGGAGCAGCTTGGCGATGCTGTGGTGGAACTTGCTTCTTGAAAGCAGCGACTGGCGATGCAGGAGCACTGGCGGGAATTGCTGTCGCCTTGAGCTTGGGCGGCGCACGGGTCTTCTTTGCTGGCGGATTGCCGAGTGCAACAGCGGGCATGACTGGAGGCTGCATGCTGGTGGTGATCGCAGGCACCGGTGGAACGTCCTCGACAGACTCCGTAGGAGCCGAACTCATAGTACTGGCCATACTTGAGCGTCTGCTAGAACGTCTTGCAGGCGCTGGCGCTGGCGCAGGTGCTGGGACTGCCACATTTTCAGCGTCAAGTGGCATCGGCAGGTCAGATGTTGTGCGACGGCGGTTAGTACGCGATACCTCATCTTGGTTCTCGCGATTAGTTGGCTTTGCTGCTCTCGTGCGCAATTGACGAGGACGTTCCGCTTGATCTCTCTCAGCCGCTGTAGGAGCAGCTGCAACTTTCTTCGGAGCAGCAAGCTCTTCCGGGGTACAACTCTTGTTCTGTCGATCTTGCGGAATTAACAGCTTAGCCAATTCCTGTGTCGCAACGACCCAGTCAATTTCGGGCTCACGAAGAACGGGCTCCGCTCGCAAGGAGCTTGCTGGCCTCTCTCTCATAGTGCCCGAGATGGACCTCGCAAATCTCTCAGGATCGTGCACCTTGTACGCAAAGGACTCGGTTGGAGTGGCGTAGGTAGGCTGCTGGCCCATTCTGAACTTCTTACCAGGAGGCGGCGGTGGTGGCGGGTTGACCTTGTTCTCCAATGCTGTGAGATTTTCTTCAGACCACCATTGTGGATCGTATGCTGGCCCCCGAGTGCCGTTCTGCAGCGACAAACTCAACATGTGCTGTTCGAGATCAAAAGAGTTGTCCCCAGCTGGCGCCGAGGCTGGGGATTTAGAAGGCCTGCTCAAACCAGAGAGATGGCTCAGTACACCACTGCAGAGAGCGCGATCGCTATAGCCTCCTTCCAGAACACTGATGACTCGGCCATCGCATCCAGTGCCTTCTTCTTGGGCCAGGTGAACCATGTCTCTGGTGAATCGAGCGTAAAACTCGGTAGGCACATTGACTTTATGTCTCTGCATCCCGGCGCCCTCCCACTCAGAAGCGTCAAAGCCAGCTGAGATGAAAATCGCAGCTTTCGGCCGAACCTTGCCTTCTGCCTGCAATCTTGACGTATGTTGGCGGAGGAACATCCGTGCCTTTTCCAGCAAGACCTTGTATCGTGATTCATACAATGCCCAGAACTCCTCCACGGTCTTCCAAGGCTGCAAGTGCACGTTCCAGATTGACTGCCCGTGGGCATTTTCAATGCAAAGACTAGCAGCCTGAACCTTCTCATCGTCACCATTCTCGCAAGGGTAGCTGTTGATATCGTGCAAGCTGTAGTAGCCAATGTCAGGGCCCAATTTGAGTTTGCTGTTGGGTCTTGCTGTCAAGCGTTTGATGTTGTTCTTGCTGTTGCGGTCCCAGGTGATCGATTGACTGCCATCTCCGTGGTGCAAATCGAAATCGACGATAGCGGCGTGTGTCAGTCCGTGAGTTTGTGCGGCGTATTCCAGTCCAACATGGACGTTGTTGAGCCAGCAGAAACCAGAGGGGTAGTCGGCGCTGCAATGATGTCCAGGTGGTCGTACGGCGACGAAAGCCCGGCTTGTCTGTGTGGCGTTGTCGAAGATCGCATCCACTGCGTCTGCCACACCTCCCAGAGCGCCCTGGAAAGCGTTCAATGACTCCGAACAGAGATACAAATCACCCTCATGCAGCGTCCTTTTCTCGCCACCTTCCGTAGTCGACTCCCGTGCCAATTCCTTCTCTCCATTCTTCAACCGATCCCCAGCAGAATTACACATCCCTCTGAGCTCGCTCATCCACGCCGTTCCATGAACATTAGTAACACACTCACTCGTCACATCAAACGTCCTCGCACTCCTGCGGATCTTAAACGGCGGCGCATCCTGCACCTCCCTCTCAACCTTAGGCGCATTCGCCTGCCCCTCATAATGCCCGCCCATACGCACGAATGCCGTCGCAGCACCCAGCACACCAGCATGCAACCGCTCAGGCCTCTCGACAATCATCGACAGCGCACTTTTGCTCGTCCTGAACCGTGAAAACCGATGCCCATAGCAAGCATCATGCAGCACTACCATCGTCTCAGCGTCCGCGGTCTCCAGGCGCGCGAGCTCGCGGGCGAAATGCACTTTGGCGACATCCGGGGCGGTCAAGTAAACGGGCTCTGCAATCGGCGCCATACTGGCTTGCGCCTGCGCTTCTCGAAGGCCAGAAATGAGATTGCTGATGGACTTCTTCGGCGTGGGCCGCTTGTCGTCGGCGTCTCTGGGCTGCTGTGGCGATGCGCCGGAGAGAGACGAGCGCGAGGTTCTTTTGCTCAGGCGCGGGGAGGGAGCGGATTGGCGCAGGGCGAACGAAGACGATGGTCTACGCGCGGAAGTCGGCGTGGGCGGCGCGTCTGAGGATGTTGGCGATGGCAGGGCAGCATTACTTGCTCGGCGATCGTGAACTGTCAGAGACATGCGTTTCATGGTGTTGCTGCTCATATTATTATTATCGTGGGTGTCGGTTCTGTTTGTCGCGTGGGAGGCGGCGGACGGCGAACGCGTCGACGCGGGTGATTTTGGCGGTATGTCCATGGTGAAGAGTTCGCGATCCAGACGCGATCAGATCCAGAAAGAAAGGTTTAGCCAAAATGTTTGCGCATGGTTTTGGGTGTTTTCGAGGAGGGGGGCGTTTCTCGCGGGCAAAACAGAGTGACGTCGCGTGTCCGACGCAAGGACTCAGGGTTTGGTTTCGCGACTCTCAATCTCGCCCGCATTATCGCCTCCGAGCCAATCAGGTGACGAAATCGACAACTTCAAAGCAATTGAGACGAAGGACGAATAACACAGGAAGCAAGAATAGAAGAGACTGAATCCAATACCCCCAGGAAGAACCCAACCGCCCTCCCTGGTTCACCAGAGAGTCCCACAAAACGAACATGGCCTCCTCGACACCAACACCCACACCCTCACCCTCAGCATCACAATCAACGCCCTCCGCCGACGACCTAACCTACTACACCTGGTCCTCCTTCTTCTCCATCCTCACCGGCACTGCCACTCCCACCGAACGCTCCGCCTACTTCCGCGTCAAAGACACCCTGCACGAAGACCGCGACATCGCGCGCGCCGAAGAAGACCGCAACTGGCTCTTCGCCAACAGCCCGATCATCCGCTTCCTGTCGCACAACATCGCCCTGCTCGGCCCCAGCGACGGCAGCGCCTCCATATCCCCCTCGAACGTCGTCTGCAAAAAATGCGACGACAAGCAGAGCGGCGGGTTTGATCCGGACTACGGCATCCTGATCTGCGCCAACCAGATGCGCAACAGGGGCCACATGGAAGACACGCTGGCGCATGAGATGGTGCACGCGTACGACCACCTGCGGTTCAAGATGGACGCCGTGCACAACCTGCGGCACGCCGCTTGCACCGAAATCCGCGCCGCGACGCTGTCAGGCGAGTGCCGCTGGGGGCGGGAGTTCTTCACACGCGGTCAGTGGGGGGTGACGCAGCAGTTGCAGGAGTGTGTGAGGCGGAGAGCGGCACTGAGTGTGGCGGCGAGGCCTGGGTGCAGGGACGCGAAGCACGCGGAGATGGTGGTGAATGAGGTTTGGGAGAGCTGTTTCCATGACACGAGGCCATTTGATGAGATTTACAAGTGAGGAGATAGGATCATTGCTTGGTTGAAGGGCAGGTTTGCTTTGGGTGGGATGAGATGGGCTTGTGGTGTGAATATCGCGAGGGGAGGGCCCATGAGATGATGTCTGCTGTGCCGGAGACGCGTGGGGAGGGCATTTTTTCAAGAGAGCACAATGGCTGGAGAAATGTGCACTCTGGCAAGTCCGGAAGAATAGTCTTGAACGACTATATGCACCAGTCGATGAGAGGAACACGTTCCCAAAGAGAAGCGGCGTCGGCGTTGGAGTGACGCCACTCAAGATGTAAAAGTATGATGAAAAAGACAGTGTAAGATAGTGTTATAAACAGCAGCAGTAGATTTGTGAACGACTAGTCTCAGGAACGCTTATAGATTGCGTCTGAACTCCTCCTTGACTATCTCCAGTCCGAAAGCGATCCCAGAATACATTAATCCTTTCCCCATCCATCCTGAACGCCGCGCAAAAAGACCACTAGGCGCAAGACAATTATTCTCGCCTTTTTTCAACAAAAAACACCAATCTTCCATGCTATGCCAGTAGTAAACAACTCAACTCCTCATTAGATTCGTCACTGTCGGCTCCGAGAACTTCTTCTCTTCACGACTTGCCACCACTGGCGCGATTGTAAGCCCTTTCGCCCTTGACGCAGTGCTTGATGATCCAGGGATGCGTCTCGACTTCTTCCAGAGGGATTCGCTTCTCGGGATCCAGCACCAGCAGTCTCTTGATGAGATCTCTCGCCTCAGGGCTCAAATTTGGAGGAATCGTCATATCGCCTTTGGCAATCCGTCGCTGTGTCATGACAGGTGTGTCCTCGAACGGCGCTTCTCCAACCAGGAACTCGTACGTCAACACACCCAGCGACCACAAGTCCACTTTCTCCGTGTACCAGTTCTCCTCGCGCCCGGGCTTGATCATCTCTGGCGGCAGGTAGTCCAGGGTTCCGCACATGGTGTTGCGGCGGTTGTTGGGCGCATGCACGCTCCACCCAAAATCGCTGATTTTGATCTCGCCGTGGATGCCGACCAGGATGTTCTCGGGCTTGATGTCGCGGTGCATGACGTGCTTCTTATGCAGGTACTTGAGCGCGCTGGCCATCTGTGCGATGTACTGCGCGGCTTGCCATTCCGGGAACTTGCCGGCTTTGCGCAAGTGTTTGTACAGCTCGCCTTTGCCGGCGAACTCGAGGATGAGGAAGATGCGCTTGCTGTCATGGAAGTGTCCGTATAGGCGCAGGCAGTGCGGGTGCGCCAGGTTCGATTGGATTTCGATTTCGCGGCGCACTTGCTTCTCGACCTTTCCTTGTTGCAGTTCGGATTTGTGCAGGACTTTTAACGCGCAGACGAAGCCCGAGGCACGCTCGCGGGCGAGGTAGACGCGGCCGAATTTGCCTTTTCCCAAGGGCTTGCCAATCTCGAACATGCCCAAGTGGTATTCTTTTGGTTTTGGTTTGGGATCCTGCGGTTGCGAGAGAGGGTCTGCGGAGGAGGTGTCTGAAGGTCGCGAGTCGGCGGAGGAGCGTTGCGCTGCTTGTGATGGGAGTTGGATTTTGGTCAATTGCGCTGGTTTGGGTGGTGCTGCGTTGGTGGGGATCTTTTGGAGAGGGAGTTTCAAGCGGCTCGGAGGGCCATTGGCTATTGAGGTGGCCTGCGATGGTGTGTTAGAGGTGGTGTGCGTGGATGTCCCTCAGCTAGCATTTCTCGCGCATACCTTTGCTTTGGGTGGGACTGGAGGCGCATTGGTGTCGTAGTTCTCGTCTTGCACGTGGACGCTTTCCAGCTGGTTGGAGAGGTAATTCACGTCTGCCATGGCGGGCGGTGCTGGATCAAATGAATGGAGGCGTGCGTGAGGGTTTGAGCGGACGTGAGTGTAAGAGAGAGAGTGTAGTTATGCGGTGGCTAGCAAGCTATGGCTTTGCGATTGAGCTAAAGTTATCGTCGATGATCCTTGTTTGTTAGCCTGAGCGCTAGCCCGCAGCCAACTCCAGACGTTTCCAACAATTCGAGGCAGCTCACAAGCTCAAACACAACAAACCGTTGCCGCATGGCAACCACCGCCCAGCTGAGGTCACGTGCACGAGAATTATCGGCTGCTTGTAACTCCGACTTCGCTTCGTCGTCGGCAGTACAAGCGAGAAAGTTGACGTACTGGCGGGGTGCTGTGAATTTAATCAGTGAGCCATACCATGCGCCCTACCATGTACTGTTAGTACTACTATGTGAATCTATCACAAATAAAATACACAGACTCGAGCAGTCGATGCGCACTCTCCATATACATCTTCCATCATGAAGCGCCATCTGACCATAGTAATCAAACTGGGTATATAAAAGTACGGGCCCGAAACAAGCCTCAGGACAGCCCCCACTAACCCTTCAACCACAGGCACATCGTCCATTGTCGACGAGAAGACCCATGAGCCTCTACTGAGCACTCTCTCGACAATTGTAGAGACGGCAGTCGGCCTCCGTCGCGATGGCCACCGCGTCGTCCTCTGCTCCTCCGGTGCCATTGGCATGGCCTTGCGCCAATTAGACATGGAGAGGCGACCAAAACATCTCCCTCAAGTACAGGCACTCGCCGCAGTAGGCCAATGCAAACTCATGAGCATGTGGGACAATCTCTTCTCGCAAATGCGCCAGCCCGTCGCCCAAATCCTCCTCACACGAAACGACATCGCCGACCGCACGCAGTACCTCAACGCAGAGCACACCTTCATCGAACTCCTCAACATGGGCGTCATCCCCATCGTCAACGAAAACGACACTCTCAGCGTCCAGGAAATCAAATTCGGCGATAACGACACCCTAAGCGCCATCACAGCTGCTATGGTACAGGCCGACTACCTCTTCCTCATGACCGACGTCGACTGCCTCTACGACAAGAACCCACGCACAAACCCCGACGCCAAAGCGATCGAAGTCGTCGATGACATTTCAGAGCTCGCCGCAGACGTCTCTAGCGCAGGCTCCTCCCTTGGAACCGGCGGCATGGGCACCAAAATCGTCGCCGCCCGTCTCGCCACCGCCGCAGGTGTCACCACAGTAGTCACCCGCAGCAGCAAACCAGGCAACATCGCCAGCATCGTCAACCACGTCGAAAGCCTCAAACGCAGCGCCGAAGAACAAACCTCCACCGCCGCTGCATCATCATCATCAACCTCAGAAACGCCCATCCACACAGTCCCCATCGTAGCCAACGGCACCGCCCTCGCAGAACCCAACCTCCCACCCCTCCACACCCGCTTCCTCCCCGCCCCCTCCCCCATCCGCGACCGCTACTTCTGGCTCCTCCATGGCCTCGCCCCGCACGGCACAATTTACATCGACGCCGGCGCCCACGCCGCCCTCAGCAACAAAGCCAACCTGCTCCCCATCGGCATCGTCGCCGTCGAAGGCAACTTCGGGCAGCAGGAGTGCGTTCGTCTCTGCGTTTTGAACCCCCGAGACGCTCCGTTGAGTGAAGCGGAGGAGGTCGGCCGCGCGCTGACGAATTACTCTACGAGCGAGGTGCGCAGGATCAAGGGCCGGAGGAGCAGTATGATCAGCGAGGTGTTGGGGTATGCGGATAGCGAGTACGTGGCTGTGAGGGAGAATGTCGCGCTGCATGCGGAGATGAGCAGGCCGGTTACGCCGACGCCGTTGCAGGAGAAGAGGGCGAGTATGGGGCGGTTGGGGAATTATGTTGCTGGGTGAGGCGGTGGGGCGGGAGGTTGGAGGGGTTTCCTCTGTGTTGGGCTCGATTCATGGGCATAGAAGAAAAAGCGAAGAATTGCATCAGAGGCAAACTCAACTGTGCTTGATTGATGTTGGAGTCGGGTAGAGTGTCATGCGGACATTCAACATAGTACTTTCTTAGCTGCAATGGATGCAAAATGGTGGACCATCTCCACTGTCACATCAATACTGTGATTATAGGCTACAGGCGAAGTCGTGAAATCACTGGCTTGTGGGACAGGTGCCGATGGAGTCCAACAGTTAGCGTGCGGGTATCATCGCACGGATTGCAGGGATCGACTATCGTGGACATGCCGTAGACAAATCTGAGTGCAACCAGACGGCGGTTTCCTTCTTGAACTTCCCAGGAGCCGGACGGAGCGAGAACCTCAAACACCGCCATATGCTCTAAGGCTTTATGGAGATGGGCTTCTGCGGCACAGGACCTTGAACCAAAACTGACAAAGAGCATGATGAGTCAAATCTGCTTGACTTGATCCGCCAGTGGCACATTCTCGAAGAAGTGGGACATGTTCATTCAATCCCGAGTCACTTGTGTCCTTCAAATGCCTCGATGGGGAAACGGAGCAACATTACAGTTCATTCAACAGAATAGATTTGGCTTACCATTGGTGCCCGTTTACCGCAGTGGTGCTCGCATCCGACGTATCCACCGAATCAGCCGTGCTGTCACCAAGAGTCGCACCTGCTTCATCGACAATGTCGATTATATTCCTGCGACCTTTCTCCCGAGCCCTTCGGACGGCGGAGCGACTTATCGTCGCTCCTCTGGCAGCGAGAAGCCGTGCAAGGCGGCTCCGACCAGCCTTGCTGGCCGACAAGATCGCACCCTTAGGATCCGCACCGTTGTCCAATAGTACGGTTGCGATCGCGAGGCGGGCGCCGATAGGGTCGTCACCACAAGTCTCCGGGTCGTCGGCTCTCGCCAGCGAGCACAGAATCGAGCGACCGGCCCAATTCAAGTCGACGCCGGTTTGCAGCAGCAACTTCGTAGTGCTTTCGTGGAGATTAAGGATGGCGAGGCGCAGCAACGCGCCAGCGAGACGTTTCTGCGACGTGGTCACGTAGGGTATGAGGAGAGTCAGGACGTGATCGTTGCCTTTGATGGCAGACTGTATGAGCGCCTGCTCTGCCAAGAGCCAGAAGTCGGCCGAAGAGGCCCTGTCGCGAAAGAGCTGGGCGAGGTCTACGGGCTCGACGCGAACTGCAGCCTGTAATACCTGCAGTCGGAGGCTGTCATCGTGCCATCTTGACCAGCGTCCGCCCCAGGATCCTATCCCTCGGTCCTCGTCCGCTGGTTCAGCCTGGAAGCCGTTAAAATTCCCCTGGAGGTACCGGTCACCATATTTGACAAGTGCGAAATAGAGCAGAGCTGCGCAGTCGGCTTGGGCGTGGTCGTGATATCTATCCAACTTGCATGTCAGCCAACGTGTGGCGAATTCTTTCAATGTTGAATCGGGAAGTACGTTATCAGCATACGCAATCTTAAGGTGCGCGACAACGTTGTGCATGACGTAGTGCAATAGAGGGAATCTGCTGTTGAGACGACGAATGTGGTCATAGATTGATTCAGTAGAGTGGTCTGCCGCAGCATGACTAGCAGAGTCTGTTGCAACATAACTTACGCACCACTGCGCTAGTCGAGCATGACTGATGGCATTGGCTTGATTTCCCATGCTGGGGTCCAGTTCATGGAGACCGCTCTTGAAGAGGTACTCTCGCAAAGACTCGTGTATGAGCTGCGCGAAGTACATTGGACCTGCATCGCGTGATGATTTGTTTACTCTGTTGCTGATCCAGAATTCAACGAGACCTCTGGAGTTCTCCGTGAGGAATTTTCGCATCCTTGGCGGGTCAATCTCAGTGCTGTCCCATGCACCCGTGAGAAGTCGACCGCTGCTTGTCATGACACCGTAGTACAGCTCTTTGACCTCGAGCGTGTGCTTTGCACAGAGTACCCATTGTAAGATTGGCAGAAGGTACTCGTTTTTGTTCTGCAGAAGTCCCCGGAACAGGTCTTCGACTTTGTCCGGCGTGTTTCTCATTCGGCATTGGAGCTCTGAGCGAGTGCCACCGCGATCGTACAACTCATTCAGACCTTTGACAGTGAGGACTGCCCAGAGGAAGACATGGCGAGCTCGTTGCAAGAGCGAGTCATGAAGCTCGACACCAAGGGTGCCTGGAATTTGTAGAGTACTGTTCACATACTTTGAGATATCCTGATCATGATCGGCTTGCTCATCGAGGTTGATTGCTCGATGATACTGGACGGTGATTTCCGGGTAGTGGCGACTTGCAAAACAAATGAGAAATCTGATGTTGCACGATTTGGCCAGATCTGTCAGCTCCCCAAGATGTTGGAGTGCGTCTCGGATCTCGCGTTCGCCACATTCGTCGAGGGCATCCACGTAGCAAACCAGGCCTTTTACATAAGCAAGATGCAATATCGTCAATCGTAGCATATTTTGGAGCATCGAAAGCGCCCAGCCTCGTCTCTTTAGCGAAGGAGAAACTCGAGGAGGAATTCCAGAAGGTAGCTCCGGCAACTGCGAGAAGATCTGATGTAACAAGGATCGGTACATTCCTTCCGTGGTCCGGCCAAGCTCATCCCCTCGAGCATTGAAGAAGAACGAAGCCACGACGCTATCTTTGAAGTCGGTTGAAGCCTGTTGGACGGCCGTAGCCATCAGCGTGGACTTGCCAGAACCCGGCTTTCCTTTGATCCACAGTATACGATGTCGCGAGCGCCAGAAGCCCTGTTGCCACTGTATATACTCGCTGTTATCGAAGAGCCATCGACATGTCTGGCCTTGCGCTGCGCTGATGCTAGCGAGACGCGTTCCCATGTGCGCAAATGCCAGCGCGTCAATGATTGCGACTTCCTTTTCATCCTCATCCCCGTCAGCGTGCCGCTTTTCCCCAGAACACACGATCTGGTTCGCGATGTATGTGTTGTCCCCGAGATGGATGCGGCCATTCTCTCGAGCTTGGACATTGCGGTAAATGTGTCCACGGCGCTCAGGACTTGGGCTAGAATCGTCCTCAGATGAGTCGTCTGCGACTGCATGGCCAGAGTCTCCTCGACTGCCGGGCTCGCGACGAGATAGCTTAGAGCGTAGTCTCAGAGTCGCCTCTCCTTGCACTTGAGCACGTTGCGCGGCGTTCTTCCTTTGAGATGAGCGATCTGAGCCGGCGGTTTCATCAGTGGAATCTTCTTTCTTACGCCGACCTTGATACATATCTGCTTCGTGACGAGATGATCTCAAATGGAGCGTTCGCGCATATCATAATGTCAGCCTCGCCGGCATGGTCGCAACCCGCTGAAGCACCTATATATAGCTTGACCCTAAACATGAGAGCTTAGCAGGCATCTTTGCATGACTAGCTCGGACAGTCAGGCGGCTCTACATGCACGTCTGAGGCTCATGAAGACTCTGACCAGACCATGCGCTCGATGTTTCGGGTTCAGACAATCACGACCCTATTCGAGCAGCGCGTATCGTCAAGCAGAGCATGCTCAATAGACGTCTTTGTTGATACCATGTGCTGGATCGCGTCTTGTCATCTTTATCTTTAGGTATGCAGTATGTACCTTGATTCGAATTGGCGATCGAGATGCATCTTGCACGAAAAGAATGGACTTCATTGTATCGGCTCTCCTGCGCTCACAGCCCGAGATGCATTCTGGCGAAGTGGGCTGCTCGAATTCGCACTTCAGGGCAGTGAGCTTTTCTTCTACACAATACTCAACAAAATGCTTCAACAATACTTAGCCGATTTCGGCCCAGGGTACTTAAGACGCGCGATTGCTGCTCAGGAGGTGGTAAACAAAACAGTAGGTGATACATGCACAACTTACGGAGGGGTTTTGCATTGATACGATGTCACCAAGTCCCACACAAGTCAAAGGAACCCCTCACAGCCCTTCCATGAACAGCGTGGCCACTCAGATTGACAGCATACTTCGCACGAAAGAGGCTGGTACTGTAGCACGGCACTGTGGTCTCGCAAGCGGCAGCTGCAAAATCCCTGCGGCTTTTTCTCATCCCGACGCTTCAAGCTCGATCATTCTTTCCCGAAGACGTAGAGTCTGCATTTCTGTAACAAGACTCATGATTCGATGATGTCAGCTGGAATTTGAAGAGCTTCATAATCACCGTACCTGCTATTCTGACGGAGGTAGCCCATACAATGGAAACCCATGGCGATTCCTTCGCGGCATTCACAACGAATAATACACTTGACACATCAGCTTTGATCACAGGTCAGCAGGTCTCTCAGCCACTCACTACAACAGCGACCCAAGTCCAAAGGTTCTGCGTAGTTGACGCCGGTTAAGACATGAAAGCGAAGAGCTTCCCGCATGGACGTTGAGTCTCAACCACACGATTCGACAGACAACCCAGCGGAACACGCAACAACGCAATGCATCTTGATAATTTCCTCTCGATCTGTTCGCGATTCCTGTCCTCGCTAGCCCTCTCACCAACCGAGCAGGAGCCAGCAGAGGTGGGCACAAGGAACCAAGGAACCAAGTAACTTGACAAGTAAGGCATCAAGGCATCAAGCAAGTAAGGCCTCTAAATTTCCTTAACTTGATCAAACAAGTAATGTAAGTGAGGTCAATCCTTGACAAGTTTTAGATGATTCTGAGCAGAGACACCAACCCTAACCCTAGTGGCACGCAGAGTCTACTCCAGCCGCTCTAATTGGCCCCCCGCACGCGGAAGCGCAGCTCCCGCACGCACCTTACCTAGTTAGGCCGCCTCCGCTCACCTCCAGCTACCTATCGTTAAATCCTTAGAAATTCCTAAAATCCTCTCCTTTTTAGTAATAACAAACACCTCTACTAACAATACTATTATAATTATGCTAAATACTATCGTATCCGCCTTTATAACTATTCCTCTAATATCTAAACTCTATATACCCTTAGAGGTTTAAATACCTAGCGACTTTACTTCGACTAGTATAAGTATATTTATAGAATCTACTTTCGACTCCTTAGGATACGAGAGTATCGACTAGTAATAATTATTAGATTATAAACTACCTACTAAGGCCTCTAAATTAGAACAAATATTATATATCTATATATAGAGATAGTATATATTAAAGAAGAGCGACAATTTGGTATACTAGCTCTACTGCTTTTATTATTATAGTTTAAGATCGATTAGGCCGAATAGGAGTATATATAGAGCTAATACTATAACTAGAGTAATCTACTATCTAAGTTTAGTATACTGAGTCTCTAAAGATAGCTAATAACCTATTAGGAGCTCTAGCTAATTAACCTTAGAAACCTTTATAAATCTATAGCTATATAAGTTTAATATCTCTATATTTAGATCTATAGTTCTACGCCTATTTATAACTAGGTAGCTACTACTATCTCTAATCGATAATAAGGCTTTTAAGAACTTTCTAGTATACCTTAAACTCTATCTAGAGAGATCTATTCTATCCTATAGATCTCTAGAGAGGTATATTTTAAAGGCTTATACTACTTTATAATCGAAGGTCGAATAAAGTTTATTAGGAGCGATCTCGAAGATAAACTTAGCCTTTAATATCTAAATGTTACTAGGCTACTAACTATCGCTCCTAAGTATTATAGTATATTATCTAGACGATTAATAATAACCTTATAATATCCTAATAGGACTACTAAAGCTTAAAGAGTCTTATATAGCTATAAATATTATAGTAGTACTAAATAACCTTCTTATACAATTTAACCTTATAGACTAGATAGGTAACTTTATTATAGATAATACTTCTAATAACTAAGCTATCTTATCTATATTAGCTACTAGGTACTCTCTAATTATAGAGAAGCGTTATATACTTTATATAGGCTATATTATTAACCTAGTAGTATAGCAAATACTATTTAGTAATAATATAGATACCTTCGAGCCTAAGCTTATTACTATAGTAGAATAATTCGAACTATAGTAATAGTATTGGAGCGGACTAATTAGAAAGCTTTATAACCTTATTAAGTATATTATATACTTATCTAATAGGTAAAATCGCTTCTACGAGATTTAGTAGGCCTACTTACTACTACTCTAGAGCTAAGATAATAGAGTAAAGGAGTCGTATAATCTTATTAAAGATAATCGTACTAGGTAGAATAGCTAGTATAATACTACGAAGTATATATTATATTTAAGGTAATCGATTAACGACTTTATAGATTAGGAACTTAAGGATTATAATATACAGATAGCTATATTTAATAGCTGATAACGTAGTAGTACAGAGCTTTATAAACCGAGTATTTTTTACAATTAACTAACTTCTATTAATTAGTCTATTATTATATAGTATATAGAAGTCCTTAAGCTCCTTAAGGAGGCTATAATACTCCTTTAAGAGTAACTAAAAGACTATAAGAGAAGTAATAAGGTTATAACTAGTAGGCTATAGAATATACTACTAGTTTATAAAGAGATATTATTATCTTTTAAGATCGCTTATAAGTAATATCCGATAGCTACGAAGTAGCGAAGTTAGCTAAGTTAACTAATAATATTAGATTCTAGCTCTTCTTTGTTACTACTACTCTTATTAGCTACTAGGTTATAACGTATAATAAGAAGCTCTTAGATATATCTATAGAGACTTTCTACTATATCTTAGAATACGTATATAGTACTAAATAATAATATTATTAAAAAGGAGTAGTCGCTTAACCTAGTAGGAGAAGATAACGATCTCTCTACTTATACTAATATTAAAAGTTACTTCTTAATAAATCTTAACCTTAGCTAGTAGAAGCTCGAGAAGTACTATAGGATAATAGATAATACTCTAATCTACTATATAGTAGTTATTCTATACTCTCGTATAAAGTAGAGATAGTTTAAGAGATACTAAGAGAAGGATTATAAGGATTAGGTTATAGTAGCTAAAGAAGCTATTCTTAGCCTTTAGGAGTAGTATAAGCCTACTACTACTACTATATCTACTACTACTACTAAGTACGACTCTAATAATAAAGAGACTAATACGAGTAATACTCTTAATAAATACGAGTAGTACTACGCTAAGAAGATACCTAGTAGTAATTATATAATAAGATACGACTTACTAATCGCCTACTAGCTTAGTAAATATACGGTTTAGCCTTATCTTATATAGATAGCTTTAGACCTCTATACTATATTACCTTATAGCGATAAACTAGAGTATATCTTCTTAATTAGTAGTAATACTATAAGCCTACGATATCGTATAATAATAGCTAACTTGCTTAATAAACTGCTTTATATACGAAGTTAGTACAAAAGTAGTATAATCGACTTTACGACTCTTAAGATCTTTAAAAAGGTAATATAGGCTACCTACTATACTCTAATTGCTAATAAATTAGCCTGTAACACTACTAGTTCTAAGAGCGATAAGAGGGGAAGCGATTTTAAGTAGATAGTAGATGAATTTAGAGAGATAACCTCACTTACGAGACCCCCGAGACCTCCGTATCCACCTAAAAATTCGCTAAGTATAATAAACAACACCTGGCGGGAGCTCCCGTGCTATATACTAACAACATAAAACACAAAATTTCACCGCTAGGAGCTCCTGTAGGTACTACGTGATCAAGCAACCAAGCAAGTCAAGGAACCTCACTTACAAGCTAAGCAAGTAAGGCCTTCGAGATTACTTGACAAGGATCTACCAATCAAGCAAAGGGGTCCCAAATTACTTGCTTGACTTGCTTGTGCCCACCTCTGGGAGCCAGCGGTTCAACAGTTAAACCAACACCATCATCCTGCGAAATCACGAACCCTCTCCCACAACCCAACTGCAGCATCACTACGAAAATGAGCGGCTACAAGCCGGCCTCCAGCTTCGCTTCGAATCACACGCTCTACGAATCATACTTCGACCTCCCAACGCCTGCCGAAGAATTCTGGGAACAATGCAGTCAGCAGTGCTACGGCTACGGTGATGCTGGGGAATGCCAGAGTGTGATCTTGGCATACGATGTTCCGACGCCGAAGGGCTATTACGGTGGATTTGGAGGGGAGCTCATGATTGCTTGCTTGATGTTCGATCAGTTCCTCGTCGCGAATAAGTTCGAGGCGGCACCGGAAGGACAGTGGCTTGACGTCAGGGTGGGTAATCTGCACTGTGGGCGCTGAGCTTGCATGGGGTTGAGCCGGAGGGTATGTCTACAGCCTGATCTCAGAAATCAGAGTGAAGCGGTCGTCATGAACATCTATAGATTCATAGCTATGTACTTGAGTCTCCAACGTGATTTAGAATGGTCCTTTTCCCAGCCATCACATTCCCACCACGAAGAGACCTTGACCAACGACATGCCACTTTGCCAATCCTTCGCACAATACGCGGGCAGATGGTGCTGCTTAGATACATTTGGAATCAACAGGCGGATTGATGATGATCACTTGATCTGATTGCTTTTAAGCAGACTCAGTATGGGAAGTCACTGCTTGTGGGACGGCCTCAAATCACTCGTTCTAAGTATTGATTACAAGAAGTTCTTTTGCATTGGATCGTGGATGTACCACCCATGCCAAGCACATGAAGCAATATCTGGTCCGACACATCCATCTGCAGCATACACCGACGGCCTTGTGATCGTTAAAGACCAGTAGCCCGAGCTTCATAACCTTTGTTGCTGGGATCTACAATCTGTTCGCAACGAGGGCAGTACTTGCGCCCGCTCCACATCCATCTGTACCGGAATTTCATGAGCTGTGTGCCACAAGTAGTGCACTCATTATTCTCCGGTAGGACAGGGGACCCGCTCTGCTCTCCAATCCCCGTACTTCCATTTTCGCCTCTCGCCCGGCTTCGTTTCAGTAACGCATAAGCAAGACACGGGATATTGCAAATGACCGTCTCGACCTCCGCTTTGTCTTTGAGATCATCGAAGTGCTGGTGCAGTGTGTCTGAAACGATGTCCCGAAGCTGGGTGACCTTCTCGGCAGTGGAGTTGAAAGCAACGACGACGGAGTGAGCGAACTCCTCGTGGTTCCAACAAGTGGTAACGGCTTCCTTGTACTTTGAGGCCGCGAGATCTCGCAGGCCGTCGATCTGATATTTCACCGCGATAGCGAAGACTTTGGCGTGCTCGATGATGTAGCCGTGTGACGGAGGTTGTGCGGTCGGAGTGGAGGGCTGACTGGGCTCCGGAAGCGACTCGGTGTCGCGAAGATAATCGAAGTGGTAGAAGTACTCCACCATCAGCTTAACAATCTCGGGCTCATCGCAGACATCGTCTCCCTCGGCAGGGGTCGCGCCGTCGCCCGGAGTCGCTCTGAGCTTGATGATGCCAGCGTCTCCCTCCTGTCGCGATTTAGTCAAGGACTTGGTCACCTTGCGGAAAGCGTTGTTACCTTGAAGGTGTCTTGCTTGAAAGCGGTCCTGAAGTAGTCAGAATGACTGGCGAGAATGACTTTGTGCAGGTTGAAATGGTACGGGCCACAGATCAGCTTGCAGTCCGAGAACTCTTCGCTTTGGTGAAGCCTGGTGCTCGAGCTGTCAGTTATGTGAAGGTGGCATGTGTGGACAGGTGCTTTGCGACTCACCTTGCGAGACCGCTCTTATGGACGTCGATGGGGTCGGCCATGCTCGCAGATGTCGGTTGTGCTAGCCGACCGGAGGTGGTGATGTGTCGCGAGGTTGCGAAGTTGGATCTCGGCCCAAGGGTAGGAATGTGTCCGCCCAATGTGGCAGAGGTAGCGAGCCTGTTGCTGGAGTCACGTGTATCTAGTCCGAGTTGCGCCACCGACTCGCAGTTCAACCGATTCAAGACTCACTCGTACTCTTCCGACAAGCCTTTCCACGGTTGAGAAGAAGTTCATTAACATGTTATCGCACGTTGGTCAGCAATCATGGTGGAAGGAATCGATAAGGCAGACAGGATCTGGAATTGGTGCTTGCATGGAATGATGGAAATGATTAGAAAGGGAAGGGATTTTACACGAAGACCTGGGTTGCTGATGCTTTTTTTGCTCATACAGACAGGACTAAGACCTACTTCAGCCACTCAACATTCGCTCTGAGACAGAGGAAATTGCGCCGCGTTGTGAATGTTCTCCATCCACCGCTTCATGGCAGACGCACGATTCTGTTGCATATTGGACAATGTGCCGAGCCGCGACTAGCGTGGCACTGCTGACAAAGATCAAAATCGAAAGCACATGTACTATTGGCGCATGTGCAGGAGATCCGAGTCGCTTCATCTTTGTGCCCTTTCGTGCAGCGGAACGCAGAGCTGGTGCGCCTGAGGAGGCTGTAGGACAGATCTCCGAGCCCACTGATAACCACCTCCAATTCCTCTTTGTCTTTCAGGTCGCGGAAGTGATCATAGATTGTAGTGGCGACAATTCCACGTAGCTCTCGAACATGATCTGGAGTCGAAGTATAGACTATGTGGACCACTTGGGCGAAGTCGTCACTGTTCCATTCGTGCAAGGCTGCCTGCTGGAATTTCTGAAGTGCGAGTGCTCGAAGCCCGTCGACCTGATACTTGATAGCCATAGCAAAGACTTTGGCATGCTTGATGAGAGAGCGTTGGCCGGACAAGGAAACGGTAGTAGCTGTGCGAAGGTAGTCGAAGTGGTAGAAGTACTCAATCATCAACTCCACAATCTCGGGCACGTCGCAGGAGTCGCCTGTGTGCTCAGCATCGTCTGAGCTTGCTTTCAGTTCGATCACACCGGTGATTCCTTCCTGCCACTTGTCAGTACTGTATAGAGATAGGAAGCTTCGGAGAAGAGCCCATACCTTAAATTTGCCACTTTGGAGGGCTTTCATGAAGTACTCAGACTGACCGCTAAGAATGACCCTATGGACATCGAAGCTTTTGGACCCGCAGATGATCTTGCAGTCAGAGAATGCTTTGGACTTATAGAGGCTGAGGCGATGTCAGTTCTGTTAGTGCAAAAGACCCCAGGTGTGTTACAGTGTTACTTACGTCGCGAAGCCTGCTTTCAGTGCAGTCAAGGTTTCCATGGTAGCGGCCATACTGTCTTCTTGAGTGGCTGGATTTGACGATGGGATGCTTGGTCCGAGAGACAGGAGGAGCTCAATAGTTCTGCGCCGACTCGTAGCAAATCTCAGAGACCACCGCCTCGCATCGAGTGCAGCAGCTCGGTTGAGACCGGTACGTGTGGTATTGCTTCCGAAGAAGATACCGGGCGTCGGGTGCAGAAGGCAAGCCTTGAAGGAGTGGTAGCTTGCCGATGTGTGAGCAGACGAGTCTTCGAGGTGGGAGAAGATGGGAGTTTATATGTGGTGGGGCGTGGTCAGTACAGGGGCCCTTGACCGGTGACAAACGCATGATTGCAGGTGCGTGACCTGCAGATCATTTGCCTCACTGATGGCTCACTTGCGTCTGGTGTAACGTTGACTGACTTCACTTCCGCTCTTGACTTGACTGCCTTCACTCCGGCTCCTCGCTGGCTTTGCAGTTCGATATTAAGAGGCGAACTGACGAGAATAACAATGCAGTAATGGCATACAAAGAAAAGCAGTCATGTAAAGGGTGTAGCTCAGCTGCAATGTCCTTATCGAGTAAACAGAGGGACACGAAGACTGAAAAAGTAAGTGGGTTTGAGGGTTGCGCTTCAGTGCAAGTTTTGACCGGGGGCGGGGCGAGGAGGTTAGGGCGCATCTGAGCCGCAATGAGCTACTGCGAAACTGCAAAGTGGAAGTGAAGACAGGCCATGATTCAACTGGTGTGTGACTTGGCAATGTATGAATGAAAGGTGCTTTATTATTAACTCATTCTACCCGAGTTTGTAAGAGAGAATTCCGTTCTTACAGAACACGACTGCTTGCTTCCCATCTTGGGTCAAATTGCATGGAAGCATTGGTCGCTGAACGCCTTCGCAGTATCGTTGCTGAGATACACCGATGTTTGCCGGAAGTTTAGAAGTTAGTCGTTTTTGTAGTTACAGAAGGAGCACCTCGAATAGCCATCCACTTCACGGCATCTTTTGCAGTACCGACTCTGCTTTCTGCATCCTGGACAGAGGCTTGTATATGTGGAGGCGCAGCTTCTCGCATCACAATTTCTGTCAAGACGACGATCCTTCCCAGGACGACGACTCAACAAGGCGTAAGCAAGTCCTGGAATACCACGAGTGACTGCAGCAAACTCTTCGTTGGCTTTCAGTACGTCAAAGTGGTCATGGAGTACATCCTCCACTACGAGACGGAGCTCGAGAACATCATCGGTGGTTGAGGCATATACCGTAGAGATAGCCGTAGGAAGGTCGTCATGCTCCCACAAAGTAGTGGCAGCGTTCCTGAATTTGATAGTAGCGAGCTCGCGAAGGCCATCGGCTTGGTATTTGCGGTTGACACTCAAACCTCACAGCTCCTCACCACACGCTGGACAATTGAATTGGAATCTGTTGCAGCCTTCACAAATTTGCATATCGCAGCCACAGCTAGGACAAGGCAATTCATAAGTCGCGTTGTGTTTAGAGAGAAACTTGGAGTTTTTGCAGCATAGTACAAGCCGGCCTTCGGTCAAGTGACGTCCAGTGATGCTGCTGGTATCGCGCAGAAGCAGGTCGCAAGCAAGGCCAGTGATGCTGCGCAAGAGAGTGGTGATCTCGGGCTGGAGTAGAAGCTGGTCGCGGTGAGCATTCAGCACCTCAACGGCTACCTCGCGCAGCTGAGTGACGTCTTCGGCAGTTGAAGTGTAGATGACATGGATAGCATGGGCAAGGTCTTCGTGGTCCCAGTGCTCTGCGACTTCGACCTTGAACTTCTGCGCAGCCAGATCTTGGAGGGCCGGGATGTGGTATTTGACAGCCATTGAGAAGAGTTTGGCGTGCTCGATAAGATGGACTTTCGGGCTTGGAGGCGGCGCGGAAATGCTCGCCTCGGTGATCTTAGCTGGCCTTCCCCGTTTCTTCGGCGGCTCCACAAAAGTGTCTGGAGCTGCAGCAACGGTGTCCTCGTGGAGGTAATCCAGGTGGTAGAAGTAGCCGACCATCAGCTTCACAATCTCAGGGTTGTCGCAGGCATCTTCGGGATCATCAGATTCAGGGTTCGTGGCTTTGAGCTCGATCTCGCCGGTCTTGCCCTCCTGGTTTAGATTAGCAAAGAACTCAAAATGTTACTAGGCTCTGTTTTCAAGAGCATACCTTGAACGTGTCTGCCTTCAGCGCGGTTCTGAAGTACCCAGAATGTGCGCCGATGACCAGCTTGTGGACCTTGAAGTGGTATGGGCCGCAGATGATGGTGCAGTCGGAGTGTTCTTCGCTTTTGAAGTAGCTTGTATATACATTAGCATCTACATCGGTTGGGAGGACGGACAATGGACATACTTTGCAAGGTCGGCCTTCCAGGCATCGATTGGCGTGGCCATGCTCAGGGGTTGGGCGTTGCCTGTTGGTTGTTGGGTGCTGGGTACTGTCCTGGTAACTGGGTGTCTAGTGTTGAGTGCTCGGTATCGTGTGGTCAGTTGTTGGTTGTGTAATGCGTGGTGTGTTAGGAGTGGTGGACTGGCAGTTATGTTCGTGTTGCTCGCGACTTCTTTGCAGCGGGCCGTAGTACATCATCATAAGCTGAGACAGATGCGCACAACAGTGACTGTTGAGAGTTTTTAGGTGCCGCTTTGTAGTGAGCTTCACTGATGGAAGTCCTGTGTATAATGTCTCGTTTGGAAGACCTTCGTTGACACCATGACGTTCCAGGGAACTGGAGTCAAGGCTGGTACATTTGATGTATAGCTGCCAGACGCTGCAGATCTGATCATGATACAGCTTTAAGTGACCATATTAAGAATCCATGCTTTGCTCTAGTGTTGATCGGTTCGCAAGAATTGTGTTCAGAGTCACAAAAAAATAGCAGTTGTTATACAAACATTGCATGTGGACAACACTCTCAAATCTTCTTCGCGATGGCTGTCTCGGAACTATCAATGGAAGCTTCAGCTATCATATGCGCAAGGTTCTCGTCCGCAGTATGGAGTTGATCATCGCGACGGCCGCTCTTCTTTGCAAAAAGCATTTCATAGCCGCATTAACATTCAATTGTTCGATCAGAAGTGAAGTCAGCTTTGGCGCTCAGCCCAAAATATCCAGGGTCCAGTCTGAAACGCAAGCGGTTGCTATGGAGGATGACGTCTGTTTACAGCGCGAAAGTGCTTTCCAGCCTCCGCATTTCGCGATCCCAGCGTGAAGCCCAGCCACCACTCCAACCACCTCGAGCCGAAAGGCCGCCCATTCCTAGAGAGCAGATCTGGAGAGTATCCACTTCACCTCACACTCTCTCACTTTGTACTGAAAATCCAGGAGATCGTTATTGCCCACTCCAAATCCGCTGCCCCATCGTCTTTTACTGCATACACGAAACTACACTCAAGGCAAGCCGAATCCTGCGGCTCTGCTCCACAAACTTGCACTTGAGGACGATTGTGTCCAGGCTGAGGCCTACTGCACTCCAGTGAACACTCACCAACCGACACAATGGCACCCGTACCGCATGTCCTCGCATTCTTGTTCAGCCGCTCCCAGCAAGAAGACCAGAGCACTGCATCATCGCAATCCACAAAAGACGCAGCGTGGACACCGAACAGCAACGACATTTTCGTATCCACCCTTCGTCCAGACGATGCCTCCGCTCGAGCTCTTTCGCCTATGGAGGCCCACGACTTCGGCAAGCGCACAGTCTCCATTTACGCTCGCGATGACCTGAACAAAAACTACCACCCTGGTGCAGGAAGCCAATCGCCAGACAAATTCAGCGGACCTGGCTTCCTTGTCTTGTTCGCACTGCTCGGCACCGGAATGGTCATCGCTTCCATCTGGTTCTTCTTCTGGGCAAAGAATGGTGGCTTCGTCCCCATTCAGAACGAGGATTGGGAAGACTACAAGTCGACAGTTCTGCGCCGCAAGGGTCCTGACGGCAAGACACTCAGTAACGCTACCAAGTCTACCAGACTTGGCGGAGGCAGTGTTGTGCACGGTCAGGACTACATGCGTGAGAAGTCTATTGCTGCTACTGTCGTCGGTCGTGATGAGAAGGGTAGGAAGGGTATCAGGGCAAAGCGTGGTTTCGCAAAGACCCACAGTGTCTGGGGCGATGATGACTACATGACTGAGTCTTGGGGTACTGCGACTGTCTCCGATGGCATGACTGAAGTCCAAACCGAATACACCGGCGTCGGCGGCAACGATCACAGCAAGCGCTACCGCGACCGCGACATGCACCAGTACAAGCGCGAGAAGCCCGCTCGTGTTGGCGGACTGAACCGCGTTGCAGACGGCAGCCACTACGACCATACCAACAGCGAACGCAGCGACGCCTACACCGACACCTCCTCGAACTCACACCGCAAGGAACGCTCAACCAAGGAACATGTCCGCTCCGCCCACGATGACGCCGAGCGCCGGGCAAAGATTGAAGCACACAAGATGGAACGCCGCTGGAAGAAGGAGGCCGAGGAAGCCGCTGCTGCCATGGCTCGTGAGAACGGCGAAGCGCCACCACCACCCAAGAGAAGCTCAGCACCATCTTCTAAGCCCGCAGCCCACAAGCAACGCCGCAACTCCAGGTCTAGCAGCCCGAAGAAGCGCGACTTCTCATACCAGACTGGCCCTACGACTGAGTTGTTGAGCACCTACACTGCGTCCACTGCAGACCGCACTGAGCGTAGCGAGCGTACTGAGCGTTCCGGGCGCACTGCAAGCTACTACGATTCCTACCGTCCCAGGAACGATGGCTACGGATCCGACGCTGGCAGCAGGAGGCCCAGGCAGAGCTCGCCGAAGAAGGGCGGTCGCAGCCACGGTGGCTACAGGCGTGGCGCCGACAGCGATCTTGACTAAAGCCTTCATCTTTACTGGGAATCGACGAGGAAAAGTAATTAATTGACATGCGATGCACAGCGGAGGTAGCATATAAGGCGCTTGGGGAGAGATTGATAACGACCACCAACCATGATTTCATTCCCGCTCGCTTTGACCGAGCAGGGCGTTGAAGGGAGATTGACTTTTTGATGAAAGGACAACGGAACATGTAGATAGCCTCACAGAATGAATATTGCAATGCCCGACAATTGATGTCCATCCCATCCTTGCCGAGAGCTCCATTTGAGCTTCGAGCTGCAGCTGCCAAGGCCAAATGTAGCCTGATCTCACTTCGCATGTCAATCCCTCCATCCTTTCTTCCTCTGCACATCTCAGATCTTGCGTTTTACGACTGACTATCCTCCACTCCAACATGCCGTTGAACAGTCGACGGAACAGGGGCTGTCACAATCCTTGAAACCCTCAATCTCAACCTAGAATCGAGGGACCTGCGTCAGGCGCCACGTTCAGGGCCAATCACAGTAGACGTTCAACGTCACTCGAGCTCGCCAGCGTCCGTAGAGGTCAGGCAGTAGCAACCGACTCCGTCATCGCACCACACCTCAATCTGTGAAGATCACAATGCGCAAAACAGACATGCAAGGTCGCGCCAACGGCTGGCGTCGCGACTTCTCTCCCACTGACTGACCGAATCATCCAACACCACAATACGCAAACAATCCACCATGCTGAACGACTCCTGGGCCAGTCTGGTCTTTATACGTGTTTGCATCTTCGGCCTTCAGGCCATTGGGCCTTGCTCTCTCGTCTGGACTACACGGCTACTCTGCGACCTCTTGATTAACCGCGAGTCAACAACCGGTCTTTCCCTTCCAGGCCTGCAAGCCTGGGCCGCAGCAGAAGCCGTCTTCTACCTCTTCTTCCTCTGGTACCGCCGCCACCTGCAGCGCGAAGCCGTACACCCACCGCTCCGCTCGCGCGAGGAGAGAAAACAGCTCATCGAGCAAGTCCGCGGTGAGATTCACGATACGGACAACTTTCTCTCTGGCTGGTTCCGGGGCGCAAATCCGCAGGACATTGGGCGGGACGGGTTGAAGGGCTTTCTGGACTGGACGTTTTGGGAGGGCAGAGCGACGGAAGATGATGCCGAGGAGCTTGAGGAATACGTGCAGGTTGTCGAGAAGATCGCTGGACATAGATTCCCTGAGGGTCAAGGACGAGCGAAGGCGTTACGCTTGACGCTCGATCCGATTGAGATGGATGTTAGATGCTTGACGTGGTATGCGACTGTCATGCTGGTTGAGCATATCACTTTCGCTCGCTTCTGGGTTGCTGGCTTCTCGCATCGGAGGACGAGCTTTGGCAGGCCTTGGGTGTTTCCGCCTCGTCCTGCTACTTCGCTTGCTGGCGGGAGGTCTCCAGCTAAGACGCTGAGCTACTGGTATCGACCGCATACGTCCAAGACTCGACTCCCAGTTCTCTTCATCCACGGCATCGGCATTGGCCTTGCTCCCTACGTCGACACCTTGGAAGCCATCTCGAAACAATCCGAAGTCGCCGCAGACGACAGAGCGGACGGCAGCGTCGGCGTCCTAGCAATCGAGCTTCTCCCCATCTCCTCGCGCCTCACACAGCCTATAATCCGCCGTGAAGAATTTATCAAGCAAATCACCGCGATTCTAGACGTCCACGGCTACGACAAATTCATTCTCGCTTCACACTCCTACGGCTCCGTCTTCAGCACCTACATGCTCACTCACGACGCTCTAGCCTCTCGCATCAGCGCGACAGTGCTCATTGACCCCGTCACGATCCTGCTGCATATGCCTGACGTGGCGTTCAATTTCACCGTGCGCGAGCCGAAGACCGCGAACGAGTGGCAGCTTTGGTATTTTGCGTCCAAGGATCCGGGCACTTCGCACACGCTCGGTCGACACTTCTTCTGGAATGAAAACTGCCTTTGGAAATCGCGGATCAAAGAGCTGATTGACGGCGGGATGCGCTTCACAGTTTCGCTGGCGAGTAGAGATTTGATTGTTGCCACGAGCGCTGTGGCGCAATACTTGCTTCACGACGACGTGCCGGATCCTGTTGTTGCTGTGAACGGGCAGACGCATATGAAGCTTGAAACCCACGAATCGGGTGCACAGGATGGGGCGTGGAAGACGAAGCCTTGGGGTGGGCGTGGGCTCGATGTGCTGTGGTGTGAGGATCTGGACCACGCGCAGGTGTTCGATGACAAGAAGGCGCGGGCCAGACTGTTGAAAGTGATTGCTGAGTATACGAAGATGGGTAAATCGTAGATTTGAGTATAGAGATATAGCATAGTTCCCGTTCAGCTGTTCGAGAAGAGATGAGCCGCTTTATCTTATCGGTGACAAGTAATCGAAAGCACCATTGCCAACGAATCATGACTTAGTGGTAGCCATCATCACTTGTGGAGTACTTTCGCGCATCGTCTGGAAGCGTCGACGAGCGATGTTGCCATTCTCATACAAGCGGCCGAGTATGTTCCCTACGCCAATCTCTTGTGCCAAGCGAAGCTGTTATAGAAGTATCTCAATGGACATTTCAGAGCTTCACATACATGTAGTTCTTTAACAGATGTGTAGATTCCCATGCATGCACTACCGGAAAACACTAACCCTAAGCACAGTATTCAATGCACGTTCTGAGACCATTAATCGAGGTTGGACGTTAATGTAGCAATTTTGTGAGTGCTAATGAGCATGCTTGCCGCTGGGAGCCTTGTTTGTAACTGGAATTTACCAGTTGATGGCGACGCAGTTTCTTCGTTGCACATGTGGATGCTACAGTTTCTCCGAGCTAAAAACCTCAGACTGCTCCATTTAACAACAATGTCTCATCGAGTACCGCCATCTCGTTAGATGGATTTGGCTGCTACCCTCACCTATGTTGCTTATTTATTTCACCACATTCGGTATTTATGGCCATGGTGAAGAGCACGCAGGATGAAGTTGGAGATCAACACGCTCGTTCAGGCAAGAAATTTGAACTTCTAACAGTGCCGCCTCCATCCGCAAAGCCGACGCGCGAAACGAATGACGAGTCGCAACAATTTACAGCAGCCTCGATCAATCACGTCCAACACAAACAACGTGCCTACGACGATTTAATCATGAGCGATGACGAAGATGGCCCGCCCATGCTGGTGTCCAGTGAGAATGTCGGCGACGCAGACGAAGCGAACCTGAACGCCGAAATGGCGGATGCTCAAATTAAGAAAGTGCCTATATCCATCATTACTGGTCAGTTCTCATTTCATTCTACTGAGTGGTTGTTACAATCGCTGCTGGCGTGCTTTACTATACTTCCTCCTTGTGTGGCAGACTCACAATGTCCGTCTAGCTTTCAAGCGTGAAGCTTTTGGTCGCGTAGCTATTGTGGCGTGGAAGCCTGGGACAAGACTCACGAGTTCCAGATGATAGAGCCATACAACGGATCTTAACTGACAAGAGTCTTGTAGGATATCTCGGAGCCGGCAAATCTACTCTTCTCAATTACATTCTCACAGCTCGCCATGGCAAAAAGATCGCTGTGATTCTGAACGGTCAGTTAGTTTATACCCAAGTCTCACGAATGTCCAATATACAACCAACATATCCCACAAGTCTATAAAACACCATCATATATATCTCTAGTACATGTAGCTAACAACCCCCTCAGAGTTCGGCAACACAACCGACCTCGAGCTCCCCCTCACCGTCTCTTCTGGCTCCAGCACAGCAACCGAATGGCTCAACCTCGCTAACGGCTGCATCTGCTGCTCCGTCAAAGACCAAGGCGTCAACGCTCTCGAGTCCCTGATGGAGCGCAACGGCGCTTTCGACTACATCCTGCTGGAAACCACCGGCCTCGCGGACCCGGGCAACATCGCCCCAGTCTTCTGGGTCGACGAGGGCTTGTGCAGCACCATCTACCTCGACGGCATCGTCACGCTCGTCGACGCGAAGAACCTGCTCAAATCCCTCGAAGAACCCACCGGCGATGAAGCCGTGCACGACGACGAGAGCGAGGCTCACGACCACTCGCACGCCTCACCCCTCCTCTCCGTCGCGCACCTGCAAATCTCCCACGCCGACGTCGTCCTCATTAACAAGTCCGACCTCGTCTCCGCCGCCGAGCTCGCCACCGTCGAAGCCCGCGTGCGCAGCATCAACAGCCTCGCGCGCGTGCAAGTCACCGAGCAGAGCCGCGTGCCGCAGCTCGAAGGGCTTATCCTAGACCTGCACGCGTACGACCGTGTGAGCACGGAGAACCTCGCTTTCGCGGAGAAAGGGCACAGTCATCTCGATGCGGCGATTGGGACGGTGACTGTGCGGTTTGGGGAGGCGGTGGGGGAGGAGGGGATGGGGAGGTTGGATAGGTGGTTGAGGAGTGTGCTTTGGGAGTCGAAACTCCCTGGGTTTGAGGGCGTGAGCGGGTGGGAGATTCATCGGTCGAAGGGACGGGTGAGGTTGGCGGGCGGGGAGGTGAAGATGTTGCAGGGTGTAAGGGAGATCTTCGAGTTGATTGACGGCGCGGATGCTGCTGGGGGTGATGGAGAGGGTGAGGAGAACGGGAGTAGGATTGTATTCATTGGAAGGAATTTGGGTGGGGAGACGAGTGATGCTTTCCAGAGGAGTTTGGATGCTACGCTGAGTGAGCGATAGACTCTTATGCATGACGAGACTACGTTGTTCTGATCTTGAGTCTTTTTGAGAGATGTAGCATGACCGCATAACGCAAGTGGCGATGTAGCCTACCTGCATTGCTCGCAGTGATATCAACTTCACAATCGTTTGCCGCCATGACTGTGCCCTTTTGCGCCACCATATCGTCACCTCCCAATCTCTCTCCGAAACACAACCATCATGCCCTGATCACCAACCCCAACCAGCCACTTTCCATCCGGACTCCAACTCATCTGCGAAGTCGCAAAATGAGTATCCTTGTTCGGTAACGAGGTAGGCGGGCTCGCCGTGTATTGCGGTAGCAATGCTCTCATCGGGTCGTCAGTGGCGGAGCGCATGTTAGGCGCACTGGCCGAGACCGATGCGGAGGCGTCTTGGGCGGCGGACGCGGAGGTGCTGGAGTTGTTGGTGTTGAACGCTACGAAGAAATGTTCGTGAGCAATTGTGTACTGACTTTTATAGTGATTGATTGTAACAGGATTGGAAAACGACTTACCACTTGCGCCGTCACTGGCTACACTGCCGTCTCGCCTGAGGCCTCCAAGGCGGTCGAGGCTCTCGACGTTCAAGCCACCTTTGACGGCTTTCTTCCTCCCGCCTTTACCTTTCTTGACGATGTCTTCGCCTTCCTCGCATTTCTGCAGATCCCAGAAGTAGAATTTTGACGTCTCGTTGCCCATGACAAGGATGGGTCGCATGTTCGGCTGATGCAGTAGACCGAAACGGAGATAGAACCTCGCCGTAGACTTGGCATCAAAAGTGAGCAGCCTCTCGAAACCACGCGAATGTTCCGGATGCGGGAAGGCGGAACGAGTGAAGATGCCGGGATATGGCATTGGAGGATCAGGATGAGGCATCTCACAGTCGAAGCCGTCGATCTTCCACAGCAGGATCTCGTTCTTTTCCATTTTCTTGTCGATGCCGTCTGAGGGAGCTCGAGCCGCGCGGGAAATAATGCTGTCGCCGTACCATTTGACGCAGTCGATGTAGTTGGAGTGGATTTCCTGTGAGATGAAGCATGGGTATGCGATCACACGAGGCTCGAGATTGTCGTCGGTTTTCTCGTCGAGTTCGGAGAGCGGTGGTACTGCCCAGAGAGCGATCGCGGTGTCCATAGCACCTGACAGCAGCCATCTGCCATTTGGGTGGAAGTCTATTGTCAGTAGTGGTTGCTGATGGCCTTGCCCAGCGAAGATGGCCCTGCATGGTTGCTTTTCATGTTTGGCGTTCAAATTCCAGATTCGTATTGAGTAGTCCTCAGAGGCAGAGACGAGAATGTCGGTCGATAGAGGTGAAATTTGGAGATCATTGATGGCCCTGCCATGGCCGGGGAGCACTCGAATCGGTTCGTCGTGCTCGAGGTCGAATATGAGAATGGCTCTTGGATTGCTACCTGCAGCACATAACAGAGGTCGTCCCGACGCGCCTTTGGTCCAACATATGCTGTTTAAGCTGGTGGGGTCGTCCAGTTGCCATGATCGTAGGTGTTCAAAAGGCTGGGTGGAGTCTTTCTTGGTGGCACAGACAGCTAGCTATGATGGATGAGTCAGCGTAATTAGGACGAGATGACGGACTACAGCATGGAACATACAGTTTTGCCTCCCGTGAAAGCGAAGACCACTTCTTCATCGTGTTTTTCCGGCCACGGCCAGAACTTGACGTCGTACAACGTTGATTCTATCCTTCAGTCAACGCACATTCTCTAGACGGCTTCTCGGCAAGTAGAACTCACGAGCAACATCTTGCGGGAACTGAAAAACATGTAAGGCTTGGACACACAGTGAGCATACTAGCCATCACTTACACTGAGTCGCGCGCACCACTCCAGGTTCGGAAATACATCGGCAGGTCCCGGCATGCTTGCAGTGGTGTGTATGAGTGAGGTACCCACAGCGGGCACGTGATGTTATGAAGGCTAACACTTAGTCTGATGATATGTCCTGCATTAAGCGAGCAGCAGAGGGTCTAGGCCACAGGCTCACGCGGTTGTCGTGTAAGGCGGTTTACTCAGCGCTGCAGACAGGGAGTTGCTCGGGGCAGAGGTTCCGTGGCCAGGGTAGGGTTGGTGGTACGAGCCAGGCAGGCAGTGCCGATGTAAGTAGGCGAGCTTCGGTAGGCCAAATGCCGCAAACACGCCGAGAGGGGTCGGCGAGGTCGGTTGCCCTGCAGAGCGCCGGCAGCGAGAGGAGCGTCTCGGCTACGGGAGTCAGCGTCGGAAGTGATCCTAGTGGCCGCTGAGAGGCTTGTCCGGGCACTTCACCTTCGTGGCTGCTCTCGGCCCTGCAAAACATCGACGATGTGTTGCTGCTCGAGCGTGGGAGAAGAGAGGCTGGGCTAGCAGCTGACGCAGGCTTTCCGCGACTTGGTGTCACGTCCAGTCTTGAGTAATGCTGGCGTAAAGGACTAAGCACGCACGAGTAGTGTGGCAGAGAGTATGCAACCACGCAGTTTAAAGTACGACTACAACTCCGAAGCGGTAGTAGTATGAGACTAGGAGGTGCTTCCGTCGGCCATATTCGCAGAGGATCAACAGGCGAGAGGAACGAAGCGAAAGGCCAGCGGCTACGCATGCGGCGAGCACTTCCGGGACCCGACAGGAACGTTGCGTGCTGAGCTGTTGTGCTAGACGAGCAGATCATCCTTGAACGGGCGAATGCGCTCCAACGCTTGTCATCCGCGTGGCAGCTCACCAGAGTAGTGACAACACTGTGTCATCATTGCATGCCTCCATGTCGGGTCCCTGGGGCTCGCTGCAGGGAGACGGCGTACGACAGACGCCGGCGCCTGCCACTACATCTTTTGCAGTACAGTACATGTCTTCACAGGACGAAAATTGCTATACCGTTGATGTGCAGGCACACTTGCGAAGCTGCCCTAACTGCGCCGTGGCCATGGCATGACAGCCCTAAGAGCCGGTGAAAAAGGCAACATTGCTTTCTTCCTGTCTCGCTGCTGGATCAGGCTATCACAGAGCCCACTGACCAGGCTGAGGAAAGCTTGGTGCGGCGTGACGTGCCGCCTTGAACGGATACGCATGTGTTCAATGAGTGCTAGCTAAAAGTGGTACTACGCGAACACGCAGCCGGACAGGCCTCACAGGATTATTATTGAAACCTGCCTAGCGTGGGGCGAACATCCCACGAGAGTACATGGGCAACCTGGCACCATGGCATCGTCGATATTTTCTTACGAGTCCCACGGGATGGTGCGTGCAAGCAGTTGAGGATCGAAATATCAGAGCCGGTCGACAGCTCTCATGTCGATGGCGTCGATGGCTTGGGCGTACAGCAAACCGTTTGCGGGGACTGGACGTTTGAACAAGGGCTGACGTTAAAGAACATCCATGCGTAGGAGCATATCCGTGGAGGGACGCATTGATACTCAAGCCTGTACACACTACTGTTGAGTGGCAGTCGATCAAGAAGTTCGCTCGCCAGAAATGACTTCCCTCGAAAGTACCTACAATGTCCTCTTCCAAAAATATCAGGAAATAGGTAGGCAAGACAGCACAAACCCTACCATAGCTACCGTTTCTGTAGCACAACGCCTGCTGGCGTTATAGTTCAAATTTCTGCAGCATCGTGACGTAGGACGAAACCCTGGCATTACTTGAACGGACATGTTCCCGATACCGCGAGGCCAACTGCTGTCGGAGCCTATTGGCTGTGGCACTACCCTCTCCACTGCACACAGGGCCACCAGGATACCACGCTTCTTATCCATCCCTCTGCACTTTCCATTCCACCCGCGCGCCCCTGCTGAACGAACCCTCCCCCCACCCTCGACTCGACACCTCACCGACAAACCCCGAGCATCCCAGCCGAATACATATCCTCCCTCGCGCCGCTTTTCCTCTTTGCCACCCGCGACACGGCCCGCTCGACGAACCTCGCCAGCCGTTTGAACCCCTCTGAGACAAAGACCACGCATTTAGAACCGACGTCCCAAGGCTGAACCAAAGACGACATTGCGTGCGGTTAGCCGTGCCGACACAAGAGACGGAACATTGAAGAGAGACTGCGCCTTGGGTATCACCGCCGACGACCCATCCTGCCGGTATTGTCAGACCACTGCCTGTCTTGACACACAATCGCATTTAATTGAGGGGAGGAAGGGACGACCGCCACGAGTGAGAGCCCCGCTCAAGCCTGTACCCATTGCTGGCACTTTTGGCCCAATGCCCACTGCTGAGTGCAACAACTTCTGAAATTCGATTCACGACACACGATACGCATCATGGAGACCACGTTCATTTCTATTCACGGTAAGAGGTGTTGTTCACCTGCGGGAGGATACAGTACTGATGCCTTGGTCAGACCTCACGCCTGAGGCTCATATTCTTTACTCATCGGACTCTGTGATCGACATTCTTGGATACACTCCAGACGAGATTGTCAACCGCTCAGCATGGAACTTCTTCTCCAAAGATGAACTACCCTATGCGCAAGAGTTCCATCGCAAGCGGGTGGTCATGGACACAGCTGCCGTGCTGGCATACTGCAATGTCTTGGCCAAAGATGGCTCGTGGATAACATGCGAGTGTTGTTTCACCATTGTTTACGACGTCATGATTGTCTGTACCAGTATCTATCAACGGGGTGGAAAGTCTGACAGTAAGTGGCCAGAACGGGCAGGCACGACTGACACAACGCTAACGCCACTTTTTAGACCGCGCAATTGCCGCACCCATTGTCAGGCGCATCTTTTCTTCCTCGCCAAAGGACCCACGATATCACATGCTTTCGCATATCTCGTCCAAATTCTCTCAGCCAGTCAAACCTGTCGAGCACGAACCCCGAGCAGCACTCTTCTTGAACCGCTTCACCCGCACACTAACAATCATGTACGCCACCAGTGCACTGGAGGAAGTCATCGGAATTCCCGCAAGCGTAATGCGTGGCCGAAGCTTCTATTATTGCATTGCCGAGAATTGCTTGCAAGATTCGATCAACTGTCTGGAGAACGCGAAAGGCAACGACTCGATAGCTTACCTCCGCTTCTGGTTCCGGGATCCCAGAAGGGACGACCCTACGCCAGCGCCTGACAACGATAGTGATGACGAGATGACCACCGAGATGAGTGAAGATACAAGTGAGGGTGGTGTTCAGCTCAACAGTAGCCATGGTGCATCGTCGTCGTCACGAAGTAATGCATCTGCCCGTATGGAGTCGGCCGTAGACTCTTCTGACAGTATGGATGTCGACCAGGTAGAAGGCGCCGCAGGCGACCCTGATTCGCGGACGTCGTCAAGAGACAGCGGCAACGAGAATGAAACACATGAAGCCATATTTGGCGACTCACGAGAGTCACGCTCCTCGGCTTCATCAGTCCCGTCGTCGCCTGGCACCCCACGCTCTACGCCAGCGAGAGCTACGAACGACCCGATCGAACTCGAAGCTGTTATATCTTGCGCCTCCGATGGTCTTGTCGTCTGCCTCCGAAAGGCCCGACCGATGATTCCACACCCAACTCACCGCCCAGCACAACCCACCCACCCCAACGGTGTTTTCGCCGCACCATGGGCTATGCAACCCATACTACCACCACTGGAGGCACGACCGCGCGCTGGCTTCGCATCTGGCTTCGCACCATCGCTGGGCCCAATGGCGGCAAGGCACGACTCTGCATCGCCACCCCGAGCTCAGGGCCCCGACAGCCAGGACTTCATGTCTGTCATCCGCGAACAGGCCGTCTTTGCTTGGGCGCTTACTGGAATCAACGGCTCGCTTGCCGACCACGCAAAGGGCAAGCCGGCTTCTTATTCGGTGCCTTCCGATGGATTTTCTGTTTGGGCCAATGATGCTTCGCAACATAATGGCAATACTGAGATCCGACATGACAACGGGCCTTCGCCTGGTGATGAACGACGGGCGGCATCGCAAAGGTTCGGCGACCCTGGATTGGGTAGGAATGGCAATAATGGCAGCGGCAATGGTTCGTCGTTCATGCGGTGATGTTTTCGCCTGCACGCCGGAAACCGCCGTGATAGACGAATCGTGCCATATATTCGAGCAGCATATTGGCGATGAGCAGGCGAACTGAGCAGTGTTCCTGGGCGATGTCGTCCTCGATCCATGTCTCTACTCCGCCACCCCGATTTACATCCGCTGGCCTGCTATGGCAGGCCAAGGCAGCAACACCACTCACATTTGCCAGAGCGATGTCAGCCATCTAGTAGCATGACGAAGCAACTCATGACAAAACGACCCATGAAACGAGTTCTTATCAAGAATGTCTGTCCCTCTTCTCGCCTCTAAATTTTTCTTATGATCTAGTTTATGGAAGCAAGCAAGCAAGCGGGAGCAATGGTGCAGATTCTTTTAAACATATTCTTGGGAAAACGAAGAGAAAAAGCTTCGCTCTTTCAATTCCCTTTCATCTTTTCTTTTCTTCTTCTGTTTGGAGATGTAGTCAAAACAACGAATACGGAATGGGGTACCGACGTTCAGGGATATGGGTAATCATAACTCCTAAAGCCTTATTAAAGTTCTTGCCTTCACCTAATAATCTTACTGTGGGCAGGTTTTGGAGATTCCTTTTTCGCTGTTGGGTGTTCCGATGCAGCTGTGACACAGAGAAGGTCTCCTGGTGGAATTTCTAGACGGTTCAAGTGACTTGACATTTGATGTCTCGAAGACTCTGTTGACTTTCTTCCCACCGAGCCCTCGACCACAATCAACCATTCGACCAAATCATTCAATCCCTCTTGAAGATCCCCTCCTCCCCAACCCGAGCCATGAACTCCACCTTCCGCTTCTTCACCCTCCACTCCCCGCTCGCTCCAGCCAGCACCGTAGGCACCCTCCCTTCCTCAGCACTGCCACCAGACGCCGGCAACAGAACTAGCTCGTCGATGTACGTCCCATACGCCGTGCACGTCTGGCCCGCCCATTCGTCTTTGCCGAAGTGCACGCCGGAGAAGTAAGTCGTGGCGTGCGCGGTGGTGCCGGAGGCGGAGATGGCGATGGATTGGGTCGTGAGGGCGTGTTGGGACGTTATCGCGTGGAGGCTGGTTGTTTGACGTTCATGTTAGATGTGATTGTGGTTATGGCGATCGCTGTGACTTATTGTCTTGGATTTTTACACGGATGGTTTTCATGTAGGCTTGAGGATTTGGAAATTGGGTTCGCCTTACCGTTTGGAGATGACGGAGATGACGGCGTCGAGACCTTGCATGTCGCCGCCTGGGAATGGGTACTGGGCGTCGATGTCGGGCGTTAAGACTTCGCGGAGGAGGTTCAGGTCTTTGGTGTCGAGGGCGAAGCAGTAGAGAGCGAGGACGTTTTGAATGGCGATGTAATCGATTGGGTTGGCCATGTTGGCTCGAGGTACGTGAGGCTCACGGAATGATGACAGGATCGGGCGAGGTAATCTTTGGTTCTTTTTTTGACTTTAATGATTAAGGACTTGAGGGCAACGAATGGCTTTCCTCACACCTAACGTTGGTAATTGTGTACCTAGTCTCGTAGTACCTCTGGTCATTTATACATGACGTTTCGGTCAAAGAGGAGCCGAACGTTGGAGGTGAGGTCCCACTTTGATGCAGCGGCATTGTTCGAACTATATAAGTACCACTATTCCCGCTCTTTTGCCTGGACAACAGGAGACAGCTCTATCAATGTCGTTGTGGAATCGTGAGATCTGCGAATGCAGACCCTCCGCGGGATGCGTGGCGTATAAAAGCAAGCCGACGGACTCGGAATCTACAGCCCGATCGACAGCAATGCATTCTATCAGATGCTGGTGTCAAAAGCACACCTAATGCGCTTTGACGATGGCACCTGTCAAGGCTCAGCTTCGATGTTGATGAAAATTGAGTCTCAAAAGCGAAACCGTAGAAGTGCTTTGAAGGTCTCGAAAAGACATCTTTCGGATTGCATGCTCTGTTATCTAGTAGAAATGCCCGTCTGAGCATCTCTTCTTGCTCAACCGGCTGCAGAGATTTCGCTGTATAAATGCACAGCTTAGGCTCACATGCATCGTTCCAGCCATGCAACTTTACGGAAGTAAGCAGGCGAAGACTACTTCCCTTCTTCCAGCATCTGATATGGCAAGCAAAACACCACAGATCTCTCACCTTCGATCTCACTCCATCTAGAATACCAAGTCCCAAACAACCAAGAACGAACAAAACCCAACCGTCCCCCAAAACACCGCTTGCGCCGTACTCCGTCTCTCACTCGCCCTCTTGAGCTCCTGATTGCCCTTGCCCAAGTTCGCGGTAGTATCATAAGATTCCTGCACCAGCTGCTCGATGTGCTCGCTCTGCTGCGCGAGGTTCGCGTGCAGAGTGCTGTGCAGCTCGCTAATCTCAAGGATGCTGCGCTCCGCTTGCGAAATCTGCTCCATCTGTCCTTCGTAATATTGCATGAGGTCCGCGTTCTCGGACTCGAACATTTGCAGTTGGTCGCGGGTGAGGGCTGCTGTGTCGGGGTTTTCCGAGGTATCCTCCTGCTGGACCGTGGTTTTGGTCGAGTTGGAACTACTGCCCGCCGGACCGCCTTCATCGTGCGCGTAGGGTATGCTCGCGCCGCCGCGGCTCTTGTACAGCGCGCTCTTGCTCTTCTCCACCTCCCTCCCAATCCTCACCTCCATCATCTCGGCCTGCACCTTCCCCGCCTCCCCCAGCCGCTGCTCCAAGAACATAATCACCGCCGCTCTGAACGCCGCGAGCGTATTGTTCTTCGCCTCCTCGGCTTCCTCCTGCGGACTTTTAGCTGTCACCGCTCCGCCCGCCGCCCATCGTCCCAAAGCGCCCATTCCACCCCTCGCCCGCTTCGACAGCGCAACAGAATCCAGAGTCTGGTTCCTCACTTCCTCCGCTTGCGAGAGTGACTTTATAGCCGCATTGAGCTGTTTGAGCAGTTTCTTCGATTGAGCGTCGAAGGCTTCGCGCTCCTCGTGCGTGAGCGGGCGGGCGGCATCGTGGGTTGTTGCATTCTGGGCGTTCTGTCTGCGATGCCGGGCTGGAGGTGCGGTGGAGAGGTATGCGGGGCGGGTTGAGCGGAGGGTGCGTGTGAGGTCTGCGATGCGGGCGTTGATGCTGTAGGCTTCTTGCAGGAAGGAGTCTATGCGCTTGATGTCGTAGGCGTGGTGCGTGACTGTGACGGAATTGTGGGTTTTGAGGCAGGCGTTGAAGTCGGAGGTTATGTTGGCCATGCTTTATGGTGTCTTTTTTTCTTGGGAGATGTGTTTCTGTTCCAGGCTACCGGGAGGTTCTGCGATTCAGTATAGGCAGGTTCAATTGTGTTGACATTGTTTGTGGGTTGTGATATGAGCTTGAGAGCTGGATATCGTGAAAGTCGTAGGATGACGTGGGGAGGTGGAGAGAAAGCTGTCCCCTGCTGAAACAGTACATCTCGAGTACATGAATATAAATGATATACCCCTCTTACTAACCTTTGCGGTGCAAACATTCGATAGGACGTATGATGATGAAGAGCAACAACCCACTTCTAGATTATGACTAAAAATCAATTGTGAGAAATAATATCTTATAATATACACAACAGACGAAGAATAAGCTCTCTCCCTCTACACACTCAATGGGTATCATAATACACGTTCGCATAATCCCGCGATTTCACAAGAATCATTTCTCAGTTTCCGTCTCTGCTTTGGTCGTCTCTTCAGGGACCACACCCTCGCTTTCGCCTGGTCCCTCAGCGTCTGCAGGAACTTCTGATTCGATCACTGTGATTTCTGCCTCTTCTTCCTCGGCATCCTTGTCCTCTGGCTTGGGGTCTGCTGCTGCGGCCTCTGTTTCCTCACTGTTTTCAGCCGAGGATTCTTCGACAACCACGGAATCGTTCGCCGCTTCTGCTTCTGCTTCTGCTTCCGTCTCTGCCTCGGCCGTGAGTTGTGGCTTAATGGTGTCGCTGCGTGAAAGACCGCCATCTTTCTTCACAGTAGGCGCACGATCGAGCGATGGTTTTGAAGGGACTTCCTCGTCTTCTTCAACTTCTTCTGTGATGGTGGTCGCAACCGAGGTTGATCGGTTATGCGCCGTGTTTCTGTGTCGCTTCGTTGTGTCTCCTGTAGACACAACCTCGTTGCCAGCTGGCTCAGGCAGCTGTTGCTCTGATTTGTTCTCTTCGGGCCTCTTTAGCAAGCTCATGCCAGCAGGAGGCTGTGGTGCCACCGGTGTGTCTCTGTTCACTTCCTTCGGCTCCAGACCCTCCGCTTCAGGCGGGATGGTGTAGTTCTCCGCCTGAATCAAGCCATACTCGTCGCACACAGTCTTGAAGAACACGTATAGTCCCGTCTTACCCTCCACACGCCAAAAGACCTCGCGATGCTGGAACCACGCGTGCGCGTAGATGCGGTACACGCGGCGGAAGATGTTGGTAATTTCCTTCATCTGCTGGAGGAGGACCTTGTCGCTGCCTCCCGTAGCGCTCATGCCTGCACCGCCAGAACCGAGGCCGAGTCTTGAGGGGAAGAGCTTGCTGTTGCATAGTGTCGAAGCTGCCCAGTCCAGGGTGTGGCAGCAGTAGTCGATGGCTGAGCAAGACTTTGGCGGGTCGTGGACGGCGCAAAGGTATTGCCATTCGGAAGCGCGCATTTCGTGACATGTTACCGCGGAGCAGGCAGGAGTGTCGGAGAAAAGGGCGACGATAATGGCGTTTGTCTTCTGGATCAGGAAGCGGCCCAGCTCGTAAAGCCAGATCTCCTTCGCGGTGTGCTGTGGCGGGTGGGCGAGTTGTCTTGCGAGATTGGCGGTTATAGGCGTGGTGGTGTGAGAGTCGTAAGGGTGGGTGAAGGAGTGGTGGAGTGCTTTGAGGTGCTCGGTGAGTTGGAAGGCGGAGTCGATGTCCATGAGCTCGGTGACAGGCGGACCTTCAGCCATATCCTCTGCTTTTGTGCCAGGACGGATCCTGCGAGACGCTTCCGCTGCGCCGCCTGGGAATTTGTTCGAGTATAGCGACAGGCCGGGCGACGTGGGACCGCTCTGGTCTTCGGCAATTGGCGGCGGAGAGGGCAGTCGGGGCGACGACGAGGGCGAGACGGGAGTTGTCATCTTGTGCAGCGCAAAGGAGTGGTATACGCCGGGGTTGGTGTTGCGGTCGTGCACACAAGAGCAATTGTTGTTGTTGTTGTTCAGCAGCAAGGAATTGAATCGTCTTGACGCAGCTGCTGTCACATGCTTTCGCGTTGGGCTGCGAGCTGTTCGGGCTTGAGATGGCCGAGAAGTTGACAATTGAAACGTGTGGCCTACCGTTCCTCCACCTGACCTACATGCCATGCAACCTTACGGCCGGACGTTAGACGTCAGTTCACTTCACCCCTTCGCAAGAAACGCCAAATCCGTCTGTCAGTGCGAATGCGGCTGAATATAGGAAATGTAACAGCGCAGGGCAAGGCCATTCCACTTCGCCACCCCATGCCCAATGAAATGATGTCGAAGCGACAAGCATCAAACTCAAACGGCCATGGCACATCCCGGAGAAGCAAGCCTTCCTATGTCCGGACTGTGCTATACAGTCCAACGCCATACGACATGCCCGTGATATTGACAATGTGTACTGTGATCGCACACTGCGCCTCACGATCGCAATATCTCCTATCATGGAGTCCTATCACAGCTCAGATCCGCGCTCAAGGCATTCATCCAATCGAGATTACCTCGAAAAATCCAGCACCTTGAAAGATCCAGACAGCTCGCCAACGTCCGTCTATTTCTTTCTATTCCTGGAATTAGCCGACATGACGAAGAGCCACTTATTGCATTTCTAGCCCCGTGAAGACTAGCCACCTCGCTCAAGACTACGGAACCAGTCAACCTGCTGAAAGGGCAAGCACCATTAATATGGGCTGCCTTTCGGAATAGCCGAATGGATTCTAATAGTGCTATGTCACGGTAGCGTCTTGCCTGCTGCTTCTATGTAAAGATCTTTCAAGAGCTGGGCATATAATGAAGGCCTTGCCCATGCGAGATCCGTCTCAACATCAGCTAAGGCGCCCATTATCCTACGATGGCATTCGACAACAGCATGACCCCGTTGAGTGAAGCGTATGGTGGCGACTGGAATGATTCACCACTGCCGGTGTGGCAACGTCTGGCACATTCAGCACAACGATACGCCGACAAGCTCGCCCTCGCCTGTCTACATCAACCTGCCGACTTATATGGACTGGAAAGCTCCGCAGACGACCATCTTCAGTGGACATACTCTACGCTCAGTTCAGCGACGGACCTTGTCAGCGGACGTCTCCGTGCAAAAGGTCTCTCCCGCGGTACGTCCGTGGTCACCATTCTGGACAACGGTGTTGAATTCGCGCTTTCGTTCTGGGCGGCTCACAAATTACAATGTCCTTTCATTCCATTGAATCCTCGCAATGTGGCCAACGAATCCGAGATGAACCATATGCTTGCAGTCGCAAAAGCCGCTGTCGTTATCGTAGGAAGTCATGAGCTGGCAACTGCCTTCGATGAACTTGCCTACCACAACGGCCGTGGCTTGCTCAAGATTGTTTCTGGAGAGTCTGCACCGTCAGGCTGGGTAGCTTTCTCCGACCTGCTAGTGCCGGATGCTGAAGAGGCAACAAAGCCAATCGTTGATGATGCCCACCATGCATCGGCAAGCAATCCGACTCAAGGTTCCCAATCTCGAGACCCCAGTAATCCTGTTACGATACTGTTCACAAGCGGCACTACTTCCATGCCAAAAGGCTGCCCTCACACAGATCAAACTCTCAACGCATTCATGAAGAACCTTGCCCTAGGAGGCAGCTTGCCTGAAGATATCTTCTGCAGTGTGCTTCCGAACAATCATGCCATGGGCTACTTCTACGTCCTTCACTTCTTCTGCCAAGGAGGCGCAGTAGTGTACCCAGCTCCGACCTTCAACCCAAGACAGATGGCCAAGGCGCTCGCATTCCACGCCTGTACACACACTTGCCTGGTACCAACTGCGCTTCACAGCCTCATCGATCACGCAGAGAGAGACGATCTCAGATTTCCGGCGCTGAAGGACGTGTGTCTTGCGGGTGCCTCTATCACACCGCAACACCTGCGCCATGTTGTCGGAAAGCTTGGATCTCGAGGTGTCTCTACTGGCTTTGGAATGACCGAAGGCAGCCCCATCTGGGTTGCTGCCACTTCTGATCCTGAGACATTGATCGCTGGAGATGACACGATCTCGGGCAGTGCTTCTCCGGGTGCTTCCATCAAGATCTGTGAGTCAGACGCAACCCTACCGCTACCACGTGGTCAGCCTGGCGAGATACACGAAAGTGGCCCTGGGGTCATTGCTGCCTACTTGGGGGACGGAATTGGCACGGAGAACTTCTACGTCGACGGGGGTCGTAGCTGGTTCAAGACAGGCGACCGAGCTGTTATGCATCTTGATGGACGTGTCTCAGTTGTTGGTCGGTATAAAGATATGATCATCCGGGGAGGTGAGAATATTGCTCCAGCCGCTATCGAGGCAATTCTGAACCAGTTCTTGGGAGTGGAAGCGCAAGTTGTTGCTACGCAAGATCCGTTCGCTGGCGAAGTCCCTGTCGCCATCGTGCGGCGATTACCATCCGGAGATGATCCACGTGGACTACTGTCAGGTGTTGTCCGGAAATCGATGGGTATGTTACATGTGCCGGACGAGTTCATTACGCTTGAAGATCTAGGCCTCGACGACTACCCTCGCACCATGTCTGGAAAAGTGCAGAAGTCGACTCTTCGGAAGCTTGTTGCGGCCTTCCGAAAACATAGCGTCTCTCCGGATTCAAACTCTTTGGGGCAAACCAAAGCGACAAACGAGACCAGACCACATCGTTCAATTGAGGAGACAGTATTGCATGTCTGGTGGCGCGCCACAGGCATATCGCCTGCAGCCATCGACCAAGAAGCTCCGAGTTCCAACTTTGCAGACTCGATCACGATCATGAGGGTTAGAGATATGTTCCGTAAGGAGCTCGGCTTCACTTTCTCTGCACATGAGATGATCGACTATCCAAGTTTGCGCTCTCAAATGCACCTGTTGGAAAAGAAGTCTGGCCATTCACAAACTAATGATGCTCGGGCCCGGGACGCGGTAGCGCCGTTGAGCTTGCAGGCAATCCAGCTTGTTGTCCATCCCGAGGACGCAACATCTTTCAAGAAAAAAGCAAGCGCGGCTGTCTCAAAATCCGGCTTCGACTTTGACCAAGATGCCGCTGCAGTTATTCAAGCGAGCGACTTCACTAATGTGTTGATTCGCCACAAGCTCATGGATACCTGGAATTTCGGCATTGCGATTGTAGCCGACGGCTCGACTGTACCTTTCCTACGACATGCTTTGATCGCTGCATTACAGCAGAGTCCACTTTGGACATCGTTCTACGTGCTTGGAGAAGACGGTGCACCATTTTACATCACGATGAAACCTCAGCGGAAGCTGTACGATCATTGTGTGACGTTTGGTGGCTCTGTACGAAATCTTGCAGAACTTCAGCACAAGGCCATTCGTTACCCCCACCCTGAGCATGCAACTCATCCGGGACTTCTCTTCCATGCATTACTATATCATGTCGAGGAACTGGATTCCGCTGCGTTTGTGATGTATGTACATCATGCCGTGCACGATGCCTCTTCGATGCGTCTTGTCCTCGAAGATCTGGACAAGGCCCTCTTTGCTCCAGAACGTCCGCTCGAGCCGCATGTACCATTCCGAACTTGGGCTGACATCTATCATTCACTGCGCAATTCGCCTCGTGCTACCATGGAAGTGGACTGGCATGTTCGACGCCTAGAGAGCCTGCATCTGCACAAGAAAGCACTGTATCCTCCCGTCAAAGTATCGCGACAAGCGACAACTGCAGATCCAGACGGCCTTGACTATGGATTTGACGCCCCTCAGCTCCTGAACCTAAAAAAGCACCATCCACAGATCACAGCTTCTGTCGTGCTCAAAGCAGCAATGGCCCTCGTCAACATTACGCGAACTCAGCACACACACGCCCTCTTCAGCAATTTTGAAGCCGCGCGCTCGACCCTTCCCTTCTGGCCCAACAGCCTCCGCTACCTTCCCGCAAAAGACACCACCTCGCTCGGAGAGTTGGATGCCTCAGACGTAGCCGGACCAACCATGAACGCCGTAGTAAACCTGGTCCCAGTCGAGCGCTCAGAGTCTGCCTTGGACTTCCTCAATCGGCTGCAAAGTGACCAGGTCGAGCTCACAAAGCACGCCCACGCACCCTGGCGCCGCATCATGTCTGGCCTCGACGCTCTGCATCCCGAGGCGAACGCCGGCAATATGCTCCCGGAAACTCACCAGACACAGTTCTTGACTTGGGTTCCGGGCTTCCTTGGCGACTATGAGCGTATCCGCGTTGCGCAGATTGCGATTCGTGCTGCGCTGGGATTGGTCTTTGTTGCGGGACTGGGTGGACCGAAGGCTACGACTTATATGATTAGTCTAAGGTGGGATGTGGCGAATTACTCAAAAGAGGAAACGGAGCGGTTTGTGAAGGATACAGAGAAAGCGATAGTGTGGTTGTTGGAAGATGCAAATTGGGGGTCGCCGGTCGGGCAATTTTTGGACGGGATCACTGCTGGGACATAAGTCTGTTATCCTGCGTGTTGCTTCTCTTGAATTCTATACTATCTCGACTCTTCTGGGAACACGTTTTTGGAGCACGTTTTGGCTCAAAGCGTTGGCCACCATGGCTCTAGAAGAATGTAATTTTATCTTGTTTCGCTGCTCCAATCTGTATGTAGGTTTGGCAAATCCCAGCTCTAGAGCTCCGGTACAGCACAGTGCACAGTCTGATCAACCTACATCAACGGAGTCAGCAAACCAAGGCTCTCTCCGTCCAACAACACGCGTGGCACGAGGGTACGATCAGCAAACTTACATCCGGCTCCGTACAGCACTGCGTGACGCCTTCAGCCTGTGAACAATACATTGGGAAATCGGCAACGGAGGGGTTAGCCACTCCCAGATCTGCGCGAGAGCAGCTGTTAGCAGACTTCCTCTGTTGTTCTTATGTCCTTGGGTGACGCTTCTCGCAAGAGAGCGAAGATACGGGTGGCTGTACGAACCGACTTGGCAATCTGATGCGAGGAATTCTGAGGCTTCGCTATTGCAGCATGAGAGGGTAGGGTAGTCGGTAGCTAGATCGCAGGGGTTTTGCTCCTGTCTTCGAACCGCAGAAGTGGCCGATACGATGGCTGCGAGGAGCAGTGGTGCGGCGATCGTCGAGAAATGCATTTTGTGTTGAGTTGTCTTTAGGATGGAGGGCTGAGTGGGTGTGTTGGAGTATCGGATTTTTGTTCTCGACTTCGAGAGGACAGGCGCGAAGCAAGACATATATAGACCTACATACAGGCGGTGTCTCACCGCTTAACGTCTGGTAAGTTGGGATGATCACGAAAGCTCGAGCTTCTACTGTGTAGCATAAGAGTCAGTGGGCCAATGCGACGTGCTGTTATCGCTCAGGACATCTTGCGCTTTCTTCAACGGGCAATGATCGTTCGGTAGTAAGCATTGGTCAACATATATGTGCACGCACATATCACTTATAGCAAGAGCAGGCAGTATTGGCTTTGGAAACTGATGATACGCATCAGCGCTGCAGTATACTTGATATGGTCGATAGACAGTAACATAATTTGACGCTGGCTAGAGGATCCTTTGATGTGGATTTCCAACGATTTTCGATCCAGATGTTTGCTTCAGCGATATTCCCCCTCCGTTCCGAGCACAAGGTCGTCTGCGATGGTACTTGGACGTGAGGTGTATATCCCCACGTCCAGTTGTACCGGCGAATAGGCGGTGTTTCACCGCCTGAGTTCCTGTGCGGTGGAAGCTCTTTCTCCAGCTGTTTGGGTATAGGAGGCATTCAGTAATGCCACGTTTATAGTGGGGTTGTCGGGCATTTTGCAACGTCTCTTAAGGGTAAAGACCCATGCGAGAGGTATGTCAGCTTGATATGTGCACGTACGTATTACTTTAAGCAGGGCAAGAAGGCGTTTCGTCGGGATTTGGCAACATCCGTATCTTCGAGAATGTCAAATAATGGCTCTCATTCGACATCGGTACAATTTGCGTATCGCTTTTCGTAGCCATCCATCCGTTCGAAGATATGCTGCCGTATTGCCTTCGTACGCCAGTTGGCCAGTTTGTTAAGTAAATGATCAGCTGCAGCGGTCGTCGCTGGGGCGGTGAACATCAAATCTGCGTGTCCTTCAGCGCTCTTGAAAACATCTTATCCGGGTTTGACACATCAGGCACTCCGATAGCATGTCCTAGAATGACATAGCATTATAGGTATGTATACGGGATTTGCGTTGCACATCGGAAGCCCAAACTTTTTGCGATGATCTCACCATGCAGACGTTTTGTTCCTTGCATTACATGTAATATTGCCTGTATATTTAGTCTCATCAACTCATCACATACCTGCATATCGAAACAGTGCAATTTATCATCGCTACCAAGCCCAATCGGAACTCACGCAAACAAGCCTCACAATCTGAGTCTGTTCATCCTATCAAAGTTTGTTCTTCGCGCACTCTCTTTGCAGCGATACGGTTCATCGCGCTGGCTAATCTCCCTCGCCCACACCGTTATCAGCATTGTGCTTACCAATGTCACCAGCCAACTCGTATGCTATTCTTGCCGAGATTACCTCCGGTCGCAAACACCATAAAGTTGTTGTGCGCGGCCTGACAGCGGAACAAAACGGTTGACTTGGCAAACCTTGCGATGCGCCTCTGTCAGCATCATGCATCTCAGAGTCTCGTGACAAAGGATTCTGGTAAGCACTACGCAAACCGAAGCACTATGACGAAGGCACCGGATGTTCCGTTGAACGATGTCAAGAAGTATTAAAATGAAGACTCCTAATACCACCAGATCACATCTTCACCCAACTGTGCATGTTCCAAAGCCCTACAATCAAACTCACTAGCAGTTCTTCCACGATGGTTTCACTTCAAAATAGCGAGAAGCCCTTGGTCCTTCTCACAGGTCCAAACGGTTTCGTGGGCGCGCACGTGCTATCAGGCCTCCTCAATGCCGGCTATCGAGTCCGTGGCGTCGTCCGCTCACTGGCAAAGGCAACGCATCTCGAAGATTCACACGCTCAGCATGTCAAATCTGGCGACTTGACCTTTGAATGCGTTCCCGATATTCAACGGGAAGGCGCACTGGATGCTGTCATGGCAGACGTTGACTTCTGCTGCCATGTCGCATCGCCCTATTTCACGACCTCGGATAATCCTCTGCAGGATCTGATCGAGCCCGCTGTCAATGGCACGCGCAACGTCATGGCATCTGCGCTGAAGTCGACTACGCTGAAAAGGTTGACGGTCATGTCGAGCTTTGCATCCGTCGTCGACCTTGCGAAGAATCCGCGCCCCGGATACGTTTACACTTCGAATGACTGGGATCCATTGACAGTGGAAGAAGGCGCGAAGGATGGATTTCTAGCCTATCATGTCAGCAAAACCGAGGCTGAGAAGGTAGCCTGGGAAATGCACAAGAAGGCAGACCCTCCTGCGCGCTTCGACATTGCCACCTTCTGTCCACCCATGATTTATGGCCCACCTTTGCATGAGGTGGATCCATCTGGAGGCATTGCAGGGCTGAACACATCGCTCAAACGTTTGTTGAGCAGTGTTACCGGTCAAGACCCTACCGACCCTGGACGAGTTCCTACCTTTGGATTGCCAGCATTCGTGGACGTCCGCAATGTTGCAGATGCTCATGTGGCCGCACTGAGCCTGAAAAAGGGAGTCAGTGAGCGCTTCACCCTATGTGGCGGCATGGCCTACTTCGAAGATGGATTGACAGGTCTTCGTGCTGCGGGTGAGCAGGGCCTTGGCCGTGAGGGCGACAAAATCGAGAAGACTGCTTGGTATACGATTGATCGCACGAGAGCCGAGGACCTGCTGGGGTTGAACTTCATCAAGTTTGAGAACACCGTTGCAGATACTTGGAAATGGGCTAAAGAGGCTGGATTCATCCCCAGGAGTTGCGAGGTTATTTGTGTCTAGACTGCGCCATAATTAATATGAGATGTTAATCTTTTAGCACTAATACATACGACCATAGGTCAGTGAAAACTGGGCATCCCGTCCGCTCTGCCATACATAAGCACTGAACCGGGCGACTAGTACTAGAGTGGGTGACCATCTGGGAATCCCGCCTGTTGTATGTTTTTGCTTTTTGTACCTCCAAGCTTCCTAAGGTCGCTCACCAAAAGCTTGGACGTTCATCAAACTTCTTTAGAAAGCCTCGGCGCTCGAACCGAACCCTGCGGATCATCTCCGGTTTGTGGTCCAGGGTGAGGCTGAGTGCTTGATCGACAAGGGTAAAGTCTTCTAAATCTCTTGGCTATATGCAGAGGCTTGTTCCATTCGTGGATCGCTTGTTAACGTGCATATCTACATTGAAAGACTCCATAGTGTCTTGGCTTGCGGGATATGTTATTCCGTCGGTTGACAACAACTGACTCGCTTAAGAATAAGAAATGGGCCCAGACCGGGTTCTTTGCCATGTATAAGCTATCAGTCTCCCAGGTTCCGAACCTGGCAAGCCTACTCGTCTGCATTCCTTTTTGACAGTCCTTTCCTAGAGGTCTACCTTAGAGAAAAACGAAGGACATCCATCATGAAGACCACCATTGTTTCCAGCCTGGCATTCGCGGTCGCGGCCGCCGCCGCCACCATCCCTCGCCGTGGTCTTAACAGTACAAACAGTACCGGCATCACTGAAGCCTACGCCACCCGCATGGCGGAGTCCTGGATCGTCAACAACCGCGAGACTCAGAGGGACCGTTGGTACGGCCGTGCCGCTATCTACACTGGCTACCAATCCCTCATCGCTCGTACCGATAACGATGAGCTCCTTGAGTGGTTGCGCTCTCGCATCGATGGCCTCGTCGTGACTGAGAACGGCACCATTGTCGGTTTGGACACCACGCGCTACAGCCTGGATGACTACCGTATCGGTAACAACCTTCTTTACTGGTACGAGAAGACCGGCGAGGAGAAGTACAAGACCGGAGCCGATGTCATCCGTGGCATGATTGACCGCCACCCACGCACTCCCACTGGTGGTTTCTGGCACCGTTCGCCTACCTACCCGGACCAGATGTGGCTTGATGGCATTTTCATGGCCGACTCTTTCTACGCGTACTACACCAGCCTCTTTGACAACGACAACACCACTGCTTGGGGTAAGGATTTGACAAAATAAGATTTGTGCTCGAAGAGCCACTGCTGACTGCTCTCGCAGACGATGTCGTTCTCCAATGGGACAAGATCACCGCCATCACCCACGATCCCGAGAGCAACCTCGTCTTCCACGGTTACGACGAGAGCAAGACCGCCGTCTGGGCTGACCCCGAGACCGGCGTCTCTCCTATCATCTGGAGCCGCGCAGTCGGTTGGTACATCTGGTCTCTTGTCGAAGTTCTGGACGTTTTCCCCAAATCGCACCCCGGCTACGAGCGCTTGCTCGGCTACTTCAAGACTGTGGCCGAGGGTCTCAAGGATGCTCAGGACCCTGAGTCTCATGGCTGGTGGTTGGTCATGAACGAGCCCTACCCCGGAATGGAGGGCAACTACTTCGAGAGCTCCGCCGCCGCGATGTTCACCTACGGTCTGCTTGCTGGTCTTAGAGAAGGCTGGTTGGACGAGGCCGAGTACGCGGTCCCTGCGGCCAACGCTTACAAGGCCCTCATTGACGACTTCGTTGTTGAGAACGCTAACGGAACGCTCACCTGGGAGGGTACTGTTGAGGTCGGCTCGCTGGGCAGTGACGCTAGCTTCAAGGTGAGTGCACGTCCTAGAAATTCGTTTTTGTTCCGCGTGAGAACTGTTCTTGCTAACTTGTCTGTTTCGCAGTACTACACTGATATTCCCACCGTCAAGGAGGACACTCGCGGCGTCGCTCCCTTCCTCATGGCCGCTGTTGAGTGGGAGACGAGGAACAACATCGAGTCTTGAGCTTGACTCGTCGGCGATTTGCTTTTCATGATTGGAAAATAACAGCTTGTTCATTTGGCCGGTGACAAGCATAGCAATCTTAAGAGTAATGAATGCATGCAATTGGTGCGAATTCCATGAGATCAAACGCACCCTTTAGTACAACGCCCATCTAAGCCAGTGAAACACCTTCGGATCTCCTGGGACTCTTGGGAAGAGCCGCAGTGAAACGAATCGTCGCGTAGATGAGCGGTGGTCGACCGTTGCCAGCCAGTGTATACCACAGACGTCGCCGTAAAGCCCGCCTTGCTTACGGTTAACGCCTGTCCTGTTTCATTGGTCCTGCATGCATGTGTCAGCAGATGGACATGGCATATTATCGCGTAGAATGTCTACATGTCAAGATCAGACGCAGGTTGGACTTGCTGATGAGAACACGATCAGGCAGGAGGCGCATGACTGAGCCGCGATACCTTGCATTCAGCTGAGGTATCTTGTTCACAAACTTGATCGAAAGAATGACCAATGCTCAAAGTCTGATATGGTCTATTCGATTGGTTCGAGCAAACCTGCCTTCTTGGCCCGCTGCTCAATTGCGGCTGAGCGCAGTCTATTTTGAGCGCATTCATGCATAATGCTGCAGCTGTGCGGGCCAGATGGGGTTCGGGCTTCATCCTTTGACCCGAACATGTGTCATAAGAGGACCGTCTCGCTAGATCCTGTAATCGGACTTGTTAGAGGACGTGGTAGGCGACCGCCTGGTGCCATGGAAAGTTTAAATATTGTCGCTCAGAACGAGACCCTCTCAAGTCATTCGACCTCATGCCTCTGCTTGCTTTGCCCACAGAGCTTCTGGAGCTCATAACCAATCATCTTGATGCTGAGACTCTAGGTGCCTTTCGCCTAACGAGTCGTATACTCTACGATCATACCTTGGAGATCTTCGCCGAAAGGATCGCAAAGAAGCGATGGCTCCTCCGCACGACCAGCCTAGATGTTTTGCGAGCAGCGGCGTCTATACCATACTTGAACGAGCGCCTCACAGCTTTCCGCCTTGGGACACATGGCCTAAGCTCTTGGGTCGAACGACCAGACGAGCCTCACTGGAGAAATACTTGGGACGCGGAACTGAGAGAGCAACATCTCCTGACTTGGAGGCGCTACGAGACGGGTGATCGGAAGGGCCAAGGTGCCAAAGTGCTAGCGAATACCCTCCAGTGTCTACAGGCACTGTGTAGAATCGAGATAGGCGAGTGGTGCGCACCGGACCAAAATTTCCAAATTGGTCATGCTGGGAACGAGACAAGGAACGGCACTGGCCAGCATCTCAATGTCTTGTACAGAGCCACATGGATGTACACCCAGGATGTCTCAGGTGACGGTCAATCTGGCCTTCACACCTTCGACGATGGTGATACGATCTACCTGCGGTCACGCCTGAGCGACTGCTTCCAGCATGTTCTCCACGCTCTTACGATCATGCGGCCTGGGCCAGGAGTGCTGCCTCTCGAGAGCTTGTCGGCATTCCTGTATGACAGCAAGAGTAAGACCCTGCATGGTGTCTTGACCGACCAATTGCAAAAATTGAAGGAAGGCAGTAATTTCTTCAAAGCGCTGCAGCCTGCTCTGGCACATCTGCGCGAACTGTCGCTGGCTATAGAAGTTGACGGGAGTCACTGGCTGCACAGGATGAACAACAGCAAACCACAGACATGGTTGTCAGTGTTCATGAAGTTGGTGCCGTCTTTAGAAGTGTTGCAGCTGTTTCACGACGACCGCGACTTCGTCGTCCAATCTTGGTCTCATCATGACTCTCTGCGACTGTTCTTACGCGACACCCGGTTACGGCACCTCACAAAGCTGGAGTTAGCCTGCGCTCGGGTTAGCGATCGCTATTTTGAAGACTTTCTAACTTTCTGGCGCTGCCATACTGGGAGTCTCAAGCGCCTGACTCTAAAGTGCCTGAAACTCTCTCGTGAGTCTCACCACGCAGCGGCAAGTAATTCATGGCCAGCTACACTGGAGAAGATGAGCCAAATGCCATTCAAGCTTTCCTTCCTGAGAATCGAAGGGCTTTATGGTCCGGACCTTGACCCGATGAAGCAAGTTGTAATATTCTCTGAAAAGTGTGGGAATTGGGGATGCGACGAATGCCAGAAAAGCCTTTGGCGCGACGGGAGTCAGAGTGTGGGCAAAGTATCTCTCTGCGGCCACACCACTTACAAAAATGAGACAGGTCGGTGGCCGGCTTCAGATATGATACGTGTCCATGAACAGTATGACACCTTTTCTCGATGATGTCGGTTGTTCACTATGCGTGTTGAGCACAGCATGTAGCTAGCGAAGGATTAAACGAGGCAGCTCATATACCAGATCCTGATCATTTCGCAAGGTCATTCAGAAGCAGGTTTCATGGCAGTTCTGGACGAGGCACAAAGTGACTTTTGCGCTGAATATTCTCGACGTGATCCTGGCCCACTATACCTCCTAGCATCAGCCGTGCCAGCAAGGCACTTCTCCGGCGCGGTATTTGATCCAAGATTGCACTTCGCATTGCGTCTGTCATCATTGCCAAAATATTTGACCTGACAGGATCTGGAGAAAGTAGCGCCACAGTCTTGTTCGATGCAACTCGATTACGAACAAAGCAGAATGATGGCGAAGCAGAATGATCCCGTCCTTGACAATTGTGGAGACGAAGCTGGTGAATTCCTTCCTGTTTGGGGCTGAATTCCCGTACGAATTGCGAAGTCGGGAACATCGCCGCGAACGCGCTCGTCGGTCCTGACATGCACGTTGCAATGCCGTGATCGATCAAATGATAGCCGTTATTACCTCTATCGAGTAGCCGTACATGTAATGATCCGCGACGACTAGGTATATAGACAAGCTCTCAAGACTCTCTCTCATTCTTTCACAATTCGTTCAACCCAACCCAGCTATAATATACACCATCACCAATCGATCAGTCTCACAGAACAATTCTACAACAACAGATCTTCAAAAACTGATCCAGAAGGTTAATTGCTCCACGCTCATTTGACAACAAGGCACCCTAATCTCATTGACATCAACAACAGATGTCGTCCTCTCTCGTCCCCCTCACCGTCTACAAGGGCGCCGGCTACGAGCACATCCCTTTCAACACCAGCTCGCCGACTCCTACTCACATCACCGCCGACTTCCACTCCATCCGCACAAAGACCGAAGCCCCAGCGTATGTGACCTCAGGCTTCTACAAAGTCGAGGCCGGTCCCACGCTCTCCGCGCACTACGGCTTTGAGGAGGCGAAGTACGTTCTGAGCGGGCAGATTGATGTCTACGTATGTTATTGCTCACGATGATTGCTTCTTGTAAGATTGGTGCTGATGATGTGGGAATTTAGGACGAGGCAACTGGGGTGACGCACCATCTTGTACCGGGAGACTTTGCTTTCTTCCACGTTGGCACCAAGGTTCAGTTCTCGACTAAGTCTTCGGGCTTTGCTTTCTACACTGTCACCCGACCTATTCGTGACCCCCACCCTCACTTGGAGGGTCGCGCAGAGAAGGTTCCTGGTCAGTCGAGGCTGTAGAGGGAGGAGCTTGTTTGGCAGGCAGTATGAGACAAACGACAATCTCGACAGCCATATAGAAGACAATGCAAGGTTCAACTTAACTCTAGAATCCGTCAATCACAAGCGGTACTGAGAAGCGCCGAAAGGCTGCCGGTTTCGTGAAAGAATGGCCAGACTTCAGTAGTCTGCCAGAATTTTGCAGTGTTATACATTTGTTGTACATTTCCGATTGAAGCACGCCCGATGGCAAATTAAGAGCGTGTGATCTTCTCCATGCCATCCGGCATCCATCTTCTCAGAACCTTGGGGATCACAACGGCTTTCTCCTCTTCATTCCACCCGTTCTCCAGCACAGCGGCGAGAACTCGGGGAACTGCCAAGGCGGTGCCATTGACCGTGTGTGGCCATCGCAGGCTCTGCTCTCCGTTACCCTTGAACTTCGTACCAAGTCGTCGGCTCTGGTAGTCGGTGCAGATAGACGCGCTGGTGACCTCTCCGTATCCCTCATCGATGCTTGTCCTGCTTGGGAAGAACGCCTCAATGTCGATCTTCCTGGTGGCGGATGCTCCAAGATCTGTTGAGGGCATTTCCAGAATACGGGCGTGTAGGCCCAGTGATGTCAGGATCTCAGTCTGGATGGAGAGCATTTCCTCGAATGCAGCCTCGCTTTGTGATGTCGAGTAGACTTCATCGTCTTCTTCGGCTGTGCCAAAACGATCGCTGCTCTCAGCTGTGGGAGGCGGCTTGGTCCAGGCGAACATTTCCACTTTCGTGAATTCGTGGACCCGGTAAAGACCTTTCGTATCGACACCACGGGCGCCGGCTTCCGCACGATAGCATCGTGAAGGACCGATCACCTTCAGAGGGAGGTCGGCTTCGGACAGAGTCTTGTTCGCTTGCGAGCCGGCAAAGGGAATCTCGGCCGTACCGGCCAACACCAAGCTAGGCTTGTCCTCACCGTCGCTCTCGGGCTGTGCAATGTTGTAGATCTGGGTTTCGCCGTTTTGATCGCGCGGCATGAACCCGCATGCGCTCGCAATGTGGCTGTAGACCAAACTGGGTGGGGTCATGACCTTCCAGCCGCGAGACATAGCAACGCTGAGAGCATACTGAATCAAAGCCTGCTCCAGCAGTGCGCCCTCGTTCTTGAGGAAGTACCAGCCCCAGCCGCTCGTTGTCGCGCTCGCCTGGAAGTCCAGCAGATCCAATTCCTTGCCAATATCCACGTGGCTCTTTCCACTGCCCTGAGAATTAACAGGTCTGTCCTCTCCATTGATGTACCCAACCTTCTGAGCCTCTAGCCCCACCGGCGTCTGCAACGAGCTCAGATTCGGCAGCTCCATAGCCAACCTCTCCATCTCCGCCTGCGTATCCTTTTCCAGCTTCGCAATGGCTGCAAGACTCTCTTTCAAGCCTTTAGCCTCTTTGCGCGCCTCGTCTTTCGCCTGCGCATCTGCATCCTTCGCTCCAAGCAACTTGCTCAGCGCATTTCCTCGCTGGCGAAACTCAACTGCCTTGCTCTGCTCTTCCAACAATTTTTGGTGCAATTCCAGTATCCGCCAGCCATTCTGTGCGGAAGCGGCGTAGTTGCGGTCTATGCAGTTTTGTTCGTATAGGCCAGGGTTCTGGCGGATGTGCTTGAGGTCTAGCACGGGTTTGGGCGCGAAGGAGGGGCGCGAGAAGAAGCGCTTGCTTGTCGCAAGGGTGTTGGAGACATTGAGTCGATTGGCGAGGCGCGCTCGTACTGCGATGCGGCAGCCGAGACAGATGTGTGGTGAAGGCATTGGAGGTGGAAATGTTGCACCTCCTCTGCGTGCTTGACAGCTGCGGGCTTTCGTGGAGGATCGGCTTTCCGCTTTTGGGATGCATGCGCCTTGCCATCACCTCAGCGATGACAGTTTTACTATTATTTCTACAGACAGTGTCACAAGATTAAGTAAATAAATCAGTGATAGTGTTTGAGACCATTCGAGGATAAATTTCTTGTCCATGCAAAATTGCATGCTTGATGCTTTCTCGGTAGTACATGAAGCCGATCAAAGAATATCGCCGCTCTGGTTTGGTGAGTATAAATTACATGGTCCCTGCGACCTCTAATCGTCAAAGCCTTCGAACTCCTTCTCTTCGCCAGCTTCTTCCTTGAGACGGTTTCTCTCTCTGACTTGGGCAATCATGGCCTGCAGCTCCATCTCCTTGGCCAGCTCTTCCTCGGACATCTTACTCCTCTTCTCCGCCGTACGCCGCACGTCCTTACGCTCGCGCCTGTCTTCTCTCAATATCTTCGCTGCCTTCTGTCCACTCCAAGCATTCTCAAGACGCCGTTTCTGCTCCATCAGCTTGCCGCCCTTCTTGTTCTTGTTCTTTATGGAAGCGAGCGAGTCTTCGCCACGAGCACGTGCTTCGATGTCTGCTTGACGTTTCTCTTCACGAGCTGCGTCGGCATACGCGAGTGTGCTGATATCGTAGTCTTCAGGCATGTCAAGATTGAGCGTGCGGTTTGGTACAGCGTCAGGATAATGGCGTCTGAGTTCAGGCATTTTGGGCCAGCGCAACAAACCCCAAGCCTTCCCGGTCTCGGGCCAGTCAATCTTGGCGATGTTGAATATGTCGTTGGGGATGGTTTTGCTGTAAGCTTGCACTGATGAGACAAATGCTTTCGCCGCGCGGTCGTGCAGTTCACGCTTTTGCATGGCGAGAGCACGGATGTCAGCTGTCATCTGTGCGGCTTCGGAATCTGTGATTGTGGGTGTGTTGGGGTACGGTTCGAGCTTGGTGCCTTGGACCTCGAGATAACGAATGTAGTCTTCCTCGTGTCCTTGTGTGATGAATGTGATAGCAAGTCCACGCTTGCCTGCACGGCCTGATCGGCCGCATCTGTGGATGAAGTCTTTGGGTTGACTGGGAAGGTCGAGTTGTGCGACCATGTCGACGTCTGAAATATCGATACCACGCGCCAGAACATCTGTTGTGAGGAGTATTGCCGGCACGGTGGCGTCTGTGAATCGGTTCAAGTTCTTGGTGCGGATTTCGCTCTTGTGGTCACCATGCATTGGGTAAACCTTGACACCGAGCAGAGAAGGTAGTATGCGATCCCAGTAATCCACGCCAGCGCGGGTTGAGACGTATACGATAGTCTTCTGTGCCTTTTGCTGCTGCAACACCTTTTTAAGCATAGGTAGTTTTTGAGTGGGTTTGACGATGGCGTAACATAGTCGTAAGCTTTCAGGAGTCTTCTTGTCTAATGCACCGTTCTTGCTGCGGACTTTGGCGCTGATCTTGAATGGGTATCTCATACCAACGCGAACAAGCTCGTCGACAGCTGCTGATACTGATGCGCTGAACAATCCTGTGCGGCGCTCCTTGGGTAGCATGTCCAGAACCTGTGAAAGGTCGGCCTTGAAGTTGGAATCAAGCAGCCTGTCCGCTTCATCCATAACCAAGAGGTCAAACCAGTGTCGCTTGATGATGACTCTTGAAGAGTTCAAGACCTCGACCAGCCGCCTCGGTGTTGCGATCAGCACGTTGGGGTTGATGTCAGAGAAGGTAGCCAGATCCTCGGGAAGCTTCGTTCGTCCACCACACAGCAACTGTGGGATGATGTAAGGTCCAGGTGGTGGTCTAGCGGCTCTCTCTTCTTCTTCATCGAAGTCGAACATCATGGTGTCTTTGGAGTGCACTTTCTTGTATGCAAGGTATGCGGCAGAAGGCTCGTGGAATTTCAACAAGTCTTTCATGACCTGATAGATCTGGATGGCAAGTTCCTTTGTGGGAGCGACGACTATTGATCGGACATAGCCTTTCTTGTTAGGGTCGTCGGCCTTCAGTAAGCGCTCCACAATAGGGATCAAGAAGCTGAGGGTTTTGCCACTGCCAGTGACGGCCTGAGATGAGGTTAGTACAACACATGTTAACACTTCCGGGTCACTCTTACTTCAACGACAAGATCTTTGTTTCCCATCAACAGTGGAATCGCCATAGCCTGCACCGGCGTCGTTCGCGCAAAGCCGCTGCTCTGCGCAAAGTCGAGAATCCATGATGAAAGTTCCGGCGTCAGCGCCTCGAATGATTTGGGTTTTTTCTCTGTCGCAGGTTCCTGAGCCATGTCTGCGAGGCCGAACCCTTATTCCGGACGGAACAGAGCAGATATGTAGATATTGAAATATTCGAGCCTCAAGATCTCGAAAAAATGTTGGAAGTCTGAGGCTCAAGCGGGGACAGTTCCGCGCTTGTGAGAGGCGTCCCAGAGGTTTCTTGAGCTCAGCGGCCAATCATTGAAGATTGCGCTAGTGGGTGTACCCGCTCCATTCACCCACGGCGAGCGCTCCTTCCTCATCAACTGGGTCGTTCCTTCCTAATTTGGGAAAGTCGAACAACAAACGGAAAATGAGATCCCAGACAAATCTGGATCTTCATATCGGTGAACGATCATACCACAACGATATTTCGCCCATGTAAAGAGATAAAATCCTGGGCAACCAACAACAAGCGACCGTCGATACTACAATATCTGGACGTTCAACAATAAGAACCTGATTTCGATACACATTTCGATGTCTGACAGTCGAACAGTCAAAGTGAACCCTTACGTTCCAGCCAGCATTCTCGCCTTCTTCGCATCAAGTTCAACCTTGCTAAACCAAGCCGCTCCAAGCACAGTGACCCCCATTCCTATGGCATTCACCAAGCCCACCGGCACACTGAACAGCACAATGCCCATCAAAATCGTCAGCGCTTGCTTCACGTTCCCACACACCGTTACAGCCAAAGCACCGACTATTTTGTTCGTCTGGAACGAGACGATATTGAGTGCAAAAGCCATGCACGCGTTAATCAAGATTGCCACCGTAAAACCAGACGAGAATCCACCTTCAAGCTGGCTGAATCTGCGAAGAGTATGCAACTCGCCGGTGACGTATGCGTATGCCATGCATTGGATGGCAGCGAGAGGCGAAAGGCGAAGGAGGAGTTCGATTGGTGAGAGCGAAAGAGGGCCGGTCATGAGGCGGTTTGTGGCGACGGTTTTGATGCAAGCCAAGAACACCCCTAAGATAGTGAGGAGGATCCCGAGCAGAGATGCTTGGTAGTCCCCCGCTGTTGCCAGCCCAGCACCAAGGACGAGAGGGATCATGGAGAAGTAGGTCGTTCTGCTGTACTCGCGGGCGAAGACCGAGCGGTAGATGAGGATCGTGACGACCGGACAAGTAGATCGCATGACTTGGTGAAATGGTACGGAGACCATGGCAAGAGAGACATTGGAAATTGCGATGTTGAGGGTGAATAGAAGGGAGAAGCCCAATAGCATGAGATGCGAGCGGAAGTTCAATGGCGTCAACGTTAAGTGGCCCGTTCCCATCAAGATGAAGGTGCCTACAGATGTGGCAGTCGTGTGCGAAGTCGTGAGAACCCATGGGAGGCTCAGCTGGACGATTGATCGTGTTAGTTGAGTATGCGTCGGTACAGACTTCGAGTGCACCATGTGCTGCGGCGGATATTCTCATATGCCTGTAGGCGAAATTGTACTCACCCTGCTCAAGACCGACTTGTTCGATAGTGTCAATGACAAGTTGAGGAATAAATAAAGCGCCACAAAAATTATCTTCGTTCGTCGAGGGACCAGATCCTCCGGCGGACTGGTAATTGAGTGGAGCTCCGGCTGTGCTTCAAGTTCTCGCGCATCCACTAACAAACTGCTCCCAGACTCCGAATCTGAGTTTTCAAATCTATCTTTCTCGTCCATGCTGATAGATGCTCTCTCCAAATTCAAGTCGTACTGCTGAGTTGCCTCGCTTGCCTCGCTTGCCCGGCTTGCGGCGGAAGCAGTGGCGCTCGAAGATGAGGCATCGAAAGTCTCTGGAGCGACCATGGTCTGCCTGCGTTCCGAGTTGCGATGCAGTCAGGATATCACGTCGTTGTCGCTCAGAAATTTGTCTGCTTGGAATGAAGCTACTTGTCAAGGAAGAGTGGCCTCGCGCTGAGGTAAGGTAATCGCAGCTATGCACATGCGCCTGCTCCCGCAAAGTTCGAGATCAGGCGTTTGCTGACATACACAGAGCGGTTGATTGAACGCTGTATAGCAAACAAGGAGTCGTGGGTATGAAATCCACTCGATTTCAGGGACAGGGTCGCGCAGCCTGGTATAAGGTGTCCGAGAGTTGGAGGACCCGATGTACTGCCATGCTTGGCGCCTACCCTCTCTTAAGGGCTCAGTAGAAGGTAGCTCCAACAGGGAACGTATTCTCATGAGATCCTTCGGCTGACAACAACTTGTCGCCGACCAGGAATGATGAGTGATGGTTCGATCGCTGACGTGCAGGTCGGAAGGCGCAGCTGCGTAAGTAAAACCCATTCGACGGTGCCCAACACCCAATCCAAACGGACTACACCACCATGCACCCAATGATTGTGTCTTGGCTGCTCACCAAGTGCTCCTACGCCGAGACCTGACAGGTCCACTTACCGTGGAGTGCGAAACGATATGCCGCGCCGCGCGGAGGCAAGGCTGGGGACTTGGTTCGACTGCACGGATGCGCTGTTGTTTGTGCATCCGACAGCACAAGCTCGTGCAGGGGGCACGACGAAGATGATTGCTCACTCATTCGTGCGATGATGAGAGATGGGCCAACATCGAATCGACTGAGCCTGAGACCGGATCAACGATATCCTAATTCGCTGACTTGAAACGTTCTCTTCTTCCAGGAGGTGTGGTTCACCTGTTCCTTCGTGCGTCAAGGGATAGTTTGGCGCTATCTATGAAGCCCTGCGCCGCAACCGTGATGCCGGCTTGGCAAGGCTGTCGGTTTGCAGACCGAGCCATGAGGATTCATTTCAGCATGGCCCGCCCACGTGATTAGAATCGAGTGTTTAGCACAAGCATCCTTCGGATCCTTTGGACGAACATTGTTGCTGAGGGTGTCGTCTAGCCTGGTCAGCATGCTGGTCATCTCATCAAGTTACAGCGTGTGATCAAGCAAAATCTGAGCATGTCGATGTGGAAGGCAACAAACTGCGGGCAATTATCTCCAACACTGGCGATAAGTAACCAGGTCGTGACTCTCTATCACTCGTCGGGCGGAGGAAGCCTCGTACGCTCTGATCACCTCACCTGATAAGCGACTTTACATGTGGACTTGCTTACCTTATACAGATAATTTGGGAAGGTGGCGGGCTTCAAGGTATCGAAATGTATGAGAATTCGAAACTCTTTGGACGACTGCTCGACATTTGCAACGAAAGTTCCGAAGCAATTCAAACTGCAACCGAAAAAAATTGCGGTGTAAAGACCAAGCATCGCGGTATATTACTATGTGCTGTGTTATGAATTAAACTGTGCAAGTCTTCTAAGAAATCCATTTTGGTCTCCTTACCAACGACAGAAGTACTCATCCCATCGTTGGTGTTCGACTCCGTCGAGAGATAGCGAGACTCTGTCAGCAGATGTGGAGATGAACCGTATATTCTCATAGGAGGTAGTCGTCTTCATGCTTGGGTTGGGTCTTTTCCTCTGCACCTCATTTGCCCTTTCCAGACAAGCGCTGGGCCCTTTCTTTGCGTTTTCTTCTGTTGTTCTCGTCAAGCAGGAACAGTGCTATCAAATTGCCGTCGCTGTCGTTGTCCCATACATCTACTTAGTGTCATCGCAGCTTGCCAAAGCTGAAGAGTCTGAACAATAAGTCGACATGGTAAGCGAGTAATTAGGAGATGAGGCACAGTAAGAACAACGTTTTATTGGGATACCAAAAAGATCTTACTTCTCCTATCGTCAGCGGTGTTGGCATCCCACAGAGTGATACCCGAACAGCGTTCGTGCGACGCCGCTTCATATCAGTGCCAACCTTCCTCGATTATCGTGGGTTTTGAGACACATCTCAGCGGACGAGAGATAGCAAATCGCGTCATCGTGAAACTATCGCCCGAGCACGTTACCCGTCAGCGGTACACTGCTCTTATATTCGAGGATCTCCAATATGTCACCTTGGGCCCTTCATCTAGTCTCTGAGCGGACATCATACCATGGCACCGGGAAGGGATGATAACGGGGTGCATGTCCGCGACAGCGACACACCGTTCCGGGATCATGATCGCGACCATGACTACGACTCCGAAGACGAAATGTCTCGCGCGGCAACCCAAGAACCCGTCGGCCAGGAGCCTGATGCCCGATTTCTCGCTCAGCGGTCTCAACAACCTCAGTTCACCCTTCGCGCGTTGCTGCTGGGACTCGCAATCGGCGTCCTCATAGCTTTCAGCAACACCTACTTCGGCTTGCAGACGGGATGGATCTCAGGCATGGCCATGCCTTCGGCGCTGGTCGGCTTCGCGTATTTCAAAGGGCTCCGGCTATTGATGAGTAGGCTTGGGGATGGGTTCACAAGATACGGATTTGGTGAGGGCTTCAGCGAGGTGGAGAACGTGCTGGTACAGACTGTTGCTGGCAGTGTTGGAACCATGCCGCTGGGCTGTGGCTTTGTGGGAGTCGTTCCTGCGCTGGAGTTCTTGCTCAAACCAAGTGAGACGCCGCAATCTGGCTCCGACGACCCGGACATTGTTGCGGCGCTTGCAATGTCGGAGAAAACAGGTGGACTGAAGTTACCACTGGGCAAGCTTGTGTTGTGGGCACTGGGTATATGCTTCTTCGGTGTGGTGTTTGCGGTTCCTCTGAGAAAGGAGGTGATCGTAAGGGAGAAACTGAAATTTCCTTCTGGCACGGCTACTGCACTCATGATCGGGGTTCTTCATGGTGGCGAGAAGCAGAAGAGCACAAAGACCGAAGATCAGGAAGACGAGGAAGAAGGCAGAGCGCTGATGGGTGAAGCACAACGGGACAGTCACGAACAAGGTCAAGGTGAATCCCAGGATGAAGCTGTGAAGCGTGACTGGAAGAGGCAAATCCGACTGCTCACCTACTCATTCAGCATTAGTGGTGCATATGTATGTCACCACCGACGTTGCTCTGTCTCTCTGAGATGTGCTGACATGCTCTAGACCCTTCTCTCATACTTTATCCCTCAGCTTCATAACATTCCCTTTGCTGGGAATTACCTCGCACACAACTGGCTCTGGTCGCTCAATCCTTCGCCTGCATACGTTGGACAGGGCATTATCATGGGCCCAGCTACCACCATCCATATGCTCCTCGGTGCTCTACTCGGCTGGGCAGTACTTTCGCCCTTAGCTAAATACCAGGGATGGGCAAGTGGCGATGTCAGCGATTGGAATACTGGCTCCAAGGGCTGGATCGTTTGGGTCAGTCTGGCGATCATGCTTGCTGATGCAATCGTCAGCTTAGGATGGCTCATTCTGCGACCTTTGATCTTCTATGGAAGATTTTATGGTCCGGAATTTGCACGCAATGTTCGACGAAAAGGACTGCAACGACATCTCACTGATCTCGCGAGATCAAGAACTCACGGATACGACAGGGTAAATCTCGCCGAAGACGACTCGCCCGCAAACACGGCTGGTGATCGATCGAAACCCTCGCCATCCGCCGATACTGAGGAGGAGTATGATGCCCCGCCAGAGCATTTGATCGGCGTCAAAACGACCCTTGTGGGACTTCTGCTGTCTCTGGGCTTTTGCGTTTTTGCCGTGCAGTACTCTTTCCGCGGCATGATTTCAATATCTCTCACGATCTTTGCACTTGTGCTCGCCCTTCTTCTCAGTATCATGGGCGTTCGTGCACTTGGCGAAACAGACCTGAACCCGGTCTCTGGCATTTCCAAGCTCACACAGCTCTTGTTTGCTCTTGTCACACCCAAAGACCACCCAAACTCGGTCGTAATCAACCTGCTTGCTGGTGCAATCTCGGAGTCTGGTGCTTTGCAAGCTGGTGACCTGCTTCAGGATCTCAAGACTGGCCATCTACTTGGCGCATCACCCAAAGCCCAATTCTATGGCCAGCTCATCGGTTCCGCTGTAGGCGCCGTCGTGAGTGCTCTGGTCTACAAGCTGTACACAAGCGTGTACGAAATTCCCTCGGATCTCTTCCAAACTCCAACCGCCTATGTCTGGATTTTCACCGCTCGACTTGTCACGGGCCAAGGCTTGCCGCCCAAGGTTCCGGTCTTCGCGGCTGCTGCGGCAGCGTTCTGGGCTTGTTTGACGGCGCTTCGAATCTACGGCAATGCAAAGAAAGCGACTTGGGTGCCTTACATCCCAGGCGGAATCGCGGTGGCTGTAGGGATGTATAACACGCCCTCCTTCACGCTAGCGCGCACGGCTGGCGGTCTGATCGCTTACTATTGGACTGGTTGGCGTCAAAAGCCTGAGACACCAATCATTGTGCTGGCTAGTGGATTGATCCTGGGAGAGGGACTTGTGAGTATTGTCAATCTAGGGCTAGCTAGTGGGAAGGTGCCACATCTGTAACAATGTATCAATGAATACAGATGATAATGAACATTTCCAACGTTATCGAACCGATGATTGGCGCGGCCTTTTCACAGTCGGCTTTGAAGCAAGTATTGAGTCATGGTTCGCGACGCTTGGGGATGTATGGAAACAGGCGCTACCAACAGTCACTGTTGCTTCGACATTGGGCCCTGTAGTACATGGTCTCCTTTACACGTCTCAGATCGGAGTGTTTGGTCGCCGCGAGTGCGAGTCCGGATGGGGACCTTTACGGCGCGTGTGCTCCATAGACACCTTAGCCAATTTATCTGTAACAGGGCAGGAGTCGAAGCTTATCGCTTAGTTTACAATTTGAGCACGACTAGGCTATCGAAATACCTTGCACAGAGTCTGATTCGAAGATAATTCAGATGAAGCAGTAGAGCGTGATCAGAGTCCGATGTAGCGAAATATAGATTCAAAGATACCTGCCTCCTGTGACTCTTCCGAGATCATTCTTGTCCCTGGTTTTCCCTCAAACATGACGCAACCAAGGTTGCATGAGCTGGCGTAGTGATCTGATGCCTCGTAGCCGCTATCCTCAGCGAGCGGTCTGAAACAGTGTCGTAGTATCTAAAATAGGTCCCGAACGAACTGTGCAACAGGTATATCTCCAACACAAGAGACCACTGCTCCGCCTGGTCAGGAGCATGAACTAGATACAATGGGAAAGATTTTTTCCGACGCGTATCCGTTGTTCAGCGCAAAAGGTCGAGTCAACCAGCTCCGTCTTACGCATCGAGGAGGTTGCGTACTCAGGCAGGATTCAGGGCACGCCTAAGCTTGACGCACCTTATAGTACTACTGCCATGGCCACAGCTCCCATGAAACCTGCGACCATGTGAGGTTCAATTTTGCCTGTTTCCACGGCTTTGCCTTCCGAGACAGTGCTGGCGCTCTTTGGATCATTGTCTTCTATGTCGAAGCCTTCGACACCCGCGGTAGGAATGATTTGTCCCTCCGAGGTGTGCAAACTTGAGAATGTAGCTGTGGCGCGAGTAGGCAACCGGACATCCCATGCTGACACGCCGGTTGCCGAAGGCGTCCAGTAAAATGACACGTCGGTCTTGCTCCCGAAAGGATTAGGCGGAGAGGACACAGAAGTTGGAGGGTCGGTCTTTTCGTCGAGCGCTTCAAGGACGGAATCCATGGCGACATAGTAGGCTTGAGGCGTAGCAGTTACAGCACAGTACGTGCTGCTGAAAGATTTAATGGCGCTCGAAGCGTAGAGATACCTAGCGTCTCCGACCACGGCGTAAAAGCATGCCCTGCAGCCTTCCATCTGGTCAAACAGCTGTGACTGGCAGATGCAGTCGCGCTGATTTCTGTAGAGTTGATGCGACATAGGGTGGCCGTCTTTTTCACCGTAGTTGTCTAAACCAGAGCTGTCGACAATTCCGCGTATTTGCTCGCCAAAGACGCATAATCGCTCCGTCCTACTCCGTAAGTTACACGGCGCTGAGAAGTCAGGGAGGCCGGCGGCGTTGGTCGGTAGGCAGACATCTTCATAGGCATTTTTGCTTGAGTTGGAATCTTGTCTTCCTGTGAGCATGAAAGCACTGACACCCGTGAGCCCGATGGCTATCAGACGTAGAGTGATCATCGTGTTGGGTGTTCTGAGCGAACAAGGGATCTCGATTAAATGTTGAGATCTTGACGAAAGCTGCGTGATGAACAAGGAGAGGGGGAAAACAGGAAGGGGCGAAATACTTGTTTGTCTTGTCGCTCTGCTGCGAGAGCTCAATTTAGTCACGTTCGACCCAAGGATCTAGTGTATTACAGGCCAGAATCCCTCCAGCTGAGCGTTCTGAATTTCGGAACCAATCGAGACATTGTTGAGGCCGCAAAGCAGGTTTCAAACGTAATATCCATAGTTTAGATTCAAGCCCTGTGTTTTCAAGGCAAAAAAAAAAAAGAAGAAGGAAAGAAAGAAATACAAACAATACTTACGTTGCCTTCACGTACCTAATCCTGTATCTTGACATGACGCTAGCGTCTTTCAGAAGTCGAGGTGAAGATCCGTGTACGCTCCGTGCACGTGTAGTCTCGTCGTCAAGCGAATAGGAAGTCATGATTTCCAAAGTCGGGCTCTCTCAAGTACGCGCTGAAGCGCGGGATTTACTCTTCTTAGATTAGTGACCATGAGAAGTTGTGCCACCGCCTGAAGTGGCAGTTTCCCCTTATATGACGCTCCATCATGAGCCATCACCTTATTCCCTAGTTCTCAGTTGCAACAGTGACTTAACAAAATATATTTCTACAGTCCAAATTTAGTAGGCGCGCCAATTTGAGCAGAAATATCGACGATAGGCTTGTCAAGAATGCGGCTGGAACAGAAGTCTCAGGCGCAGCCCGGAATAAGAAGAGGTGTCGCAAAAATCGGCCAGAACTGGAAGCGAAGACACCGGAAATGCCGGAGATGATGACTCCCAAATCTTCAGTCGTAGCATGAAGCATCGCGTCGAGACGGACCGGACAGATACGAGGTAAGCAGGCAAGCAGAGACATAGGTGGGTAGATGGTCCCCGGAAGTCTCGGGACGGTGTTCTGAGGGCGAGGACAAAGATGAGACTCAATGCTGTTGCTCGTGCCAAGGCCGACAATAATCTTGGTTGGGCGCAAATCACAAGAAGGACACCGTTCCATGGCCGTGACTCCACCTGTTACGGGCTGAAGTTTTACTTTTGGCTTCGGTAATTTCGTTCATACAGACTGCAGATTAGTTTTAATCGCGACTTGGCGTTCTAACACATTCCACAGCGCGCGGCGTAGCAGTTCTGAAGGTGAGTGGTCTGCAAAAGCTCGCTTGGGATGGGCGATATGCAGCGACCGCTGAGGGCTCATGTAGCTTCCACGGATACATACAGAGGTAGACCAGCAACCTAATGAGAACATTTAATCGAGAGCCTGATTCGGCAAGATATAAGAGACGGCGTGGAAGCCAATCATCAAAGACTGCGACAAAAGAGGCCTGTGCTAAAGAAGGATCCAGACACGGTTTCACGCGGTGAGAAGAAGTCACGTCGCTAAGAAAGAACCTTTACCTCGTGCGTTTCGAGATCAGTAGCGCAAGTGTGGCGGAGCTCATCTCGTGGCGATTTAGAGTTTAAAGTATTCGATAAGCTTCAAGTGACACCACTCTCGAGGCCGTCCGACAATTAATGCAAGGCCCTGCGGTCAATCCAAGTGCAATCCTTCATCTTTCGGTTCTTCAGGCGCCCTTCCACATTGGCGTTCGATAGCACTGCTGATTCGAATCCTTAGTAGTCTGTCTTGAAGGAAAGGCATCTCGACGCTCGGTACAGTACACGGGGTTGCTGCGCCGCTCGCTTAGCCACAAGTGCATGCACGTTCCACTGATTTTGAGTATCGAGCTACAAAGTCAGCAAAGGCTAGTAGGAGGCATCATTCAGGCTCAAACGTCTGCTGTGCCTTAGATTGAGCAGCAGTTGACGAAGGCATTGTACGTGAAGTCGCCAACCAGACGCATTTCAGGCGAGCCAGAGGCATGAGTCCAGCCTGGTCTTTTGTCAATGAACAGGTCCTCGCGCAAGGTTACCTGATATTAATCCATCAGGCTCGCAGCCAGATCCTTGTAGATTGAGCAAATTCATCTCCACATCCTATATGCATAGGGATGGTGGGTCATTCTGAGACGTCGATAGCAAATACCACTGCCATCAGGCGGCTGCCAAGGTGCCTCCGAAACCGCTCTCAAGTTCAGCACCAAGGAACGGAATGATTCACGTGCGTCGGGAACGTGGAGGAACTTTTCGCTCCCATGTTACATCATGGTACATCTCACGAACGTGCCCAATACCGACAATAACTCAAGGGCAGCCGTGCTTCGCCGGTTCATTATACCACCAAACTAGTGTCTTGCAAAATGCATCAGGCATGGCCCGGCGTAAGATCTACCAAATTTGGCCTCGCATGGGCTTCCGATAATTCTTATGTACTTTGAAAGACGCTGTGCTCTTTCGATTCAACTTTGAATGTGGAATCTAGACTGATCAATCATGACACGGGTCTGCGCCACATTATCATTGTTCTATTGGTTCTAGTAATATGCTGTTAGTACCGTCTGCATATTAAGCTTCACGGTGTCAAACTTACACATGTAGTGAGGCATTGTCGAAACTTTTTACGTTCGTAGCCCTACATATGACGGGAATTGTGTTCTGATACTATACGAAAAGACCTATACGACCAGGACGTCTTGGCGAGTGAGAAGGAAGTGAGAAGGTCCGACTCTTGACAACCACCATCCGATCTTGCGTTACGATCTGCATATATAAACCCCCATGATCAATCCCAAATCCAACGTCCACTCCTCAGAGCCATCAGTTCAATACGGCGCTACAGCTTAACTACTATCTTTTGCTTCCCTACTCGAACATCCATCATGCACTTCCATGCCTCTTCGCTTCTTCTCCTCGTCGCAGGTGCTGCGGCAGCCCCTTTCGCCGACGAGAGTCTCTTGACCAAAAGAGCAAACTCCGATTTCACTGTCGTCAACCACGACAGTATCAAATACATCCACGAGAGCTACCGCGGCGGCCCTGAGGGTGATGCGATTCGTCGCTACGAACCTTACCTCCACATCGCCCATGGCTGTACGTCCTACCCTGCCGTGAGTGCCACTGGCGAGGTCGGCGGAGGCCTCAAGAATTCTGGCGGTGCCAGTGCCGCCTGCAACGATCCAGCAAACGGCCAGACCTACGTTCGTGCTGCCTGGTACCAGGGTCGCTTTGCTATCATGTACGCCTGGTACTTCCCGAAGGACCAGATCTCTTCCGGTGGCGGCAATTTCGGCCACAGGCACGACTGGGAAAACGTTGTCATCTGGATTGACAACCGTAAGTGCATGCCGTCTTCCTCTTTATCAAACCCCTCGCTAATGCAGCTTTGTTTAGCGGCTAATGCCAACCCTCGTGTCTTCGGTGGCGCTGCTTCTGGTCACGGCGATTACAAGAAGACCACCAACCCTCAGATGCGAGACGGAAACCATTTGCAGGTCGAATACTTTACTAATTTCCCGACAAATCACGAACTCCAGTTCAAGACCAGCCCGGGTTGGCAGAACGATATGATCGATTACGACACTGTCAGCCCAGCTGTCAGAAGGGCGTTCGATGGATATGACTGGGGCAAAGCTAACTGTCCCTTCAAGAGTGGCAGTTTCGAGTCCAACCTTGCAAAGGCTTGGGTTTGAGCTCTGAGCATGGTCATCTGTGAGAAGTGGTTGGGGGTCGTGGTGTGTAAAATCATCTCTGGTCTCGTCAGGTGCATGACAGAGAAGGAGGATTGTAATTGTTGGTTCAAGTTTCATTGATATTGGTCTTTTGTATCGATTAACTCTTTTCCAAATTTTATTAAGATTTACTCGCCATATTCACTCTTCCAAAGCAGGCCGGCCGATAATTCACATTATGAAATATGAATCTTCAGTTTGAACGTTAGTCAATCGATGTAACCTCGCTACCTCTGCTGCCTCCACTTCGTCCATCACTGCGGCTTCTGAGCACACACAACATTAATATCCGCCCGGTAGTACGCTTTCGCATCTGCCAACTCCTCACGCATATCTTGTTGCAGCTTGACTGATGCTTCGCTAGCCCAGAAGCCGTCTTTGCCGCCATTCTTCACAAACATCTGCGCTATACCATTATAGGCCCCAATCATGGTGTCGTTGAACGCATTTCGGGTACTAGCCACGCGATCGGAGCTGAAGACATCGACGGTGACGTTTTTAAATCCGACTTTGGATATGTACGAAGCAAGGTGCGGCACATCGTCGATGCCCTGGCCCCGTGCTCGCTCTTCATCGGCAAGCCTGTTGTAGTATTCTTGTGCCGCACGGGTGCTGGCGCCGGGATGGCTCTGATAGACTCTCATCGTGCTGAAGTTTCAGTCAGTATTGGCCTTGAAGAAGCAATCGGCTCTGATCGGTGTAAGGGGTTGATACATGAAATTACCCTCTTCCCACTGCACCCATCCGCCAGGCTTCAGCAGACTGAATATAGTTTGGCAGGCCAACTCCCAAGTGCCTGCAGGCAGGCCAAGGATCAGGAGGCGTAAGTGTAGAACGTCGAACGTTCCTTGCAAGTGCACTGGCACCGGCTCAAGTAGATTGAGAGTTGAGAACTGTACTGTGTCATGTGGACCTGGCGGGAATTGGTCTGCACTCATGTCAAGCCCCTCGAATCTGTATGGCAGCTGTCAGTAGACTCTTACATCAGTGGACACACGTTGCTTGGATATGTACGTGAAGTCCGAAGATATAGGCACTCACGTTGCTCCGCTGTGCTGACCCATCTGGCTGGCCAGTTCCAAGATCCAAATGCCCGTGCCTGTTCCTAAGTCGCCGATGCGTGGGGCCTTTCCGAGAGACGAAGCGAAGCGAGGATGCAGCAAAAAACCAATGTTGGTCTTCCACACATCGTGCTGAGCGTTCAGTCTGGCAGACTCGGTCTTGTCTCGTGTGAGGCCGTAATTGTCGACGACCTGCGGACGATCTTCGACCATGCTTGGCTCAGGTAGCCCAATTGGCGAGTGCTGCAGTAACGACGCGGAAGAAGTCATGATGCTGGGGTAATTTAGAGGTCCGTCAGCTTGGTTTTACTTGGGAAAAATGATAGCAGATCATAGATGATTGCTTCAATGCTTATATATGCCATCAGTTGGATGTGATATCGGCCGCGGCTCTCGGTTCTCACGGTATCGGCTGCGGCTCTCGGAAGCACTTGACTACCGTTCTGTTATGCGTTTCGTTGGAGGGGTTAGGAAAGTTTGAGGAACCGGTTCACACCAAGCTCGAGTAGCTTTCCATCTTGATGTGCTGCCACTTGCCATGAACAAGTGACAGTAATGCATCACTATTGGCCCGTTGAGACTTCATTGTGCCCTATCACATATGGATCTCAATCTTTTCGGCCCGACATTGATTCTATCAGATCGAGAGATTGGTAGTTGAGAAGTCGCCTTCCCTACACGACATTAGGGATATGCCCCGCCATGTCTCACCTGACCAGGTAGCGGGATGCCGGTCAGCCGTCTCCCGAGAGGATTATATTGAGGGTCCGAGTCAAACCACGGGCGGTGATCACAATCTGATCTTTCTGTAGAGGTCCCTATTTCCTGATCTTTTGCACCAACAGTGTGACAAATTTCTATTCACAGATCACCTATCCCATCGTTGTAAAGACCCAAAGCTCACAGCGAAAGCGCATAGGAGCGGATTGCTTGAGCGGCTGCGTTTTGGAGAAAGCAGATCAATTCGGTGGGCGTGACCATCCTCCGCAGCTTCGCAACTCTCGTTTGCAACGGGGAACCCAAAGCTCACTTTCCGCGGGCCCTGATCAGCAGTGCAGGATGACGGAGGCGCGTTTAATATTCCATGACGATCCTTCAGCAAAGCTTATGGAAGCTTGGCAGCCGTCGGAGTTAACTTGTTCAATAGCTTCACCGCCTCAAGTGAACAGGTTTCGAAGAACGGATTTGTGATCACCATGTTCCTGGTGGGACCGGCAAAATGATTACCGACGTTCCCGATTCCAACACCAGTACAGATCGTTCATAACAGATCTTGTGCAAAGATCTAATTAAGGTAGAGGGGTGACATGTCTTCATTGATAAAATATTACGGCGGTCGATGGGTAGGTAGACTCCGAGTGCATGTCGAAGGTCGAAGGGTGGAGAAAGGGTGTTGTGAACATACAGGTGACGTCATCGTTGCATGAATGCACCAGTGCATTGTGAAAGATAGCTTCCGTCATGATCTTCAACGGGCACTTTTCTTAACAAACAGTAATCGGCAAGGCATATTGAAGGGGGCAATAAAAGCGACTGCTCAAGAGGGAACTCAACTTCCAAGAGCTTCAACGAATTTCCAAGTCTTCTAGAATAAAACGAACTCATCCTAATGTCCAGGCTTCCGCCCGCAAACCACATAGATATCACGATGCTTCCCATCCTCCGACCACGAGTTCTCCTTGTATATCTCCTCCCTCGCCGCTGCAAGCTGCGCAGCAGTCTTGGTGTGTCCCAACATCCTCTCAAACGACTCGAAGATCACCGGCGGGTTGAGCTCTGTGGCAACCTTCGCGATGGTCAAAGTCTCCGGGTGGCCTTCCCAAGGCCCCAACATCCAGCAAAACTTCTTCACTGCAACATCCACGAAACCCTGGCCCTTGAAGTATCGTTCCAGCTTAGTAGCGCACGCCATATCGACACCGATCCGCGCGAACGCAGCGCGCTGGTCGTGTCGCCAGATTGAATTGGGGTACATGTCTTTGCCGTCCCTGTCGTAAAGCGTGCTGGCATCAAGCTCTTGCGTCTCGAGCCATCCGCCCGGGGAAAGCAGATCCCAGGCTCGCGCGATATAGGAAGGCCAGTCCCGGATGCCGCCGTAGACAAGCATGCGACTGTAGACAAAATCGAAAGGACCGGTTGCGGCGCCATGGTCCATAATGTCGCCTTGCACAAAAGTTGCGCTCGTCTTGTCTCCTTGCGGAACGGCCGATAAGTCCAGTCCGATCACCTCTGCTTGTGGGAATGTCGATGCTAGGATCCGTGTCACGTAGCCCGTTCCCGCGCCGACTTCGAGCACACGAGATGGCCGTTCGACAGGTGCATGAAAGACTTTGCCGTGCATCATTTCGTTGAAGCCGCGAGCTTGGAGATTGAGACGCTCATGTTCGGCGGCACTGTATCGTGTCAGCTGGGATTTCCTCGCATTACTCGATATATCTTTACTCGTTTGGTAGAGCGTATGCCGACTTGGTGGTGTGCCATTTCCTTGTTTCAACCATTTTGGGTATACAGCTAAATATCTTTCTCAGAGATATCCAAAATGGTTGAAACAAGGAAGTGGCACATCACCAAGGATAAGAGGGGAAACATTCATTACTCCGCCATGTCTCAGTGAAGTAAATTGGCTTTCGGCAGGATGTGCGGAGTCAGGCACACTGTCGGAACCATCGGCACGGGATCGCCGTCGGCTACCTTTGGAGCACCTCGATAAAGACTATACCATCTGGGGAAAAGTCAAGTGCTGTAGCTAACCTAGAGATGGAGCTGCCCAACAGGTATGCAGACTACGGAGATATCGTTGATAAGAACGGAAGGCGTCATCAGCTGTAACCAACCGATCAACTTCGAAGCAGTGTATTTGGATATTAGGACGGAAGTCCGGACCTTGATGTGGCATGAGCGCTACCGCAGAACCTTGTATCCACTCTCAATCCGTACTATCTCCCGCGTTACTCTTTCCTGTCTCTGCTTTCTCCTCACTTGAGTCTTTCGGCAGTTCCTTGTCCATTCTCTTCGAATCTTCAACTTCCAGGTCTTCGGCAAGTGCTTCGATCTTCTGACGAAGTGTCTGATAGAAATGATTCGCTTCAAGTCTCTTGGTGAGTTTGACGATAGAGTGCTCCGTTCCTTCGTCTTTGTGGACGGCGTCTTCTTCAAGACTAGCTCCCGCCTCAGTGTCTTCGACACCCCCACCAACAGAGACCAGAAGCGTCTGCACGAAGAGCTCCTTCAGATAAGCGAACGTAAAGCCCTCTGTGGCGGCTGCCACGGCTTGACAGACCTCATACGTGAAGTCGATATCCTGATTCGACTGGAGCTTCGACTGCCAGTACTGGCAATACAGCCTTCGTTCATGCTCCGACGGAGTTTTGAAGTGGAACTTCCGGTCGAAGCGTGAGGGTCGCTTGGTAATGCTGGTATCGAGTCTGTCGATATGATTGGTAGACCCGATTATCAGGAGACCGTTGTTCTCCTCGACGCCGTCGACTTCGTTGAGGAAGAATGAACGGAGCTCATCTGTGACCAAGCTGTCGAGATCCTCGAAGATGAGTAGTGCGGGTGCGACTGCACGAGCCTTGACGAAGATCTGGCGGATGCTGGCTTGATCGCTTTGACAGCCTGAAGCTTTGAAGCTCTTGACGTAAAGGTTGGAGACGTCCTTCTGACGGACTGTGTTCATCAGAGCTTTGATGGAGATCGTTTTGCCACATCCAGGTGGTCCGTGGAGGATGACGCCTCGCTTCCAGGGGATGTTGTATTGCAGATAAGTCTCTCTCGAACCGAAGAAGGACTCGACATCGTTTATGATCGCTGTCTTCATGGCCGGATTGATGATAACATCGTCCCATGAGGCTTTGCTGACTGCACTGAAGAGTGTCTTGTCCTTTTGCCAGTAGCCGTCTTCGTACACGTAGACTTCATCGTGGAGTTGCCGAGTCCAAGTTCCGCAAGCTTTGATGAGCTTCTCGGCATATGTGCAGCGGCCTTTCATGAAGCTACTACGGTCAGTGACAATTGCATAGTACTTCTGCTCGCGGAAACCGTAGTCAACCCATTCCATCTTGTAGCACACCACGCTGCGGCCATGCCATTCATACGTCCAACGAGCAAATAAGACATCGTCAAAGACCGACCCCTCCGGCTCGTCCAAGGCGCGCGTGGGGATCTTGTATCTGCGGACAGCCGTATAAGTGTCATCGCCCTCGTCTATGCGCGCTTCCGCATGACCAGCCTCCGCGAAGCCTAGAATGTCACAGTCATCCGCATCGATCCATGTGACAGTGTCAGGCCGATGTATTTCTCTCAACGCGTTCTGGAGGACAACCTCGGAGTTGACTCTCTGGCTGGAGCCATGATCAAGAATGGCGTTGAAGCCATGGGGCCGGCCCACGGCACGAGGGGACTCTCCTTTGCTGCCCATGTCTCTCATTCGTGTGATATTGATGATGTGGTTGGGAGTAACGAACATGATAACCGGTGAACTTGAAAGAGGGGGTGAGAGAACATATTGAAGATGCCGGCCACGAGGTAATTATACCTGCCCAGTAGGCGAGCTTTGCGCCACAAGCAGGGGCTGTGCAAACACTCAGCTTTTCGAGTGCATAAACGAGCAGCCAGTAGTGCGTGAGCTGGACCACTTCGTTGGTAAACCTGATATCAAGAGCACTGAGTAGGTTTCGAAATGCGTATGAGTCGCCTTCTTCAGGCACCAGCATAGCTTTGATTGGCCAAAGACACGAGCTGCGACGGCTTGGGCTGAAAGGCGAAACACAATCGTAAGGCTATTCAGAGGTGGAAGTCACGAGGTTGAAGTCATGATTAGATGTGCCTGGAGGAGATAGAAGTGAGCACGATACAGTACCTACTTTGATGGAATTCGACATTATATGTGGATAATACTGCCGCCTGAGTGTCTGACGATACGATATACGAGACCGAGCACCACGCTAACACTATTCCATACTAGCACTTCCCATCAGCATCATTGGCTTGACCACCATTCTACAATATGAGTCTCACATTGTTGGTCGGCACATGAGTCTGATCTTTCCGGTACATCAGTACTTGTAGGGAATAATGGTATGCCAGAGTCTTCATCACGAAGAGCGACATTGAGATTCATGTCATTTCATTTGAAAGAAACCAAATGCACTGTAAAACTGCTGCCTACACATACTTAGTGCTCGACAGTAGGCTGCAATAAGATGATAAACATCTCCGACCCATGCATCAACCATTCAAATTGGGCACCGCAACACCACTTAGGTCTCACCTTGCAGGAACACAAAAATGACTGCCATCATGCAAGCGGCATTGCGCTACTTCGCACCGCCTACAGAGCGGACACCGCCACTCGTCCAAGAAACATCTCTTTGGTTCCGTCTCCCTCTTGAACTACGCGAGCAGATCTACACCGACTTCTTCGCCGAGCACGTTTCACCTCCTCTCTACATTTCACCCACCGAGATTTCCATCTTCGGCGACCCCATCGCAGAAGACACGCATCACACAGCCCTGCTGCGCACCTGCAAAGCAATCTACGCCGAAGCCCTCCCAATCATACACGCAACTCACAACATTCATCTCCTGATATCTGACCCGCTTATACTTGCTGCCATGCCCGCGCCTCCAACGGCTCCGCCCATCATCTACCGCCCGCCGCTGCCCGTGTGCTCACGAAGCCGGATGCTCGAACTCCTCCAGGAGCGCCTCGCCCACGTGACGATCACAGTCCGCCTCACTAGCGTCTCCCCCCACACCCTCATCGTCCAGAAACTGGCGTGGCTGCTCGAAATGCTCGGCCGCCGCGGCACGAAACTGGCGCATCTGAACCTCCATGTCCTCGACAATCTGTCGTTCTTCGCGGGCTGTTGCGAGGCGACGGAGTACGAGCAAGGCTCGCGGTGGGACGTGTACCCGCCGTCTACGGTGAAAGTGGTGGCGACGTCGCGGAATCGTAGCCTTTGCCGGGTCGATAAGTGTGGGTGTCAGTTATTGCAGAGGTATGCGGAGGAGTGGGAGGCGGTGGTCTCGGTCAATGAAGGGCGCGTGGCGATGGGGCAGACCGCACGGGGCCATTGGGCGAGGATCACCAGAGATGTGCCCCAAGTGGAGGATGTGCTAAGAGGGCAGCGTCGATGGTGGGAGCTGCATGGGCCTGCTGATGTATGGGACAGGATTTCTGAGAACCCGTATCGATTTTACTGAATGAATGTTCTTTTGCTGGCTGCGTTCTGTCCTGGACGGTGGAATCTAGCAAACAGAGGGCAAGTCCCGGATTACAAAAGTTGCTGTATTGCCGTGCCGTTATGTGCAAACAAAAACGCCAGGCATTACCCAAGAAAGGAAACGGTAGTCTTCGCAAACTCGCATCACTCACTCCTCCCCTAGAAACGCCTCAACTTCAATCTCCACTCTCATCGACTCTAACCCCAACTTCGCGACCCCGATCTCAGTCCAAATAGGACGATGATCCGGCCCACACCACTGCTGCAAATTCCTTACCATAGCAGAAGTCGCAGCCTCGTCCAGAGGCAGGTGATAGCTTCGGATGCTATAGACTTGGCTCCAGCCTGTGCCGCCAGCGGCCTTCAGCGCGAGATCTACGTTGGCGAAAGCCTGGCCGATCTCGGTATTGAGGTCTTGTGAGATCCAAGTGGATGGGGAGGCCAGGTCGGCTGAGGGATTCCAGCCGCCTGTAGATGTGAGATGTGGTTAGTTTGGCGATCGTAGACTTGGAGGACGCGACTTAGTCTGACCTTGGCCTGAAATCTTGATGATGTTGCCGATGCGGACTGCTTGGCTGTAGTGGAGGTTTTCTTTTGCCCACTCGCCTAGGCCTGGGTAGATGGCGAATTTGGGAGTGCTCATCTTTAAGGTATCAGAGTACAGGGAGGTAAGTAGTAAGTAGCAAGCGAAAGTAGTGATAATCTGTTTACTCAAGCAAGCGATGACACGCGCAAACGTCTTTATATGTGCAGCTCCTGATCGATTGCAGTAGTCCGTCGTGTGCACGATCACCAGCTACGAGCAGCGTGCTTAGCAATCGTCCAGAATCACTTGACTGCTACCAAGAGCTGAGCAAGTCTTGGTGTAGATAGCGAGCATTGGCAAGTTGGTCGTGCACTGCAGGCGCGAGGCATAAAAGTCGACACACTTCGAGGCTAGTGTTACCTCCTATGGAGATCTCGAGGCGATTCGTAACCTGGAAGAAGTCCATCAGTCACTCGATCGACACCATGATGGTCTCCCCATCACATATAAGGTTGTGATGTGCTACAAGGGGCTCTCCTTCATCTTGGCGTAGGATCAGAGCTACGCACATGCTTACTCAAGCCTGCACTGGGGGATCGTGGAAATCGTTCGAGTGATCACCTGACCAGAGGTTTTGAGTGTAGGGCTACTCGCACAAACGGTTGTACATAGACAGCTTCAGCCTCACAGCTTTCAGGCTTGCATGAAAGCGTTGCACAAACAGTCGGCGGGAATTTATTACGCCATTCATCATTCTCCCCGCACTCGGCTCGCGTCGCCTGCCTTCCCGATCGCTCCGAAAGTGGGCCGCCCTGTCGCTCACCCGGCGCCTGGCCAGCCTGTCTGTGCCTTTGTCCTGCGCTTCTACTTTCATACACTACACATCTGCCCAACTATTTGCTAGAGACAAACTCCCTTTGTTTGTTGAATCAGCCATATATCACTCCACATGTACACCTCAATGTCCACGATCATCTAATTCCTCCACACATATCCGCCAACCATGGCCGCAGCAGCCATGACAGCTCCCGCAGTCGATCTCAAAGCACCCGCCAGCTTCAATATCCGACTAGGAGCGAGCATTCGAAAAGACAACGAGGGCAAAAGATACAGGAATGTGCGGTACAACTACAAATCACCGTCTGCGCAGGGCGCGACCACGACCAGCAAGCTGCTTCCAGGGAACCAGGCCAACGCCAGCACGCTTCTGCTGAAAGACGAGGACAATGAATGGAAGTACACAGGCCGACACACAGAAGGCGAGGACACTTACGTGCTTGTTCTGAGCGGAGAAGGGAACAAAGAAGTCACGCTGGAGAAATTGGAGAGCTCGCATGCTGTCAACCTCACCCAGGCGCCCGACGATGACGACGAGGAGAGTCTCGCCAAGAAACATCCCTACTTGACAGACAACGAGAGCGAACATGACGACGATGGAATGTTCGGAGACGAGGGTGATGCAGAAGATACGCCACCTGACGCCAGCAACCCATTTGATTTCCGTCATTTCTTGAAATCCGTCGAAGAGGCCTCAAAGCGCGAAGAAGCAACTCCACAACCCAACAGGAGTACCGCAGGAACACCAATACCAAGAGCAGCCACAAGCACACCAGTCTCACGGCCAACAAAATCCACAACAAAATCCACACCTGCAGCTGCAGCAGTCAAAAAGCGCAAAACTCCCTCCGCAGCAGCAACAAGACCAAACCCAAAACGTGTCAGAGCAGGCGAAGACCCACCAACGACCAGACAACCGCCCACCTCAAACCCAACAACCTCCAAACCCTCCTCATCCACAGTCCCAGAAGTCCGAATCGAACGAAAAGCCACTATCCCCGCGTCATCCGTCGAACAATCCTCCTCCCAACCAGAAGAACCAGACTTCTCCGACGATGGCGAGCTCATCCTCGAAAACTCCGCCGACACTCCTACCACCAACAAGCACACCGCCCACCTCTCTGCCCTCGGCGGCCTCAGCGCCCGCGGCGGCGGCCCTATCAGTCTACGCTCCGCCGCTTCTTCACCAGGCATCAACTCGCCGCAAATCAACGCCACCGCCTCGCAGAGCAAGCCCGAAAGCGAAGAGTTCGAATTCGGCGGCGAAGGCAGCAGTCCTGCGGCTGAGCAGTACGAGTTCGAGTTCGTGGACGACGACGGCGACGATGAGGACGGTGATGTCGAGGATTTGCAACTGCAGAGTCCGCCTGCGCCGGAGCCGCCAAGGCAGCCGGCCGTGCCGTCTCGGTCAAGACGAGGAAGCTTGGCAGGGGCGGTTGGGGACGACGATGATGATATGGAGGCGCAGCTTGCACTGGCTATGGCTGCTGAAGAGGACGACGAGGAGCTTGCGCCGAGACTGGATGAGAGTGACGAAGATGTCAGTGAGGAGGAATAATCTTTGGGACGCGTTCCTCCTATGCGATTTCAGACTCGTCTAGTTGGACAGAAAAGACGTGGGAGATTCTCTATGCCTCCTGCTCATGGTCTTGCTCCTGAAGCGGAGAGGACAGACATACTTTTTTTTGATATCACGATATATACATATACCCAAATAAGCAAGCGATCAGTCAATCAATTAATCAATCAATAGCGACTTTTATCATATTGTCAAAGTTGAAACAAATCGTTCTATCTCCAAGCCGAGAAAAGCAAGAATCTTACAAGAGTCCCAGCTCACAATCTCAACCCTCACTCAACTTTCCCCATAACAGCATTCCTACACTCCTCAAACAACGGCACGATATCAGTCCACAGCCTGAACTGATGAATGCCCTGCCCGACCAACGCCTCCAAGCCAGGAACGCTCTTCCACCCGCTGTTGCTAGCCAACTGCATCAGACTCGTCACCGCCGGCTTGTACGCCATCTCGAGCAGCACCTTGGCGCCGCCGGTGTTGACGCCCGTGATGCTCGGCGCCGAGCTCTGGAAGATGTGGCACAGGATCTCGCGCATGGACGGGTCGATGGGCGAGTCGCCGGGGATGGTGCCGACGGCGACGACGGGCTGCTGCGCGGGCTTCAGGGCGCGGGCGTCTTCTTCGGACGAGAGCAGCTGGACGTTGTAGGTCTTGTCGAAGGCCGAGGCGAGGTCTGCGAGCTTGGCTTTGTTGCGGCCGACGAGGTAAATGGGGCTGTAGCCCATGTTCTTGAGGGCGTAGATGGCGGCGCGTGCGGTGCCGCCGCCGCCGATGACCATGCCGGGCTCTGGGTGGGAAGCCGACGCGGTGGCTGCGCCGGCGTTACGCAGGGCGAGGATCATGCCTTGCCAGTCGGTGTTGTGGCCTGTGAGGATGGGGGAGGAGGAGGAGGGGTTCTGGGTTGCGACGATGGTGTTGACGGCGCCAATGGTGCGGGCTGCTGGGTCGATCTCGTCGAGTAGAGGCATGATGTCTAGTTTGAGGGGGATGGTGACGCTGGCGCCGCCGAAGTTGGGGGAGCGAAGGACGGCCGCGACTTCAGAGGCGTTGGTGGTTTCGTGGCGGCCGTACGTGTGAGGGAGGCCCGATGTCTTGAAGAGGTGGTTATGCAGCGCTGGGCTACGGCTGTGGGCGATGGGAGAACCGAAGATGGTGAACTCTTTGGGCGCGATCTCGCCGACCAGGCCGAGCACCTTGCGGATGTCGGTAGCGGAGAGTTGGCCAGGAGCTGCTTTGGCAGGGAGAGCTGGGTGCGAGACAGGTGTCATGAAGCGGTTGTTGACACGCGACATCTTGCCAGTTTCGCCCATGTTCATAGCGATGAATGGGAGATCAGGCAGTTCAGCAGCGATGCGCTTCTTGAAGGTCTTGAGATCGTCGTTGTCGTCGGTAGTGTGCGCAACACCGATAAGCTTGACAATGTCGCCATACTCGCGAGCAGCATCGAAGTGAGGAATCCAGTCAGCGGCATCGTCGGCCCAGGAGAGAGTGCCCTTGGGGTCGTGGTGCGAGGCAATGATCGAGCACATCTTGCGGTGCGCAAGAACAAAGTCCTTCAGTTCTCTTGGTGCAGTAAGCTCAAGGTCGGCAAAGTCGAAGCCCATACGTAGAGCAACACGGTAGAGGGCAAGTGCGCCCTTCAAATCATTGTCAGGGAAGCGGCCGCCCTGGGAAGCAGTGCGCAAGGTGAAGATAAGAGGAAGCGTGGTTGCGGCTCTGAGCAGAGCAACTTGGTCGATCAAGAAGTCGGGTGTAGGCAAGCCGTCAGGAGACTTGGGATCAACAAGCAGATCGGCACGCAACTCGATGGCATCGACTCCAGTTGTGACTTCAGGAAGAAGAGTGATGATCTTGTCCAACTGCGGGGCAGTGAGAGCAACGAAGAACGAGCAGGGCTTGGCCTTGATCTTGCGAATGGCACTCTTACGGCCAGTCATAGTCCACAGGAAGCGCTCGAAGTCGTCCAACGGGCTGCTCCAGCCGGCAACGATCTGAGATGGATCAACAGTCTGCGAGTGGAAGTGCAGGTTGCTAATCTCCTCGAACCACGGCTTGCGGCGGAGGTAGACGCCCATCATGTCTTCGACGTAAGCAGGGCGAGTCTTGTCGATTTGAAGGAAGTCCATGACAAGGGTGATGTCTCTGGTGACCATGAGAACCATGCCATCCTTGGTCCAGTCCTTCAGAAGCTTGCGAGCTTCAACAGTCTCCACGATGCCGCCTCCAGTCGCGAAAATGTGACCCTCGGGCTGCTCGCGCATGACACGCTTGAGCAGGTTGAGTTCCTTTGTGCGGAAACCATCCCAATCATTGTCCTTCAACATCTCGGGAATAGTCATGCCTTCAGTACGCTCGAGCTCAGTGTCCAAGTCAATTACAGGCCAACCAAGGATCTTGGAAGCCCATTTTCCGGTAGTGGTCTTGCCAGCACCCCTCATGCCAACAATGAAGATTGACTTCTTGACCTCACCAGGAGCAAGCGGGCCAGTGAGGCTGTTCGCGACGCCGTTGGCGTGGTGGTTCTCAGGCTCTGCGCCGTCCATGTCGACGCCAAAGATCTGATGTTGCACGTCCCACCAACCGGGCCAGGTCTTGCCCGTGCACTCTCGCTCAGTGACGAGAGTCTCCTTCGGCGCAACCGATGCAAGAACTGCGAAACTCATGGCGACACGATGATCGTCGTAGCAGTGGATCGACTCGCTAGCCTGCTGAATCTCCATACCGCGGCCATCAACTTCAATACCATCCTCGAGTTCACGGCAAGTGACACCAAATTTGGCGAGCTCGTCGTACATGGCCTTGATGCGGTTGCATTCCTTCTGTCTCTGGTTGGCGATGCCAGTGATTCTGGTAGTTGCACCCTTCTCGTTCGGTTTTGCGACTGCAGCGAGCACGCAAGCAGTAAGGAAAGCGTCAGTCATGGGCTCCATGTCTACTTCAGGCAGGGGGATGAGCTCGCCGATTGGCGGGCCAGTGACAGTGGTGCTGGTTTCGGTCTGCTTCACGGCGCAGCCCATTGGCTTCAGCACATCAACAGCGAACCTCGCGTCACCCTGCAAGGATGCAGAGCCAATGTTCGGCACAGTACAGGTGGTACCGGTGATGGCGGCCATGGCAAGAGGGTAAGTAGCAGAGCTAGCATCACTCTCGACCTCGTACTCGGCCGGGCTTTGGTAGTGCTGCTTAGGGACGTGGTAAACGTTTGCCTCGGTCTGGCTTCGGGTGACCTGCACGCCGAAAGAGGCCATCATGGTGATGGTCATGTCGATGTAGGATTGGGAGATGACCTTGCCGCCGACCAGACGGAGGGTGACAGGCTTCTTCGCGTAAGGTGCGCACATCAGGATGGATGAAACGTACTGCGAAGAGACCTTGGCGTTGAGCTCGATGTCGCCGCCCTCGAAGCCACCGGTGGAAGCAATGCGAAGGGGCAAGCTCTGGCTGCCGGGCTTGCCAATGTACTCAACAGAGACACCGTTGGAGCGAAGTGCGTCAACGAGAGGACCTTGAGGACGCTCCTGCATACGAGCGTTGCCGGTAAGAATAGTGTGAGATGCCTCTGGTGTCGCGTGGGCGAGAGTCAAAGCAGTAGTGAGGAAACGAGAGGCTGTGCCAGCGTTTCCAATGTAAATCTCTTCGGGTGAGGCCTTCAGAGCACCGCCATTACCGTTGAGAACAAGGACTCGGCCCTCGTCCTCCCAGCTGTAAGTGGCACCTCCCAGCTTGGAGATAGCTGTGAGCATGAATTGTGTGTCGTCAGAGTGCAGCAGATTGCTGATCTTGCACTTGCCCTGACCGAGAGCTGCGAGGAGAAGTACACGGTTGGAGATACTCTTGCTTCCCGGAGGCTTGCAGGACACGTTGAGGTCCTTGGGCACGCCAGGCTTGACCAGGACGGAGGAGCTGAGAGGGATACGGATGTCCTTGTCGGCAACCTTGGTAGCTTCAGGCTCGTAGCATCTTCCAATAGCTGAGAGTAATACGATCTTCTTCTTAGAGCCAGCGTTCTTCTTGTCAACGGCCATTCTGTGCAGGAGCTCCTCGGTGGAACACTGCTTGTGCGTCTTCTTCGTGATGAACTTGTCATTGGGTGAAGTCGGCAATCCGTAGCTTGCAATAGCTTTGGTCAAACGGGCCACAGCACCGGGAGGAAGCACGCCCAAGTAGCGCGCTAGCTCGGCTTCCTTGACCATACCCACAGCAACACACTCTCCGTGCAGGATCTCGGGTGTCCAGATGGCCTCGTAAGCGTGGCCGATAGAGTGACCGAAGTTAAGCAGATTTCTCAATCCACCTTCCCTCTCATCAGCGCTCACGACCTCCGCCTTGACTCGCGCACTTCCGAGCACGATTCTCTTGAACACCTCTTCAATGCCCTCAAATCTGCCTGGGCCAGCAGGCTTCTCCAGAGCGGCCATGATCGCGTCGGCTCCCTCTTCCAAGCGCTCGAACTCCTTCTCGTCCCAGATGGCAGCGGTCTTGACGACTTCTGCCATTCCGTTGCAGACCTGCCTCTTGTCGAGGGTTTCCAAGAAAGCAAGATCGATGTAGATTCTCTCGGGTTGCCAGAAAGATCCAATGAGGTTCTTTCCCATGGGGACATCAATGGCAGTCTTGCCGCCAATGCTGCTATCCACCATCGCGAGCAGAGAGGTGGGGATCTGGACGAAGCGCACACCGCGCATGTATGTCGCGGCGACGAATCCGATCATGTCGCCGACAACGCCTCCTCCGAGCGCGAGAATGACGGTGTCTCTTGTGCATCCTTGCTTGAGCAGCCAGTCCTCCACGTCTGCCTTGGTCTTGCGGCTTTTCGATGTCTCGCCGGGCCTCACACGGTCGTAGATCAACAGCCTGGTGTCCTCTGCAGTCTTTCCCAGCTTCTCTCTCTCCTCCTCGAACTTTTTCCTGAAAGTCGGGACATAGTCCAGCTTGGCCAGGTTCTCGTCGCAGACAAGAACGTAGGTCGAGGTGGCAATGTTCTCGAGCAAGTCGCGGGCTACATAGTTGTTCCAGAGGCCGTAGTCGACGATGATGCTCTCCTTGCCCAGGATGGGGACTTTTGTTGCGGTAGTGTTGGTGGCAGTGCCATTGGGTGCGGCCATGGCTGTGTATGTGCGCCTTAGCTGATCAGCAGAGTAGAGACGAGCTGGTCCGCCGAATCGGCGAGGATGAGGTCGGTCGAGTGAAGGCTGACGGCGTCCCAGATACGAAGCTGCTGCATGCAAGGCTTGTGTATGTGCAAAAGAGGGACGGTGACTACTACTGCTTGAACCAAAGGGTAAAGGCTATTGAGACTCGGGGGTAATTAATTGTGGTGCCAATGCCTGTGACTGGACTACACCCGCCGAGTCATCTTCTCTTGTGACGACTTTCCACCCACTAAATTGTCTGCCCGTGCGAGCCGGCGAGACTTTTCGGCAATGAATTTACCAGAGCCAGCGTGTCAGTGCGCGTCAATCCCAATGCCTGCACTCCGCATTGGAGCAGTAGTCATGCTCAACGGAGTATAAATTGATGGTTTAACACGATGACTATCTATTTAAATCAGTGTCACGAGACTGTAAGCATAGGCATGTACACTGTTCTCTCCTCAGTCAGGCATGCTTTGAGGAACACCGACATGCACAATTATCGTTTACCATGCCCGATCTCGCAGCGAATGGTAGGCTTCACTTCACTAAGCACTTGCGACTTCGCAGCTGCTCTCGTGCTCATGCTCTCAATATAATAATTGAGAACACCACATGGCATGCAAGTCATTCGCCACTCAGTAAATGTAGTCAAGAAGACGACGGCATGTTCTTGAAGTGTCTCCCGACTTTTAAAGTATCATACATTCGTGCCCCCTCGAGACACCTGATGCAGCAGTACTATACAATCCCATGCGCCACGCTATGCACATATCCCGTCTATGCGCCGAGCGAAATCTCACCCTTCCATGTGCTCTCCGTCAGGCCCAGAGTCTCAATCAGGTTTTGCCACCTGGGTCCACCCCTCTCCTTCTTCCTCAAGTAGGCCAGATGTTTTTGCCTTCTGTGCACCAGCAATCTCAAGTTCCTCTTGTTGACTCTGTCTGTGCGTCCTCTCGTCTCGCAGTAATCTGCCAAAGTCCTGATCTTGGCCGTCAAGATCGCAGCCTGCACTTCTGAGCTGCCAGTGTCGGGACCTGCGCGCTCCTTCTTCTCCAGCACGGGTGCAGCGTGTGCGCCAGCAGGCTTGGGGTCCAGAACTTTGTCGGTGTTGTGGCGACCGAATGTATCAATGCAGCGTTGAGTGTTGACGCGCAGACGGTCCTTGGAGCTGCCAATAGACAAAGATGCAATACGCCTCATGGCTTCGGCTGCGGTGGTCTGCTCTTCTGCGATCTTGGCTCTTCGTTCCTCCTCTGAAAGCTCACCAATGAGCGAATAGGATGTTGGCTTCTGGAGATCCTCCTCTGTGGGTGTGAGCAGCCAGCTGCTGTGTTCGATGCCTTTCTCAAGCTCGGTCTTCGAAAGGTAAAAGTTCAAGTGTTCATCGCGTGCTGCGTAAGGGCCTGGAGCATCGGCATCCGGGGACTCCTTCGCGCGAAGAGTTGTGGCATTTGAGGATGGTGTAGGGTCCAATGTGAGAGCAGTGTCGAACGAGCGCAAGAATTCTGTTTCGGTGCCGCGGACGGGGTCTCCAAGGCTTTCTGCACGCTCTTTCTTGAGAATCTCCTGCTTGCTGAGGTTGGCAGCTTTGCGCGCCTTTGCCTGCGCAATGGCGTATGGATCTCTGTGCTTCTTCCTCTGGGTCACTGTCGATGCATACTGGGCCGGAGTGGTGGAGAAGGCGCGGTTGAAGGTGGAGGGTGTGTTGGCTGCAGTATGTTAGCGAGTGCTGCGGTGCATGTATTGATGGTGCATGACTGACCGACGGGGGCCTTCAAGCAGGCGAAGAGTGGTATCCTTGGCGGCATTATGGCTGATGGCGAGGTTTATTATGTATTATTCTGCTGACCAGCGCAACAACAACACCCTTAGCCCATCCTCACATGCCTCATGCGCATACCTCGACTTCCATCTCCAGCCCGGCAATGCCCGCCAAGCCCGCAGCCCGCAGAGTCCCCCGATGCGGTTTAGCGCGCACTTTGCGGTCGGCGCACCAAATCGCCCAGCGCCGACCGAATTTCGTCTATGGCGGGCAAGCAGTCGAACGTTTCTACTCCCACCATCTCGAACTCCAACGTCAAGTCAGATCACTCTCGACAACACCGACACTCAAGATGGCCGCCAAGAACCTTCCCGCGGCGTTCAACGCCACCAGCCAGGACATTGAGATGCTCCTGAGCGCCCAGTGCCACCTCGGCAGCAAGAACATGCAGGTGCACATGGAGCCCTACCTCTGGAAGACCCGTGCCGACGGTATCAACGTCCTGAACGTTGGCAAGACCTGGTATGTGGCCCTCGAGAGCATGCGCGGCGACGGCGACGAAGACGTGGGCGGCAATGGCGCAAAGGCGGCTGCGGTATGAGCTCTTTTGCGCCTTCGCCAGCTTCGAATTCGATATGCCAAGACATGGACATGCTATAATATAAAAGTGTAAAAAAGGCTCAAAAAGCTGACAACCACCAAAGGGAGAAGATCGTCCTGGCCGCCCGTATCATCGCCGCCATCGACAACCCCGCCGATGTCTGCGTTATCTCTGCCCGTCCCTACGGTCAGCGTGCCGTCCTGAAGTTCGCCGCCCACACCGGTGCCTCCCCCATCGCCGGTCGCTTCACCCCCGGTAACTTCACCAACTACATCACCCGCTCCTTCAAGGAGCCCCGCCTGATCATCGTCACCGACCCCCGTACCGACGCCCAGGCCATCAAGGAGGCTTCCTACGTCAACATCCCCGTCATCGCCCTCTGCGACTCTGACTCCCCCACCGAGTACGTCGATGTTGCCATCCCCACCAACAACAAGGGCCGTCACTCCATCGGTCTCGTCTGGTGGATGCTCGCCCGTGAGGTCCTCCGTCTCCGTGGCACCATTGCCAGCCGTGAGGCCGAGTGGGACGTCATGACCGATCTTTACTTCTACCGCGACCCCGAGGCCGAGGAGAACAAGGACGCCGCTGGCCAGGACGAGTCCAAGGTTCCCGGTGTCGAGGAGGTTGGCGCCGGTGCCGTCGAGTCCGGCTTCAACAACGAGTGGGAGGTCTCTGGCGGCACCGCCGGTGCTTTCGCCGCTGCCTCTAACACCGCTGGTGCCCCTGCTGCCTCCACCTGGGACGCTGACGGTGCCGACTGGGCTGCCGCTTCCGCCCCTGTCGAGACCGGCAACCAGGGCTGGGCCGACCAGGCCGGCGCCCAGGCTGCCCCCGAGACCAACTGGTAAATGCAGTCGCTTTTGTAGAGGGAGCACTGAATACACTTACCAGACAAAACAATTGAAAGTCTTCTCGCACACACACGAGCCCCAGCTTGCACGATCTCGGCTACAATACGTCTCGGGCGCTTTATGAGGGAAAGATACCTGCCTTCCTTTGTGGAAGGGAGGGGAAAGCCCTGCCCCTGAGAATGAGGAGTGGGCGGACGTAACAGTTGCTCAGGCCTAGAAATTCAACTCGTGTAACCCGCTCTTTGTATCTCGTTTCGTGTGTCTGTGCTGTTGGTTGTCGTGTATGTCCACCAGTAATCCTTGAGCCGTCTGTATTGTCTCTCGTGATACGTATTGATAAGGAGACCCATGAGTCATAGCGAGTCGCCCGATGTCAGTCTCGATTCTGATTCTGTCAATGGTATGACCGCGAAAAGCATGACGACTGACGAACAGCGCTGTGGGGTCAGTCGTGTTCGGCGTCTGATACCTTCAATACCACCACCATCGAGTTTTCGGCTCTTGGACGCCACGCACACACAGCTTCTGGCTGCCTCCAGCGAACATACGGTCTGTCAACAGACAGCACACGACAGCAGACAATGCAAAGAAGTGGGCTTGGCCCAACGATATCGCCTATCTATCGTCCTTCCCCCACTCACCGTGCCGTGTGTCCCGGCACGAGGCTCTCCAGACTCCCCGCTATTTCAGATCGACGGGCCCTGTAAATACTCTGCCGACCAATCATGTTCGTCCGTATACAACACCAGCGGAGCCTCCCAACTCTTCGGGGTATCTTTCTCCCCAAGCGAGAAAATTGTAGATACTGCCTCTGGCGCGCGCCCTATCCGCCCAATGCGGGCGCCTCTTTCTTGGGATGCTGTCTGTGTCATCAGGATCCTGCTTTGCTCTGACTAAGTTGCTTTCTCATCTTTCTTTGCTGTTATTTTCTACATAGATGTCACCTTACTTTCCCTTTAGCTTGCCAATTGCTTTCAATCACCGGCGATCATGTTCTATACACATCAAGACCGCGATGACGACTACAAGAGGTCCAGACAAGCCGTCATCGACGAAGCAGCAAGACTAGAAGCCCACGCCACATCTCAAGACGACGACATCGACATCGCCACCCTCGAACGCATCGCCACCCAAGAAGACCACGAGTCCTACGAAGAGTACGAAAAAAGTGAAAATGCTTCCAGACGAGCCGCGAATGGCAACGGCACCTCCCTCGAGCTCCGCCGCACAGCATCCAACGTGCTCGACCGCGTCGCCTCACGCATCACAACTCGCTCCATCCGCGACCCGCCCCCGCCTCCAGACGGCGGCCTCAATGCCTGGGTCCAAGTCGCCATGGGCTGGCTGATCATCTTCGTGACCTGGGGCTACGTCAACTCCTTCGGCTCCTTCCAAGCCTACTACACCGAAGTCCTGCCCGAGCCCCCGAGCACAATCTCCTGGATCGGCTCCATCCAGGTCTTCCTGACGTTCTTCATCGGCGCTTTCTCTGGCAGGCTGCTGGACGCGGGCCTGTTCGTGCCGACGCTGTTCGTCGGCGGTGTGCTGCAGCTGCTGGGGATTTTCATGATGAGCTTGTCGACGAAGTGGTACCAGTTGCTGCTGAGCCAGGGGGTCTTGACGGGGATTGGGGGTGGGATTTTCTTCTGTCCGAGCATGGGGTTGATCGCGACGTATTTTTCTGGGAGGAGGGCGCTTGCGGTGGGGATTGTGACGACAGGGAACTCTGTTGGTTCGTTTAATCACTTTCTAACAATCTCAGAATCAGACAAGCTAATGGCTTACAGGCGGCATGGTGTATCCTGTGCTAGTTCGCGAATTGTTGCCTAAGATTGGCTTTGCGTGGACGACTCGTGTTCTGGGATTCTTGAATCTTGGTCTACTAGCTATTGCTTTCACGTTCATGCGGCCTAGACTGCCGCCTCGCTCCACCGGACCGATAGTGGATTGGAAGGCTTTCACCGAGCCTGTGTTTGTGCTTTTCGTAGCCGGCATTTTCTTCGTTTTGTGGAATGTTTACTTCACTTTCTATTATGTAAGCCTTTGTTGGGTATTACTTATACAAAGGGAGCGAAGTGCTAACACAGCCCACCAGATTGCATCTTACGGCATCGAAGAAGTCGGGCTGCCATATACAGCGTCCACGACTCTAGTAATGATCATCAACGGCGTCGGGTACTTGCAATCCCCACTCCCCCCACCACCATCAAACTAACTCCCCATGTACAGCCTACCCTTCCGCATCATCCCACCCTTCTTCGCCGACAGGTTCGGCGCCCTCAATACCGTCGGCCCAATCCTTTTCGGCGTCGCCCTCATTTCCTGGACCTGGCTCGCCGTGCACAGCGTCGGCGGCTTCTACGCCTTCACGGCCTTCTACGGCATCATCAACGGCGCCTTCCAGTGCTTGATCCCGACGTGCGTGGCGAGCCTGACGCCGAATCTGAACATGGTCGGGACGAGGCTGGGGATGGCGTTTGCGACGGTGTCGTTTGCGGCGTTGACGGGACCGTGAGTTTGAAGAGATGTCAAGTTTGAGGGGATCGGAAAGTGCTAACATATCAACAGGCCCATTGGAGGTGCGCTGCAAGCCGCTGACGGGGGCAGGTATGTTGCGCCGCAGGCCTGGGCGTCGACGTCCGCTTTGCTTGGTGCAGTGCTCGTGGTGGCTGCTAGGGTCAAGCTGAGTGGTTGGACGGTAAAGACTAAGTGTTGATCAGCAAATCTTGGTTGGCAATTTTTTACGTATTGCAGTTTTCGGGGAACGTTGGCGTACGTGCTTTTGGATGTTCTTTCTTCGGCATTGATACCCTTTGCACTTGGCTATTCGGTTTTGGGAACACATAATGATATAGAAGAAGGTCATATAGATTGAAAGGGCATTGGGATATATTCGAATTAATCTAGATAACATATTTTTGATCCGCGCAATGCTGGCTATGGTGTACGAACTAAGCATCATCACTCGCCAAGGTCCCATTGATGCTTTGAGGCGGGTTGGACGAATTGTCTCAGCACTGAGTTCGAGGTTGCCGCCCCCACACCAATGACACGTTTCGACATGTGTATTGCATGAAACTGTCGATAGCCTGGATGACCTAAATGCTGAGACGAAACGCAGCTCTTCTACAAGCCATCGAGCTTGCTATCCGCCCCGGAGCCACCTTACCTGTTCATAATATCGATCCTATCTTCCACAATGCGATTGTTCAATTTCTAGCATGCCAGATCAAACCCCAACCCGAACCCTTGTAATGTGTCACGGTTCATCAATACTCAAATCTTTGAGAAAGGTCGTTATAGGGACTTAATGGACTTGAATCAAGGAGAAACATTTGATGTAGGCTTCGTTGTCCCAGTGACTGTGTGCGTTGTGTTGATTAAACATCTTCGTCGACTTCTGATGAGCTTCAAACACCAAGGAATCCTTTGAGCGTGCTCAAGCAATGATCCTCTTCCCGGATACTCTGTGCATGCATTGAGCATTGACCCAAAGCGTATTGCATTTGTAACCGTGGAACTATGTTCGAACATACACCATAAGTAAAAATTCATTTGTTCCTTTGCAAGAGCTCGATACCTGGCTACCAAATACGACTTGGATAGGCGTCCAGCTCAACCGGCACTCCGCAACATGTCCGAACGATGGAGGCGGACTCCACTTTCCACCACGAAAGACGGCGAGCAGCAATACTATGTCGAACGACACAAACGACTCGTATGTAACAAAAGGATCGATCGGACGAATCCATCATAAATAAGTTTACTAAGCAGATTGTGCTGCTGTGGCTGCTGCTCTATCCGTACGATCGGACTCGGAGAGTTGTGTTGAGCCGACCAAGCTTCAGGCCACCTTAGGTTTCGTGCAGGTCGGGTATTTCACACGTGGTGATGGAGCTCGGGAAGACCATATAGTTCGTCAGTGAGTTATAACAGGACAACGTATCCTCAGTAGCTATTGAACTTCCACATCCACACCTTCCCTTTCCTAGACTCAGATTCAACTAACCACTCGACACTTCACATCTAACAGCAGATCACCACCACAACAATGGCCGACAACAACCACATCAAGAACGTCGCCCTCGTAGGAGTAAGCCACCAACATCCCCCAAAATAATCCCTCTCGCACAACAAAATTAACCCACCAACCAAGGCAAGCGGCACAATCGGCACCCAAATCCTCTCCGCCCTCCTCGCCACCAACAACTTCAACATCACCATCATCTCCCGCGACTCATCCCCTTCAACCTTCCCTTCCCACCCCTCCATAACCCTCCAAAAAGGCCCCTATTCCTCCTCGTCCTTCCTCGCCTCCGCTTTCGAGAACATCGACGCCGCGATCTTCGCCCTCGGCTTCATGGCCATGGGCGAGCAGACCACGCTCATCGACGCCGCGGCCAAGGCAGGCGTCAAGTGGATATTGCCGACGGAGTACGCGGGCGATGGGATGAACGAAGCGATGGTCGAGGGCGTGCCGCTGTTTCATCCGAAGCGCGCGGCGAGGAGGCAGGTGGAGGCGTTGGCGGAGAGGGGTGGCTGCGAGGGGGTGAAGTGGATTGGGGTGGCGACGGGGCCATGGATGGAGTTTGTACGTATTATTTTCTTTACTTTTCCCTTTCTTTGTATACTTGCTTTTCTTTCGAGGGGCTTGTCTGTCCACCACCGCTACCACCTTCAAGAGGGGTTTCGCCACAGACAGACATCTTTTCGATCCGATTCGATTCGCACGAATGATTGCGAGTTCAAAGGTACAAAAACCAAGGAAGCTAACGATCGCCCCTCTCAAACAAAACAGTCCCTCCAACGCTCGCTCTTCGGAATCTCCCCCGCCACCAAAACCGCAACCCTCTACTCCGACTCCGGCGCCTTCAACAGCAGCACCATCCCCCAAGCAGGCCGCGGGATCGCAAAGCTCCTCTCCCTGCCCATAACCAACCCCTCGGACCCCCGCGCCTCGCTATCCCACTACGCGAACAATTTCGCGTACATCTCCTCATTCCTCGTGACGCAGGATTCACTGTTCGCTTCGATCCAACGCGCGACGGGCACGACAGAGAGCGAGTGGACGGTGAAGCGGAGCACTATTGCGGAGTGGATTGGGGTTTGCTTGGAGGGGATGAAGAAGGGCGATATGAGGGCTGGGGCGGGGATGACGTATGCTTATTACATGGGCGAGGGTAAGGGTGGGAATTGCGAGGAGAAAGCGAAGGCAGACAGGGAGGTTTTGGGGTTAAAGGAGGAGGATCTGGATGAGGTTGTTGCGAGAGCTGTGAAAGCTGGAGAGGCTCCGGCTGTTGTTTTTGAGAAGTAGATGTTATACAAGCGTATTGATGTGATGTGTGGGTATGAACTGTGCCGATGGGTGATTGTACATTTTTTTTTTAGCTTCATGATGATTGCTCATGAGGAGAATTCGCCGAGCAGGCTTGTCATCATGGCTCGAACACTGGCGACGCCTTCTTTCTTCATGGCGCAGACGGGGACGGCGCGAATCTTTTGGCAGAAGGCGTTCTTCTTGCCGCTGGGGTGCAGTTCGTTTCCTTCTCTAACGTTTGTTAGGTATGTTTGCAGGGCATGGAAGTTTTCCTGAGTTTCAGGCTTGTCGGCTTTGGTTGCAATAACAAACCATGGCTTAGCGGAGATAGGTGGCATGGCCAGGGGTGGAAGAGACTGGCCCGGCAGAGGCGCGAGCAGAGTGGCTTCCTCTGGAGCAGATACTCCGTGGAGTCGGTCCGCGGGCACACCTTCGTAACCTAAAGAGCCGGGCGAGTAAAGCACTTTGCCGTCTGCATCGGGCACATGTCTCCTCTCGCTTGCAGCAGTCAATTCTTGAGATCGCATGTTCTCGTACTCGCCCACTTCCTTCCACAAACCCTTCAGTGCCTCAATGGCGTCGCCGGCACTCAGGTCGACGACAAACGCGAGCACGCCTGCACGCTCAATGTGTCGCAGGAAGCCTAATCCAAGACCGCGGTCGAGATGCGCGTCCTCGATCAAGCCAGGGATGTCGGCGATGGTGAAGTTCGTACGCAGCTCACCACTGGGATAGTATAGAGGGTTTTCTAGACGACCACGCTGGTTGTCAAGAACCACAGTGCCAATATTGGGCGCAAGCGTAGTGAATGCCCAGTCTCCGATACGAGCACGACTGCTGGTGAGTGCACGGAGGAGAGTGCTCTTGCCTGCGTTAGGCAGGCCGACCAGTCCAACGTCCGCAAGCAGCTTGAGCTCCAGCTGCAAATGGATTCGAGTGCCATCATCACCCTTGGTAGCGTACTTTGGCTTAGGCTTCGATGTGGTCACAAAGTGCGTGTTGCCCAAGCCGCCGCTTGCGCCAGCCACGAGCAGCATGGGAACGTCCATAGGCTTGTTGAGATCTAGACGAATGGGTCCTTGCGGTTCGGACATGGCGAGTGGGCTCTTGCGTGGTGGTGGGAGACCAGGGAAATCCTCAGCGGTGAAGTGATGAGGGACGGCGGCAGGATGCAGCAGCCATTTCTCACGCCTGTGGTTCCGCCTATGTTCTGCAGCCTCTATCTCTTCTGGGTCTTCTGGTTCGCCGGCCTGCATGGCGGTAACGTGGCGTCTGCTGCGTTTCCGCTCGGCTTCGTCTTCTGCCACTGGGTCGTGGCGCCATATCTCTCTGATCACCGTTCCGACAGGAACATACAAGAGCACGTCTTCACCGCGCCTTCCACCCTTGGATGTGCCCTGGCCGTTCCTGCCTCGGTCGGCCTTGATGGTTCCTCGTCTTGCCAGCTTGTGCAGACTGGTCTCGCCGCGCACGGCTTGGATGTAGATCGAGCCTCCCGTTCCTCCGTCTCCTCCATTAGGCGGGCCGTCGGCGATGTATTTTTCTCTCAAGAAGGATATGCAGCCGTGGCCACCATTTCCGGCGCCAATGGTCAGAGTGCAGGCATCTGTGAAAGGTGTTTCGCTATAGTCCGAGGGCGCCGGGTTGAGATGATCGTATTGATTCACGTCTCTTTGCGGGCTAGAGCGTGGTGCGACTGAGGCTGCAGTTGGCGCAGCAGTGGATTGCCATCTTCGAGTGGAATGCCTGTTACCGGCAGTTCGTCGTGGAAGGAGTCTGGGGGCGAGGCGAGTTGTGGCTGAGGCAGAGGACCATGAGCTATCGAGACATGGGTAGAGGAATGGTGTGAGCGTGCTGGAGAGCAGGCGCGAAGCGGCACGTGATGAAGACATGCGAAGGGAGTGAAATGCAATATGCTATCCTCATATAGCTCGCTACAGGAAGACGATCCAAGACTGAGGTGGCACTGGTGATGCTCCTCCTCCGCCGCGTGTTCTCCGCGTGCTGTGCCAGGGCAATTTGTTCGCAATTCGGGCATGCTCTGCGCCAGCATCATCATCCCGGCGGCGATCACCTCGGCTCCCGATTTTAAACTATACGCTATACCCATGACACGTTTTGGCTGAGCGACATGTACGCCGTCCGTTGCAACAGACTGCGAGTGCTGCCAACTACCATTGGCCTACTGCAGCAAATCTTTTCTCCGCTCATCCTTTCACGTTTCACGGTGTCACGACCGTTGGCTGTTGCTGCAACTTGTGCAAACTTATGCAGCGTGCCGAGGCTCGATTTATTAACAGCCTTGCTCCGACTCCGACTGCTACATACGACGCCTTTGTCTTATATACCTTGATGCCTGCATTAACAACACCACCACTTCTTGACCCTACACGCAATACTTTTCCAACCAGTCTATCTTAATCCCACCGCCGATTGTCTTCTTCCTTTAGCCACCTCGTCCTCATCATGACAGCTCTCGTCAAGTACACTTTCTTCAACCCAGTAATCACTGGCCCACTGCTCTACATATTCACAGCTGCACCAAAAGACATTCAGCAGCCAATCCTGCAAGCTTTGGAACCATATGTCTCGCAGACAGTCCTTGCCCGCAGCGTGGTATCGCTCAAATGGCTCTTCGCTCTCGGCTTGCTTCCCGTGGTCAATAACTTCCTCTCTGAACTGGCACAAAACCACTTCCGATGGAAGTCGGAACAGCACAGATATGACTGGCCAAAAGAAATCGCAGTCGTCACCGGAGCCGGCAGCGGTTTCGGACGTCTCATCTCGGAAGGCTTTGCTTCTGAGGGTATCAGAGTAATGGCTCTCGATATCCACGACTCGCTTCCTGCAGACATGCAGTCGAACAAGAAGATCCACTACTTCAAGTGCGACATCACTTCTGTGGAGGCTGTGAATGCTACTGCCGATGCCATTCGTGCAGAGTATGGCAACCCTAGCATTTTGATCAACAACGCGGGTGTCGCCTTTGAGGGCAACATCTTGCAAGCCACGCCTGAAAAGGTCCGCCGTATCTTCGATGTCAACACCATCTCGCACTACTTTACTGTCAATGCATTCCTGCCTTCTATGATTGCGCAGAAGAAGGGTCACATTGTCACTATCGCATCTATGGCTTCGTTCATATCGGGACCGGTCAGTATTTAATGTTTTGGCCCGCCCATGCATGTACATATACTGACAATCGTGTAGTACGTACCAACCTTCCTTAACCAGTCTTGCATATGGCACCCTTGAAGGCTGGCGCCAGTGCGGCCCACGCCCACAAACATCAGCATGTTAAAATAGAACCCCCTGCTAATACCCTCTCCACAGAAGCATGGTCTCCTACTGCATGACCAAAGCCTCCGCGCTCGCCTTCCACGAAGGCCTAAACGCCGAGCTCCGCAGCAAAGCCCACGGCTACAACGCGCCAGAAGTCAAACTGACCTGCGTGCACCCAACCTGGGCCGCAACACCCATGATCGCTCCCCACCGCGGGCAGATCGACCGCTCCGGAATGGCAGTCATCGACCCGCAGGTCGTGGCAGATGCTGTCGTCAAGCAGGTTTTGAGTGGCAGAGGAAGGCAGATCATTTTGGCGCCTGGAGCGGAGCCTATCACTACTGTGAGGGCTTGGCCGAGCTGGTTGAGCATGGGGCTTGGGACTCTTGCCGGTGAGAGTTTACTTTCTTGATTGTCGGCTCTTGCAGATTTGGTTTGCTGACATTGGCGTGCGTGCAGAATCGTTTGCAGGTTGATCTCGAGGTAGCATCCCCGTCTTGTGAAGACTGCAAAGAGAGTAATATGATGTGCATACGCTGCACTGGCGAGTTGAAACTCTGCTTCTGTTCTACAGCTAATTCGATCCGAACTTGGGTCAAGATTCGACTTGGCCGCTACCCCTTGGTCCAGAACGCGAGCTTTCGAGACGGAAGTCCTCTCTATATACATAAAACCCCCATCAAGAACTTGGATATAGTAGATTGTTCATCAGTAATGCAATAGATCGAGTATTCCTTTACAGTCTACACGGCACTTTATAATACCGTACCATCGAAACGTATCGAACATCAAGAGGCACTCCATCCTACATCATCCAGAAGCCACGAGATCTACCCCTGCAACCTCGCATGCTCCGCCTTGAGAATCTCCTCCACATCATCCTCAATACTTCCCCTCGTAGCCCTCCACCCAAGCACTCTGCCCGCCCTCTCCGCCTTGCCCCTCGAATTCAGTCCCCAACTAATCGCCTCGAACCCAGCCTGCTCAAGCGCCTTCTCCTTGCCCAACGGCTTCTCCTCCAACTCCCCCTTCACATACCCCAACTCCACCGCTTTCTTGCCAACAAGCCTAGAAAGCTCGCCCCAGACGTGCTCGCCGCGCTCGGTGAACGTGTAGCCTCTGGCACCCCAGAGCTCAGCGTCGCCTTTGCGCGTCCCCGAGACGGCGGCTTCGACGAGCAGCACGTATGCGTCCGACAGGTCGGCGACGTGGATGTGGTTCCAGCGCGCTTTGCCCGGGCCGATGATCGGGATGTACTGGCCTGTGAGGATCAGTTTGGCCAGCTCGTAGACTTGGCGGCCGCGTTGGTTGATTGGACCACGGCCGTTGCCTGTAGTATGGTATGTTAGTGGGATGCTTGGCTTTGTTGAGGCGATGATGGGGAAGATGGTGATATGGACTGGAACTGGGACTCACCGTAGATCGTGGGCGGGCACACAATGTTCGTCTTGATCACGTCTGCGTGCTTGGTGCCGGCTTCGAGGACGACTTTGTCGACGTTGCGGTGGAAAGCCGAGTCGGGCAGGGTGGTGAGCTCATCGACGCCGCTCCAGTCGTTGTATTCCTTCTCAGACCACTCGCCGAGTCTGTCGGCCTCGCTGTCTTGGTAAGTCAGGATGCCCGTGCCGCCGGTGTGCAGCCAGTAGCCTGGGTTCTCTTTCGAGTGACCGGCGCGAATGCCTTCGGCGATGGCCTTTGCGGCGCCCTCATGATCGGAGGCATCTGCGGCGTCTAATGGAGTATAGTTAGTGGGAGGTTGCGTGGCTTGTGCAGGCTTGGTGTGAAAATACGTAGGACGACGTCTGCTTTGGCGGCTTCTTCTTTCAGGAGATCCGAGTCGTCGTTGCCACCCAGCACAATGCGGATGTTGGGGAAGGCTTTCTTCACGACGTCGGCTTTATCTTGTGTGCGCACAAGCGCAGAATATTCATAATCAGGGTGCTTCTCGTGCAGAGCGTAGAGAGCATCGCCAGCAATATAGCCGGTCACGCCAGTGCTGAGTTATGCGTCAGTCACGAAATGGGAGCATTGGATGGCGAGTGGTTCATACAGGAAGATTTTGGGTGCCATTGTATTTTCTGTTTAGAATTGGTGTAGCGTATTACTGTCTCAATTTCTCCATTGACTCGCCTTTTGAGAGTTATACACACAGATATTGATTACAAATGACGTGGATGAAGCAATATCCACCTAGGACTTTTCGTGACGTCGATGGCACGTTTCCCGCGGATCACGAATGTGGGCCATCCGCGGTTGCATGCACCCATGGCAAGCAGATCAGTAGTAGTTCCACTGTTGACGCCTGTCTGTGTTGTATATATTGATTCCTGACTGATCTATGCTAATGGCGGCCAATCGGGCACGTCGAACATACCTGGTGAGTCCGCTTCACAGCGTGTTTGGGATACTTTCTACCGACGGTGCTACATCAGCTTGAGGCTCTCATACTCGAATCGCACTACTGGGGACGATCTGGTAGTTTGGCCCAGTCGTATACCGGGTTGGTGAATGTGTAATCGATTGCGACCAAGAAGGAAAGACGAGAGAAAGACATGTCTGTGTTACCCCTCACTGCTTCATGGCCGCTTGACGGTTACGTCGTATTACGTCGGACTAGTATAGGTACTCTTTTGAATGATGGATACCGAATACGGTATGTGAAACAAAGTGACGTGTCTTGAGCAATCAATTATCCAAGTAAAGGTTATCACTTGTGGACGGGTATTGTGCCAATCACTCCTTGTTGGCCTGTAGATGTCCCTCAGATAACATAGTATATGATATACAGATGAGGGAGTTTTGCTATGTTGCCCCGATGGTTTAGTGGTATAATTCGCCCTTCGGGTTTTCTATCCCAGGAGTTTACCTCCTTGAGTATGGGCGAGGTCCCGCGTTCGATTCGCGGTTGGGGCCTTTTTTGCTGCTCTTTTGCCGTTCACACAACTGCCGGAACTGTGAGATCACTCATGGTCTTATCTTTGGGGGTGTCATCGCGATGTAGGTGGTTGAGAGGGCGGGAATTGTTCGGGGTTGGCGCGTTGCTTTGTCCCAAACGAAGCGAGTCTGGCTTGTATCATTATCTGAGTGTTGGAAACAGTAGGATCAATTGGGATGCAAATTAACCTCAAATTGACCACAAATTGACGTCGGATGTCGTATGGGCGATAATGTCAATTGATGGTGTATGTTGAATACCTGTAAGTAATGATACTACCTCGTATCCCCTAGCCCGACTCGAATTGATATAGTAACACATGATTTCAAATACATACGCACTGCAGGTCGTCCAGGCACAAAGAGGAAAAGAACAATAATTGACAGGAAACCAACGCTTTTTTGGAGTCTGAACAAATAAGTGTGGTTGGTAGACATGGAGGATGCATCGAAGATATAGAATTGGAATAGGAAGAGGTTCAAGCAACGCGGAAATCATCGCTCCAAAAAGATTCGACTTCGCTGACCGTGAAAGTGTCATCTACAGATCCAGTGGTGAACGATGCCGAGCAGTTCGTTGGTACCTGCAACAGAGATGGGTCCACGTTCGAGCTTAATTGCTCATTGTGGGAGAGAAGATGGGTTCCAGAGCCGTGAGATCGACTTCGAAGTATACTGTCCAAGTGCAAGGCGGCAGTGACAGCGCTCCGATCGGACGTCTGCATACTCGGGGTGGGACTAGAAGGAGATGTGTGAAGCAACAACGCATTTTGGGGTGCTGCGACATGGCTTTTTGACTTCGTGTGGCGGTCCAAATGGTCTTTTCGTTTGTACACTTTGTCGCAGTTGGCGCAAGGAAACTGTATATCCTTGTGTATGGTGTCGACGTGTCTCTTGAGGTCTTTCGGATACCTGAACGCGGAAGAGCAGTCATTGCATTTGTACCGCCGCCTTTTCTTTTTGTCATGTGTATCTTTGTGATGGCTGCGTATCTGTCAGCAACGTGCGATGCGTCAATGTCATCTCATGTGCTTACTTGAGGTCGGCTTTATTTCTACACTTCTTGGGGCATTTGTCGCACGCAAAGCTTGGTTGCTCGACCACAGCACTTAGAACTTCCGTTCTGCGTTGTAACTCGGCCTTCCTTCCGGAAACATAGCCAGCAACGTAAGGCGTCGAGTCGTCCCGGAAATCATCAGCGGTGGGTTCGATTGTCGTTCGGGACTCGCCTAATTGCTGGGGATGGGCATGATCCAGGTATGGCATGAGCATCTGTGGTTGGCTTGGTGTGGCCGGCTGTGTGCTCTGATCGACCGCAGTCACAGTCTCTGTGGTGTTTCCATTGGGGGTGTATACATTATCTCGGTATTTTTCCTGTCGCGGTGTTGTTCGAATGGGTGCGATCGTCGGGTTGTCCGGATACAGGTAACGCTGTGTCCAAACATTGTTCATATGCGTGTTGCTCGGCATCAAGCATGCAGCTATCTGTTCTGCAGTCCCGACCGACGGGTTGGGATAAGGGTGTTGCCGATAGTTGTCGGCAAAAGAAGGGGGAGGATAGTTGTACTGGGTCGTGAGGGTGTCGTTGGAGCAACTGTCTCCGAAGGCTCTCGGTGCCTACGTCTCGATGGTCAGTACAAGTAAGTACGAGCCTATAGCATGAGACCAAGTACCATAGGCACTCCGAGGGAATACTGACATTGAATGGAACATGCGGGTAGTATGTGCTCATGTGCTCCAATGCCAGATACTGGCCGGGAGCAATGAGGTCGTCGAACTGCGCATAATCCTCCGAGTCACCAAAGCGGGCCATGATGACGAAGGAGATGTATGCGCAGATGTACAGGTCAAGGAAGGGCAGGCTGAGCATATAAATGGTCGAACGCTCTGTCTAGCTTAGAAAAGAGCTGCAATTGAGCAATAAAGTCCAGTCTGATCGAGTTGTAGGATAAGAAGAGGAAGAAGCGCAATCCGCAGCATCTAAGTAATCGAGAGCGAAGAAGGGAGGCCTCCATCTGACATCGGCAGAAACAGCTTCAATTCGAGGCGCAGCATTTTGCGGTGCAATTGAGCGTGGCGCCGCGCTTCAAACATCACGAAAAGCAGATTGCGCAAGCAATGAACAATTTGTTGTTGCAAATTGTAAGACTAGAGAACCAGGCGACTGAGATGAGCTTCTGCGGCGTGGTTCGTCTCAGCTCCAGCTGAGCAGCCCCTCCTTTGGGGCCGGGGCCTCAGCTGATAAGAGGTGTACACATGCAGACTATGCATGGCGCCATTATGCAGAGCAGATCCGGCACTAGTCATTGCACAACAGGACAAGACAGGCTGCTGTGATGTCAGCAAACATCGTTGTAGACTATGGCACGTTCAGTCCAGAGCGACTTGGAGGATTGTGTTGGGGCCAAGAAGAAGTCCACCAAAGTATTGACTGTTCTGAAGACTTGTCTCGTCGATTAAGATACAGGAAGATGAGCATCTCATCAGCGATAATTTGGGACGCGTATAACGGTTGGAATACAATGATGAGTAGATGTATGTATTGCAAAGAACAATAACGAAGTCAAATCCCGAGGTGCCGTAAACAATGATGAAGATCAGGCACGGGCTGTCTTGGCCGCACCGAATGCTGTCATCCCGCAAGTCTACGAGTAATGTTACACGAATGATCTCCTACCCGCCACCTGATATACGTACACACGTCTGGCCGATGCGTGGCAGACGCACGGGAGACCCCGATAATATCTCGCCGAGCTCCAGACGAGGCACAAGAGACCAGAGCGTAATTTCGACGCCGACTCCATCAAAACCACCCGAAATCATCCAGCCAATTTGAGCACATCCCTCAGAATGATGCCGAGCATCCAGCTGCCGCGTCCAGAGAACCAAATGCGACACCATGAGTCTTCTGATGTCGGAGGAGGTGATCCTTGCGTGCAAATCCGCGCGTGCCGTAAACGCATCTAGGGTGATCACAGAAGAAAGCATGCTCGGTGGGCCGGTGGATCCTCTCATGTCTTCTTAAATCTTTAGATGCGATGAATCCTTTGCCACAGACTGCGCAGACCTGGGTCCTGGGACCATGCCAGCGAGCGTGGTGGCTTTGAAGGCGTCAGCAAGCTGTGTCTATTCAGATTCTGTGATGGAGAGGCAATCGACTTACTCTTTTTCGGATTTTGAGTTGAAAGTCTTACCACAATCCTGGCATGACAGTGAAGCAGATGACCCTGCATGGGATGGGGCCGCCCTGCGCTTCTTCAGAACCGGTGGTGGTGCGCTCGGACGGGCCAGTTTGCCAAAGCTTGTTCGGTCTGATACATTGTAGGTGCCCTTAGCCCAGATAGACAGTGTTGACGCATTCGTATCAGGGAGAGGTATCGGTGGCAGACTACGTTTTTCGAATAATGGTTCGACGTGCTGCGCGTCACTGATACGGTCAAGCTCATCTTGTGATTGCACAAGTGCATTGGGGACTAGTGGTAAAGAGAGCGACCCCGGGTTTGACAGGTGATACGTCGGCATCTCGAAAGAAGAAGGCGCTGTGAGCGAGGACTGAAAATCTCCCTCTGGCCAGCCCAAGTATTGGAACTCCTGTACTTCGCTCCATAGTGCTTCCGACAAGGTGGTCGACTGGAACGAGTTCGATGGCGCCTCCATGAGATGATCGTTGAACATGGGGTAGGAAGAGTGGTACGCCATATCGAAGGGGTACTCTGCCGCAGAGTGCGGCACATGCTGCGGCCACTGGGACACAGCTATCGAAGGCGTATCTATTGGACGTGCTATTGTCTGAGTCATCGACGCTGGCAGTTGCGCACCCAGCACAGGCTCTACGGCAACCAAGCTGTCTTTCCAACACGGCGACTGGATCGCCAGCGGTCTTGTCGTCTCGACGGCAGATCCTGTGAGTTGCCCAGCCAGTGACCTATACGCGCTGCCGGCTTCTACCGTTGCAAGCTGTGCACACATGCATCTGCATGGCTAACATGAAGGTCAGAGGTTGTCAATCAGACTCTCAATCTCGTAACATACCTGAGCTTGATCTACCTCTGCCGACAAAGGACTAAGGGTGTCAATGTTGACTTCGTCCAGCATGAAGTCGGTACCGTCCATCAAGAAGAATTCCTGCTCATTGCTCATTTCGAGATCCTGTAGCAGATCTAAGTTTGGCGAGAGTGTGAGAGTAGGGGTTGCCATTGTCGGGACAGAGATCCCCATGTTGGGTACTGGATATCTTTCCGCCATGGCGGCGGCGCACGCAAAAGGTATTGCTGTCGAACCAGAGCCAGATAGACTGAGTGTAAGCGGCGGTTGGAGATGTGTTATTGTTGTGGGTTGTGCAAGCTCTAAAGTCCAAGTAGAAGGTGACCGACACTACATCTTCGAAAGGCTGTGCTGAGTATGGCCTTGGTATACTGCTGCTCTAGCAGCCCAAGAGTCGGTGGCCTCTGTAAGGATCGGCTACCAATAAGTGAAGAGGGTTGGCAGCAAGGAAGCTTGGTATCTGAACAGAGAGTCGAGCAAAGGTGCCACACTCAAGGAGTGGGACGGCAACACTCTATCAATGTATCGCGAAAGGAAGACGGGCTTAGCTTTGTGTTAGACAGCAAACTCACGTTCACGAGCAGGAAGACATCATCTCATAGGCTGCCTTGTCTTTGAGGACCTATGACATGCGAGGCAGTGCATGGGATGTCCATCCGACAGTGCCGAGTACATCGCTCACCGGTATTGACCTGATGCACCCTCTGAAGCAGGCGCGACATCGCTCATAGAGGCGCAGAGTACCAGATAAGATAAGAGCTTATGCCGAGGGGGTTCGATGCGCAAGAGCGAGCATTCTCACGCTTAACAAGTGGACAACAAGCCGTATTTCGATCGCATGGCGAGAGACGTCGGCGACCAACGCCACACTGCGATGTCTCTACCATCTGTGCCACTGAAGTCGTTCGATTGATTGAATAGTAGACATCAACAACTTTTTCGACTGATAAAGAGTATGTGGTACAAGCCGGTAGTAAGCGTTCGAGGCGTCTGAGGCGTCTCTCAAACCCTCGGCTTACTGCATGTCGAAACCACCAACTCATGTGACGAATACCTCCAAAAGATCACCTTCTCAATTCAAAGCCTGGTTGTGCATGGTCAGGCATGAATATTCACAGCTTGAAAGCCTGAGCCCAGGTTGCCGCCTTCCCCGATATCTTGTCATGTTCTCGTAGGCGATATCCGCAATGCTGGAGCTGAGGCTTGATAAGCATCTGTACCTCGGCTTCACTCAGCGCCAGGATACCGTCATGCAGACATGATGCCTGAGATACTGAGGCACGGGGATAACATTGCAAGATGACATATTGACCAGATGTGTCGATTGACATGTCTGGTCCACGACGTTTTCGGCCAGCCCAGGTGTGCTCAACAGCCATCGACGCCACTACAGTAAAGCCGAGAGCGCCTTTGGACAGCGCATCAAAGCCACACGAAAGCCCGAACATGCATCTTTAGCGAGTCTCAAAGCATCAAGGAGAAATCCATTGCACTAGATCAAATCGCAAAGCCATTCTCGCTTACAGCTTCAACTGCAGGCCTGGCCAATGTCATGTACATCGTCTTGTCTGCATGTGTTCGAGACGCCCATTTTTCCCACAACGGAGAAAGCCACATGCATGTCTCAGATGCACGTGGGGATGCCGGATCTGGATGTCTGGCGCGGAAAGTTTAAAAGTGAGCTTGGCCATCTGATCATCGGCATACAGCCTTTTGTGATGGTGTGCCACATGTCGCGGCTCATGCTTGAGATGACACTAGGTCGAACTCCCGCACCTGCATAACATGGCATCTAGACAAGACAAGGCGAGGTTCGACACATTTCCCCATGCTAGACGCTAAACTGGGTGAAGCAAAGATGGCAAAAGCCGTCAACTATTTCCAAGGGTCTGGGACGATGAATTGTGGTACGGTTCGGTGAAAGGATTCTGCGCAATTGCTGGGCAGTACTACAGGTACCTGGATTGTGGCGGACTGAATTGCTCCGGCCACGTGGTCGCGGGATCGAGAAAGGCTGGTTTCCCAGTTCCACAACAAGCCTCGCCGTTTCTCCCGTCCGTTCGATATCTGAATGTGAAGGTGGAGGCACTTTGACATCTTGGCGGGACCCGGACAACAGAGAAACAGCTCACCTCTGGTGTGTAGCAGAGTATCCGCTATAGCCCGATCATGAAAACGTAGGTCAAGCATCATTGATATCAGATGTATGTTGCATTCATAGACCATCAAAGTAGTGTAACAACTGCAGTCAACTTGAGATTGCCGACGTGCACCAGACTTAGTGCCGAAACATGTCGGCAGTAACATGCTCGGGATTCTCTTTGAAACCTCACTGGTAGATATACAGTAGCCCGTTGGGAGATCATCGATTGCTTCGTGCACGGCACTCTGCATTCGTCGATGCACGCTATCCAATCATGTCAGTGGCACAAGAGCCCAGCGCTCTCATCAACATCGATTGGCCAACTTTATCAATGGCAGCCCAACCACTCATCTCGACTTGCAATTGACAGACACGAAGCGTTGAGCTGAGATGTGAATGACAGGTGATCATCTATATGGGTAGTTTAGTACCTATACCTATGCCAGTCGTACTCATTTACCCTCCACCCACAGCTGTATCTTCGCAAGAGAGATATTCCTCTCAACAATCAGACCAGTACGTCGCCCACTTGCTGTTGCCCTTGACGACATCGACGAACTCGCGAGCGATGACCCGGTCGGTCTGCTCACTGGGGTGCAACTCGTCGTACCACATGAAAGAATCCGGACTAGCGGGATCTCCAGTGCCATCTACGTTGGCGTAGCCCGTGACGTCGAGTGGCGCGGTGCCATTGAGGTAGCTGGCGGGGTTGTTGTAAATGTCCGTGAGCTGTTGGGACTACTGTTAGCACTTTAATAGTTGCGAGACAATGTGAATAGCCACGTACCAATCCGTTGATGTCCATGACAGCAATTTGCGCGCCCGGGAACTGGTTGACGACTTTTGTCAAGTATGGCGTCTCGTACTTGAAGATGTTGTTGACCAGCGAAACGTACTCCAACATCTTGTAGCTGATCTCGGTGATGTTGCTTGGCTTGTCTGGCCAGTACTGCGTCTTCGCCAGTCCACCCTTCCCAGGCAACCCGTATTGAGGGGTCAATTGCAAAGGCGCTACGTTCTGCAAGACGAAGTAACGGCCACCGTTGTCGTAGATCCTCTGGATGGCATTAAATACACAGTCAGTGTAGTTCACTATGGTCGTGCCCGCGACTTGCGCATCCGAAATGAAAGCGTAGTTGCCAAGATCATTGGTCCCAATGAAGACGCTGTAGACAGTCTCGTCTGCTGGGTCGTCCATGAACTTGGTGCCATTTGGATAGACGTATTTCGAGTCTGCAATGTAAGCAGGGATCTCGTACTGCTCCACGGCTGGGAAGGGTGCATTGATGGAGGCGAAGGTGCGTGGGGTAATGTCGTTGCTGCAGACGGCACCAGACACGGCGTAGTTATACACGTTCGCGCCGGAGTATTGCGCGACGTATTGTGGCCAGGGACGTCCTCCATCGGCGGAGTGGTAATTCTGCAGATTTACTTAGCGATGCGGTCTAGCTTAGGTATTTCATTCGACTCACTGCAGGATTCACCCAGCCCACTGGTGGAGCAGAGCCATTATGGCTGCCGAAGTAGTTCAGCCTCGAATCGTCAGTGTAGCTGTCTCCGAATGCTACCAAGCTCGTGAACTTCTTGAGGCTCCATTTCTCTGATTTAACGTCGGGTGCTTTGTATGTCTTATGACTGTTGCGAGGCGCCGCGGCAGCGAACGCTGTCAGCGCAGTCACAGCTGTCACGATAGATGATTTAGTCATGATGGGCATATAAAATTGCAACAGGCAATGACTGAAAGACGCACAGAGAGGTAAAGCTTGTTTATATACCTGGGCGTAGCCTACAACTCTACATGGCCAGCAGGAAAACGCGGCACCAAATTACTGCGTTTAGCGAATTGACGCAAGTCAAAATGCCGATTTCTGAGGTCATCTTCACTGGGCCGGCGCGAGCACGTGCAAAGACGTGAAGAAAACCACAAAAAGATGGTTATACTGCCGGTGCCTCTCCAACATTTCTCCAGTTCTTCCGAGTTTTTGCGGGGTATGTTGACCAGTTGACCCACTGCATTGATGACTTAGCCTAATAAGCACCGGATCAGCGGCGTTTATTTGAAAGCGTAAGTCGGAATCATGGGTAGTTGCCTGAGCAATCCTTCTAGACCAGCAACTCGTATACAATAACTCGCAGAGGATAGTGCCGTGCAAGTTTGAGGAAAGTCGTAGGAACTTGCGACTCCGTGTGAAGACACGCACCAGAGCAAATAGTCGCAAGCCGTCATCTTGCGAAATTGCCACTGAAGCCCTAGACGGGTGGCCGGGAGCGCAATAGGCAAAATCGACTGTATGACCGCGCAATATCTTTTAGACTCATTGGTGGCTGAGTGGCTTCCCGAGTGTTGACGCAATGTTCGCACGTGAAGAACAAACACGAAGTGCGCAGCAAGTCCGTACTGGTGGCCTGGATGTCTATTCCTTAGTCGAATCTACTTCGGCAGCCTCGAGCCACTTGCCCTCGACTGACTTTTTCCAGATGCGCACCGAACCCTCGTCAGCAGTAGAGATCAGCATGTCGCCAGTCGGATTCCATGAGACTCTCCAAGGCATGCCTTCCCTTACTTCGAGCTCTGCGACAAGTTTTGCTTCTTGTTTGACAGCTCCGGGTGCATCCGGCAGGTCGTCACGTCTGCCTTTGGCATTGCTGGCGAGACCGGCACCGATGCCAGATCGTGTCGGTCTGGCAGACGGGAATTGTGAGCGTGGCGTCAGAGGTTCAGCGTTTTCAATTCGATTGCTGAGTGTAGATAATGTGGTGGCGCCAGGTGTGTGCAGCTCGTAGATTCTGACGAAGCCATCTTTGCTTGCAGTGGCCAGTGTGTCGAAGCCGCGCATGCTGCCATTTGACCACGCGACATCTCGAACCAGTGCTTTGGCGCCGTCGAGAGTAGCTGCATTGTAGAATTTCCGGTCTTTGTCGGTGCGGAGAATGCGCACGATATTTCCGACTGCGACAGCAAGTCCCAGACTTTTGCGGTCCAAGCCTGCTAAGACTGCTGGCCATGCAGGTAAAGTCTCCTTGTGCCAGCTCAGTCTGAAGCTCGTCTCGTCCATTCTTGAAGGGATTTTGCACAGGTAGTCTTGCCAGAGAACTCTCCATGAAGACAGGTCATCGTGATCTTCTGGCTCGCATACAGTGATATAGCCATCTCTCGTCGCAACTGCAAGATAGCTCTCGGCTCCGATATTCTTAAGGTCAAGACCCATGAACGGCACCCCAGTCGCGGTGACCAGCTGAAAAATTCGCTTCCAGCGCCGACCGGAGTTGACAGCCTCGTTGACGTCTTCTTGCCAAATCTTGAGCGTCCCATCTTCGCCAATGGATGCGACGTGCTCTCCAACATACGGACCATTCCACTTCACGTCGGTGACCTGTGCGTCATGCGCGGTCCACGCGTCGGTCACAATCCACGCGCCGGTCTTCTCATTGCAATCCCAGACCTTGAGCTTGTGGTCTGACGAAGATGTGGCAGCGCGTGTGCCGTAGACATTGTAGCTCACCGCCAGAAGCAAGTCTCGATGGCCGTGAGAAAAGCGGTGGGCGCCAGTGGCGGCCATCTTTCGCGAGCAAGAGTCCACTGCCCTATTTTTCGCGACAAATGGTGAATACTAGGCCAGGGAGTAGCATGCAGCCCTGTGGCGACGAAAGAGCGAGGTTGACCCAACGTGCCGATCCACAAGTGCCTGTGTTACGGTGTGGATGCGGAGGGTCTGCAACCTTGCGGATGATCTATCAGCGTGTCAATGTATCAGGGCGCGCCGTGGTAGCCTCAGCACGTTGTGTCTATCCTGGAAGCGATCTTCACAGCCCTGCAACACATGAATCAAAACAGGAGGAGTGCGCTCCGCCTCACAGAGACCCTCGAGCCGGCGCATCGAAGAGGGAGGGAGGCGAAGTTCAAAGTGCCAAGCCAAGCTTTCGTGTCGCTTAACCCGCATCCGCTGCAGCCAGCTGTTCCAAAACACGCAGATCCACTGGACACTGGGCAGTCAACCACAGCGTGGCGAGCAAAGCAGTGAGCGAGGAATGCACAAGTCGGCATCATGCTGGCACTCACATCTACCGAGGCGTACTCATTGAGCGTCTTGTCCATCGCCTGCATCTCTGTGCTGGTCAACGCCTGGCGCAGTGATGGAGAGCCGTTGTTCGCTTCGCTTGCCATCTCCGGTGTTGCATTCGCTTTCTCGTATGCCTTGATTCCATGGACTGCGGACGTGTTCGTACGACGAGGCTTCAGCGGCAAGGACTTATCCAAAAGAAACCCGACTGTATTGTGAGTTGGGTTTGTGAACACGTATGCAATTGAGCCGCTAACACATTGATAGACCTGAGGCTATGGGCTTGTGTTCCGCACTCGTATACTTGCTAGCCATCGTGAATTTTTTACCGTTTGCTTTCAAACGTGATATTGCAGCCGCAGCGTTCGGCATCAACGACAAAAACCGAGTTATCGAGGCCGGCGAACTCGAAAATGGACGTTTCTTACATCGATTCCCCCTCGAAAAGGTAGGGTCCAACGGTTTCACGATTGCATGGCTTGGTCGACTGACACTGGCCAGCTCGCATCTTACGGCTTCGCGTATGGAACATTGGCGACCGTGACCATTCTCGGCATCCTCGACGACTCCTTCGACATGCGTTGGCGACACAAATTCTTCATTCCAGCCTTTGCCGCGCTGCCGATGCTGGGCCTCTATTTTGTCGATTTCGGAGTGACCCACGTCGTCGTGCCTGTGCCGCTGCGAAATTACCTAGGAGACCTGGTGGATCTGGGAGGATTCTACTACCTCTACATGGCGGCGATTTCGATTTTCTGCCCAAACTGCATCAACATCCTGGCCGGCGTGAACGGCATCGAAGTGGGGCAGTCTTTGGTAATCGCCTTCCTACTGGTGCTCAACGACATGCTCTACTTGTCACCGAGACTGCAGCAACCGCACCCAGCAGCCGAGAGTCATCTGTTTAGTGTTTACCTCTTGCTGCCCTTCATTGGCGTGTCGCTCGCCTTGTTGAAGCACAATTGGTTTCCCGCGAAAGTCTTTGTCGGCGACACTTACTGTTACTTCGCCGGAATGGTCTTTGCAGTGGTGGGAATTCTAGGCCACTTCAGCAAAACCCTACTGTTATTGTTCATTCCCCAGATCTTCAACTTCTGCTACTCAGCTCCACAGCTGTTTAAGATCGTGCCCTGTCCGCGCCACAGGCTTCCGCGGTTCAACGCACGCACCGGCTTGCTCGAGCCATCAGTTGCGACGTTTGCAGAGGAGAAGCCGCTGCGACCAGTGGTTGGGGAGGTACTGAAAGTCCTGGCCAAATTGCGCCTGGTGAGGGTGGAGACGGACGGCAAGGGAAGAGTGACCGAGACGAGCAACTTCACGATTCTCAATCTCTGGCTTGTCTGGCGCGGGCCACTCCGGGAAGACCGGCTGGCGGTTGAGATCTTGATTATGCAGACAATTTGCGGTCTCGCAGGGCTGTGGATAAGGCACAGTCTTGCGCTGCTCCTCTTCACTGTGGATAACAGATTCTAGCGGTAGCACAAGTACATAGAAAAGGCAGTGATTGGGCGGATACGCCAACACTCCAATGTATTGCAAGGGTTATCCGGAAGTGTCGACGTTTCGGATATGCAGGAAGCGGGTCTCTACAGGGCAGCAATCTTGAGTATGTGAGCCTGAGTCGGCGGGCAAGGTGGCGATATCTCCGTGATATGGCCGCGTATGCACAGATGGATGCCGCTGTTTGCTGGCAAAACGGCATATTCACGTTGCACGCTCGCGCTAGGAGGTACTGCAGGCGGCTGGAGACAGCAAACGCTGTCCGAAGCAGCATTGATTGCAGGATTGCAATCGTGCCAGTGCTTCAGCTTTACCGCCGGACAGATGTCGCGCAAACGGAAGAGCGAGCTACGGCAGGCTACTCGCGGTTCCTGGGCGTCATCCCTGCATATCTATGGCTCTCGTCACGTTCGCGCCGAGTCAGTGGGTCGCCTTGAAACCAGGCCCTGTCGATCCGGCGAGGTTTATGTGGCGCAACGGGCCGTCGCTCGTGTTGGCGATGGGCTTTGGACGAATGGGACAAGCCATGGCCGAGAAGGGGCTCGACTTAGCGCCACCAAAGCGTGCGATAGCCAGACCTCCTTGGTAGACATACGCAACACACGCAGCACCACGGTACACGTGCCATCGAGACTGCTCGAGACATGACTCCAACAGCCCTGATGCCGCCATGGAGTGCCGTTGGTGGTATGCGTGGTGCGACAGGGATTGACACCTCCCCGGGTGCATGGGAAACGATGTACGACCCCCGGCGCGACCAACGATGGCCTTGCGCCAGGGATCCACGCAGTGCCGGAGATCCAGAGCACATGGCTCACAGCAGAAGACTACTTCAGTCGACGCCCGGCCGCTTCTGTTCAGGTTCGAGGTCTCCATCTGCTTCTTCGGACCATCTCTCGTTACGCGCCTCTGTGAGGTTGCTGCCATTGTCAATCAATCGTTCTTTCAGTGCTCTTGACGAGCCAGTCATTCATTCAGAACCACCACATTGACATCCCTTGTCCCTCGTTTCAACAAGAAAAATCCCTCCCTTGATTTGATATCAGGAAAAGCAGACTGAGTCGCTATACCAAAACCCGCAGCAACAATCACCAACGCACGCACTATCACAAGATGTACTCTCTCACGCTGGCCGTTACCGCTCTTGCAGCAACCATCCGCACTGCCGCTGCCACTGATGTCTTCGCCCACTTCATGGTCCAGAACTCCTGGGCTTACAACCAGGCTCAGTGGAAGGCAGACATGCAATCCGCCAAGTCCATCGGAATCGACGCCTTCGCCATGAACTGGATGCCCCCAGACTGCCAGAGCGGTCTTGGATGGCAGGAGGACCGCATTGACGACGCCTACAAGGCTGCCGAGGAGGTCGGCTTCAAGATCGTCCACTCCTTCGACATGTCCTGGACCGAGTGCAACAACGGCGGCTACTGGAACACCACATACATGGCCGATGTCCTCCAGAAGCACGCTAGCAGCAAGGCCACATACCGCTGGAACAGCAACATGCTCGTCACCACCTACGGTGGCGACCGCGTCCAGCAATACGGCAACCTCTTCTTCGCGGACCTCAAGGCGAAGATGAAGTTCTCCGGCAACGCAATCTCTTTCACTCCTGCCCTTACCAGCTACTCCGACAAGGCCCAGAAGGACCCCGATGGCGCCGCCTTCCAGATGATCCAGGACTTCCCCACCACTGACGGCTACTTCAACTGGCAGGCTTGGCCCATGACTGACAACGTCAACAACACCTGCACCCCCGACGAGGCCTTCCAGTACGCCATGAAGAAGTCAGGCAAGACCGGCCCTTACATGATGGCCGTCTCCCCGTGGCAATTCAAGGATCTCGACAACGGCAGCAACATGGACGCCTGGGTCGCTCCCGGTGACTGGCTCTTCGTCAAGCGTCTCGAAGCCATCGCACAGCAGGAAGTCAAGCCCGACATCATCGAGCTCCTGACCTGGAACGACTGGTGCGAGTCTCACTACCTCCGCGACCTTCCCGGCAACTCCACATCCGCCACCGACTACGCCGACATGAGCAGCATGGAGGCCTACGTCGCCGGCCAGAACCACTCCCCCTGGCGTATCATCACCAAGTACTACATCTCCTGGTGGAAGAACGGCAAGAAGCCCGAGATTACCGAAGACCAGGTCGTCTTCTGGTACCGCGTCCACGCCAAGGACGCCCAGTGCAACCAGGGCTCAGCCGTCATCCGCAACAGCGACATGCTCGAGGACGCCGTCTTCGCCTGGGCCGCCGTCACCAAGGACTCCAGGATCTCCATGAGCCTTGGCAGTAACAAGTACCACGATTTCTTGGCGGACGCCTCTGGCCCGGCTCTTGGCTCCATGCCCTTCCCTCAGCAGCTCAATGGCGATAGACCTATCGTTGCTATCATGCAGAACAACCAGACCGCCTACTACGGCGAGGGCTCCAAGCCTGTCACTTCGTGGTGCTCGACCAAGAACTTCAACCCTGTCGTCAACCTTGTAGGTCAGGGAAGCGCCAACCGTGGTCACTCATGAGCGTCAAACGATTCGGGAGCCACTGGCTAGGATATACACATAGACAACGCACTCCAACCCGCACATACCAGCGAGTGCCTTCTTGCTACACTCTGCTTCTTTATCTTCTGCATTTGCATTGCGCTTGGCGAGCTTCTTTACTTGATTTTCGACGTCTTCTTCTTGGGAGGAACGGGTTTTACGATTTGACGCGGAAGGGTTCGGGCTTACATTCTGATATACCATTGATCTTTTGAAAAGACCAAACACTGTTTTTTTAGATGGCAGTTCGGAAAGGTTGTTACTCAGCACGACCAACTAGCTCATTGAAGTGATATACCAATTGAAGCGCTTTCTGAACAAGATTTTCCCGATTTCAATTGTATGCAGTTGTATGTGGCTTCGTTTCAATCTCCTGTCATGTCTCTCATTACTATCCAACATCCATCTAAATCACTCCGTGTGGCGTCCACCACACATCTCAGCCTCCCAATCCATATCAGGCTGTGCCTCCCAGTAAAGGGCTTCAGGATCGCTCGCGGAATCAAACGTAAACTTGGCGGCTTCATCAGGCACATACACCTTCGGCAAGCCATTGGCAGCGGCCGCCTCGGCGAGCAATTGAACCTGACAGCTCCTCTCCATCAGCGTGTACAGGTAGCACGCCTCGTCCACGGTGCTGCCGACAGTCAACAGACCGTGGTTCCGCAAGATCAGGCCTTTGCCTTTTGGTCCGAGGGCCTTGGCAAGGCGCTCGCCTTCTTCCTCTGAGAAGACGACGCCGTTGAACTCCTGTCTCTATTGTTAGTATCGTCGTGAAACATCATCTGTCAGCACACGCCTCACCTCGTAAACGGCCTGCGCATCCCCGTAAAAATACGTAACATCCTGATTCAGCATCTCCAACGGCTTCGCAAACGCACTCCACGCCTTGCCGTACGGACTATGCGTATGGCAAGCAGCAGTGACATCCGGCCGCGCCTTGTGCACAGCGCTATGAATCAGGAAACCCGCCGCATTAGCCGGCAAGCTCATATTGCCGCCGATCGCCTTGCCATCATAGTCCACCAGAATCATGTCGCTGGCTTTCAGCAGGCCAAAGTGCTTCGACAGCGGGTTCGTCCAGAAGGTGTGCGGGTTCTCCGGGTCGCGGACGGAGATGTGGCCGGACATGCCTTCGGTGTAGCCTTTGCGTGCGAAGACGCGGAAGGCGAGGGCCATTTTAGAGAGCATCCATTGGCGATGTTGGGCATACGAGGGGAAGGTTGGGATGCCGGGGAGGGATTGGCCTTGAGAGATGAGTTGGAGGGCGGTTTTGGGCTCGCCGTCTTTGCCATCTTTCATCTGTTGTTTGGGAGTGGTTGTAGGCTGTTGGGCGCCAGGGTCGGTGATTGCTGAGGGCGCCATGATGATGATTGTGATGATGAATATCTGTTCTGTTCTGATGCTGTTTTTCCTGTGGCGCGAAATTTGCTGTTTTTCGATGGATGGATTGAGCCCTTATCAATACTATAGCTGACCACAGCCAAGGTGTTATCGGAGGGCGCGGACACCACTGACTGATTAACAACGCCGCCTTTCAGTTTCCCCGGTTGGAGTGGTGGCGACCATGTGGAGAACGAGATCAACCGCATCGGCCAACCACGGCCAACTTCTCGGCCAGCTCGCCCAATGTGCCGAAGCAGATCTAATGGCAATCAAGAACACGTTGTTGTTTTCGTATACCACGAAAATCCTGTCAACTCACAGTGTGTCATAAGAAAAGAGCCTGAGAGCTATACCGGAGTCAGCAAACGTTGGACACTTCTCCAACTGCCGACGAACCACGAGACATAGCTTAGAGCTCAATCGATCCGACCAGGATAAGCTATCAACTGGCACTATCTATGCGCTGCTCGTTCACAACCATATTATAAACTTTCATAAAGATAGAAACACCATCGCATTCAACGCGATCCACCAGCAGTCATGCTCACGGTAAGTAACATCTACTATGCCTCCTTGGAAGCCAGCTAAGTATCCCAGAATATCGTTGAAGCATCGATAGCCGACCTACAAGATGCACTTGCCACAGGAACAATCACAAGCGTCGATCTGATAGCAAAGTACCTTCTGCGCATCCACACATACGACTTCCGTGGCCCATGTCTCAACTCCATTGTCCAATTGAACCCAGATGTCTTCCGAGAAGCCGAAGCCTCTGATGAGAGACGAGCCCACGGCAAATCCAGAGGACCTCTGGACGGGATTCCATATACTCTCAAAGACAGCATGAAGTACAAAGGCATGACTTGCTCTTCTGGGTCTCCTGCGTTCGCGAACCTCGTTGCCAGAGAGGACTCGTTTGTGGCAGAACAACTCCGAAAGGCCGGTGCAGTGTGCATCGGCACCACTAACACGCCTCCTATGATGGCTTCGGGCATGCACCGTGGGTTGTACGGACGTGCAGAGAGCTCATACAACTTGGAGTACCTGACTGCAGCATTCTCGTCCGGTTCTTCCAACGGCTCGGCCACATCTACTGCTGCGAGCTTCGCTGCTTTCGGCTTGGGATCAGAGACCGTAAGCTCTGGTCGCTCGCCAGCCTCTAATAATGCTCTCGTTGCGTATACCGGGTCTCGAGACATGATCTCACCGCGTGGAGTCTGGCCTCTCTATCCGACGTGCGATGTCTTGGTACCACACACTCGCACGCTGGAGGACATGCTCAGAGTCCTTGATTGCCTCGCTGTCAAGGATCATAGAGACCACGAGAATTTCTGGTCGCAGCAAAAGTATGTCAGCATCGAAGACGTCAAGCGTCCAGGATCTTATCTTGAGCTGCTGGAAAACGCCGACAATGCTCTGAAAGGCAAGAGGTTAGCTGCGCCAAAAATGTTTATAGGTGGTGATGACCCAAAAGCCAAACCAACCTTTGTCTCGGAAGAAGTGATCGCGCTGTGGAAGTCTACGCGTAAAATTCTCGAGGCGCTCGGTGCTACAGTCATAGAGACAGACTTCCCACTCGTCTCAAATTACGAAGACGATTCCACCTCAGGCCACACGAACAACGTCGCAGGTTTCCAACCAGACTGGAATGGCAAAGAGCGTGGCGAGCTCGTAGCCTACCTCTGGGACGACTTCCTCAAATCAAACGGCGATCCAAATTATCCAGACCTCGCATCCGCCGACGGTAGTCAGATGTTCCCCAGGCCAAGTAACTACATCCCCGATCGATACCTGGAGCAGAAGAACTTCATGAACTACCCAGGTCTCGTCGAGCGCGCCCGCGAGCGCAACGGCAAATCCATCTGGGACATCGAAGGAATCGCAGAGGCCTTGCCCGCTCTGGAAGCGCAACGCAAGCGGGATCTAGAAGACTGGATGGTGAGACAGGACATCGACGCAGTAGTCTTCCCTGCCAACGGAGACGTGGGCAAAGCGAATTTAGAGCACAACGACGCAAGTGCCAAGCACGCTCTCCAGAATGGTGTCAAGTACTCGAACGGCAACCGAGCGATCAGACACATGGGTGTGCCGACTGTCAGCACGACAATGGGTCTCATGGCAGAGAAGAAAATGCCCTGCAATCTTACTTTCGCAGGCAAGCACGGCCAAGACTGCGAGCTACTGCAATTTGCTCGAGCATTTGAGCAAGCTACACCGAGCAGATCAAAGCCCCCTGTAACACCGGAGCTACCCACTGATGCTGTCGCGGCTGGTGCGAAAGATTCTAACGGCAATGGTCCATATGCGCCTCCGAAGCTCTCAATTATGGATTCTTACGTCGAAGGAAACACTCTGCACATGTCTGGTACCCTGAATGCGTTGGATGATGGCGCAGACACTGAACTGCAAGTATTCGTGGATGGCAAATCGGTCTCGCCTGTGAAAGAAGGCTTTGCATGGTCTGTCGCGGCGGACATTGAGCCCTTCACTCCCGAGACGCCGCTGTACGGTGGCTACAGTGTTCATGTGGGGAAAGTCAATGTTCTGGTAGTCGCTCGTGGCAAAGGTGGTGTCACAGGTGAAGTCTTGTCGGTCAACATTTGAAGTCGACTTGGAGCTATCATTTGAGATTGCGATTGTCCTTTGTGTCGTAACATGCCTAGCTACCATCCCATCGAAGACGTGACCATGGGTATGCAAGTAATCATTCGATCGTTCCAGCACTCATATCTCCTTGCACCATCGAGCCCAACTGCCCAAGTCAACGCCCGACTGCCCAATCTCCTCAAGACTGACGTCTGCCCTTCCAGCAGTTCCTCCGCCGCCTCTGCCAGAATAGACATCGTCCAACATCAAGCCCATATCAACCAGATCCATCCACGCATCTTTGGCAACATCTTTGGTCCAGAGTCTGCCTCCAGAGCCCATTGCGCCGGAAGCTGCAGCTTGAATCTTTGCTTTTGATGCGAGAAGCTTGTACTCTTCATACGCGAGGTTGAAGCTCACCGTCTCCGTCGAGTGGATGGTAGTCTGCCTCGCGGCGCAGATGAGTAGAGCAAGCTGCAAGGTGGAAAGCGTGGTGAGTAGAGTGAGTTTCGAGTCCGGAGGGGAGAGTTGCGGGCTTAGCGAGGCGATGAGATGGTCCTGAATAGCTGTGTGCATATTGGCTGACGGTGGCAGAGTGGCGATCGGACTCATGAGAGCAGCAAGCAGGTCATTGACTGATTTAGTGGTATAGTAGATGCGATGAAGCAATGCCTCGACAGCTTCCGATGATAACACTCCTTCAATCGCAGCGTTCCATGCATCCAACGATGTTCCTGTCGATTCTTCGACGTCGTCATCAGGAGCTTGATCAATTACTGCTCTTTCTTCGTCGTCTAGCGAGGACTCATAAACTTCCAGTGCAGCCTTACAGACTTCGACAAAAGCGGCGAAGCTCTTCGGTGAGCTGAGGTGCACATAGCGATGACTAAAACGACTCTTGACTCTCTTCTCCAAGGACTCCGCGACATCAATTCTTGTGGTCAAACCCAGAACCGCAATTGGAGCCTTCCGGCTTTGGGCAATGTCGAACAGATTGTAAAGCAGTGTTTGTCTAGGATGCGATGCGAAAAGTTCGAACTCATCGAGGATGAAGATGACACTTTTGTTGGTCTGACCGGGTAATTGCTCTTGACCCAGCTCGAGCGGATGCGACAGAAGAGCCAGTAGTGAGGCAAGAGTGTCGGCGTAGTTTCGTGTGGTGTTCTCTTCCTCGTCCAAGTCCATCTCACGACCGAGCTGTCGCCAAATCTCGCGCAAAGCGATCTTGTCATCAGTATGAATGAAGCCGTTGAGCCTTACAGCGTGGAAGTCATCGGGGTGCTCCTTAGCTTGCTCGCGAAGAATTTGATTGACCAAAGCAGTCTTGCCGCTTCCTCTCGCGCCAATAAGAAGCATGCTGTTGCTTTCGCCGGCTGTGATGGTTTGATTGATGACTGTATTCACCTTGGTGTACTCATCGCTAAGATTCGCTAAGGGTATATGCCGTTTGCCGTAAATCTTTTCGAGTGTTATGCGCTGTAGGAGTTGTATCTGTGCCTCAACAAGCGAAGGTAGGCTGTCCGGTCCTGTTGCTGATTTTTTGGGCTTGACAGCAGCATTTTTTTGGGGCGTCGCGAAAGGAAGTGGCCGCACTGATGCATGTTGTGTTGTTTCTTTCGCAGAAATGTTCAACTCATCCTCGGAATCGTCGATTTCCATGACATCTCCATCCAACAAAATGTCAGGCACGGGTTGCGGCGCGACTGTAATGGTCTCAGCATCAGCATCCTTGCGTGGTCTTCCGCGCGCCTTTCTCTCTGATGTCGTAGTCCTCGCTGCTTGTGTGTTCGCTGCTGGTGTCTTCCTTTCAGCTGGTGTTTTCCTCTGAGTCGGTGTCTTCTTTCCAACTGGCGTTCCTTTCGCCGCCAGCACAGTCTCCTCGTTCGCCAATTGTCCATTGACGGTTCCGGTGCCATTCTGCCTTGGAGTTTGTGACCTTGAACCCACGCGCCGGCCGTTAGCCTGAGCAGGTGTGGTGGTGTCAGCACCTTCCGCATCAGCGTCGTTCCGAGCAGCTCGTTCCAGATCTCGAATCTCGTCCTCGAAGGTCTTTTTCTTGGTGACCGGCGTCGGTTTTGACGCCGATTGTGTCTTTTCAGCCTGCTCCCGCAACTTGGTCGATAGTTGTTTCCTGCGACCACTCGCTCGCAAAGCAGAGACAGCGGAGCCACTGTCGGAGTCGTCTTCGGCGATCTCAATTGCATTTGTGACCTGGCTCTTACTATCGTCGCCGCCATTCTTCTCTTTCGCTCTCATCGAAGCAAGGCGCGGGTCGGCGAATTTCTTAAAGAAGCCAGCCATCTTGATCGATCTCGCTGGAGTCGCTGGCGCGGTTTCCACCACCGCTGGCCCGACCTCCTCCCCATGACCAGTTGCTTTCTCTGCCCTTTTCGCTTTCAACTTCTCGGCCGCGCTTTGCGGTGCTCTCGTAGTCGTCGAAGTGCTGTTGACATCTTGCGGTTGAGCATTCTCCTTGGATTGAGAGAATGGAGTTAAACCGGCTCGAGCCTCCTTCGCACGGCTTGCTGGTGTGCCGCTCAGGGTAGCCTTTGGTGTAGCCCTCTTCCGGGTAGCTGGCGCTGGTGCTGGTGACTTCTTGCTAGGCGTGTCCAGTTTCCTGCGCTTCGTCTCTCTAGGAGACTCCATAATTGTTGGTGTTTCCGTTAGAAGAAGTGCGGTAATTGAGGTCCAGATGTGTTTATGTGCTCGCCATAGTGACCATCCAGAAGATCTAGCGTCGCACCAATTGTGTGATCTTCACTTGTTGTTTGCTTCTTGTTGGATGATCTGCGGCGCTTCCATTAAGTTAGGCGCGCTTGCTTGCTTGACACGAAAGGAACACGATGTCAGGCTGCACATTTAGGGTTCGGGTTAAACGGTTGAGCCTTCCACTTCACAAATATTGAATGCTATTTCTTCCTCGTTCTCATATTCATGCAAGCACAATATGAAGTGGTTTCATTGAAGAAATTGATGAAAGCTTATATGACCTGTTAATCGACTTATCCGCGGGTAGATTTATCGCAAGCAGGCTTTCATTTCCGGTGCAAGTGCTTGCCTCCCACGAAAGCAGATGAAGAAGCCGAGTAGTCTCGTTGTTGTTGACGAGGTCTTCCTCCTCCCAGCGTGCTACCTTCATGCTACCTTCGAGGGTGCCATCAACAGTCCACTGGAACGAAATGATGCCTGCTACCGCGAACAGAGATAGACGGCATGCCTGCGAGATTGCCCGGTGGTAAGGACAAGACCCAATGCTCATATTTCCTCGAGAAGGCCACCATGCGCCACTGAAGACCCTCAAGGCGTGTATCGCCCAAGTCTATTTATTTCCGTGGTCAGATCGTGTACGTGCAGTCTTCGTGGAGATCTCTCAGATCAGATCATGAGAGACAGGCGTTCATGCACATGCTAAATACAAGAACGCGCTCAAGTGAACGCCTGGGCTCCATGCCGCGCCGAGCATTGAGGTAAAAAGCCGGACTGGGTAAGGAGCAGCAGGCGATTGATATCGTTACCTGTATGCTATGCTATGGATGATACTCATATCTCAAGGGCGTAAGACAAAGGACTAGTCAATTGCTACATCGACGGCCTCGAGAGCTGCAGATGGGACAAGTAAGGCGAATGTCGAGACTGCGGCAACCATCGACCTTCACTTCACTTGCGCATCTTCCATGTTACTGGGATCACTCACTTGTTGCCAACACAACTGCCTTTCGACTGCCCTGATATCTTTCCATCCCTCGACATATGCCTCCTCCATACCCATCAAGCACTGCCAACCTCTCACTGAATACCACCGAAAGTTTTGCGCTAATGGCATCAAAGACAGACTCAATCTCAACCACTCCGCCCAATGAAAGTCGCCACCTATCTCGACCTGCCATCATAGGAATATCAATCGGGGCCCCACTAGGCCTAATCGCCATCGCACTCCTCCTCTGGAGCGCTCGCCGCCACCGCAGAAATAGAGCCAATACCACTCTGGTCGTCTGTTCCCCGCCAATCCCAATCGATCGATCCACCATTCAAGTGATCCCGAATGCAGATATAGAGGCTACACCTGCCTTTCACCACTCGCTTCCAGAGCGAGCCCATTGAGCTCGAAGACTCTGCGGCCGTACCGACGACCTACCATGACTCACAGATGAGCGAGCCCGAAGGCACATCAATCTACAGCAACCGCGTTTCAGCCATCACCACCGACGAGAACAACCGTTGGTCTGCTGTCTCTTCTCTGCGGTCAATCTGGCAACCCAGCAGACTAAAAGCAATAGCACGTACGGCGGAAGTGAGGCCTGCGACTACGGACATGTAGATCGTCAACCAGCAGCACTACGGCCCAGTGCAGCATTAGTCTCCTTCTAAACACCACCAGGAAGGCTTGAATTGATCCCCTGAGAATCGACTACCAACGATTTAAGAAGACAGCATCGAGCTCTCGAGGAGCCAGAAGCCAAGCATGGAGTGGCCAGATGAGAAAGAGGGTAAAGAAGCCGAGCTTCTGCAATGGCGTCGAATTGAGTGATTTGGATGAGTTTGCGGCTTGTTGATTAGCAACAGTGGTTGCTAGGCACAGCAGGTTGACGTTTTGGAGAGTCGCAAGTATGGACGAGTCTTGTATTTTCTTAGGCATCTGTTCGATGGCAGGAGAGTAGGTACGTCCCAAACATTGAATTTCTGTGTCCAGAGCCACAAATTTGTCTGAGCCGTTCGCTTTACTCGAGCTCGAATTCACACACTTCACTCACTTCGCTTTCTTCCCGCTCTCGCGGCTAGCGCACGGATGCCACTTCTTGGCCTTCATTTGCTCAAATGAACGCAAACGCTGTGTTCACACCGCAGCCGCGCGACAACTCGACCCTCAAGCACTCATGCACCCAACAAGCCGGGACTGCAATCAACATATCTGAGTGGTCTTCGCCGTTCGGCCTGCTGCTCTCTGTCACTTCATCGCCCGGTGCTTACATCGCTACGCATTGTCGGCACCATGTACTCACTGGTAGCGCTCGCTGCTACCCTGATGGGGAAGCTCATCATGTTTGTCTCTCTCCACGGCGGCTCACGGACTCTTGCAGACAACACATCACCAAATGACATGTGCTATTGGCCAAACGGTGATCTCACTGGAACTGGCGTACCTTGCACATACGATGGAAGTGTCGGTAACTGCTGTTCGCCAGGCTTTGCGTGCATGAATACCGGCATTTGCAAACTCGATGGGGCTGAGTACTATGAACGCCATTCGTGCACCGATAGCAGTTGGTTGGATCCAAGCTGCTCGCAAATGTGCATCGAAGGTATCTCCTTCGCTCGTCCTCTGCACGTGTGTCAATGCTCTAATCTCTACTAGATAGAATGTCTTCCAACTACAGCGTGGTGAAAGCTTGCATCAACGAAAACAACAATAGCACGATCTACTGCTGCAACACAGTTTCTGGTCTTGACGCCGATTGCTGTAACAGCGCGGTACCCGGTTTCGAAAGATGGAATTTTGGAAGCAAAGATGTGCATGCGACTGCTTTCATTATGAAGGATGGCTCTTTCTCCGGGGTTTTCGAACTGACTCAGTCGACCGTTAATGGTAAGCATTTCTTCACGGCTTGATCGACAACTCGAAGCTAAGAGGTCATAGGTGACATCTTATTCACCATTACAGCCGGTGCCGAGTCAACTTTGGTGCTCGACGCCACCGAGTTTGTCGTCGCTGATGGCCCAACAGTGACGCCAGTGACTGTTGTGATCACGACGACTGACTCTGAGGCCTCAATGTATACAACCGACTCCACAACTTCCGCCGTATCTCCGAACAGTTCTACAGCATCTGCATCTTCTGCTTTGGGCAATTCAGCGGTTTCGCCAGATGTGAACACGGAGTCTAAATCGAGTTCAGCCACCAACAACCACAGATCAACCATCATAGGAGTGGCAATTGGTGTACCGCTGGGACTGCTCGGTATTGTGTTACTCTCATTTATCCTACGCCGTCATCTCAAGAATAAAGCTCTTCACACTGCAACCTCGGTCGTGTACTTCCCACCAGATCCTATTGACCCTTGCGCCACCAGAATTTTTCCTAAGATTGAGCTGGACACAACGCCAAACGCCATCTATGAGTTAGATGGCGCTAGCGCTCCGAGTGAACTCGAAGTCTCCGTGAGCGTATCGGTCGGCGCAAGAAGACCCCTCTCGGCCATCAGTGAGCTCGAAGGCTCACCGGTTACGCCGCCAGACCCAATTAGTCGCGCATCGGTGGCGACAACCTTGAATGAGAATCGCTGGTCTAACGTCTCCTCTCTGGCACCGCCACCAGCGCACCAGTCATCAAGAGCGATTTTGTCAATCGTCAGCCAGCAGCACCATGGTTCTGGACAGGATGTTTTCCTCACCCCACCGCGCCCACATGCTTCGCATCGTCTTTCCAGACCCACATCGGGACTCCTGCCGGAGATTGAAGTAGCCGACGACGAGACTCACTCGACATCCAAGTCCAGCACCATTACTGCGAACAAGCAGGGCAACAGTGGCATACATGAATCAAATGAAGGCGAGCAAGCCGTTGCAGATCGAGGAACACATGAAGGTGAGCAAACCGCCATATCCGAAACAGCACGTACAAGCGGCGAGAGTGTACGAGCAGGCGAGAGGCCTCACGAAAGAGAGGCCGCCGACGAGGACGAGGTTTCACGCAAGAGCGGCACCAAGGTACAGTCAGGCGAGGTCATGCATGCCGGTAAGATTACCAGCGAAGTTGAGGCGGCCCACAAATGCGAGGACGTGCAGTAGAGCGATGCGAATGAACGGGCAGCCGAAGACATGCAACCATGCGAGGGCCAGAACGAAAACACGACGCCTCACGAAGCCGATACACGGGTACAAAGCAGCAAGTATTCGAAATGGCCGATGAAGAGACATTTGACGTGCGAACAAGCGAAGAATGACTGTAAAAATTGTCCTCATGGGCAACATTGTAAATTTCTATGCATACAGCGGTACCGAGGGCAAATGGACGAACATGGTGCCAGCTGGGAGGTTGCGATAGATTAAAACTACCAAATCGTACACTAAATCACAACCAGAATTCTAAAACCTTTGATACATCCATACGAGAATGCCCGGCTATCCAGTAGACTCTCAAGCCCTCGATAGGGTAGACATCCCTCAATAAGAGCTTCTCTAATATCATCTCCATCTGTCGAGATTCAGAAAGATCGAGGGCGTAGAGTGCGAATTCAGCATCCAATCTGGATGTCGGTAATGCCACGAAGAAATTGTTATGCTCGACCGTTTGAGTCTCATTCCCTGAGTCGTCTTCTGGAGACGGCATTTGAGAAGGGTGGGTAATTTGGATGGCGAAATGACGCGATCGTCACCTGGTGAAGAATGCATGTGCCGATACTAATTGGCGACCGACGGTCAATCAGAAATGCTTCTTGGACAATCCCATTGGTTTCTGAGCGTCCTCAGATATCTCGAGAACATTCTCAACGCCCTTCTCTTGGAAGCATGTGGAGGCTATAATCCTCGCCGCCCTCGCCAAGCTCCTTATCGTCCTCTCCTTCAAGACTGGTCTCTTCGTTAGTCCTTTCGTTCTGCTCCGCTACTGCCGTGTGCGTCAAAGTCTTGTTGACCGGCCTCCACAAAGGATCAACCCGAGTCCGGTGATTATCCTCGGCCCAAGCTCCCATGAATACACCTTCCTTGGTCCTCGTAGAAATACACTGAACGCTTTCAGGAATCGCGTACTCGCTCCAGTCGATAGCATCCTCGTTCAGTAAATCCGGTCCATTACGTCGTGTGACCGGTACAGTATTGCCCATGATGCGCCAGACTTTCATGCTGTAAGTGGTACGGGCCTGTGGCGCCAATACTATTCGGGCTTTGCCTTGATGCATATTCCAAATGTCCCGTGCGACGTACTCGCACTCGCTGGCACCAGGGCAGTCGGACTCGAGATACCCCTCGCTGCTGATAAGACGGCCCCATGAGCCGAGTGCGCCAACAGTACTACCGCCGGTCCAGCCTGCAGCAATGCTCGATCGGAAGCGCAAATGTTCATGAGTGAATAGCGAGGCATCAAAGGCTGCCATGCCTCCCCAGCCACTGTACACAGGAAAAGCGAGCCCATCCAACCAGCGCTGGTATACCGTCTGGTTTTCGGTAGAGTATGCGTCGACGACCCACGATTCATTGTCTGACACCATGCTAAGACCTCCTGGTCTTGAGAAGTCGTAGACTCCGTTCCCACTGATGCCGCGGCCTACCCACAAATCGTAAAAGCGAACGACGGGCGTTTGCGGAGGGTGGTCTGGATCAAATCTAGGGTCATCCGGGTAGAGGTAACCGGGCTCGCCCTGGCGTATTCTGCGACCTTGAGAATCCCAGTCCATGCCGAATGCCATGCCCGCATTGTGCAGTCGTTGCTGATGCACCAGTTCCAGGATATCAGAGGAGCAAGTTACGACATCGTTCATTACCAGCAGAGTTCCACTGCTCATCTTGCTCGAAGCGTACGGCATCAATGGTGCCAAAGCCAGATTGCGAATCTCCGCAAGCATGACGATGCGGTCTTGCCTCTGGAAGTCTGACAGCATGTTTGAAGAGTGCATCCAAAGGCCGTCTACACCGATAGCCTGTAATGCAGCCCCCAGGTCCGACAGCAACGCCCGCGTCTTGTCCTTTGAATGGTTTTCGTAAATGCTCACATACACCTTGTTGTTCTGCAGAAGATGGGCAATGGCTTCCACCAAGGCCATTGCCTGTGCCGGGATTATTTCCTCAGAATTGTACAAATTTATGGCGAAGCTGACAATGGACTGCCGTGAATCTCGCAGCCACCGGGATGGCCCAAGTGCAGTCCTGGCATATCGCTCTGGATTGAGTGTGCAAACTGGGTAGGCGGGGGAGTTGTCCCGTTCAGGAAATGTAGTCTGCTGAAAGCGCTCTCGAAGGGACTCCAATAACCATGCCACATGGTCGTCTTGTGAAGATAGTTTGGTCTGGGAGGCGAACTTGGCTCCTAGCGCCAGACCCTCAATCTCGAAAGGATTGTGGTTGCCGGTGTTGCCAGAGTGAGTATAACCACCCACAGGCACAGCAACTAACCGAGATGTGGGACTGAGATGCAGGACCAGACCAAGCAAGAGTAAGCTTGTCAAAGAGGCGAGCAAGTAGAATCGGTTCTGTACCGGTAGCGTCGTTGGAGCTATCATGCTGTTGAGATGGCACTATGAGCAAGAGTCAAGCTTGATACAGTTCAACGCGTAGCGTAAAGAAAATTGCAGACATCCAAATATCCAGATATTCTTGGAACATGGGAGAGAAACGACTGCATCCTTCGTTTCAAGACAAAGAAGACTCTCCTTCCACTTATGCGAAAAACAACTGCAGGTTCTGGTATAGTCCAAGCCACGCCAGTAAGCCGTGTAAGCCCTGGTGGGACTCGTACGCCTCCAGGAGCCACGAGGCTTTTGAAACTTCTTCAAGATCTCTGGGTCCGTCCATGTTAACATCGCGGCGCCTCATGAGCTTGTAGACCGGCTTCTACGACCTCAAGGTAAGACCGTGGATACCACCCCGACAGCGCAAGAAGTCGTGGACAGGATGATGACATGCTGTAGTTTCATCCAGCCAAGTGTAGCGATACCACTTGATCTAGGGCACATCGGCGTCTTTCGTGTCCAGTGGCGTTTGAGCCCTGCAGCGCTAAATCAGAGCTCCTCTCAGATTACAGGCTTTTCGGTCGTTGCGACCTTTGAACAAGGACGATGAGGTGGAGCGACCGCAAGATCCTCGAGATAAGCTTTTGCACAAGGCGCGTCTGTCTCCACTCTTTTGAGCCGCGCGCTCACTGCAAGGCTTGTGAATACTGTATGAAGCCATGCCCGTCGATGCTGGACCAGCCCACATACCACAGAGCTGTGCCATACTACCCGCGACGAGCAACGCTCGACGCCATTGTGCATGTTCTGATCGCTGCTTCTCTATGGCCTTTCTGTTATCGTTACTCTCGACCCCCGAAACCGCTTTCGCGTTCCGCCTCGTCGACAACCGCTAAGACAGCTTAGAGCGTCGGCAATTTTCTCGCGGGGCGCCACGCCACGCGTCGCCTTGATGGGATACCTGCATACTCGCACAATCAGCCTGAAATGTGCACTATATTTCGCCCCTAAGCCTTCGCGGAGACATATGAATGATTGGCGTCGGTCTTAATGAGGGAACAACACACGTGCTCACAGAGAACATCCAGAACGAGAACCGCCCGACTTCTCCCAAAAAACAACCAATACTTTTTGGACTATAGACAGAGTATGCTATCGAGATTGTACAAAAAATACAAGCAGAGCCGAAAAGTACGAAAGAAAGAACTTAGCGCAGGGTATCACGACGAGCCTCCCAAGAATGTGTCCAAAAACTCCCAAAGGCCCCAACGAGCGATCCCCATCGGGAGATCATCTCGCTCGCCTTGTCCTTCACAAAACGCCCAAGTAGAAATGCTCCTCAATGCGTACCTTCCTTCCTTCCCATTTCCCTTTCCCGAATCCCCGCTCCAATGTTTTGCTGTACACATTTCATGCCGTGCCGTAGTTCGCCATTCCATATCGCGTAAATTCAAACGAAACAAACATCAGCTCATCAAGCACTCTTACTCATTCCCACCCCCATCGGCGTCCCCTGCCCCGGCACAAGCAGATGCACACACTTGTCCATGATCTCACTAGCATCATGCATCAACTCCCACCTCGGCTCCTTGAAACACCCCCTCAGCAGAAGCAGCAACCCCAAACACGAGTTACGGTTCTGCAGGTTCTCGAGGTCGTCGGGCGATTTGACGCCACCGACGCGCGCAAGGTACATGCGCATGTCGGCGATCTGCAGCTCGCGCGTGCTGAGGGTGTAGTTTGAGGGTCGGATGGGCCCGTCGAGGGCGTAGCCGTAGGCCCAGACGATGAGGGCGGCGAAGTAGAGGACCCAGGGCCGGTTGAGGAGGTAGTCATCACGGGCGCTGTAGGTGAAGGTTGGTTGGTTGTGAGGGCTTGCTCGAGGGTGGTGGTGGTTGTTATTGCCGTTGCTGTGGGATGACGAGGGTTGTTGATAGTCTTCATCAGGCATGAGGACTTCGCGAAGGAAGCTCAGAGCGTAGAAGACGGCGTCGCGAGCACGTGCTGACGGAGCCCAGCCTTCGCGCATCTTCTTTTGCACAGCGGCGCGGTCGGCGTCGGTGACTGCGCGGCCGAGGGCGCGCTCCGAACCGGCGAAGACAGTACAGTCGATCATATCGACGTGCATTGCCATGTGTGCGAGCGAATGAAGGCAGGTACGAGACTCGAAGACCGAGTCACGTGTCTCGGATGCCGAGCGAGGAGGTGTACCTGTTGCTGAGTCCCTCAGACACTGGTCGTTCTTAGCGAGGCTATCGTCGAAATCCCTTCGCCAGTGATCGAAGGCTCGGGTTAAAGAAGATCGCCACTTCATCGAGTTGCCAAGTGCAGGATTAACGCCGAGTGATGTGATCTGGACGTCGCGCTGATTCATATGCCAGCTAACGTTAAGTAGTCCGGCCATCAGGATGACGCGACCGAATGTGTGTGTCCGAACTCTGTAGCCATTGAGCGTCCGCCGGAGGGCATCAAGGAATGGTATTGGCTTGATTCCGTTTGCTGCAAGGCTGGCTTCAACACGTTGCACTTCGCTGCCACTGGTCGCAGCCCAAAGTGCCTCGTCGCAGGGCAATGGAAGTTTGATATCGTGAGGCGCCATCACAGCCGAGTGTCCGAACAAGGTTGCGTGCGTTGAGTCAATGACGAATGCAGCGAAAGCTGTCCGCCTCGTAGCCTCTGCCGTGATCCATCGATTCCAAGTCGCATCTGGAGTGTTGACACCACTGGTGTTGATACTACCATCTGGGCCGGGCGGGGTGCGTGTCGGGTCGTTAGAGTGACCCGGAGACTCTATGGCACTTCTTCCAATGAGCGACGAGCCTCTTCTCATGACAGTCAATGTAGTCGCGTGGTGTATATGCGCCCTTTCATGCAATGTGCGGGTACTGTACATCTTTTCGAACAATTCCAACAAGAGCATAGTCTGGAATGTCCAGAGCTTGGCAGTAGGTCTGAACTCGACATCCTTGAACACTTCCCAACGGACGTGATATGCTAGGAAGGAGGATAACTCGGCACATCTCTGTGTCAATTCAAGCGCGTATCCCGGTTCCAAGCAGCTCGCGCCTAGACACATCATAGCCAGAAGGAGCAAATCAGGACAAGTTTCTGGGTTGAACGTGGGTCTGTGTAAGATCGGCATCTGCTGGTGGACATGCGACCAGTAGCTAGCGAGGAAAATCCTTTGCATGTTGAGACTCATCACATGCTTAGGATCGTCCACGCAGCCATTCATGATTGCCTCTCGTGGACGTCGATCCGGAAGCTGCTCCGAATCGGTGAAGCGTTTATTGATAAGATCGATCAAGCGAAGGCTCTTTTTCTCGCTCACAGCACTTTCCTTCATGCTCGTGTCCGGATTAATGGGAGCTGGTGGACTAAGACGTTCTTGTTTAGGAAGTGGCGTGTCATTTGGCGTAGTATCGGGCTCGATCTTAGGTAGAGGCATATTGTATGTGTATTGTGAATTTACAATCTCGGGACCTGGTGGCGAAGGAATGATCGAGTCTGGCGGCATACCACTGGTCCCAAGCAGAGAAGCAAGGAAGTCCTCGTTGAGTGCAAGGGGTGGCGAACGGTTCAATCCATATTCGTCGTTGAACACTGGCAGGGTATATGGATTCGTACCCATGTCCATCATGTTGAAGTTGGTAAAGCTGTCACTTCTGCCATTCGAGAAAGAGTTTTGGCCGGCGGATGTCATGTTAGGCGGCGACATGATCACCCCACGATCGCCATTCTGGGGCCCGTAATTGTTGTTCTGGAAGCCGAACGGAGGTAGCGGCGGCAGTGCATTGTGCATCGTTGGTGACCGATAGGCTGTGTTTGAGGATGAAGAATATGACTGATTCTGCATGTAAGCCGATCCTAGCGAGTGAGACGAATTCGATGGGAGGGATTGCATTGGGGTTTGTGGCTCATATTGTTGCTGCTGTTGGTGCTGAGGGTAGTTGTCGTGGAACATAGGTCGCGATTGGTACGAAGCATCAAAGCTGAAGCGACGTTCTGGGATGGTGGCTGGTGGCATCATCGATGCGTTGTTGGAGTTTCCATTGATCGCCGGGAAAGCACTATGTGATCCGCCATTGCTGAGTTGTGGATCCAGAGAAGATCTCATGCCTCCATTCGCAGGTAGGCTGTGAGCACTGGAGTGGCCTTGGTACTCGTGCGATGTTACCTGCACGGGTTGTTGGGTGGCCATGGGAGGAGCATAGTACTCGTTCTGCTGGGTTTGCTGATACGAAACCTGGACGGGCTCGACCGGTGATGCACTGATTGTTGTATGCCTACCTGTAGGTGAAGGTGGAGCAGACACACTCACTTCAGTTACAGGTGTGGCCTTGAAGGCATCCTTACGCTGCAGATGGGACCCTTTGGCCGTATGTCGTTCTTTGTGTCGAGCACAGAGGTCGGCACGCACGAAGCTCCGCTGGCAGCCTGGGTGGTCGCACTCATATATATGTTTAGGCGTGTCTGTATACATGTATTAGTCAAGGCTGGTCTTTGGGTTGTGGCTTCCTTGACATGATATTTATTGAAGCAACTTGACTCGAGAAAGTTCAGGGACGTACGATTGAGCTGATGCCTATACAGATGTTCTGCTCGCGAATACCGCTTCCCACAGTCTTGCTGCGGGCAAATGTACTTTTTGTCGCTCGACTGGATGACACGTCTCTTCTTCCGCGGCTGCGCATCGTCGGCCTCGTCGAGGGCCTGCTCTACTTCGGCGTCTTCGTCGTCGTGTCTCGGGCGCGGCTCGTCGACGGGTCCCTGATCAAGCAGCGGGGCTCGCGCGACCTCGACGCTGCTGGCCATGGTGTGTGCTGGCTGGCGGGGATGTGCACGGCTGACGGCGGGAGATTGGGAGTAAGAGTCGGATGATGCGGCGCGGTGGGAGCGCTCGTGGTTGCTTGCACCCAGGACACCAGCATGCCCGTCTGCGAGTCGGATGGCGGTGCGGCGGTGGTATTGCTGGTGGTGGCAGTGGACGGCGGGAGACGGCGGCGGCGTCTATACAGGTGCTGTGGGCGTCGAGATGGGATCGATCTGAGGGCGAGGCACGTGGGCATGTGGTATACGGACGGGTCGAGAGTCATGCTACGGGCAGCAGCAAAGGCTACTTGCGCATGGCGGCACACTCACGACACACGCACACCTTGGTCGGAGGATGGGTGTAGGGGTCTGCTGCAGCATACCAGGCCAGTATCACGCACTTCCCAGGCCGACGATCCAGGGCTACTCCGCACTTACTGATCCCGCCGTGGCTCCACTACACCAGAGCCAAAACTGGAGAGCTCAGCACGGAAGCGTGTAGCCGACGAACCTTGAGCCCTGGCCATCGTTGTTGCTAGGGACCTTCGCAGGACCACAGGGACCAACGGACCAACAAGGACGAGGACCCTTCTTGGGACGAGGCACGGTTCGGGCCATCTACGACTACAATCGCGGCGTATATGAGACAGCTCACTGCAGTCGCACGTCCAGGATAGGCTATGGATGGCCATAGGAGGCTTGACGGAGAGTGCATACTCCCGCGAGCTGAGCGGCGGGAGCGGGTGCTGACCATGGCTCATGGCTCGCTATTGCAGATTCGACTATTGCTTGCGTGAACGGTTGATGATCATCACACGGTACTATACCTACATACATACTACTGTACTCGTGCTATCGGTTGCTCTTGCACTAGCACAACGTCTGACGAGAGCCTTGCTGCCGCTAGGTGCTACCGTTCGTGAACAATTATGACGCCTCGATGGCCATGCCTAGCACTACTGAGGCTCTCCATTCATCATAAGGTACGCATGTGTGTGGCAGTGTATGGCCCGGATCGGAGCCCTGGCGCACAGTGTAGCTGGGTATGTATTCTTCTCCACACACACTCGATCCAGGCAGAGATACAGTGTGTAGATCCAGCGAGGCGGAAACACGCAAGCGACGACATGGATCTTCTGAATGTCCGATGACTGTACCAAGACTCGACTGACTCTTCCTACTTGCTATTCAAGGCGCGGCAAGGTAGCACACCACTCCGCACCGCACCCCGTCGCCGTCGTGTCGCACATACGCGGGGAAGAGCGCACAGAGCTCCAAGGCGTGCATGTGCAGTACATCTCATGCACGCCACTTTTTGCCTCTGCCATACGACTAATGTGCCACTGTCTCTCCTGCGCCGCGCATTATTCGCCATGCACTCCCAGCCGCCAACCCAGATCAGCCCCGACATCCGCAGCCTCATTCGACAATTCCCCAAGAGTGCGCAAGTGATCGGCCTCTGCTCTGCTCACACTCTATACACACCCCAGCAGTAGTAGTCACCATCATCATCATCATCCCGGCCAAGCACAGCACTAGCAAAAGCTCTACGCACACCACCATCCCAGTCCTGTGCCCACGTCCTCGCAACTCATTCGCCAGATCCCAAGAGTCAGCCAATGTGTCCGATCGACCGCCTCCGGAGACAGCGCTCGAATCATCTGTCACTGAGTGCAACCTACTACCGAGAGACAGACGCCTCGTTCAACTTCTTGCTCGCTCGCCACGGCCCGCACATGCATGCACATGCATGCACCGCATGCACCGCGGCCGCGCCATCCCCAAAGGTCATCTGCAGTTCATGCCGGCGCGTACAGCAGTACGTCTCGTTTCGCCACTCCACTTTCCGCTCGGCTACCTAGTCATGCATTTCCTGTGCGCGCCTTGACCTGGGACACGGCTCGACGATGATGAGTACGCGTACGTATCATGCATGCGTGGGCGAAGCCTGAAGTATGTTTGAATCGCTGACACTATCAAAGAGGCAAGTGCAATCTCGTCTTATGTCGCAATGCCTAACAGTATCAGATATAGAGCTACCACTCTTCTTACTACACCCTCTCAGCACCAGCAAGCTCGCAATCAAATGCTTACTTCAAATCAATCTCGCCGGCTTCCCCAACCCGGCAAAGCGCCGCTGCAAGCATGCAAATGCAAGCAAGCCGCGCAAGCGACAAGCGAGAAAGCACATCCAGCCAACCTGTTACCAAACCTCGCATACAAGTCGCATTGAGAAGGATTCACATCGCTTTCTCCTAATTCCCGGACGAGGCCAGGACACTCTTCCGGCCCAGCCTCAACTCTCTTGTCTCTACCCTACCAGACGACAGCCACCGCCACCCATTCTCGCCCAACACCACCGCCATCGCCATCTCACTAGGAGATCGCCTAACATACAGGTCTCTACCGCCCGGCTGGCATGGGCATGGGGTCACATGCGGGCCTCCTGGCGGGGTACATGCTGGCGACCCAGGGTGCTGGGAAATCCCATCCCAAGAGGACATGTTCCGGGCTCGTTTGTTGGCTGGGAGTCGCTTGCGTTACTGCACGCCCGTTTGATCGCGCGCTGCGCGCTCGACTAACAGACTTCCTAGGCATCTACATACATAGCCCTTGCCCTAATCGGATCGCGCGGTAGTGACGCTCGCGATCTCGTCGTGGGTACATGCACCGAAAAGAGATCACATCGTAAGTCATTCTTTTCCATGGCGCCTTGACTTTTTCGTTTGAGTTTCCACTGTCGACTGCTTCTTCTGTCTATTCCTTCAATTTCTGTATCGTGGCTTTCGTCATTGTAATGCATGCATCTATGTATCGATTTAGTTTCCCCATGACTCGCCGCGCTAAGGTGGCTGTGCGGATTTGGGTCCAGATGCCTATATCGGTTGCTGCATCGGGGGGAGATCCCTATGGACGATGTATTCGCATCGCTCGCGGCTCCGCCGATTGCAGGCCGGGACTACCGAACAGACAGTAGTGTCGGCAGACAATCCCAATCCAATCCAATCCAAGCAATTCTCCCAAGGCTCATCATGCCAATGGCCCCATAATTTTCTTATTCTCCTTCAAGAAAAGGAGAAAGACATTGCACAAAGTGCAGAACTAAACTCCCGTTCACTCAGCCTTGCCGTTCACACCGTAGTACTGATCTTGACTCTCCTTCTTCTCGCTCTGCACATCGCCCGCGTAACTCGGCGTCACGCCCTTCGCGTCCCAGAAAGCCTTCCTCTCCTTGAGCACATCCGCCGCCCACTCCTTCACCTCCGGCAGCTTGACCCGCTCGGCCACGCGCGAAAACTCGCCCAGATCCAACCTGCCGTCCGCGCTCCGCTCGTACTCCACCATCTGCAGCAGCAGCTCCATCTTGTCCACGTCGTGCACAAAGTGCGCCTCCAGCGTCTCGTCCTTCTCGTACTCCCACCACACAGCCTTGATCTCCTCCGCCTGCAGGCCGCCGCCGACCTTGCCCAGCAGGCCGTCGCAGATGTAGTCCATGGTCTCGGCCTCGCGCCTGCTCTTCTCCGACTTGACCACGTTGTCCATGGGCGTGATGTCGCCGACCAGCGCCTCCGCCATGTCGTGCACGAGCGCCATGCGCGTGCAGCGCGCGAGGTCGAGCTTGGAGGAGAGGCTGGCGGGGCAGAGGAGGGTGATCAGCGCCATGCGGTACATGTGATCGCTGATGGACTCGCCGTGGTTGAGGCCGAAGCGGCGCCAGCCCTCGCGCTTGGTGGTCTTGAGGCGCTCAAGCATGTGGAAGAAGGGAATCGGGGAGGCGGTGGAGGTTTCGGGGCGGTGGGGGAGGTCTTTGAGGACTGGGTGGTTTCTGTTAGCAGGGTGTTTTGGTGGGGATCGGAAAAGGGTTCTTGATATGATTTACCAGTCTCGGGAGTCCAGTGGTCATTCTGTGCTGTGCGAGGAGTGAGGACGCCAGAGTTGGGGGCGGCGGGCGCGTTTGTTTCGTGGGCTTCTTCGAGGGCCATGGTGATGATAGTGGTGGCGGGGTGTTGTCTGTTGTTGGAGTGATTGAAAACGGTGTCCAGTCAGACTATAAGGATGTCGACGTGTTTGCTGCGAGAGGAGTAGACAAAGTCAAGAAGAGTGTATGAATGTATGTGTGTATGTGTATATGGGTATGCGGGCAAACGCGGTTGTTGTTTGGTGTTGTTGATCTCTTTGACTTTTGCTGACTGTTGGGCGGGATTCCTTTCCTTCTGCCAGCGGCGCGGGGCGGGACAGGTCAAGGCAGGGCAGGGCACATCATCGGCTGCCGATCAATGACTGCATCAGGCAGTTGCCTGTCACCGCGAGCTTTATTTACATGGCACGGGCACGAGCACCGACTCCCTGCAATATTAGGGAAATCACCACCCATGCCTCCACCCATCACACTGCAACTCTTCTATAATTAATTCACAAAACAATTGAAACATGAAGACTTAGACTATTGCCTTCTGCTGCTGGCCACATTCTCCAGCATTCTCCACTCATAACAAACACGCCTGTCTCGACCATGGAGCGTCCGGTGTCCGCTGCGTCGGTGAACAACACCACCGCTGCCACCGCCAGTCACAAGCGAACAAAATCCGCTCCTCGCATTCACGCTGGCCCTCTCGTCTCGTCTCTGTTTTTGACAAACCTCCGTCTTCTCGACCTCGACCTCCTGCCCGACTGGCCGTCCATCGCACCATCCACTTTCTCCAATGTCGACGCACGTGCTCGCATCAAGGCCGCAGAATGGAGTCTGTACCAGCTCTTCCGTCTTTTCGACCCAGCAGTGACAGCTGAGAAGCTGCAGCCCTTCTTCCCACCCCTTGAGCCGCTGCAAAGCATTAATCTTCGGGCAGCGCTCTACCGCTGCCTGGACGGACTCAAGAAGAATGGCATTCTTGGGAGGGAGACAGTTTTGAGGAAGACCATGCTGGACGAATGCTCTGGCGACAAGTTCTGGGAGATATGCGTTGCTTTCTCTGCTGTTGTCGTGCGGAAGAGAGTTGTGCGCAAGAAGGATAAGATGGGCCTCGGAAGGCCTCTGGCGCAGACATTGGGTGCGGCACAGGGCCTTCGCAAGTCCGATAGAGAAGCTTTGCTTCCTCTATTGGTTGCGCACAGAGTTTCCCTGAACAAGAATTTGGTAGACAAGCAGCGTCTTGGGGAGGAGTTTGCACAATTAGGAAATGTGCTGCAGGAAAAAGAGCAAGACTTGGGACGGCGAAGGGCGGTGTTGCAGGACAATGGAAAGCATGAACAAGTCCAGAAACAATTGGAACACTTCAAGCCTTTGGAAGATGTCCTACGCAAAGGCTGGGTGGGCGATGAAGGGTTTGAGGAGGCCCTGCTGTCAGGTGGTAGTGCCGCCAGCAGTGATCGCATGCTCGCAGAATCTACTGAAGCTCTCTTTAGCAGAGATCGACGTTCAAGAGTGTCGATTCTTGGACAGGATCAGCCTGAGATCACAGAAGACATCGTAAACAAAGCTCGAGGGCAGAATTCACGACTCAAGCGATGGCAAGCGCTGTACGACAGGCTGCAGGCTGCAAAACCAAAGCTTTCGCAAGCGGAAGAGGCCAGGGCCGCTGGTCAAACAGTGGCTATTCGTTTCAATAGACACGCAGACTTTACGCTGGGTGATAACAGGTCACAGGTCGGCTCATCGTCTCCAGGCAAGAAATCCCACTCGAGAGCTGCGTCTGCATGCGTCACAGGCTATGACAACATCCTTTCTGCCATGCGAGAGGATCTCAGGCTTACACAAAACGCGCGTCGAAATGATCAACGTTCGAACATGAACAACGACGCCCGACACGGCCGCTCTGCCTCTGCTGTCACTGGCGTTAGCCGAACTTCTTCATTCCAATCTTCCCACAGCCGCCATCATTCGCGTTCGCCATCGATGCAGCACTCACCTTCCCAATCACCTGCACCATTCAGACCTGGCATGGGCCGGCGTATTTCTTCACGATCGCGATCTTATCAGCAACCGAAGGTAATCTCTCAACGCGGCCCGATACCCTTGAAGACAGAACTGTTTTCGCCTCTAAAGTCGGCCAGGCCAGGAAATGAAAGTCCGACCTCTGGATTCATGTCTCGCCCCTCCTCCCAGTTGCCTTCACCTCAAGAAGAGGTTGATGAGTCTGCAGCGAGCATTGATGGTACGCTGAACAGTAACGATCGATTTGGTAGCAGTCGGAATGGAGACTATCGCCAGGCTACGCCTGTTCTTCCGCCACCGCAGGAAGAGGCGGATGAGTCTGTTGGAGGAATTGACCCAGCAACGTCTGGACTAGGCATCCGTGACGCCAGTACCGATGATTCCACAGACACTCCTGTTGATGGAAAAGCACCTCACTTCGACTTGCCTACATCTTCCGCATCTCCAGTCAACCTCGACCCGCCCAAACAGGATCCCGTCACGGACAGCGCAGAGTTTGCAAGACCGACTCTCCCTAGCCGCCAACCATCACTCGCCGATCGAACACGCCTTTCGATGGCCTTCACATCCAGCAACAACTCTAGCACCCCCGAGCACTCCCCATCACCCACGATCAACCCCGACAACTTCCCCCTCCCGCCTTCTGCGTCAGCCACCAGCTCTCCTCAAACAACCCGCTCCCTCGCCGACCGCACCCGCCAATCTATCTCCTCTTACCAACCTCCAACTCCAGTCGCGCGCCAGCGCCCAACCCAACACACCCGCTCGCAAACTTCCATCCACCAACACCCCAACGCCACCCCGCGAGCCCGCCGCCTGAGCTTCGACCAGTTGACGCCCAGCCGCGAAGCCGACGAAGCCGACGAAAACAGTAGCGCGAACAAGCGGATCTTCACGCCTCGCGAGCAGTTGTTTGACGAGGGCGTGGAGTACGATTCAGTTTTCAAGAGTCGACCAAAAGTGGCGCATAGCCCGCTCATGAGCCCAAGTGCGCCTGAGTATGACGACGGCGATGAAGAGGAGTTTAGTATGGTCGGGGCGCTGAGGGAGTTGGACGATGCGGGGGAGTTGGGGAGTTCGCCGTTAAGACGGTGAGGGTGTCGAGGTATTTCACGTGATGCGAGGTGAGATTTTTGGTAATGATACTGGTAAATGACTTGATAATGATATTGTTTCTCATATTTCATGGATCGCGCGTCTCCTATTAGTCCCCCTTCCACATGGCATGAGTTGTGCTTTCCACCTTTTTTTTTTCTCCCTCTTGGTGAAATAAGGCTACTCGTCTAATTCTATCCTGCATGATCGTTGCGGCTTTTCATCCATTATTGGGATGGCTCTCAGAGTACGATGAGTAAACCCGTCATGGGCACTTGACGATCTAAATGGAACATGAAAAAGTGTAACGAGGAAGAGATCTTCTGGAATTGTTTCACAGGCCAAGAGCGCAGCAGTCAACATCTTTTCCTTGCGCTTCGACGGCTCGCAGAAGGATCTCGGGTCTTCCGCAAAGCGCCGTTTCCAAGCTCCGAAAGGAGTGTTTCGGGCTTGATTCGATCTGCGATTGTCTTGCTGTGTGCTTCAAGTACATCGATTTCGGCATCTGTGAGGTGGTATTGCTGGTTGTATTTGACTTTTCTCGAAGAGTTTGAGCCCTTGCTCGTCCCGAAGAAGCAGGGAAGGCCATTATCGAGAGCAGCCGTCTGGTGGATTTTGGAGACCGTTCCGCATCGCTTCTGCGAGGTGGTTCATAGAGGAACCGTTCCTTCGCATATCGGTGATGTCGTGATATCGAGTGGCTCTAGAAGTAGCGGGCTGCGACGCATCTTTGCGAGTGACCAACTCGAGGGCGGAAAGATATGGAAGCACTTCGGTGTAGTGAAAATCGCATTGTCGCTCTCGTTGGAGTAAATTAATCATACGAGACTGACCAGACTTCGATATTCGCCAGTCATGTGCAACCCACTCAGACATGGGAAGCATCATGACCGTACCCAGAGAAGACAGATTGGTCCGTTCCTACAACCACCTTGCGGAGACTGAATCCGAAGAGAATTTTGATGGCGATGCTATCAAGCCTGAGAAGATGGTTGAGCAGGCCCAGAACGTACTTGAGCCGTACACGTTTGACTACGAGGTCCACGACTGGCGCTTAATATATACAGCTCGAATACGACTTTTCGATTTTTGCTGAGAAGAACAGGTCGGCCAACGTGTGGCAAGACGCTTCAGTCATTTACATCGGATAGTTGCTCAACATCCAGATGAGATGGACGACAATCCGACAGAGTTTTCCAAGCTGGGGACGCTGTCCACACGCATTCTCCTACGATGGGCCAAGGCACGAACGTCTCAATACAAGATTCATACAATCTTGGCTGGAAGCTCGGGGCAGTCATATTGCGTACAGCTCCCACGACATCCTCTCGACCTACAGTTCCGAGCGGAGGCCGATAGCTCTGCGCCTGATCGAGTTGGACAAGCAGACGTGGGAAATCTACTCACAAAGTCTGAGTAGTGCTTCGGAAGAGTACCAGAGCTTTCGCGATGGATTTTTCAGGTTCCTGAGTGGCACGTCCGTTACCTATGAGCCAAAAGCCCTAGTAACGCGCTTTTCTCCTGAAGAACAACCATATCACTCCAAAGTGTCCAATGGCAATACCGCGATCCAGAGTGTCGATGACATTGCAAAGAGTATCACATTCGGCCGAACATGGCCGTCACACAAAGTCGTATACCAATGTGAGTCGACGGTAGTCCATCTCGCAACTGCTCTCTCAACTACTGGTAAATGATAAATCCTTGTCTTGGCTAATGACCTGCATTCGAAAGAACAGAGAGATATCGTGCATCGTCTGGGCGAGATGTCTCAGAGTATGCAGCGGAAATATTCGAGGAATAAAAGCCATACGATGTCGACGATAGAGGTCATGCTCATCCATTCCAGGTCGCGGACTTTGATCGAGCCGCTCAACTTGCACCAAGTCTACCATCCATGGGATGGGGCGCAAGGCTGGGACCTATGCAACATCTTTTCCGACGACGCTGGAGATTTTCGAGCCAGGCAGCTCAGCATACGAGAAGCATGGCGTAAATAAGAAGAATGGGTGTCTTGCAATTCTGCGGCCGGATCAGCACGTATCTTTTGTTGAGCATTTGGAGCAACGTGAGCCCGTCGAATCATTTATCGCCAAATCCAGAATCAGTCCGTCGCAACGATATCGCTTTAATCATAAAGTACTTTATTCAAGTACGGGTACCTGGCATAGCAACGTTGTAGCCCAGAAGCCCGCAGTGTCGCGCGAGCAATATCGCGATATTCAGCTTCGAGCACGTAATATGCAGCCCACGCACACCATCGCGAACATTCCTCGTGGTTGTAGGACTCTCACCCCGCAATAGACGCCAATCTAGCTTGTCAAGTTTCATTTGGGCACAAGACTATTCGCCTCAATGCTTATCTGTGCTTACTGAGCACCTGTGGTTGGATAGAGTTCCTGCTCCACCATGGCGAGCACGTCAACTCAATGCAGGTGTTCGTCTTGCAGGTTTCCGATGTGTCTGCACCACCGGCGGCTAGACGGATGAGATCATGTGTTCCGGTATCGCTATGGTCAATTATTGTTTATTATAAGCTTGGTTGTGGCTCGCGAGGCAGATCTTAGCTCTAAGCTTGCCTAAGCCCTTGGTCTCAAGATGGCCAAATTCGACGACCAGGAAGTCCAGGTGCAGCAACAAGCTGTCGAAGTTATTGATCCGGAGCCGAGACGAAAATGGCAGAGCTACATCTGGGATTCGCTGGGTAAATCGCCCGAGGAGCGACACTTTTTGTTCAAACTGGATTTAGCAGTGTTGACTTTTGCTAGTTTGGGTGAGTTGGAGTCGAACTTGTCCTGCATGGACATATGCTAACCTGTGTTTACAGGATATTTCATCAAGTATCTGGATCAGAATAACATCAACAATGCGTTTGTCAGCGGCATGTAAGTTGAAGAAGCGAGTCCCCGAATCTGATCCCACGCTGACTCCCGCAAAGGCAAGAGGATCTCGGCCTCTACGGCAACGAATTGAACTACATGCAGACCCTTTGGACAGTCGGCTACGTTATTGGGGAGATTCCAAGTAACATGATCCTAACCAGAGTGCGGCCTTCAATCTGGATCCCGACACTAGAAGTCATCTGGACCGTCCTTACATTCTGCACATCGCGCTGTAACACCGCGCAACAACTGTATGCAGTGCGATTCTTCGTCGGACTGGCTGAAAGTGGCTTTTACCCAGGCATGCAGTACCTCATCGGATCCTGGTATCGCAGGGACGAGTTGGCCAAGCGAAGCTGCATATTCCACACGGCGGGTTCCCTCGCGAGTATGTTCAGTGGATATTTGATGGCTGCTGTCTACAACCTCGAAGGCAAGGGCGGGTTCCGAGGCTGGCAGGTAAATTCTGGCACATCCGTACCCCGTTTTCGTCGCAATGATCTGACATGTGGCACAGTGGCTCTTCCTTGTGGATGGCGTTATCTCGCTACCAGTCGCGCTCCTCGGCTACATCTTTCTCCCAGACATGCCTGAGAACACCCGCGCATGGTATTTCAAGCCTGAAGAGAAAGCTTTCGCGGTCAAAAGGATGCAACTTGAAGGTCGGAAAGGGAAAGAGCCGTACACTCGTTCCAAGTTCAAGAAGGTATGTCCAGACTCCGACTTTAATTCTCAAGAATTCATGACTGACGTCGTAGATCTTCACCTCATGGCACATTTATGTGCTCACCATCCTCTACATCACCTTCAACAACGGCGGATCCGCGGCTGCACCAGTGTTCGCGCAGTATCTCAAGAGAAGCAAAGAGCCAAAGTACGAAGTCTGGCAGATCAACGTATATCCTACAGCGACAAACGCGGTGGCTGTAGTGACGACATTGATCTATGCATGCTCCTCGGATACATTCCTCCGTGGGAGACGCTGGCCACCAATGCTCTTTGGCGCGGCCATGAACATTATCACTTGCGCGTCGCTCGCATATTGGGATATCCCCGTTGGCTGGCACTGGGCTTGCTACATCCTTGCTGGATGTGGTAATGGGCTTTCTGGCCTTTGTTTCGCTTGGGCCCACGAGATCTGCGCCGATGATAACGAGGAGCGAGCATTGGTGACGGCTTCAATGAACGAGATGGCGTATGTCTTCCAGGCATGGCTGCCTCTTGTGATCTGGCAGCAGGTCGACGCTCCGAGGTACCACAAAGGATTTATCGGAGGATCGATCATCTCAGCACTTCTGATCTGCACGGCTTTCTTGACAAGGTTCCTGCACAACAGAGAGACACAGCAAAGGGAGAAAGCGCAGGAGTCCAGCGACGAGTAGTCTGTAGATGGTTGTCCTACCGCTTAGTCAGGGACAGGTGCCTGTGAATACGACAGTGGCATGCGTCATGGGACTGTGTAGACAAGTCACGACTCACAACCACAACGTCCGCCAGTTAGCTCCATTGCGCATTCCTGAGATCCTAGTCAGCGACAGTGCGCTCCGTCCATACAGTATATTATACCGAGTCAGGTCACCCCCAGAATCGAGGCTTTCCAAGATTGCCTTATTATGCTGACTCGAGTGCTGATGCCATCCCACAGTCCGATACATGAACCCGGTACTTCATATGTCGAGCGCACTAGTCGCCAACAGATCAACTGTCAGTCCGTCAACGCATCTGTACAAGATGTTTGGACCAACAGCATTACGTAGCTCGGTAGATGCCATCGTGCACCGGGTAATGTACTCAAGAATCGGCAGATGCACCGGGATAGTTGCTCAATGGAATCCATGGTGTGGGCTGTGGAGATGTCTTGACAAGGGGTGAGCTCCAGCTCCGCAAGTCAGAGGCACTCTCGAAGGACCAAGCACCGGAGTTCTACGTCCTCAAGCAGAGTTGGCCGTGGTCACAGCGCACGAAACTCAGCGTGGCGCGGCGGACCGTATACAAAGCTTCGCAGGGTGCGGAGATGACTGCCAGAAAGCCGTTGTGAGTTCTATATATTGATAAAGTCAGTTGAGAAGGCGTCCGCGCAGCGCGAGCCAGTTGCTGTCTTCAGGGACCAAAAGTCTAGTTGAGAGAGACGTTGCCATGCATTTCTTCACGGTTACGGTTAGGAGCGTTTGGGAAATGAAGACGCGACAAAGACCCGCTTTTCGTCACCTTCCAAGGAAGTCTTTGGCGTTGACGCGACGGGCGACGGACTCGCTTTAGCACGTCAGGTATTCTCCATGCTGTTAGCAGGTGCAAGGTCGCTCGGGTAGACTGTGCAAATGTTGGAGGCCTGTCCAGACCAAATGATCTGCCATCGTCGAGCTTTCTGTTGGAGCCCAAGAGTTGAGCGCTCGCTTGTGACGACGATCCCTCCGAAGAACATCCGCTCATTCGTCCATTGGTGCCTGAGGTTACAGCGTTTGGAGCTCTCTTTCAAAGCTCTGTTGACTGGTGACGACACACTACTATACCAGCATCGACCATGGCTACCAACGGGACCGTACCTCCAACCATGGCGCCTGGCCCTCAAGCAGGTGTCAAGTCTTTCACCACCAGTAATGGCCAGTGGAAAATCAGCACGCGCAAGCAGCCCATCCTCAAAGCCGACCCGATCGAAGAGCTAGCCAACAGAATTGGCATACCAATCCCCGAGATGATCTTTGGAGACAACTTTGTCGCGATCCAACATATTTCAAGCGGCTGGACTCTAGACTTCAATGCGGGAGATGCTCTCGACCGCGTCAGCAAAACCGAGGAGGGCATGCTTCAGGTCGCAGTCGCGGATGCTTGGAAGAAAGACCGTGATACAGAGGGAGTGCAACAGGTCGTCAAGCCTTTCGACTGGAGCTATAGTACCGATTACAAAGGCACAACATACGTTGGCGAGAGCAAGGGAGAATGGCAAACAACAGACCAAACCAAGCATCCCATCCGAACAGACCTTCTCAGCCGCCCGGACCCCATTCTATTCTTCGACTCCGTAGACCTGTACGAAGACGAGCTGGCAGATAACGGCATCGGCCTGCTCAGCATCAAGATCCGCGTCATGCCCGACAGGCTGTTGCTGCTCAGCCGCTTTTTCCTGCGCCTAGACGGCGTGATCGTGCGCATGCGCGACACGCGCGTCTACATCGAGCACGATACCAAGCAAGTCATCCGCCAGTACACGGCGAAAGAAGCGCCGTACGACGTCCTGCAGCACAAGCTGCGCAGCATGCGCGAGAACGTGGCCGAGGTTTTCCGCGATGCTAACGCCCTCGCGCCTCTGCTGCCCACTATCGAGGATCGCACCGAAGTATATGAGCTTCCTTGAACCAATATACCAAAAACAGCCTCCGCCCGCTCCGACGGCGCAGCCATATCAGTGAACTACGCACTCGAGAAGCGGAAAGTATAAACTCATATTATACCTCGTGGCCCCACCCCTGCCTCTCACGCGCCCGCCATGAGCTGCATCATCCTAAAGAGGTCATCTCGCTTGACACCATGAGACGCAATGCACGTCAGAATAACAGCCTTCGCACCCATCCAGGGCCCCGGAAGCGAAAGGATTAGAACCCTTGGGCCCACTTCCCGATCGCGGCAAACGATCTGGGCCGTATAAGCATATGCAATATTATATAACGCGGGACGCAAGAGGGGACCAAGTAAGCCTTTCAGCCCGCGTCTTAAGGCTGCAGTATTGCGGTGTTATAGGGTCTGGTGGAGGAGAGTCCGATGCGGCCTGCAGCTTGCGGCTTCCCCGGCGGCGTTCGGCGCAGCAAAGCTGGAAACTCGGTCGCTGGGCCGAATTCCTGCTGCAGGCTGCTGCAAAGGCTCCACAGCCACCACCAACACCGAAAAGCCCCGATCTTGATCTCTGCTTTGGAGGCTTGCATGTTGCATGATCGGAACGTCACTGCGAAGGAAGATGCATTCAGGGCCACGAAACCTGCGTCGGTTCGGTGGAGATGGTGGCGCATCGCCTCGACGTCAGGACTCAGGAGCGTGCAAGGTGGTGATGAATGTAATTAATAGCAATCAATACCTTAATGCATGCATACATGCATGCACGCATGGCAGCACGTGTGTTAATTTAAGCAAGCACGTGTTAGAATATTGTTTTCGCATCACCTCAGGCCTTGAAAGACAGAAGCGATGAACATTGCTGCTTCATGTCATCTTGTCGTCAGTGGCACGAGGGCGTTGTGGCCACGATCGGTGGCTTGGGTCCTTTGGTCGTTCGGTCGTGTGACGCTGCATGTTTTGAATTCGGGGTTGAACGTCGCGACACCATCAAGGTTTTGGTGCGAAGATAGACTTTGAGGCACTGTAAATCGGAAGGGAACTTTGTTTGTGATAAACAACATCGCTTGTGTGATGGTTTTGATTGCATAAATTGCTAACATTCGAGGCCGTGCAGCAGCGAGACTCGCGAACGCCTATGGACTTGCGTCCCCTGATCTGAAGATCTTTTTTCCCATCCTCGTAAAAGTTTGTGTGTACTCGTACAGTTTGTAAACATCAACAAACAAACGGAAGGAAAGAAGAAAAAGAAAGTGTAAAGAAAGACAGCCGCGCATTCCCGCGCCGGAGACGATGGCGAGCTGTCGGTCGATGAAGGAGAAAGGTAGAAGGAAAGACAAGGCATGGGTGGCCTATGTTTTCGTCATAACGTGTCGTAATCGTTCCCAGGGCGCCCTCGCTAAATTCTCAAGAGTTTTAAAAGACAAGACAAAAGAAAGATGGTTGCTTTTTTGTTGCCGAATGGTGGTATGGTGAATGTATGATCTCATGGAGCACCGAAGAAGCCGGCTTGCTAAGGGAATCGTTAGTGGGCGTGTAATGTCAAGGAGGGTGGATGCGATCCAAGCTTACCAAGCATGCCTCGCAGGCATCGTTCGCAGCGCCACCCATGGTCCAGCCTTTGCAGTTCCTTGCGGCAAAGTAGTAGCAACGGTGACAGTTGAGCTCTTGCGTTTGAGCCTGGACTGGTGCTGCCTGTGTTGGAACGACGGCTGGCAAGGGCTTGGTCGTAGGGTTGGAGTGCCTCTTCTGGAAGAAGTTGGCGACGTTGGGCGATGTCTTGCCGGTGGAGTCGCCGCTCGTCGGTCGTGATGAACTACCGTTGCGCTGGAGTTGAGGTTCTGAGCGACGGTGCAGGCTGAAGTTGCGAAGGCGAAGACGAGGTTTGAGCGAGCGGGTGAGGGAGAGGGAGAGGACCGATTTGTTGTCGTCCCCAGAAGAGTTGCCTTCGTACTCTTCCTCACACGCCGGGGTGAGAGGGCGAGTGTGGTTGAAGGTTTGTTGAGGTTCGAAGGAAGACATGGATGCGTTGATGCTTTCGGTTGAAGAGTAGGTGCTCCTGGTCAGACTGGGAGTTCTGGGTCTGAAGTCTTGAGAGGCAGATTGTTTGGGACTGAAGAGACCGTCAAGGTAGGCGGGGCGGGAAGGCCGGGAACGAAGAGAGTGCGTGGAGGCCATGTTTATGTGTAGTAGTAGTGTTTGTGCCACGGAGGGGGCTAGCAAGGATCAGGCTGGAGATGCAGAGGCCCGAGATTGAATCGATAGTGTTTGCGATGTGCTAAGAAACGAAGGCGGAAGTGATGTCCGAGGGCCTGGTTGAGGGAGATGACTTGGTATATGGTCGACTGATGATTGCAAGGATGATGATGAGGAGGAGGAAGAATCAGCACGAGCTCGAACGGCACATCGCAGACATCAAGTAGTATGGCGCCCTCGATGCCGGCTAGCACAGGGTTGAAGGAGAGAGTTTAGTAGATTCACAGCTTTCGTGTGGACCCACGCGGACGCTGCGGCCAGGTGCAGCGAAGGGGACAGGCCGGCAAGGCATGATGGCCATACAGGGCAAGCGAGAAGCATAACCCGATCTAACACCGTCACGCTACCGACTCCTCCCTGACTTGAGACCCGACGATCGCCCAAGGCGCAGAGGTGTCAGTGAGGCGCGCTTGTGAAGGACGCCGCCCAGCAGCCCCCAGAAAAGCGTGGAAGAGAGCAGCCGGCACTAGTTGCCTGCCCACTATAGTAGTGTGCCCAGTAGTCTGCCACCCTACACGCACTGCTGGGAGCCGTTTGCCAGTGTGAAACTCACATGCACCTATCAACGACTGGCGCTACCGTGGTCTGGCCACACGCGGTCCGTCTGCTCCGGTCAGACTCCTCGCAGGCGGCGACCCGGCGACGCGATACCTGGGCCAACTAAGCACCACGCGCGCTATATCATATCACAGCGTTTGTCTGGTGTTATAGGCGCGGACGACGGCAACCTTCCCATGCGAGCCAGGGTGTCGGCGGCCCATGATCGCCCGGTGCGGGTACTCCTGCCGGGCCATGTCTTCCGCGCGTAGCGTCTCCCAAGCACGGCTCCTTGAGCTCGACTACCTCGCGCTACTTCGAGCCACCTTGCGCTAGGCTCCGTCGCCGTGGGTTTGCAGGCTGGAACCCTCGTCGTGCCCTTCCTGCGGCTTCGTCATATCTGGCAACATAAGGAGACCTGCAGCGAGCGTGTGCAGGGCGAGGCAGGTGGCGCCGGTAACGACAGCAGGATGCAGAAGTGATGGCATGAGACGCCTCGCTCAATCGCTGCACACGCGCATACTCACAGCACAGCGCGACACACGAGCGAGCTTCTTGCCATCCATGGACCCAACAGCTTTCCCCGCTCGACCGCTCGCAGACTCTGAGACAAACAAACTGCCAGGGGGGCACGGCCAGCTTAGGTGCGGTGTCGTGCTCCGTGAAGAAAGTATCCAGCCTACTGCCCGTTTGTACTTACCCGTTGTCTCCTGGCACCTGCTTTTGATTCTGGCAGGGCGCCTGTCACAGCCACCAGGGCCCATTACTATTACTTGCTGCCTGCCTATTCTTCCCGCCGCTCGACTCACTCTGCAGCACGCACAGAGTCATGTCTTGCTCGCCTGCCGGCAGTTCAGCAACGTGAACAGCGTGGTGTGCTGCGTGGACTGAGCACCACTCCCGGGTACCAATCCGACACGATCGAAGCGTGCGCTGCTTGCATCGGAAAGTGCACCGCTGCTCTAATGCAATGTAAACACCCACCAGTTAACTTTGCAACACGGCATATAGGCTTCGCTGCCACCAACACACGGGATGGTTTCCTACGAGCCTATACTCCCACATCACATAGCACCAACGAAAAAAGCAGACAAAAATACAGCGGATTCATGTAACTAGGCAGCTTAGCACCAGCCGTGTGGGCTGCCGTAAAGTATCCCCAGACGATTTGGAACGCCTGAACGCCTGCTCCCTACAGTACGAACGGGCTTCCCGTTCGCGCAGGGATGAAACGCTGATCATCTTTCGGGGTCCCCAACCACTTCAACCCCTCCACAAACCTGGTTAACACTGCTCGGTGCCCCTCATCCACAATAACGCCGTTCGTGGTAAGATATCGGTTTGTAACCTCTGCTCCAGCGCCGTGGATTTACATCGGAGAAAGCCCCTACGTTGCATTCCGACACCAGCGGACCGTAGAGTAGCTATGCCTCCTCCCGCCGTAAGCATTTTTGGAGCTTCTTGATTAGATCTTGACCATCAACAACAAGGAACCATCTGCAAGTGCAGACGATCTGGATGGCCTCAAGGCCTCCTGTCATTTTGAGCCGCCTCCAGATCTTCAACTGCAGCGGGAGCACAACTATAACGATTCAGCACGGCTTGCGGCCCTCCAACCTTGACTTGCTTGAAAGACGTCAACGCAAACAAAATCCTTCCCAAAGTGTTGGGACAGCTATGTTTGCCGTTCACTGCATCCGAGGTCTCCCAGAAGCCACAAATTCGACCATGGTCGATCAGCCACATGGCGTCTTGTAGCGTGTTTACATGAGAGTTGCTGTGATATCGAAGTTTCCGATCGTACACAGCGGTCTCCTGCCCATTGGAACTTACTGCGTCGCGTCTCTGTTCAGCGAGCGCGTTCAACAACAAAGCGATGTAACACGATCTATCGCAGAGGAGTTGAACTATCTAGCATAGCTGATCTGGCCCCAGCATTGACCCTTACTGCCAGAGACAAGTCTCAGTCGCGTGCATGGTTCCTTGATATAACCCCCGAACGTTGGAAAATGCAGGGACACTCGCAAGGCAGGCAAAATCAAGTACATATATCCCCATCGTGCCGCTTCGAAGAGCATCTCCACTTCAAATCGACGATTGCAGATCTGTTGCTTCTTTGCGGCCTTGCAATGCACGAAAGCAGAGAACCTTCGACCACTGCAGTTCCCAGCTATTCCCGAGCACGATCATCAGACTTGATTAATGGAGGCCAGTCGACTACAACGACCTGTGAAAGTATCATTGAATTGTCATACAATACCACAAAAGATTTATCCTGGAACGGCGGACAAAATCTACAAGTATCTGGATACACGTTGGACAAACCTTCGAGCAGAGCGCACATGGGATCTCTCCTATCGCATTCCAAATCTCCATGCCGATCTGAGACAACAAACCGTTGGAGGCCCGTCCTACCGCCCGACTGCCACATCTGGAGTCCCTGCCTCCACCGCCACCTCGAGACTCACAAGCAAGTGTCGCATGCTGGTGTTCAAGACGAATCGCCTCCTGCATATCTTTGGATCTCCCCTCTAGCTGAAACATATCAAAGCACCTCTCTGTCGGCCTGAAGTCCGCATCGAAGCTGGCCATCTATGGCTCCGACCGTTGATGCCCCATGGTAAATGCTCCTTCCCAGATGGGCGGGTGCGTGGAAGGCTCCCCGGCTGGTTCAATCAGGGCAAACATCCAAGTCAGATCTCCCCGATCGATATTGTCCATGGACTTCTACAATTCGCATAAGGTCTCCCGCTGGTCAGAGTGTCGTCGAGAACTGTTGGTCTGTTCCTTCTTCTTCTGTCTTGCACACTCACCGCCATCTAGGACCAGGAACCCGCACTCAACAATTGCACGGCTATGCTCGGAAGATCGGGATGCAGTCCTACTCGAATGCTTCCGAGACCTGTTCGCCCATGGACGGGCGTTCGCAGTATTCTCCTTGATGTGCAGCTGCCTATCTGAGCCTGTGGGCTGATATCAGTATTGACTGTGCCCCGACGCGTTCAGGAACGCGTAAACACACGGCCTCAGGAGCCGGGCTTTATCCCGAGACCGATTTTCATATCAGCTTGTTTGGACGATTGGAAACGCGACCGTGTTTACAATGTGCGATGGCTAGAAACAGAAAGCTGCGGCATTTGGGGCACGACAGGGACCCTCGCGCGGAGAACACGCCGATATCCCTTGTCACTATTAGCGCGCTGGCTTCTCATGCGAAATAGATCCTTCACCGACTGGTTCTCACATCACCGCGTTGATGAGCATTTCACACTTGCAACCCTGTCATACGTCTTCCATTGTTGGGACGCATTGTTCGGACAGACTCGAATTGTCAAGCATCAACTCAGTGTCGACACAAGCGAAAGCCTCTCCAAGTCTATCTCCAGCCCTGGTGGATTGCAAGAAAACCTATTGTTCGATGCAACAGATTACGATGGTCTCCCAGCAAGAGCGTGCTTCCAATAGTCTTGATGCTGGGCAAAGCGCCGTCTTGCTGCTCGATACTATTGGCGTCGCTACAGGGTTATCATGCCTGGTCGGACTAGGCGAGGGTTATTGACCTGACTTCAAGATTGCAGATTTGTGTAACGATGGTCATTTAATGGTGCTGTCGGTAAGTCTACAGGAGCAAGTTCGTGCCAGAAGAATACTTTGTGGCTGGATTGCAGCAGTGGCCATGGCAAGGCAGAATAACACCTTCAGCGACTCAATCGCTTGCGTCCGGGTCAAGATATACTCGAACTTAGATCTAGTGGAATTCGCAGGAACAGCGCCGAGTGACGGTGGCGATACTGTGAAAGTGCAGGACGGAGTCGTGTCGTGTCGTGTGCCAGATGTTGTTTGATAGGTCATCGCAGCCCTTGGCCACGAACACGTGCGCTTCGTCCCAGATAGCTAGTGGGCCCACGTGCTCCGTACAGTGATGTCTTGCGGGTCATCAATCTCGGAAATGCCTAGTATACCCTAGAAACGCAGGATCGTTTCTTTACGCGACGCTTGAAAAAGAGGTTGTTTCTGGCAATCAGCATGTGGCAGATTCCACGCAGTGAGATGTCCAAGACGACGGACTTTATTCTGACGCTTCAGAGACGACTGGGCATCCATGGCGTTGATCCTGCGGAAAGTCGAGTATATAAGCGTTGACGTTGCACGTGTCGGAATTGCAGAATTTGGTTGGATGAGACGACGCCGTGCGAACGTCTCGGGCTGAACATTGATTCTCTAGCGACGAACCTTGAACAACATCCCATCATGGCATTTCTGGACGTCGCACATACTATTCACTATATGAAAGCAGGAAAGATGGCGTCGAGTCGTATCGCATCATGGCGCCTTCGTCTTCCAACTTGACTGCAGCACTGGGATTCAAAGGCGCAGGATCTGGACATCTTGCATTCGCTATCGCTGCATTGCCTAGACCACGGACCATCGGGAGCTCGCCCATTGTCGCCTTCGCCATGCCTATAGCCCCAAGAGGCCAAGCAGCGACCCATCGAATCAGTTCCAACGCGTCTCCCGTCGAAGCAACCGGACGCAGCGACTGCCCAGCATCATTTCTTCTTTACGTCCAGCTAGTGTGGCAACACTGCCCTTCGAATTGGCATGGCAATTGCTTGGTGCAGAGAACGTGGTCCAGGCGATTGGTCTGAGGAACGTGGTCAAGCTGGGAGATCTAGTTGAAGCAGCAGACGGAGTTGCGCTGTGGTCGCGTGGTTCCATATAAGAATATGCCTGCAAGGTCGCTCCTGTGTCCCGGGTTTCCTTTTCACCATCATACCTGGCGCTGACATCCACCCGGGAGCTCACTTTGCTCGGTTCTTCATTACCATTGCACTGCCAACTCCTTTACAGGAGACTCGATACGATGGCCGCCCTCCCTCAGTTCACGTACATCTTCGTGGTCGGCTTGTTGTTTGCTTTCCTTGATGCTTGGAACATCGGAGCCAACGATGTCGCCAACGCATTCGCAACCTCGGTGTCTTCGAGGTCTTTGACCTTGCTCCAGGCCATGACCATTGGTGCTATCATGGAGTTCACTGGTGCTGTACTTGCTGGGTAAGCGTGACTCGTCCGCATTGCGATTGTATCATATCTTGCTAACTTCCCACTCCAACAGATCCCGTGTCTCCGGTACCATTAAGAACGACATTATCTCCACCGATGCCTTCATCGACGCACCCAGTGTCCTCATGATGGGCATGCTTTGCGCGCTCATTGGTTCCTCTCTCTTCCTGACCTTCGCGACTAGGATTGGTCTCCCCGTCTCTACAACCCACTGCATCATCGGCGGCATCATCGGTGTTGGCTTCGCTACCGTCGGACCCAACGGTGTCGACTGGTCTTGGGGTGGTGTCTCTCAGGTTTTCGCCGCCTGGGCCATTGCTCCTTGCATCTCTGCCGCTTTTGGTGCCATCCTCTTCCTCTTCACCAAGTACGGTGTGATGAAGTCTAAGAACCCGCTCAAGATGGGCATGATCATGGTTCCTATCTTCTACGCTCTGACTTCCGGCATTCTGACCATGCTCATTGTCTGGAAGGGCGCTGCGTCTCTCGACCTCGATGACTGGGGAACCGCACCTACAGTCGGTACCATCTTCGGTGTTGCTGGCGGTGTTGCTCTCCTCTCTTGCATCTTCATCCTGCCCTTCCTCCACGTCAAGCTTGTCCGAGAGGACTGGAAGCTGAAGCAGTACGACATCCTCAAGGGCCCTCTCCTTCTCAGACGTCCAGCTGCTGGTCCTATTCCTGAAGGGAGGGTTCTTGTTATAGATTACTATCACGGGCATGCTACCAAGGAGTCTCTCGCATCTAGCGCTCAATCTGCCGAGACACGAAGCGACGACTTGGAGAGCTCTCGCGACGGTACCCGCAGCGACTCCGACGGTATCACCGATGAGAAGTCCGGCGCCATCTATGGCCAAAATGCCCAGATCACGGCCGCCGCACCCGCTATCTCCCCCGTGGAGCCCGTCGTTCCCGTCAAGCGTAAGTGGTATGAGCCTCTCCAGCTCTGGCAGACCCTCAAGTGGACTTTCTTCCGCGGCGTAATGATCGACATCGTCTCTGAGCAAGCCACCGGCGGCACCAACGAGCCCAAGTTCCTGCAGCGCCTGCTCGTTGGCAAGAACCTCGACAAGAAGCACGCCATCGTCGAGCGCTACGATCTCAAGGTTGAGCACCTCTACTCCTTCCTGCAAGTCATGACCGCCGCGACCGCCTCCTTCGCCCACGGCGCCAACGACGTCTCTAACGCCATGGGCCCTCTGTCCGCCATTTACCAAATCTGGCGCACCAACACCACCGCCGAGGACTCCGAAGTGCCTATCTGGGTCCTCGTCTTCGGTGGTGCGGCGATCTCCATCGGCCTCTGGACCTACGGCTACAACCTCATCCGCAACCTGGGCAACCGCATCACCCTGCACTCTCCTAGTCGTGGTTTCTGCATGGAACTTGGCGCCGCGTTGACCGTTGTCATGGCTACTCGTCTCGCGCTCCCTGTTTCGACTACCCAGTGTATCATCGGTGCGACCGTCGGCGTCGGTCTCTGCGCTGGTGACTACAAGGCCATCAACTGGCGCATGGTGGCGTGGTCTTACAGCGCTTGGTTCATTACACTTCCGTCCACCGCGGTCATCTCTGGGTTGATCATGGCATTCACGATCAATGCTCCTTCATTCGCTGCGCCTCTGAACTGAGCTTGATCTTCCATTTGCAAGAAAATTTTCTTCTGGTCGACGTGAATGTCGCGGAGAAGAGCGAGGACGACGATGTAATGAGGATCGTTTCATGTTCAGTCACTCGTTGCCCAAAAGATAAGATAGATTTGTACTTTAACACTATCGGACACATTATTTTTCTCTGAAAGACTCTCAAATGCAACCCACCCATGCATCCATGCATCCATGTATCATGCCAATCAACGGAAACAACTGAAAGAGCTTCTTGCCCTGTTCTAGTATCTACTGCCTCCCTCTTGGGATTTGAGCATCAAGAGATTCCCAACGCCTCAGCGCCCCGTTCATAGACTCATAAACATCACAAAAAGTATGATCAAGCCCATCGCATTGTTTCCGCTTCCGTAGTTTCGAATAGAAGTAGAGCTCTCTTCAGATGGCGTCGATTCGCTGTCTGTGTTTGCAGGGCTTTCAGACGCTTTCGTTGACGATGGCGACTTGGACTTAGCATCAGATGACATTGAGGTGGAACCCACCACCGAGAGACCATTTGAGCCTTCTGTGATTGAGTGGCCGGCGATTGTCACAGCTGGTCCGCCGACGGAAAGAGTCTGTCCCTGCAGCACGACTACACCAGACTTTCCTGAGACTGGAGTTGCTGTGTAGGTTGTGCCGTCGATTACTAGGAAGTTCTCGGCGGAAAGAGTCGCAGAGGGTACTGTGGCTGGTGCTGTAGGTTTGACGATAGATACTCCGTCTGGGCCATTCGTGATCACTTGTCCGTCGATCGTTACAGCAGATCCGCCCTCCCGCAGTGTCTGGCCAGCAAGGAATGCAACATGAGGCTGACCTGCCATAGTAGAAGCGGAGTACACTGTACCATCAATGGTGATGGCAGTGCCAGCGTTTGCTGAAGCGCCGTCCATCGTGTAGAATTCGGCTGTGCTATATCCAACTACCACCCCATTGCTCGCAACGCTAAGTCGAGTGCCCGCGATGGTGGTAATTTGGCCCTGCGTCAACCTGTTGCCGGCGATAAGTACGTCAGCGCCATCTTTGAGCGCCGCAATCTTTTCTTGCCCAATGATGATATTGACACCAGCAGTGGCGGTGGCCACCTTGGGACGTCCATCAGGAAGGGTAATTGTGGTGCCTTGGAAGCCGATCTCGTGAGAGCCAATCGTCAAGATATCACCATTGATGGTAATCTTATCGCCGACAGAAGCGGGTGCGCCATTGATGTATAGCGTTTCCGACTTGCTTTCCGCGCCGTATATGTGTCCGTTGACAGCGAAGACTGCGTCAGGCTTGCCCTGATTTGGTGGGTTTCCGTGGGTATGATCGTTCTCGCCTTCAGCAGCAGTGAGTATGGAGCCAGTAACAGCGGTGGCCACGCCCAGATTGGAGCGCTCTCCCTCAGCTTGTACGGCGTCGTTTGCCTGATGATTGCCGGTATGTGCTTGGTTTGCGACAGCGGGAGGACTTTGCGCCGCAGGCAGATGTTCAAATGCCGAAAGATGTTGCGCAACGCTGTTGACAAACACTATCCCAGACTTTAAACTTATCGTTTGGCCGGAAATGGTGATCGCCTGCCCATCGACGAGCGGAGTACCGTCGAGGACAATTGATCCCTGGCTTGCGAGCGCTGTGTGAACTCCCGAGCCAGCGGTGATGACGATGCCATGGTCTACATGTGAGGCCGGATCATTTGGCGGAGATACGTGGCCTTCTGCGGCCTCAGACGGTCGACTACCTTTGGGTAAGAACATGGAAACGATAGCTGCAACACCGTCCCAAGGACTAGACTGGCCGTTTGCAGTCGTCTTTGTCGCAACAGGTGCCTGCATACCATCTGCAGATCCTGATTGTGTCCCTCTGACAGCAGACGCAGCATTACCAATGTCGTGTTTCGAGCCTTGAGAACCTGTTGTGGGAGACGGATGCGTCGAATCCTGGTTGGTCTTGCTCTGTGTTGATTTTGGTTTTGCAGGCGCCGTCACAGGTGCTGGTGTCTCAACCGGTAGCCCAGAATCCACCATTGATTGCGGAGTTGCTGCAAGTGATGTTGCAACGGCAGGTAGAGTAGGCACAGCTATGGCATCAGCAGGCTGTAAAGCTTTGGGAGCTAGAGCGGTGGGTCAGTAATGTCATGGGAAGCTTCTTGCTAATACGCAAGCACTCACGATCAAATAGTCCTCCGTACCACCCATTACAAGATGCCCATTCAGGATCCAAAGCTCTAGCTTCTGGTGGCACTCCGATGATGGGTGCGTATGGTTCAGTACGGGCGCAAGAGAAAGGGTCACCGAAAGGTCCTGTCTCGACGAGCCATGAAATGTGAGACACTTTGCACCTTGCCTGCCTGTCGTAGATGTAGTCTGGAATCGGCTCGTTGAGATCTGCTAAATTGAAAGATGAAGTGAAATATCCTTGCCCGTAACCGTGGTACCGAATGTCGGGCTCGAGGCTGAACAGATGATTGGTGTTGAGTAGAGGCAGAATAGTGTTCCTGTATGTCTTTCCGACGGCACCGCAAGAGTTGGCAGCATGTAAGACGTCGTAAGAGATGTACATCGTAGGCGACGTGAGTGTTGTTCCTGAGATTTGTTAATACCTTGGTATCATATCTGCGAATCTTGGCTGTTGGCTTACCATCAATTGAGACTGTGCGTGGGCTGGAGTTGTTTCGCGCAAGAGGTGTCAGCGTTGCCGTCTCTGTGCCGTTCTCCACAAGAGTGGCCGTTGCAGGTGGCCAGTAGTACAGTTGAACAGTTTCGCCGGTGATGGAACAGCTCTGGCATCCAAGGCTACATCCAGGAGCAAGCGATTTCGACGCAGGAAAGTACGAGGTCCCGTTCGCGGTCTTCCAGCCGACATCAGCGCCCTGTCCGTACATGGTCTCTCGGGCAAAGTAGAATGATGCCATTGATGTGCACCAATCGCCCGTGACCATAGCTTGTGTACAATCGGGAGTTCCAGGAAAGTAGCCAGTGTTTGGGTCGTCAAAGTCGTTATAGTACTTCCAACTGTCCGCATAGATGTAAGAGCTCCATTGCGAATTGCATTGTGACGCAGCAGCTGGAAGCTCACACCGAGGAGTGGGGAGTGCGGTGGTCGCCCGCGTGGTCGTGATGTAATCGTAGAAGTTATAAGTCTCCGTGAACGTTGTCATGAACTCACTCAAGGACGACCAAATTGTAACAACAGTCCACCCAACGTCCGAGAATGTTCTAGTCTCGTAAGATACGGCGACCGACACAGGGTATCCATCACTGTAAACAGTAGACAGAGAAGAATAAGTAGCTGTGTTAACATAGGACTCCCAGGAACTGGTGGGTATGAGGCTGTCCGCCTCACGGATCTCGGTCTTGGTCTCAGTCTTTGGGTTGTAAAAGCTGGTCTCGTATGTGACCTTGTTCAGCGAACTTGCCGACCAATAATCGACCCAGCTGTGCCAGCAGTCTGTAGCTGTGGTGGCATTGTCGATCTCTGCGGTGGACTCTACGAGCCCAGTAGGTCCTACCGGATGAGCAGCAGATGTGGAATTCGTAGTCTCGACGGACTGTGTTGGCCTTAGAGTACTACTGTCGTCATCCAGTGTTCGATTGCCGCTAGTCGTTGTCGTGACAGGTAAGGATGTCTCCGTAGAAATGTTAAGCCCGTCTGACAAATTGTTCTTGACACCCTCCGCTGTAACGATAGTTGAAGAGATCCTATGAGTGTCGATTCCTAGTCCAGCTGCTACATAATCCCCAATGTCGCCACGCGTACTAGACGGGGCGGAAACAGGATTATCGCTCGCCCACTTGAAGGTGGTGTTCGATCCTCGGCATACGGACAAGGATATTGACAACAATATGAGACGGTAGCCTTTCATAGTGAGCACATTTAGGCAAAACCTTATGTTGCTGGAATAGTGAGGTAACAGTGTAGGACGCAAGAAAAGAGAATACACGAGTCAGTTGATCCTTCGCTTGGATGCCGCTCCAGTTGATTGTGCAGCCTTGACCGCAAGGGCAACTGACGGGTAATAAAAAGCAACGCTAGGAGACGGCAGGACTCCCAGGCCCACATTAAAATAAACTCGAGCTCGCAAGTGTACAGCCACATGGCTTAGCGGATGCGGTTACAAGGACTCCTTCCAGATCACCGCGGCAGCAAGCTCCGTGGAAGCATTGTCCAGCGCTGTAGCAGAATATTTATATGTGTATGATACCCGGCAAAGCACTTCAAATTACTTTAAGCATGATGCCGTGCAGGGATGTGCTGTCGGCGAGAAGAGCTAAAGCCACGCTCTCACCCTAGCTGCGAGACGAGCATGCATCGCACTGTCGGTCAGAGGCCAATGATAATGAAGAGCCTTAGATGGGTCGGAACGGCCTGGACAACATGACAAGACTGCATGGTTTCCCCCAGTATCACCGCACTCTGAACCGACAGCGAGGATTTTGTCCGAGGTCGTAGCAATCCGAAGAGATTACCTCTTCGAGCAAACACGATTGTGATGCGTCCGGCCAAGTCACGTGAATCAGACGAACTGATGTCGCTTGCGGAGAAGCGGAGGTGTCGACGACTTACTGCCACCACAGTTAGCAGTTGACTGGTCTTCCTTCCGACCCTTCGCTAGGGAACCTCATGTTTTGCTCCGACAGTCCAGTTTTCGACGCTACATAATACCAAGTGATGTTCGATGAACCACTTGGGGCCGGCACAAGGACGCTGAGCCTGCAAGCGCACGCCAAAACACATTCAGACACGAATGAGTGTAGAGACAAGAATGGCTCATCAGCTTTCGGACAACGGGAACGATAAAGATACACTCTGCCTTCATTCGCGGGCCCATGCCGTGTCCCAGCAGTCAATCATCAAGAGCGAGGATCAGGAGAGGCATATCACATTTCGAGCCAGCAACAGAAAACCATCAAGGTAGTTCTTGGCCTTCGCTACACAAGCGTTGTTGAGCTCCTTCGCTTCGTACTTTTGAACACCAAAACTCTTGGCTCGCCATACAACCACTCTGCTTGTAATTCAGCGCTCAAGGTTACTTCTATCGCTCCAAAAACAAGGACCTGCCAAGCCCTTGGTATACTTAAGGGTGACCTTGATGGACAAGGTCAGAGTAGGTACTCTAAGTCCGCACAAATGCTGAAGGTTTCCACCTCTTGTAGTAGTTCCCTGTTTCCTGTGTCGTGCGGATCTTCTACTAGCTTTTTGCTGTCTCACAATCGTTCAAGATGTTTTCGAAACAAGTCGTTGTTGTGGCTGCTGCAGTGGCATCTGTGGCAGCTCAATCTACCACATCCACGACCAGCAGCTCTGCGGCTGCTCCTACAGAAGTCACGGGCTGTCACGCTCACGGCGCGGACGAATTGTTCTGTTTCGACGCTGACAACGAGGAATGGGAGTTGACCTCGTCCGGGTTTACCGCCGACAACTTGCCGGAAAGTTTTGAAGGTTGCCACATGCATGACGAAGAATTGTAAGCTAATGACTGCAGTTGGACGGGATCGATGGCAATCACTGACACTTATAGGCACTGTGTCGATGGAAACACAGACGCAACCCTCGTGTCTGCCTCGGCGGAAGATGAGCACGACCATGATGAGCACGATCACGACCACGACCACTCGGCTACCTCCGCCGCTGCGAGCTCAGGCACCACCTTGACCTCCGTTGTTTCTTCCACAGCCACTGGATCCAGCAACGGCACTGCTTCCTCGACATCGACTGCATCAAGGACAACTAGCAGTTCGTCGGCCCCTACTGCTGTGAGCAACTGCCACGCTCATGCTTCTTCCGAGCTATATTGCTTGGATGGCAGCGATGAGTGGGAAGTTACGTCCGAATGGGACGAGAGTAACCCTCCCAAGAGCTTCGAGAACTGCCATGCGCATGGCGAAGAGCTGTAAGATTCCCATCGTCCTTCACATGCTTTCGTTCACTGACCTTGATCAGACACTGTGTTGACGGCGATGTCGATGCCACTTTGATCGCAGCGACCGAGGCACATGCCGACAGTTCGAGCACTGCCAGCCGCACCGCCAGCAGCACCGCCGCCTCCGCTACGGAGAGCAGTAGTGCTGCTGCAAGCTCTGATGCTGCGTCAGCTGCTGCTGCTTCGATGGCAGCAAGCCACGCCGCCCTGGTGCTGAGTGTATGCCTTTTGGCGTTCACTGCCTACGCATACTAGACTGTATGAATCATGCGACTGAAAATCCGTGACCGTAATGGCAGTGTCTTCTAAATGCCAGGGAGCTTCAACAAGTACGTGTCGAGACACGTAATTTTAAATGAACGGGTTTTCTGCTGCCAGCCAACAGACTCTGTTATGCAGGAACCAAGCAGCTTGTACAACTTTTAGCATGTAGCATCTGCAAGTACAGCAAATATGCCCAACCCCAGCTCGTATATTACTCCCAGCAAGCTTCGGAGTTATATCTCCCAGTGTACATTATAAGCTTTATAGAGGGGCTTTGGCGCACGAACAAGGCAAGGCGCAATTTAATGCAAGGATGCCTTAAACCCATCGCCTTGGCCTCGGCGCTTAGCGCTCACGCGTGCTGCTTTCGCCTTGCCGACTCTCAGCCTTGCCGCACATCTTTCGCATGAGTTAACCACCTTGAGAAGGTCTCGATGGCGCATATCCAGCGTTCCAAGAGACCATGGCACGAAGACCTGGACGTGATGCCTCGCAATCCGAGAGAGTATCACAATTTTAGGGTGTCAGATCAAGCACACGTGATAGCAGGCGACGTGCACTACAACACTGTCAACCACAGGGGTATGATATCAGCGTCGGAGCCACACATGAATGTACGTCACGTACTGACTCCAGACTTGTAGATATTATCTTGAACAGTTTGCATTTTCCTGGAATGGAGCGTTACCACCAGAGACCTTTGGACAACCACCCTGGCACGTTTGACTGGTTATTCGATCAGGGTTCGCGACTCCATGTTTGTGATTTTGAGGATCCTTGGAGACCCGGACATTGCGATTCGGAGCAGGAGTGCAATATGGTCGAAGAGGAACTGCGCAAACACGCATCTAAACTTCAGACCTGGTTGGAGACTTCCGACGATATCTTCTGGGTCCAAGGGAAAGCAGGTTCTGGGAAATCGACATTCATGAAGTTTTTGTTCGAACACGAACAAACCCAGCTGCACCTTCAACGCTGGGCAGATGGCGACGTCATTGTAGCAGCATTCTTCTTTTGGCGTGCAGGCTCTTCTGAGCTGGAGAAGTCATATCTTGGGCTGTTGAGGGGCTTGTTGTACCAGGTGCTACAGGAACATCCTCAATTGATTGAGCTGGTGCTCCCACAGCGCTGGAGAGCAGTACTCAAATCCCCCACAATCAAGAGGCCTTGGACAAAGAGTGAACTCGTGACTGCTTTTGACCTGCTACTGCAGGCGCCAGAGACAAACTTGAGATTTTGTTTCTTCATCGACGGTTTGGACGAGTTCGATGGGGATCACCGCGATCTCATTGATGCAATCCGGTCACTCGGCAAGTCACCATTCATCAAGATCTGTGTCTCGAGCAGGCCTTGGGGTTCCTTCCAGAGAGAGTACGGTTCTGATGACCGCCTCCATGTTGCCCTTCACACGCTCACCAAGCGCGATATCGATACGTACATTGTCACCAAACTTGAGACGGCGGCACGTCCAGCCCCTGGTGTATATTGCACATGTGGACTGAGACAGCTCCGAAACGCTGTGTATGCAAGGTCTGAAGGTGTCTTTCTCTGGGTTGCTCTTGCGGTGAAAGATCTCAGACGCGGAATTGAAGAGCAAGACAGTCTAAGTATGTTGCATGTCAGACTGAGAGGATACCCGTCGGAGCTGCGAGATTTCATACAACGGATATTCGATGCCATCGATCCAGCATACGAAAGGCTCACTGGACGCCTGTTACTCATGATGCTGGAGGACACAGGTCCCCCAGCGCTCATAACCCTCAACTTCTTAGAGGGTTCTTTCACGGCCGATGGAGAGTATATCATGGACCCCCACTGGTCCCCAAGAAGCGACACAGAGATGTACAGCCTTATTGATCGAGCAGCCATGTGCGCCAACAAGTGGTGCAGAGACCTCTTGCTACCTATCAATACGATAGATGTAAAGGACAAGATAAGAACATCTCTCACAATGGCATATGGGCGGCCCCCACGACATTCTACGCTGTCCTTTCTCACTGGTGATGTGGAGTTTCAACACTTGATCTCTTACCTGTCATTTGGCCATCAATCGATCCACCAGTTCGCCGAGGGAAAAGCAATGGACGGGACATTATCCGAAATGGCAGGGCGAAAATTCGATCCTCGTCTAGCATGGCTGTGCACATTTGTGGAAAGTTCGAGGTGTGCACCGACTCTCATCGAATTTGCTCAAGTTTTCGGGCATGCATCATTCCTCCTGCTCTGCAGCGAAGGAAACCTTTTTGTTCACATGGCATTAGAAGACAAGACTATCAATGATGGCATTCAGCGATGCCTGGAGGCCTTTGATTCTATTGGTCAAGACATCCTAAAACATTCCTCTTGGAGCCACTGGACTGCCGAACGATTAGCCGATGATAGAGATTGCGATAGTCAACTCCGCAGCCGCATGCCTGCTGGTAACGACTGTAGCAGCTTCTTGTCGTATCTGGCGTGCCTAGTCTTTCCAGATCACATCCTCAGCCAGACCCTGACACAGCATGTGTCTCTCACAGAGCTACAAAAGCAATTTGTACTCGAGACTTGCTTGGTCCCAGTTGTCTACACCGACAGCGCTGCTGACGTGATGCATTATATGGATGAGGGCGATGATGGCGCTGCGCTCAACCGAAGAGGCCCGAGATCTCATTGCCGAATCATCGTCCAAATCATTGAAAGCGGTATCGATGTCAATCGACCGACAAAAAGATTAGACTGTCACCAGGATTACAGCGTTTGGCAGTTCTTTTTGCTCTGGCTACACGACTACTTCCATGAACATCCACACTCCAGATGTGATTATTACCACGATATCCATGGTAAAGAGTGTTGCTATACAAGAAACAAAGCGTATTACGTCAAGGACACTATCGAAATTTTCCGGACTTTTCTACGCCATGGAGCCAACCCGTTCGTCGTGATCTCAAGCGCGGACCTGATCGAATGCCAAGAACGAGACCCTCCGGAAAACAAGGCCACATTCTTGAACGTAGCTGATGTTGTACACGATCTGCGGACTGTAGCTATGTCAGACTTAGCATGCTTTGCTGATGAAAATGGGTGGCTGGCTGCACACGTCGCAGCGGTTGAAGACATCAAAACGCTACTCGATGAAGCATATGTACAAAGGTACCTTGCAAGCTCGCGCACAGGGACCTGAATCGACTTTAAAATGCTATGGATCCATCGAGATCTACCATGATAGCATGAACGATCTTTGCACGTGACTCTGACAAACGTATCAGTAGCCATCATTTATTCAACGATGATGCCCATGGTGCTACTGCGGTCACGACAGCCAAGCAAAATACCATGCGTTCGATTTGCGCTATGAAGTGCCAGAGCACAACGAAGTGCTCAATCTCCAATCGATCACAAACGCGAAGTACGCTTGACCTCAAAACTGCTCGGCATTTCCTGCGCATCTCCATCCTCAACATGGATCTTGATGGAGCCCGTCGATCTGTCAGCCGATGCTCTGAGGGCCTCATCAGCTTTCTCCAAAGGAAAGCGGTGCGTCACCAACGGTTTGAGGTCCAAAACGCCGTGGGACAATAGACGCATGGCCTGCGGCCACGAGTGGTGGTAGCGGTTGATGAATTTGAGATCGACCTGGAAACGCATGTCAGTCGTTCGACTCTCGTGTGCCATGTTGTAAATCTCGACTCACCTCCGCCATAGATAAGTGCATGAACGGCAACTCATTCATGATCGCCTTTCCCACTCCAATCACAATCACCTCGCCCGCCGGTCGCGGCACATATGAAGCAGTAACAACACTGCTTTGAACACCAGTGCACTCAAACACCGACCTAGGCACACCGCCACCCTGCTTCTTGGTGACCTCCCGAATCGCCGTCGCCATCTCCTCTGGCGATTTCGTCAAATCGACCTGCACCCCGACAGCTCCGGGCACGAACTTTTCCGCAAAATCCAATCGACCACGATCAAGATCAGTGATGATCAGAGGACACGCACCCGCCGCCTTCGCCACAGCAAGCGTGATCAACCCAATTGGTCCAGCGCCAAACACCACGCCCGCCTCTCCCAACTTCAGCGGCCCACGCTCAAATCCTCGCAATGCCACACTGAGAGGCTCCAAAAGTGCACCATCAGCGTATGTCAAATTGTCAGGCATTTTGTGCAGATAGCTCGCATGGTGAACATGGTAGCGGCGCATGCTGCCAGTGTAAGGCGGCACGCCCGAGAACTTCACATCGGGACATAGATTGTAGTGGCCGCTGGAGCATTCAAAGCATTCGCCGCAAGGAACTCCAGGCTCAATGGCTACGCGGTCGCCGGGTTTGAGGTGCTTCACGTCGGAACCAGTCCAGACGACTTCGCCGGCGCCTTCATGGCCTAGACAGTGCGCTGCTTGGACTTCAAGGTCTCCGATGCGGCCAGTGTGCCAGAAGTGGACGTCGGAGCTGGAAGATCATGGGGGTGAGAAGTGCAGTTCGGAGCGGATTATATTTAGGAGTAGCGATCTGCTTACCCGCAAATGCCATTACATCTCACGTGGACAATGCATTCATACGGCTTGGGATCCAACTCTGGTGACTCGCCCATGTAGATCTCATGGCGTTCATCGGTGAATAACGCAGGATTAGGCTGAGGTGGCTCGAACCTGGCCATGATAAATAGGTAACTAGAGCGTTGTGAAGATACACGTGAGAGCTACTTAAGGCAGGGAGATAGTAAGAGCAAAAACGCGAGAGGAGAAGCAGTACAGGACAAACCTTCGCGATGCAGAAGCAGTGCGATCGAAGCGACGCAGCATCCTCTACAGAAGAGGCAAAATACACGAGCAAGTACCAATGGTGTCCGCGCGGTTGATATCGCGGGCTAGCTCCATGCCGACCCACGAGGGCCCATTGTGGCGTGGATGAGGAGGGGAAGTTCGAGTTCAGAAGGAAATTGGAAGCGCTGGCTTGCGCTTCGGCCTGCCACTCTAGGGGGACTTTTACGGTGCCGCTTTGGCATAGATGCCTCTACTTTGAATTACACATAACAGACGACAGATGATAGATCCTAGATATCTTTGTATCGCGTCGATATCTCGAGATAAGATGGCAAAGTGTTCACCCAAACAAATGCTATAGCACGCCGTTTTGCAGATATGCAACGGACCAACTTAGCCAAAACTTTAAAACCGAGTTCTGAATGCGCATGATCAACAACATTGGAATCAGTATGTGCAATGAAACTGTCTTTTGTCATCTATTCATCTACTCGTTCTTCAGTCCAACATTTTTAATTGTCGCCCAATGCTGTAACGGGCAATCTACACCTTCAAAAGCTTGAGCAGGAGCCTAACGTCCTTGACATCAGTCTCCTCCTCGAGGACCGCAGGGCTACCATCGTCCTTAATGACACCCTTGCTAGCAGCCTTGGTGAAAGCATCGGCACGTTGAGCGAACATCTCCTCAATGACACGCTCGTTCTCCAGCCTGGTACCCTCGGCGGCAGCAGCCTCATCGCCACTCTTCTCAGTTGCGGCCTCGCCATCAGCGCCGGCAGGGGCAAGGACGGCGTACGCAAGCTTGACGTCGTCAGTCGGGACGAGGCCAGCACGCTTGCGAAGACGCTGCACGCGGTTGAGGACCTCACGCATGAGACCCTCCTGTGCGAGCTCGGGGTAGGCGAATGCGTCAAGCAAGATCATAATTTGGCCTTCGACGGCAGGCTCGTAGTTCTTGGTCTCCTCGCTCTGCTTCAAACCGCGGTTCACGCGAAGGTCCTCTGCAAGAAGCTCGTGGCCCTCAACAGTGATCTTACCACTGTCAAGGAAAGCGTGGATCTGCTCGCCAGTGAGCGAAGGAAGGGCCTTGCGGATCTTCGCCGCATCCTTCTTGAACTTCTGGCCGAGGTTCTTGACATCGGCTTGCACAGAGTACTCGACGCCGTAGCTCTTCTCGTCTGTGGTGAGGATGAGGTCGCGAACGTTGAGTTCCTCGAGGACGTAGCCTTCGAGTGTGCGGACATCGTCGAGGAATTGCTGGTCCTGGTGTAGCACCACGAGAGTCTTAAGAGGAGTCTTGAGGGAGAGAGTGCGACGGTCACGGCAGATGCGGCCAAGCTCGATGACCTTCTGCATGGCGGCAACACGACGCTCGACAACAGGGTCAAACAGCTCCTCACGGACTGTAGGGAACTGCAGGAAGTGAACGCTGCGGACATCCTTGCCCTCAGTCATAGAAGCAGGGAGGTGAGGAGCAAGGCGCTCGAAGATGTTGTCGGCAAGGAAGGGAATGAAGGGTGCAAGGGCACGGACAAGAGTCTCAACAACCTCGTAAAGAGTGTTCAGAGCATGCAGTGTGTCCTTACCCTCCTCGTCCGAAGCACCGTTTGCCTTGGAGGCGACTTGACCCTTCAGTCTGTTGCGGTTGAAGCGAATGTACCAGTTGGTGGTGTCGTCGACCATCTTGAGAAGTCTGGGCACAACGGTGTAAAGTCTGTAAGCCTCCATCTCGGCGTTGACGTATTGCAAGAGAGACTGTGTGGAAGCCAGGATCCAGCGATCCATGACGTTGGAGTTCGTCTTTTGGATCTCCGGGTCGAAGATGAAGTCTGAACCGGAGTTCTTCTTGTATAGAGCAGCTTGCTGTGCGAAGAAGTTGTAGCTGTTCCACAGAGGCAGAAGCACACCAGAAACAATCTGCTTGACACCCTGCTCGCTGAAACGCAGAGGCTCACCACGCACGACAGGCGAGTCGATCAGGTAAAGACGAAGTGCGTCTGATCCGTACTTGTCAATGACAACCATGGGATCGGGGAAGTTCTTGAGCGATTTAGACATCTTCTTGCCATCCTCAGCCAAAACGATACCGTTGACCACACAATTCTTGTAAGGGAAGGTATCGAAGAGGTGAGTACCGAGAACGGAAAGTGTGTAGAACCAACCACGGGTCTGGTCAAGACCCTCAGCGATGAAGTCGCCAGGGAACTTGGTGAACAGCTCCTTGCCGGGACCCTCAGTCGAGGACATGCCAGACTCCGGGTTGGAAGCATCAAACCCAGGGTAGGCGAAGGGGTAGTGTGATGAGGCGTAAGGCATGCTTCCAGACTCGAACCAACAGTCGAACACTTCCTCGACACGCTTGAGATCGCCCTTGCCCTGCTTGGAGGGGATGGTGATGTGGTCGACAGAGTCGCGGTGGAGATCGGTAATCTCGCCAGTGTATCCAGAAAGCTCCTTGAGTTCTGCAACAGAACCAATGCAGACAACTTCCTCGTGGTCTTCTGAAACCCACAGGGGCATCGGAGTACCCCAGTATCTGTTACGTGAAACGTTCCAGTCCTTCGCAGAAGCGAGCCACTGGTGGAAACGGCCAGTCTTGACCATAGAAGGCACCCAGTGAGTCTCTCCAAGGTTCTCAAGAAGCTGCGGGACGATGTTCTCGACCTTGATGAACCAACTGGGGACAGTACGCTGAATCAAAGGTGTCTTTGATCTAGGGCAGTGAGGGTATCTATGGGTGATTTGTGACTTGCGGACCAATCTACCGATGGTCTCAAGGTGCTTCATGATGTTCTTGTCGGCAGCCTTGACATACTGACCCTCGAAGTCGGGAACTTCACTGGTGTACTCGCCGCTTGGGGTAAGTGGGCAGGGCGGTGGTCGGTCACCATTGATGATGCCGTGGCGCCACGAGATGTTGTAATCGTCCTCACCGAATGCGGGCGACTGGTGGACAACACCCACACCATCATCCTGCTTGACGTAGGTGTCCAGCAACACCTTGAAGGCGATCTCGCCGAAAGTCTTTGTGAAGTAGTTAAAAATCGGCTTGTACTTCCAGTCCGCGAGGTCTGAGCCCTTGGTCTTCCACAGAACCTTGTACTTGGCCTTCTTGGGGTCCTTGTATAGCACCTTGAGACCGGCTTCCAGCATGATGTATCGCTTGTCACTCTCAGTGTCGTGTACCAGGAGATACTCGTAGTCGGGGTGGACACAGAGTGCCAAGTTGCTGGGCAATGTCCAAGGTGTGGTCGTCCATGCGACAAAGTTGATCTCGTCGGATCCAGCAGCCTTGAGTGCCTCCTCGACCTTTGCGCGTACAGACTCAGGCTGCTCGCTCGCAGGCAAGACAGGGAAAGAGACGGTAACAGCGGGGTCCTGCACGTCCTTGTACTCTTCCTGAGCCTCACTCTTGCTCAGTGGGGTGTTGAGCGCTGTGCTGTAGGGCAGAACGCGAGCACCGTGGTAGACCAAGTTCTTCTTGTGCAATTGTTTGAAGACCCACCAGCAAGACTCCATGAATGTCGGGTTCATAGTCTTGTAGTCCCTGTCGAAATCGATCCAACGTCCCAGACGGCCAATAACCTTTCTCCACTCGTTGGCGTAGGTCATGACAACCTCTCTACACCTCCTGTTGTACTCGGCAATACCAATCTGGTCTACAGCAGCCTTGCCTCTCACACCAAGCTCTTCCTGCAATTGCTTGTCGATGATCTGCTCGATGGGCACACCATGGGTGTCCCAGCCAAAGCGACGCTCGACATAGCGGCCGCGCATGCTCCAGTAGCGAGGAATGATGTCCTTGATCGTGGAGGCGAGCAAGTGGCCATAGTGAGGGGTTCCGGTCGCAAAGGGAGGACCGTCGTAGAAGACATAGGGCGGGTTGTCCTTGGTGAGCTCGAGCTGGCGGTGGAAGGCATTGTTCTCGGTCCAGGTGTTGAGCACACGCTCCTCCTCAGCGGGGAAGTTGATCGAGCCCATGGTCCTGTCCTCGCGCTGCAGGTACCGAGCTAGTGTGTTGTGTGTTGTTGGTATTCTCTCGGGTGAAACGACTCAGAAGTATTATGAGTCCTCGAAAATCCGCGGGGTGACCGCCACTACGCTGCTGATTAGATAGAGCCAGGGTAAGATCTCTCAGAATTGATGAGAATTGGTAAGAGATATTGTTTACAAAGCAAATTGACCGGAACATTTTGAATGCATACAAGCATATCATAACACTCGCATCATTATGACCACTTATCATGTAGATATTTGCTGCAACCTATGGCTATTCTCGCACATGTGACAATCCTCACCATTCAAGGGTTGGGGTTGGGGCAATGCAGCATACGTTCGCAACTATGATTATTGGATATATGCATTAGTGCAGCCTTTATAATCAGGTAGGGTAGCTTAAAGCAGGCCTTGGATGTCGTTCTCTCCATTCGGTGCATTGTATATTGGTGTATCCATGCCAAACGTGGTTTCGTGGGTATTTGCTGACAAGCTGGAAACAGAGCAACAGGTACGCACCAATGTGTGAAGAGCTGAGTCTAACCTTCGATCGCGAAAGTATAACTCGTTGGCGAAATCTTTTCACCACACTAAATAGTCAGCTATCAAATATCGAAAGTTCCAATTGCCAAGTAAGAGAGCGATATTGATTGCCTGCGTCGTCAAAATCTGAGATCTCTGAGGTATAATGCGTAGCGGATATATTTTTGCAAATTTTTCCAGACCCCATCCAATAAGAGTTCGCCCTCTTAGTTTAACGGTTAGAACAGAGGTCTCATATTCACTTATGACTTCAGCAAAGCTGTAGATATCCTCAGATATGAGTTCGATTCTCATAGAAGGCAATTTCCTTTTGCCGGTCATGTATTGTACACAAGGCTCAATGATGCAGCAATTTTTGTTTATTTCCCCTTCCAGAGCGAGATTCTATTTCTGGCTATTCTTCTGGCTCTTTGTCTGAGTTCATACATGATCATGATGCTCGTAGTTTTCAGAAGCTAGAATAATCGACAACAATTCCGTGATTAATATCCGGGTGTTTATTGAACTGTGCATTATATGCTGGAAGAATTCATGTATATACAGAATGATGTACAATAGGCAAAGTAAGGTTCTGCTCACCACGAGCCCTACTCCCTCTTCACTCCCACATTGCCAGCTTTCCGAAGACCGACAATCGCAACCACGACGCAAACGGCCATGTACGCGAAGATCGTCCAAAAACTAGCCCGGTACCCTCTCAGCACCGCTTTTGGATCTGCGTCATCAGACGAGCCACCGTGGTGGCCGCCTTTGGCATCACCGCCTTGAAC